>CM035847.1:145448940-146648940 GCA_020510985.1 Pholidichthys leucotaenia
TTTCCATGAAGTTAAATTAAGGTTAACACTTTGGTCCATGATCAATAGAGAGTTTGGGATTACCTTGCAGTGTAAACATGCTCATACAGAGAAGCAAAAACATGAGTGGTTGAACATTCATCCTACAAACTACACACAAACAAATTTCCCCTTCCCACACTTGTGGCAAACCCCCCAAAATCAAAAGAAAAATTCTGTCTCCCGATATAGCCATCGACCGTTCCACACCCACGGGGAACAGCCTAAGCCACTCCTTCTTCATCCTCCCAATCACCCTA
This sequence comes from Pholidichthys leucotaenia, assembly GCA_020510985.1. Lineage (NCBI taxonomy): Eukaryota > Metazoa > Chordata > Actinopteri > Cichliformes > Pholidichthyidae > Pholidichthys > Pholidichthys leucotaenia. The sequence goes on from CM035847.1 coordinate 145,449,219, forward strand.
ACTCTACTGCTTTTAATGACGTAACATTAACTCTCCTCTGTAGTTTTCCAACTTAACTCCAAAATTTTTAACAACTTTGTACATCATAGTTTGTTTTTTTTTTGTTTGTTTTGTTTTGTTTTTTTAAATATATAATACAATCTATATTTTGTAAACTTACTATTTACTTCAAGTCAGTCAGATGCCTGTGCAAATGCTTAATTATTCTACCTTATATTTTGTTCATGCTTAGCTCCCACCAGTCTCTTCTTCTTCTTTGATCTTCTTGATGAACTCCTGCGCCTCCTCTGGGGTCTTGAAGATGTGGGTTCTGCCCTCATACGTGGTCAGCAGTCTCGCAGGATAGATTACACCATGACGAATCCCAAGGTTGCGCAGCTCCTTACGTACGGGATCAAACTGCTTCCTCAATTGCTGGATTCCTGTGGCCAAATCTGGGTAGAACCGCACCTGCTGGTCCTGGTGTTTAATCTCTCCTTTAGCACGTGCAGCGTTGAAGATCTTCATCCTGTCTCTGTTGCTAAGAAACTTCATAATTAAGGTCCTCGGCGGTCCCTTATCTCTCCGTGGGCCAATACGATGTGCTTTTTCCAGAACCACTGCTGATTGCAACTCCTCGCTGCCCAGCACCTCCGGAATCCACTTTTCCAGAAAGGAACATACGTCCCGACCTTCTGATTCCTCTGGAAGACCCACCAGCCTCAAATTATTCTGTCTCGACCGAGATTCCAAATCCAAAATATTATCTTCCAGAGATTTATTTTTTTTTTCCAAAGTGCGCACCTTTAATTGAAGACGGGTGACGTCATCTTCAGCACTAGCGAGACGGAGCTCCATCTGCGCCGTTCGTTCTACACAGTCACCCAATTCCTTTCTTATTCCTTCCAACGCTGTCATAATCCCATCAAATCTAGAGGAAAAGTCCGCTCTCATTGAACTCATGGCAGCCATCAGCGCATCTGCGCCATTCCCCGCAGAAATCGCACCGCCGCCAGCCTCCTCCGCCATATATGGAGCCTTGTTTGCTGCGTCACAGACCTGAAAGTCCGTTAATTTGGACTGTTTCGGCGGCTCGCTTTTTCCTTTTCCTGGTTTTCCAGCCTTAGGCTTCGCCGACACATCCTCGCCCAAATGCTGGGATACGTTCTGTCCCAAATGAGAGAGTTATTTGCCGATTTTTTTTCTCCAGGAGCAGAGCAGAGCGAGACACGTCCGTCCTACGTGGCAGCCATAACCGGAAGTCCATCACTAGAGCCTTTTAGTAAATCATGAATCACTAAATAACAACCATAGCATTACAGAGAGTGCAAAAAGTAAATTATTGTTGTTACACTGATTTACATAAAAGCCTCATTTTTATTTCTCCCAAGTGTATGGTACTGTTGTCTTTCTAATACTGACTTTATACAGTGGGGCAAAAAAGTATTTAGTCAGCCACCAATTGTGCAAGTTCTCCCACTTAAAAGATGAGAGAGGTCTCCAATTTTCATCATAGGTATACCTCAACTATGAGAGACAAAATGAGAAAAAAAAAATCCAGAAAATCACATTGAAGGATTTTTAATGAATTAATTGGTAAATTCCTCGGTAAAATAAGTATTTGGTCACCTACAAACAAGCAAGATTTCTGGCTCTCACAGACCTGTAACTTCTTCTTTAAGAGGCTCCTCAGTCCTCCACTTGTTACCTGTATTAATGGCACCTGTTTGAACTCGTTATCAGTATAAAAGACACCTGTCCACAACCTCAAACAGTCAGACTCCAAACTCCACTATGGCCAACACCAAAGAGCTGTCAAAGGACACCAGAAACAAAATTGTAGACCTGCACCAGGCTGGGAAGACTGAATCTGCAATAGGTAAGCAGCTTGGTGTGAAGAAATCAACTGTGGGAGCAATTATTAGAAAATGGAAGACATACAAGACCACTGATAATCTCCCTCGATCTGGGGCTCCACGCAAGATCTCACCCCGTGGGGTCAAAATGATCACGAGAATGGTGAGCAAAAATCCCAGAACCACACGGAGGGACCTAGTGAATGACCTGCAGAGAGCTGGGACCAAAGTAACAAAGGCTACCATCAGCAGCACACTACGCCGCCAGGGACTCAAATCCTGCAGCGCCTGACGTGTCTCCCTGCTTAAGCCAGTACATGTCCAGGCCCTTCTGAAGTTTGCTAGAGAACATTTGGATGATCCAGAAGAGGATTAGGAGAATGTCATATAGTCAGATGAAACCAAAATAGAACTTTTTGGGACTTCCGGTTATGGCTGCCACGTAGGACGGACGTGTCTCGCTCTGCTCTGCTCCTGGAGAAAAAAAATCGGCAAATAACTCTCTCATTTGGGACAGAACGTATCCCAGCGTTTGGGCGAGGATATGTCGGCGAAGCCTAAGGCTGGAAAACCAGGAAAAGGAAAAAGCGAGCCGCCGAAACAGTCCAAATTAACGGACTTTCAGGTCTGTGACGCAGCAAACAGGGCTCCATATATGGCGGAGGAGGCTGGCAACGCTGCGATTTCTGCGGGGAATGGCGCAGATGCGCTGATGGCTGCCATGAGTTCAATGAGAGCGGACTTTTCCTCTAGATTTGATGGGATTATGACAGCGTTGGAAGGAATAAGAAAGGAATTGGGTGACTGTGTAGAACGAACGGCGCAGATGGAGCTCCGTCTCGCTAGTGCTGAAGATGACGTCACCCGTCTTCAATTAAAGGTCCGCACTTTGGAAAAAAAAAATAAATCTCTGGAAGATAATATTTTGGATTTGGAATCTCGGTCGAGACAGAATAATTTGAGGCTGGTGGGTCTTCCAGAGGAATCAGAAGGTCGGGACGTATGTTCCTTTCTGGAAAAGTGGATTCCGGAGGTGCTGGGCAGCGAGGAGTTGCAATCAGCAGTGGTTCTGGAAAAAGCACATCGCATTGGCCCACGGAGAGATAAGGGACCGCCGAGGACCTTAATTATGAAGTTTCTTAACAACAGAGACAGGATGAAGATCTTCAACGCTGCACGAGCTAAAAAAGGAGAGATTAAACACCAGGACCAGCAGGTGCGGTTCTACCCAGATTTGGCCACAGGAATCCAGCAATTGAGGAAGCAGTTTGATCCCGTACGTAAGGAGCTGCGCAACCTTGGGATTCGTCATGGTGTAATCTATCCTGCGAGACTGCTGACCACGTATGAGGGCCGAACCCACATCTTCAAGACCCCAGAGGAGGCGCAGGAGTTCATCAAGAAGATCAAAGAAGAAGAAGAGACTGGTGGGAGCTAAGCATGAACAAAATATAAGGTAGAATAATTAAGCATTTGCACAGGCATCTGACTGACTTGAAGTAAATAGTAAGTTTACAAAATATAGATTGTATTATATATTAAAAAAAAACAAAACAAAAACAAAACAAATAAAAAAAAAAAAAAACTATGATGTACAAAGTTGTTAAAAATTTTGGAGTTAAGTTGGAAAACTACAGAGGAGAGTTAATGTTACGTCATTAAAAGCAGTAGAGTTAGGGTGATTGGGAGGATGAAGAAGGAGTGGCTTAGGCTGTTCCCCGTGGGTGTGGAACGGTCGATGGCTATATCGGGAGACAGAATTTTTCTTTTGATTTTGGGGGGTTTGCCACAAGTGTGGGAAGGGGAAACTTGTTTGTGTGTAGTTTGTAGGATGAATGTTCAACCACTCATGTTTTTGCTTCTCTGTATGAGCATGTTTACACTGCAAGGTAATCCCAAACTCTCTATTGATCATGGACCAAAGTGTTAATCTTAATTTAACTTCATGGAATTGCAGAGGTCTACAAAATTTAAAAAAACTTAAACAAGTTATGAATAAAATAAAGGACATGGGTTCAAGAATTGTGTTTTTACAAGAAACTCATCTGATAGAGGAGGATGTTAAAAGAATTAGGAGTAGATGGCAGGGAAGTGTATTCACCTCTTCATTTTCATCCCGAGCCAGGGGAGTTATGACTCTCATACATAAATCAGTTCCTTTTCAAGTGAAAAATGTAATTGGAGACAAATTTGGAAGATATGTAATCATTCAAGGTTCTTTGCTATTAGAAAATATAAATCTTGTGAACTTATATGGTCCCAATATAGATGATCAGAAGTTCTTTGCTAATTTATTTCTCATCTTATCATCACTTACAGGGCAACATATAATAGCAGGGGATTTTAATTGTACATTGAATCCAGGTGTGGATAGATCAACAGGACTGGATTGTACGCACATTGGATGTAGGATGACTATTAATCATTTTATGAAAGAATTGAGATTGTTAGATATATGGAGAGAAATGAAACCACAAGTTAAAGCCTATTCTTGTTATTCCAGTACCTACAAGACATTCTCACGTATTGATTATTTTTTGATTTCCACAGAATTAAGGTCCAAGATTCAAAACTGCTTTTATGATAACATCGTGATCTCTGATCATGCACCCTGTTGTCTAATATATGTAGATAAAAAATTGACAAAGGAATCAGGTAGATGGCAATTTCAGCATAAATGGCTTCAGGATGAGGAATTTGTCAAGTATATAGAAAAACAGATAGACGAGTTCTTTGACATCAATACTACACAAACATCAGCATGTGTAAAGTGGGAGGCTTTCAAAGCTTTTATTGGGGGGCATATTATTAGTTATACAGGATCAAAATCTAAGAAGACTCGAGAGGAGAGAGCTAAATTGGAACATAAAATAAAAAATCTTCAGGAAAAAGTGTATGCAGGAAGTGACCCAAGGTTGGAGAATGAATTACTGATTTTGAGAGCTGAATACGACAAAAAATCAGCGAATAGAGCTGCCTCGAGTCTTCTAAGATTGAAACAATCTTTTTATGAACAAGGTGAAAAATCAGGAAAATTATTAGCATGGCAGATTAAACAATTGGAAATTAAAACACCAATTACCAGTATTATAAGTAACGGACAGGTAGTTATAGATCCTTTAGAAATTAATAGAGCCTTTAGAGATTACTATGAAAAATTATATGATACCAAAAATGAACCTGATTTAACAAAACTAAATGGGTTTTTGAACGAACTATCTATACCGTGTATTCCAAATGAAAACAGGGAGATATTGGAGTCTAAAATTAGTCAAGAAGAAGTTGGGCTAGCCATTGATAATATGAAATCAGGAAAAAGTGCAGGACCAGATGGTCTTCCAGTTGACCTTTATAAAAAATTTAAGAATAAATTAATAAAACCTTTTTTGGAAATGGTTTTAGAAGCATTTCAAAATAATAATTTACCATCATACATAAATAATGCCTTAATTATACTGCTGCCAAAACCAGGTAAGCCCTCTAATAAATGTGAAAATATGAGACCAATAAGCCTATTAAACGCCGACCTTAAGATAATCTGTAAAATTTTAGCAAGACGAATACAAGAAATTTTACCAAATATTATTAATCGAGATCAGAATGGCTTTATAAAGGGTAGACAAGGCTTCCATAATGTAAGAAGACTATTTAATATTATCTATTTTAATAAAGAAGCACCGGATACAGCTCTCCTATCATTGGACGCCGAAAAGGCCTTTGATAGAGTTGAATGGCCCTTTCTTTTTGAAGTCCTACAAAGGTTTGGACTTGGAAATAATTTCATAAAACGGGTTCAAATAATATACAATAATGCTACAGCAGAAATCCTAACAAATAACAATATTTCAAAACCAATAAAAATCAATAGAGGATGTCGACAAGGCTGTCCACTCTCACCTTTACTGTTTACTATGGCAATTGAACCTTTAGCGATAGCGATACGTTTACATTCACAAATATATGGAATTAAAGTTGGACCAACAGAACATAAAATCTCCCTGTACGCCGATGATATAATTTTGTTTATGTCGAATCTAAAAAAATCAATTCCAACCTTGTTGAATTTAATAAAGAATTTTGGGGAAATATCAGGATATAAAATAAATAAAACTAAATCTTCAATATTAATGCTAAATGAGACCCAGAGAAATTACCCAGCCCCTGAGGTAAATCAATTCAATGTTGTAAATCAGTTTAAATATTTAGGAATCCAAATTATGCCTAAGCTAGAATCAGTCGCCAGTGTCAACTATGAAGCCTTAATGTCAGATATCAGTGAGTTAACTCAGAGATGGATGTCACTACCAATGTCGATGATCGGGAGAATCAATATACTTAAAAGTAATATTTTACCTAAAATACTTTATTTATTTCAATACATTCCCTTATCACCACCTTTAGATCTATTCTCAAGAATAAAAAAAAAGTTAGTGGAATTTATATGGAACAACAGGAGGGCTAGATTACGTCTGTCTTTATTATATTTACCATTTGATCGTGGAGGTCTGAAATGTCCAAATTTTATGTTGTATTATTGGTCGGCACAACTGAGGTCTATGACATATTATTTTTCATCAAATGATCTCCCTCACTGGACTGAAATGGAATCATACAATTTACCTTTACCTCTTCCCATATTCATATACTCAGATTCGGCAAAAAAATTACAAAAACAAGTTAAAAATCCATTTGTAAAGCATATGATCAAAATATGGTGTGAAGCTAAAAACTATTTAAAAGAACCACAGTTATTGTCACAATTTAGTCCAATATGGGGTAATCAATATTTTAAACCAGGGAGAGCGGACGCTGTATTTAAAGTATGGAATTTAAAAGGGATACAAAAGATTCAGGATTTATATTTGCCATGTGCAGACAACATAATGTCTTTTGAAGAGCTGAGGATCAAATTTAATCTCAATAGAACACATTTTTTTAAATATCTTCAACTTAGAAACTTTATTCGATCAAATCAAAATAAAGCTCTCACTCGACCTATTTATTCATCCTTGGAAAAAATGATGATGAAAGATAGTAAAAGAAAGGGTATTATTTCAGAGTTTTATAACTCATTGACACTATCTTCAAGTGAAAATTCACTGAAAAGATTAAACTACTGGAAAGAAGATCTGCAAATTGAAATTTCAGAGGAACAATGGGAATTGGCTTGTACAGAAGCCCAAACCAAATCAATAAATGCACGCCTTAAATTGATACATTTCAAATGGTTAATGCGGATGTATGTTACACCGGAGGAGTTAAATAGATATAACAAAAATATACCAGATACATGCACAAAATGCATGGAAAGTAAAGGAACCCTATTTCATTGTTTATGGGAATGTAGATTAATAAGAATGTTTTGGGAAGAGGTGAGGGTAACAATTGAAAAAATAATCTCAAAACAAATCATATTGAATCCTAAACTGGTTTTGTTGGGTCTGTACCCAGAAAAGCATAATTTCAATAAAAGTGAAAGAACATTCATAGACATCAGTTTGCTTAATGCCAAAAAATGTATTGCACTATTATGGAAAAAGACTCATAGACCAGATGTGACTCAGTGGTTAAGACAGATGTTAACAAACCTTCCATTAGAAAGAATAACATATATACTGAAATCAAAGGAAATTGTGTTTGAGAATATATGGAGACCTTTTATTGATTATGTAAAAAATTTAAACATAACTCTTGAAGAAGAAGGTGAATGATGTGTGTGGACCTTGTAAATTCCAAACTGGTGAACATAATATGTATACTTATGTATTGGATTGTCTAGACTAAACAGAGGAGCATTGTTGAAGACTTGATTTTGTTGGTGGTTGTTGGTGTTTTTAGTGCATTTTTTTTTTTTTTTTTTGTAGTACTTTAGTGTTAGTGTTTGATTGTTTGTATCATGTTTGTTAAAAAAAAAAAAAGGTTCAATAAAGATATTGTGGAAAAAAAAAATAGAACTTTTTGGTAAAAACTCAGCTTGTTGTGTTTGGAGGGGAAAGAACACCATACCTACTGTGAAGCATAGGGGTGGAAACATCATGTTTTGGGGCTGTTTTTCTGCAAAGGGATCAGGACGACTGATCCGTGTAAAGCAGGGGTGTCAAACTCATTCCATGGAGGGCCAAGACCCTGCATGTTTTTCTTCCACCCAGTGTCTTCAGCAGGTGTTTTCACTGATCAGCAATCAGTTGGAAGAAATTTGGTGAATCACCTGTTGAAGACACTGGGTGGAGGTAAAACCTGCAGGGTCTTGGCCCTCCATGGAATGAGTGTGACACCCCTGGTGTAAAGGAAAGAATGAATGGGGCCATGCATCGTGAGATTTTGAATGAAAACCTCCTTCCATCAGCAAGGGCATTGAAGATGAAACGTGGCTGGGACTTTCAGCATGACAATGATCCCAAACACACCACCCGGGCAACGAAGGAGTGGCTTTGTAAGAAGCATTTCAAGGTCCTGGAGTGGCCTAGCCAGTCTCCAGATCTCAACCCCATAGAAAATCTTTGGAGGGAGTTGAAAGTCCGTGTTGCCCAGCGACAGCCCCAAAACATCATTGCTCTAGAGGAGATCTGCATGGAGGAATGGGCCAAAATACCCGCAACAGTGTGTGAAAACCTTGTGAAGACTTACAGAAAACGTTTGACCTCTGTCATTGCCAACAAAGGGTATATAACAAACTATTGAGATGAACTTTTGTTATTGACCAAATATTTATTTTACCGAGGAATTTACCAATTAATTCATTAAAAATCCTTCAATGTGATTTTCTGGATTTTTTTCCCCTCATTTTGTCTCTCATAGTTGAGGTATACCTATGATGAAAATTGGAGACCTCTAAGACCAACTAGGTGAATGTCACTTCTCGGGTAGCCTGCCTGAGTGGGCCCACATTGCCCATAACAGCTCTGTTCTTGATAGAAACACTGGAAGGACTACAACTATGGCAACTATGACCTGAGTTCCAACAGCCAATCACAGGGCACAACTTTAGCCACCAACGACTAAGCACCCTGTGATTGGCTGTTGGGGCTGAGGTTATAGTCGCCATAGCTGAATTTTTTTCAGTGTCCCTACCTGGATCAAGAAAGTTACATAGTGCTGCTTTAAGGTGCTTAGCTGCTGTTTTAAAACTTCTGGCCAAAACCTTGGGGTCTGTGGCTCAGGATCATCTTGCATTAGATTTCTGTGATAGTGAACATGCCCTGAAAAAACGTAAAACCTGTTATTAAGAGTTTAAATTGATTTAGTTAATTAGCAACAGCAGTTGGATTTGTTTTGCTGAATTTATGCTCAGACATGAAGTCTGTTTGTTGGATTTATTCTCACTTCATAGATGCCCAGCTGAGAAGCCATATGTGCAGAAAAATAATTCTAGTGCTAGTAGTGGTGCAAGCTTTGAAATGAAGCCAGATGGTTTTGTTTTCTATAGACCTTCTGTCTGCTTTCTCCACATTATAACACTTGGCCTGGCCCGCTTTGTGCATTCCTGTAGTGCAATTTTTGAATATCCAGGGCAGATTAGTCTAAGAGAGGTCCCTCATTATCTAAAATAAAAACTGTGCTCTTTTGTTTTAGAACTTGTCATTGTGGTTAGAAGGGAAATTAATGAAAATCATGCAGAAATTCTTTTCCTTGCATAATTATGCTACTCTGAAGCATTAACCTGCAGGTAGAAAAAATATTTAAAGGGGTGAGCAAAAAAGCATAAATTTGTGACAAATTTGGAGTGAGAAATTTCTTAATTAGCTTTAACTGCATATTTTGCCACTATTTATGTTCTCATTCTTATTCATTTTATTCTGTTTGCTTAGAAGATGCATATTGATAACTGTCAAGTGATGCACAAAAAGGAAAGAGGTTACCATTTAACAGGATCAGTAAAGTTGTCTTCTCTGTTGCTTATCCTTTAATACATAATGCAGTTTGCAGCCACATACTGTAAGTATCCACTGTGCATGATGGCTGTGTTCCATAGAGGTAAAGAAGAGCTTTTGATAACTTGTTTATGAACATTAACAAATATGTTAATGTCCTTTAATACTCCTACCTCCATGATAGGGATCACAGGTATTAGGACTAGCTTGGTAACCAAAGACTGGTGCATGGTGGTGGATAGATGGGGTGTATTTTGACCTTATTAGAAGTGCTGCCTGTTTGCTGTGATTGGTTCTCTCGTATGTTCTTTTGTCTGTGTGTGTGTGTTCTCATCTATACCTCCCTGCTTGTTTTGATATTTGCCTGCATGATTGTGTACGTATATGTTGCTTCTTAACACGTACAGTGGTGTGAAAAAGTGTTTGCCCCATCCTGATTTCTCATTTTTGTGTATGTTTGTCACACTTAAATGTTTCAGATCATTAAACAAATTTAAATATTAGACAAAGATAACACAAGTAAACACAAAATGCAGTTTTTAAATGAAGGTGTTTATTACTAAGGGTAAAAAAATCCAAACCTTCATGGCCTTGTGTGAAAAAGTGACCCCCCCCCCCCCCGCCTGCTAAAACATAAATTAACTGTGGTTTATCACATCTTTGGAAAACTGAGTTCAATTTCTCTAGCCACACCCAGGCCTGATTACTGGCACACCTGTTCTCAATCAAGAAATCAGTTAAATAGGACCTGCCTGACAAAGTGAAGTAGACTAAAAGATTCCTCAAAAGCTAGACATCATGTTGCAATGCAAAGAAATTCAGGAACAAATGAGAAACAAAGTAATTGAGATCTATCAGTCTGGAAAAGGTTATAAAGTCATTTCTAAAGCTTTGAGACTCTATCAAACAACAGTGAGAGCCATTATCCAGAAATGGCGAAAACATGGAACAGTGGTGAACGTTCCCAGGAGTGGCCGGCTGACCAAAATTACCCCAAGAACACAGCAACAACTCATCCAAGAGGTCACAAAAGACCCCACAACAACATCCAAAGAACTGCAGGCCTCACTTGCCTCAGTTAAGGTCAGTGTTCATGACTCCACCATAAGAAAGAAACTGGGCAAAAATGACCTGCATGGCAGAGTTCCAAGTTGAAAACCACTGCTGAGCAAAAAGAGCATAAAGGCTCGTCTCAGTTTTGCCAGAAAACATCTTGATGATCCCCAAGACTTTTGGGAAAATACTCTGTGGATTGACGAGACAAAAGTTGAACATTTTGGAAGGTGTGTGTCCCATTACATCTGGCATAAAAGGTAACAGCATTTCAGAAAAGGAGCATCATACCAACAGTAAAATACCTGCTCATTACTAGTCATCGCAAATGCTTGATTGCAGTTGTTGCTGTTAAGGGTGGCCCAACCAGTTATTAGGTTTAGGGGGCAATCACTTTTTCACACAGGGCCATGTAGGTTTAGATTTTTTTTTTCTGTTAATAATAAACACCTTCATTTAAAAACTGCATTTTGTGTTTACTTATGTTATCTTTGTCTAATATTAAAATTTGTTTGATGATCTGAAACATTTAAGTGTGACAGACATACAAAAAAATGAGAAATCAAGAAGGTGGCAAACACTTTCTCACACCACTGTACATACATGCTCACCCTTGGCCTTGCCTTTACCTTGCAGTCCTGTCACTTCCCTCTAACCTGTAGGCAGTAACCTTGTGGAGGCAGCGGCGCACTGACAACAAGACGGACCTCAATCTCCAGCACAGACACCAGCTCGACCAACAGTTCTTCCTCTGTTACAGAACCACCAAAATGAGCACAAAGTGACCGCAATTGAACTCCCAGCCTGATACACAACATCAGCATCATTATTAAAGGGCTGACAGCTGCTGCCTTGTCTTTAGCATTAGCAACAGCAGCTAAGGCAACAGCTTGGACACCAGTGCAGAGCCAGTGGGTGTGTGTAACTTGGCCTGCCAGTCCCTGGGGAGGACCAGCAGAGGAGTTGTGTTACAGGCCTTATACATGTTTAATCTGTTGCTCTCAGAACAGACGCCCCCTTTGTTATCTAATCTAGCCCTCTTCTCTGCAGCCCCAGAATTTACTGCCACAAGACTGCTCTTCACAGTCTGCCAGCCAGCCATTGAGCTGATACATATTCACCAGCAGCTGAGGAGCAGAAGAAGGGTTCGAGTAGGCCTGAGATACTGTATCTGCTATCAGAGCATCTCTGCAAACCTTATAAACAGGCAGGTATCTAGAGAGGGATTTAAAATAGACAGGAACACCTGTGTGACGGTCACTGAAGAGTATCCGGAAGATCTAAATTGTGCCTCATCTCTTCACCACTGAGCTTCAGCTTTTTTTTGGCAGCTAAGAGACACAAGGGCCACACGGTTGCAATACAATCTGTGTGAGCACAGATCTCAGAAGAAAAAGCGCTGTAAAAGTTGTATCTTTATTAGTTTAGAGAGATTATCTGGAGTCATGGGTGACACCCTTAAACTCCCCTCACTCCAAGTGAGTGTGCCAAAAGATGCTCCAGCATACTCAGAGGGGGGAACCAATGCTGTCTCAGATGGTTCTGCACGATCCAGCTCCTCAACTCCAACTCTTCGCCGAAAGCGCTTTAAGATGCGCCGTATGAGGAATGTGCCTAGTGAGAGGGAGATTGGTAGAGGGCGACTGACTGGAGGTCACCTAACAACCAGATCCCGCTCCAGCTCCAAGGAGTACCTCCAATTGCCTTCAATTGAAATCACACCCTCCAGTGATGAAGACGGCCCCTCTTCATGGTCCAGGTGCTCCACACCCAGTGCATCTCCTCGCCGGAAGCGTTTCCTGTTGAGGAAGTGGCTGAAGGTCAGAGAGAAGAAGGAGCAAGGCAGTGAGAGCAGGTTGGTATGAGCACTCTCTGCTCACTTCTCCCCATCCCCCTCCCTACATCTTCCCTTATAACTTCATGCTGCTTCAAAGCTGCCTGGCACTGCACTAACGGGTTGTACCTCTAACTTGGAAAAAGTAAATGTGCCAGGGTATTTTTATTAAACATTAAAGCCACTTTTCAGTTTGAGGTTTACTATCTTGTTTCACAGATTGGTACTTGTTGAAAACTAGATGACCAACATCATCTTCTTTTAAACTTCTGTTCAATCTGAGATGAACAAAATTAGTTGCTGGGACTTCCAGACCAAAAAAACAAAAGAAAAGTGCTTGGCACTCTGATGGTGTGCTTGTTAATGTGATGCTCTCTCAGTTGTTCTGGTCCGTGTCTTACATGTAAAGGATTTCAAAATATTGCATTTATTTATTTATTTATTTACTAATGGTTACATTTGAATTGCAGTAGTAACACAAAATAGAAGAGGGCGCTTATTAGGCATAGTTCAGAATAGTTGCCAAAGCATGATGAAAATTAATCTTTCTTTCATTATTGACTGTCTTAAAAGACATTTGTTATAAATAACTAAATTTGTGTTATGGTGATTTTTTTTCCCTTTATTGTACATTGATATATGTTACTGGAAACTTTTAATCCAGATGCCTCAAGAAATCCTAAAAAAATGTTTTTATTGAAATCAAAACTGTTGATTTGTTTTGATCCACATTAAGTTTTATATCACATCAGCCTCTGTTGATGAGGCTCTTTCAATGTATGGTGACAATACATGTCACATATAAAACAATCATTTCTAAAATACATCAAAATAACTTTCTACCACAGCATGATGAAATGCAAATGACTGAATTTCAAATTAAAAACAAACAAAGCAGAAACTCACTCAGTCTTGCTCTAATTTGCTCCTTTAAATGCTTTTGAGAAAAATCTATTTGTAGAATATTTTGTTACAAAGATAAGTGAATAAGGAAGGCAAATGAACATTGTTCTGTCTGAGGTTTTAGTTTTGAGCTTGTATATATTAAAAGTTAAGGTCATTGTGAGCTCATTTTTCTTCTCTTTCTTGTAATTGCAGTGTCTCAGAAGCACCTGAGGAGACTGTATTTCATTTGGCACGTACATTAATTGGGAGAAAAGATTAAGTGATTGAAATTTGCACGTCTAAGTTAAATTCACAAAGCACATTTCTTGGAGTTTGGGTACATGAATTTATATGCTAATGATTACAAAATCTGCAGTATATGTGTCCAACACTGTGTGAAATAAAATGATGAGGGATATTTTTTCTCTAGAACAAGGTTGCCCACACTTTTTTTGGCTTGTGAGCTACTTTTAAAATGACCAGGTCAAAATGATCTACCTACATTTAAAAAATGTCAAATATGGCAATATACACTACCGTTCAAAAGTTTGGGGTCACCCAGACAATTATTTTGTGTTTTCCATGAAAAGTCACACTTATTTACCACCATGAGTTGTAAAATGAATAGAAAATATAGTCAAGACATTGACAAGGTTAGAAATAATGATTTCTATTTGAAAAAATATTTTTTTCCAGATACTCTACCTGCTCAAAGGAAGGTCAGTTTTATAGCTTCTCTAACCAGCTAAACTGTTTTCAGCTGTGCTAACATGATTGCACAAGGGTTTTCTAATCATCCATTAGCCTTCTGACGCAATGAGCAAACACACTGTACCATTAGAACACTGGAGTGATAGTTGCTGGAAATGGGCCTCTATACACCTATGTAGATATTGCACCAAAAACCAGACATTTGCAGCTAGAATAGTCATTTACCACATTAGCAATGTATATTAGATATTAGAGTGTATTTCTAATTAGTTTAAAGTTATCTTCATTGAAAAAAACAGTGCTTTCCTTTCAAAAATAAGGAAATTTCTAAGTGACCCCAAACTTTTGAACGGTAGTGTATGTTGGCATACAATGTATGCCGTACATTATATAACTGCATGAACCCTTATGGCGCAATACAATTCAATACATTTACGATCATTACCTTACTCTGATGACTTGCACTGGATGGAGTCAGCCAGGATTGCATAGTCCGGACAATAGCTGCTGGTAGCTAGTCGCAAGCAGGCTTCCAAATGTTCATCAGTCATGGTAGAACGGTATTTGGACTTAATAATCTTCATGTAGGAAAGGCTGATTCGCGCAAATAAGTAGAGCTAAATAACGCAGTCAAGGAGGTAGCATATTTCTTCGTGTTTGGATACTTTTCCTCTGTGAGTAAGTTCCAAAACTGTCCATGAGCCCTGGACTTCAGCTCAATGTCAGCCTGTAGTGGATTATGCAGTGGTAATTAAGGAAGTCGGGGAAATCATTGTCCTCCCTGCACTTTGCAATAAATCCTTTTGAGCGGCCCACCATTGCGGGTGCATCATCCGTGGTAATTGACACCAATTTACACACTGGTGTTATGTCGGAAGTTGAATGTAAGCATTCTGCAGGACAAGGAGCCAAGGACAAGGCCAGGTGTGGGCCAGTGAACAGGTGAAACCTGCCTCTCGATGTTGCCCGTTGTCACAGGCGTCCCACCGTGCCGCCCAGTACCCTCGTCCAGGGCGATTTGGGCTCTGGCACAGGGACCCTCCTATGATGACCCTGGGTGATATCGGTCTTGCTCACTCTCCAGGGTGCCAGGCAGTTCCTGTGCCGTCTATCAATCTCAGGATCGGTCGGTGCTACGTGGACCCACAACCCATGGGAGCTGGGTTTTCTCAATAAAGTTTCTGAAAGAGTGAAAAATGTCCTCTCCTCGCATGTGTTCTTTCATGCGCAGTATTGTTAACAGCTCCTCGTTTGCAGTCATATCGGTAAACACCATCCGAATAAAAATGTACAACTGAGCTGTGTCACTTATGTCTGTGGACTCGTCTAATTGCAGTGAAAAACTCAAATTCTGCGATGTCCTTCCAAAGCTGCTGTGTCAAATCATTGGCTATTATTTCACAGTGCCATGGCTAACACGGTCACAGCTCGCAGGAGTTTAGCAGTAGCTAGCTAGCGTGTTTGACTGTGCATGCAGGGTGACCTATGGCACATAGAGGACAGGACCTCTCCTGATTGGCTGCCATGTACATCAATCAAATGGTAAATGCCAATAAGAAGACAGATGGGAGGATAGGCAATAGAATTAAAAACTTTTTAAAAAATTTTTTTTAATGTCACACGATCTACCCGCCGTGCCTTTGCGATCTACCAGCCAATCACGATCGATGTTTTGAGCACCCCTGCTCTAGAAGGCTAAAGTTTAACTTAATAGTTATTTCTTAATGATCTGCCAAAACACATTTCTGGCCCTCATTCATTGCTGTCACTCAGAAAACACAATGGACCGTGGTCTTCTGACTGAAATAGGGCTGGCACGGGATCAGATTTTTCACTGCACAGTTATCATGGCAGGGAAATATTCTAGTAACAATATCATTATATACAGTATATAGAAAATATAAAAAATAATCCTATCAGTTAAACTGATCTGTAACTTTGTTTATTCTAAGTTTTTGGCTAAACACTGCATGGTAACTGTAAAAAAATTGTACAAAAGAACAGTTACTCTTAATGCATTTGTGAAAAGGCAGCCAGATAACTGATAAATAATAGAACCAGTGTGTGTACTGTGCTCATATCTTAACAGGTACCCTCAATGGGTTACAAGAGAACTCATTTGAAGGGACTGGGGGTGTATTTTGTGTATGAGGCCACAGACTGACAACTAATATCCGTTATCCACTGGTCAGGTCCAGTGGATACATCTCCAGATCCTCCTGTCTCAGAAAGATCAAGGCCATCACAGGAGACCCCTCACATCCCGCCCACCATCTGTTTGACCTGCTTCCCTCTGGACGACAGTTCAGATTGATCAGGTCCTACACCTCCAGACTGGCAAACAGTTTCTTCCCCTGGGCCATCCGAACTGCAAACAGTCAGAGGCCCCACCGTCCCTCCCTCTGAACACTCACATGCACAGAACTGAGGACCTTTTAATTATCACTATAACTCACCTGTCGTTGCACTCCTCGCTTTCATGTATATTGACCCATTCGTGAAATCAATGCTGTACATTTTTTCCATAATCCTTGGACCATTTTACTCTATTATGTGTTCTGCACTCCACACTCCTATATACAGTGGGGCAAAAAAGTATTTAGTCAGCCACCAATTATGCAAGTTCTCCCACTTAAAAGATGAGAGAGGTCTCCAATTGTCATCATAGGTATACCTCAACTATGAGAGACAAAATGAGAAAAAAAAAATCCAAAAAATCACATTGAAGGATTTTTAATGAATTAATTGGTAAATTCCTCAGTAAAATAAGTATTTGGTCACCTGCAAACAAGCAAGATTTCTGGCTCTCACAGACCTGTAACTTCTTCTTTAAGAGGCTCCTCTGTCCTCCACTCGTTACCTGTATTAATGGCACCTGTTTGAACTCGCTATCAGTATAGAAGACATCTGTCCACAACCTCAAACAGTCAGACTCCAAACTCCACTATGGCCAAGACCAAAGAGCTGTCAAAGGACACCAGAACAAAAATTGTAGACCTGCACCAGGCTGGGAAGACTGAATCTGCAATAGGTAAGCTGCTTGGTGTGAAGAAATCAACTGTGGGAGCAATTATTAGAAAATGGAAGACATACAAGACCACTGATAATCTCCCTCGATCTGGGGCTCCACGCAAGATCTCATTTTATTTTTTATTTTATTTTTCACCCTTATTGTCATTCAACCATACAACCAATCATGTACAGCAGAACGAGATTGTGCTTTACCTATCTACAGTGTAAATCACACACACCCCAAGTGCAAAATCAGAGGGCCGCTGCCATGCAAGGCGCCGCCACAGAGTTCCCTCCTCCATTCCATTTATTGCTGAACACCAAGCTGGACGGCAGGAAGTTCCACTTTTATATGGTCTTCGGCATGACCCGGCCGGGATTTGAACCCCTGCCTCCCGGGAGTGGGGCGGATGCTCTACCAACTGAGCCACCACTCCCTCACACTGTGGGGTCAAAATTATCACGAGAACTAGTGAATGACCTGCAGAGAGCTGGAACCAAAGTAACAAAGGCTACATCAGAAACACACTACGCCGCCAGGGACTCAAATCCTGCAGTGCCAGACGTGTCCCCCTGCTGAAGCCAGTACATGTCCAGGCCCGTCTGAAGTTTGCTAGAGAGCATTTGGATGATCCAGAAGAGGATTGGGAGAATGTCATATGGTCAGATGAAACCAAAATAGAACTTTTTGGTAAAAACTCAACTTGTTGTGTTTGGAGGAGAAAGAACACCATACCTACTGTGAAGCATGGGGGTGGAAACATCATACTTTGGGGCTGTTTTTCTGAAAAAGGGACTAGGACGACTGATCCGTGTAAAGGAAAGAATGAATGGGGCCATGTATCGTGAGATTTTGAGTGAAAACCTCCTTCCACCAGCAAGGGCACTGAAGGTGAAACGTGGCTGGGTCTTTCAGCATGACAATGATCCCAAACACACCGCCTGGGCAACGAAGGAGTGGCTTTGTAAGAAGCATTTCAAGGTCCTGGAGTGGCCTAGCCAGTCTCCAGATCTCAGCCCCATAGAAAATCTTTGGAGGGAGTTGAAGGTCTGTGTTGCCCAGCGACAGTCCCAAAACATCACTGCTCTAGAGGAGATCTGCATGGAGGAATGGGCCAAAATACCAGCAACAGTGTGTGAAAATCTTGTGAAAACTTACAGAAAACGTTTGACCTCTGTCATTGCCAACAAAGGGTATATAACAAAGTATTGAGATGAACTTTTGTTATTGACCAAATACTTATTTTACCAAGGAATTTACCAATTCATTAAAAATCCTTCAATGTGATTTTCTAGATTTTTTTTTCTTATTTTGTCTCTCATAGTTGAGGTATACCTATGATAAAAATTGGAGACCTCTCTCATCTTTTAAGTGGGAGAACTTGCACAATTAGTGGCTGACTAAGTACTTTTTTACCCCACTGTACATACAGTGGTGTGAAAAAGTATTTGCCCCTTTTCTGATTTCTCATTTTTTGTATGTTTGTCACGCTTAAATGTTTCAGATCATCAAACAAATTTAAATATTATACAAAGATAACACAGGTAAACAAAAAATGTAGTTTTTAAATGAAGGTGTTTATTATTAAGGGAAAACAATCCAAACTTATATGGCCTTGTGTGAAAATGTGATTGCCCCCTAAACCTAATAACTGGTTGGGCCACCCTTAACAGCAACAACTACAATCAAGCATTTGTGATAACTGGCAGTGAGTCTTTTACAGCACTGTGGAGGAATTTTGGCCAACTGATCTTTGCAAAATTGTTGTAATTCAGCCACATTGGAGGGTTTTCGAGCATGGACAGCCTTTTTAAGGTTATGCCACAGCATCTCAATCGGATTCAGGCCAGGACTTTGACTAGGCCACTCCAAAGTCTTCATTTTGTTTTTCTTAACCCATTCAGAGGTGGACTTGCTGGTGTGTTTTGGATCATTGTCCTGCTACAGAACCCAAGTGCACTTCAGCTTGAGGTCACGAACAGATGGCCAGACATTCTTCTTCAGGATTTTTTGGTAGACAGCAGAGTTCATGGTTTCATTTACCACAGCAAGTCTTCCAGGTCCTGAAGCAGCAAAACATCCCCAGACCATCACACTACCACCACCATATTTTACTGTTGGTATGATGTTCCTTTTCTGAAATGCTGTGTTACTTTTACAATGGATATAATGGGACACACACCTTCCATAAAGTTCAACTTTTGTCTCGTCAGTCCACAGAGTATTTTCCCCAGAGTCTTGGGGATCATCAAGATGTTTGCTGGCAAACTGAGATGAGCCTTTATGTTCTTTTTGCTCAGCAGTAGTTTTCATCTTGGAACTCTGTCATACAGACCATTTTTTCCCCAGTCTCTTTCTTATGGTGGAGTCATGAACACTGACCTTAAGTGAGGCAAGTGCGGCCTACAGTTCTTTGGATGTTGTTGTGGGGTTTTTTGGGACCTCTTGGATGAGTCATTGCTGTGCTCTTGGGGTAGTTTTTGTTGGCCAGCCACTCCTGGGAAGGTTCACCACTGTTGGATGTTTTTGCCATTTGTGGATAATGGCTCTCACTGTGGTTCACTGGAGTCCCAGAGCTTGAGAAATGGTTTCATAACCTTTTCCAGACTGATAGATCTCAATTACTTTGTTTCTCCTTTGTTGCTGAATTTCTTTGGCTCACAGCATGATGTCTAGCTTTTGAGGATATTTTGGTCTACTTCACTTTGTCAGGCAGGTCCTATTTAAGTGATTTCTTGATTGATAGCAGGTGTGGCAGTAATCAGGCCTGGGTGTGGCTAAAGAAATTGAACTCAGCTTTCCAAAGATGTGATAAACCACAGTTAATTTATGTTTTAACAAGTGGCAATCACTTCTTCACACAGGGTCACGTAGGTTTGGATTTTTCTTTACCCTTAATAATAAACACCTTCATTTAAAAACTGCATTTTGTGTTTTCTTGTGTTATCTTTGTCTAATATTTAAATTTGTTTGATGATCTGAAACATTTAAGTGTGACAAACATACAAAAAAAAAAGAGAAATCAGGAAGGGGGCAAACACTTTTTCACACCACTCTAGTTCCACCCATGTAGTCACTACCATACCTGTGTATATACCAATGGGCTAGTTGTTTGTTTTACTTTTACCTTTACCTCAGTCGTATGGCTAATCATGTGTTCTGTAACTGTTTTATTTCAAATTCTTCTCACTTACTTTATATTGCGCAGTAGCCTGGTGGAACACCCACAATTTCATTGTGCTGAACAGCTGTACAATGACAATAAAGCCTATTCTATTCTATAACATTTTTTTTTATCTTTCTGTTTTTCAAATCTTCTGCCTACAGTGGATTTTTGTGGAAGAGGAGTAGTGGGGCAGATAACAGAAAAATAGTGCAAATGACGAAGTAAGCACCAAATTTGACGGCCATTTTAATCTCCAGAAAGTGCTTTTTGTCATAGTATGTGATGTAGTTGATGGATTTGAGTGATTCTGGTGACGAATGGTATATTATCCAACACATCTCGTTTTTACCAGTTCTAATACCTTTGGATGTATTTTTTGTGTCAATTCTGCTTAATATAACATTCACATGATGCAGTGAACTTGAGGTAGGCGGCTTCTCCATTGCTCCCTATATATATATGCATTGCACCTTGAGGTAGTATGTATGTATATTATATATATTATATATATAATATACACTGTATATACACTAGCAACAATACCTGGTGAATACGGTATGCAGTGTTTAATCCTGATGATTCTACAACAGCAATATCAAGGACCCACTGACTAATCAGTCCCTCCAGGATTTCATGGGATGTTCTTATGATTGTTGCAGCTCAAAAAACCTGAATTCCCAGGAGCTTTTTTAAAATGTTGCGATAAAAGTTGTGATGTTTTTAGAGTGTTTTTTGCACTAAAAGTTGTGGGAAGAATTACTAATTTTAAAGCAGATGTTTTTTTTTCCAGTTTACTGCAGTGATATTCGATATAACAATACAAGAAAAGCACAGCATTGTCAAAAATTTCCTATTACAGTGATCTGTAAATTAAGCAGAAACTTCTGCTATACAGAAAAAACTCTTTTGTGTAACAGCAAATACAGACTTTAACACAATATCCATTACAACAGCTAAATTGCATTGAATGCATGTTAAAGAGTATTGATTTGGGAGTTATTAGCAGCACCTTCATTTGAAAACTCCCTTCGGTCCCCAACCACTTGGTATCGAGTGGAGAGGAAAAAATAAATAATTTATTTTGTTGCTCTGTATTGTCTATTGGAGTCTGTGTTTTTCCGAAAAAAATTACAGACAATATTCTCTCTCTTTCCGTGCCTCACTCCTACCTGTCTATCTGCTGCATGTCAGTCTTGACACACACACTTGTCTCTTCAGACACACATCTTTCATTTACAGCGGGACAGCGGTGGGGGGGGAAGGGGTGTCTGTCCAGGCCTTAGATTCACAGCTTTAAAGCTCATTGACCAGATATCGTAATATTTTCCCTCTAAAGATGTGTAAAATGTTCAAACACTAGCTGTAGTGTTAGATTTGCTCTTGTGTTTGTGGTTTTATGGCATCTCTTCACATGTGCTCCCGCGACGGGGTGCTTTTGGGGCAGGCGGGCATTTTTCAACACAAACCCAGCGCTTCGTACACTCGGTCAGGATGGAGACGTCCACCGGCAGGCTGGGGGAGACGGAGGAATGGATGGTGTTGGAAACCTCGTGGGTGAGTGTTTTTTTTAAATCACACACTCTTTTTGCTGATGTGTTCCGTTAATACTCACTGTAAACACGGAAGTGAACACATTGCAGCGATGCATTTAGTTGGTTATACTGAGCGTTTGAGCACCAGTCAGAGACAAATTTGATTGGTGAAATTGGCAGAAGTTCATGAGGATTGGCCAAAATTGCGGGAAAGTTGCGGTGATTGGACAAAGTTGCAAGGTTGCGCAATAGTTGTGCTGATTGGCTGATTTCGCGTGAATTGACGCGATTGCAACATCACAAAATCCTGGAGGGACTGACTAACTTCTGCTCCTCAAGAGCTCAACTGGACTGCAATAAATATATAGCTTATGTTGACCTGACGTGCACTTCTCCCGAAATATAACTGCATGTCGTGACATCGTTTTGAATAGGATGGCCTTCCAAATAACTTGTACCTTTCCCAGACAGCACCCTACGTGCAACAATGTCAGCATTACATACTGTCGTGTGTAATATTTATAAAGGCTAGAGTCTGGCAGCACAACATATAAAGCTGATTTTTACCAAATGTTGGCAATGCATCATTTTTGTGTAGCACTCAAGGAGAATTATTGCTGCAGTATTTTTACATTCTCAAAAGTATGTAAAGTATTAAACATTAATGTTTTCATATTACTTTTTTATTGCACAAAATAAAATGCACCAGGGGCTGATAATAGCATGTAGGCTTTCAACACATAATTGACATTAGGGTTGTGCGATATGACGATATATATCAGTGACATGATAAAAAATGTCTACCGTTTCATATAAAACTGTGTTGTTTATATTGGGGTTTAAAAAACACATACCTCGTTTCTACTTGTCACAACCCCACCTCTCCCCTACAGTGCGCCAGGTGTGTGCAATAGTGGGTTCCAGTGGTTAGCACAGCAGCTAACTGCAAACTAATGTTTTGTCATATAGCTGCTATTTCTGTTTGCCAGGGATGTGGGATTTTTTCCCTCTGTGTTGCATCAGAGAGGATAGTCCTCTAACCTTGGTTTAATTGGAGGTAACATTAACACAATCTGTCTCTAATTATAAAACAGCAAATACTAAAGTGCGTGACAGCAGCCACATACACACTAAATAAATAATAAATAAATTAAAATGTGTCAGAGGAACAAACTGGCTCTTAATGTAGCTTGGGTTCTAATAATTTTAATTAGTCAAGTAGCGATAATGAATAAAGTTGAAGTCATCTCAAATGCACATTAAAAAACAATTTTATAACCACACTGCAAAATTAAGAAGGGAAAAGGGTGCATAAAATTAATGACAGATGAATTTATACAATTGATTTTTTTCATTATGTTATTTAAAATGTAGAAAAAGAGATGGTCCTTTTTATTGGTTATTATATATAAACTATAGAATTTACAAAAAATATATACTGTGATATACAATAGCACAAAAAGTTAGGGATATTTGGCTTTTGGGTGAAATTTATGGAAAATGTAAAAAGTTCATGCTACAGTTATATCATGAAAGTAGGGCATTTAAATAGAAGCATGCAATGGTCATTTCCTCATCTCAAACAATTTATTGAAACAAAAGCCAACAACAGTGGTGGGTATACCACAACTAAAAATGTCAGTGTCTCAAGAACTTGCCATGTGCCCTTGAGTGTCAATTACAGCTTGATGATGATGTTTCATGCTGTTCACAAGTCAACTTATTGTCTGCTGAGGTATGGCATTCCACTCTTCTTGAAGGGCAGCCCTCAGGTCATTGAGGTTGTGGGGTGCAGGGTTATGAGACTCTACACCATGACTCAGCTGATCCCATAAGTTTTCCATGGAAAGTGCAGGCTACTCCATTGGAGGCACCCCAGCCTGCACAGTGGGCTGCACGGTGGCGCAGTGGTTAGCACTGCGGCAGCACAGTTTACCCTTGGCCGGGGGATTGTGGGGATCGTGGGATCGTGGGTTCGATCCCAGCCCCCGACCAACAGTGATCTGTGTGGAGTTTGCATGTTCTCCCCGTGTTGCGTGGGTTTACTCCGGGATTTCTCCGGTTTCCTCCCACATGCCAAAAACATGCATGTTAGGTTAATTGGCTGTTCTAAATTGTCCCTAGATATCTGTTTCCTATAGGCCCTTAGAATAGAGGGTTAGTATTAATGA
Source organism: Pholidichthys leucotaenia (assembly GCA_020510985.1). Taxonomy (NCBI): domain Eukaryota; kingdom Metazoa; phylum Chordata; class Actinopteri; order Cichliformes; family Pholidichthyidae; genus Pholidichthys; species Pholidichthys leucotaenia. Next base: position 145,473,290 of record CM035847.1, read on the forward strand.
AAGCGCTTTGAGTGGTCTTTGTGACTAGAAAAGCGCTATATAAGTGCAGGTTAGTTAGTTAGTTAGTTAGCCTCCAGCAACCGTTCCCTAATGATGCAACCTCGATGAGCTGGAGCATTGTTGTCCATGAAGATGAAATTAGGCCTGTGTTGTTCATGTAAGGGCACAATGACTGGATAAACAATGTCATTCAGGTAGTATTGGCTTGTCACTGTACCATTCACAAGGTGTAGGGCAGTTCTGTATTGACTAGACACACCTGCCCAAACTGTAACACCACCACCACCAAAGGCTCCTCTGGTGACAACAGTGGGTGGTGCATAGTGCTCTCCTTGATGTCTCCAACATCATTGGCGGCCATCATTTCTGCTCAGTGTGAATTGACTTTCATCAGAGAACAGCACTGAGGCCCACTGGTCCCTCGTCCAGCGTAAATGCCCCCTGGCCCATGCAAGATGATGACGCGTGTGCCTGGTGTTGTGGTCAGGTATCATTGTACGTCGTCTAGCACGCAGACCACGCTGATGTAAATGGTTTTGAATGGTCTGATGTGACACTTGGGTGCCTCTCACCTCCCTTAAATGTGCCTGGAGTTGAGTGGCATTCATCATTTGATTCCACAGGGCACTGTTCACAATGAAGCAGTCATCAGTGTGGGATGTGGCCAAAGAATGTCCACTTCTCTGCCTTTCTGTGACTCTTCCAGTCTCTCTGTATCTCTGTTACAACCTGCTGATGACATTCTGTGACACTCTAAACTCAGTGGCCGCTTCCCTCTGAGAACATCCGTTTGGTGTACTGCCATAGTACTCATCATAGTACTGTGGAGTACTATGGCGAGGTACTGTTGATCAATTGTGAGTTGTCGTCTTGGTCTCATGATGCCAAAATGTGAACAGCATGATGAAGAGGACTGTTTAAATACCGATTCTAATTGAACCGGAAAATTTATTGGTTGATTCATGGATCAAACACCTGTTGTGAATTTTGCCGTTAAGCACCTTGTTAGAGAACAGCAGGTTACGCAAAAAGTACTGAAACAATGAACAGTTGGACATGTGCATTCAAAAGGTGAGAGAAAATCAAATGAAGTTCACTTGTAAAGGTTATAGTACATTATAGGTGCATCCTGAAATTTCACTTGAAAGCTTTTTGTGAGTAGTGTATATCATTATCGTCAAATAAGATTACTTATAATTTGGTCATATGGCACAGCCCTAATTTACATTTATTTACCTCATTTACTTCATGTATTACTTTATTCTTCAGTCATGATATCGTGTTTTACTCTTGTATGTCCTTTCATTTTGACTACTCTTTTACCATTTAATAAAATTAATTTATTTTTTGAAATGTGCTACTTCTTTCTTGTAAATTTTCTGCTTTTGTCTCAGAAATTTGACTTTTTTTCCCCACTTAAATTTGTGTCTCTTAAATTTGCAACATTTTTTGACAAATATGACTTTTTCTTGTAAATGGGCAGCTTTTCTTATAGAGTTGAAACTTTTCTCAAACTTGCATTTTTTTCTCAAATTAGCTTGTTTTTCTTGTAAAGTAAAAAATTTCTCAAACTTCCCAATTTTTGTCCTCATAAATTTGTTAGTTTATTCTTGTAAATGTTCATATGGATGCTGGTTAAATTTTTGTTTTCTGTATCGGTTTATGTTTTCTGCTGATCTGGATAATGATCCAATTTTATTTTTTAATGGTTTTGTTTGAAGGGAAGTTTTTTGGGGTCCATTTAAATTTTTTTAGTGGATAGATGGATGGATCTTCATAAAAAGATGTCTTCCTGGGTGTTTTTACAAACATATTAAATCCATAGTAATTCATACATTTTTAAACATATTTTAATAGACAATTGTGTTCTTCACATTTCCCACACTTCCACAGTGAGTGGGCTAAGCAACAAATATGAAAGGATATTGAGGAAGTTAGCAAACACAGAACATTTGTAACACCAATAATTACGTTATTGTTAAATTCCAGCAGCGGCGGTGGGTGTACATACTGTTTTGTCGTCTTGTCTTTTTCCCCTTGTTGCAGCGATTGCATGAAAAGTTATTCTCCGCTCTTGTTTATTTAATAAACAGAAACACGATTTGAACACAGCAGAAACCCATTTTGGCAATGCAAGAGCACATTCAAAGCAGCACATAAATGAGAGGATTAAATGGAGGTTCAGTCTCCCTGCTTCCAGCTTCCGTCTCTCCGACACGAACTGTCAGGGTGCAGTCGATTCTTTCACTGGTGTATACCTCTGGGGATTATATGTGTGGATTAAAGTAAATAAAAGTGAATATCACTGGTGTACACCTCTAGGAGTTATAGGAGTGAAGTAAATAAAAGTGAATATACATAGGTAAATGTAAATATAGTTTTAGTGTCCCAGCATCCAGCGGTAACCTGTACCTTCGTCTCTGTCACTCCACAATGCCTGTATTATGGAGAGAAACCCGCAGATCCTAAACTCCACTGACCGTGTCAGGTGCACTTGATTCGTCCCCCGGCATACACCTCCACCAGTTTAGGTCGGCTAAAAAAGGTCACCTTTGACCTCGTTTATGGTCAAGTGGTCAATGAAACATATCAGGTGCACTCTTCAGGTATTGTGGTATCACCATGCAAGAGATGAGAGCCCGCGGTCAAGTGGCCTTTGAGTTAGCAGGGGGACAAAGGTTCTTCCACATACATACCCACACCATAGAATCTCTTTTATATATGTAGATATCTTTATGTATATATCCTCATGTGGGTCCAGACGAAGGATTAGGCCCACTGCACTCCTCGTGCATGTTGTATAAGGCGACCAATCAAGGCGTTTGCCATGTACTGCGTCAGGTACTTGTTGTTAATATGACTATATGAAGATGACCGAGGTCTGACTAATATTAATCACCACTAAATGTCAAACAAATTTATTTGTTTTCATATGGAAATTTGTTAAATTACCATAGTATATATGTTGGTGTCTCATTGCTATTAGTGACGATGACTTGCATCAAATAGAAACATTTGTTACACTGATGTATGAAAGGTTCAGCACAGCCAGTTGGGTTAATGAGGCCCACCTAGATGTTTTCACTCACAAAGACAGAAGCTATGACTCTGTTCCACCTACTCAGGCAGCCCTAAAGGAGCCTGTGAAATGTGCAGCATACCAGGGTGGAATTGTCTGGGGTCAGGCCACTACTGCCACTCCAAGCACTGGAAATCCTGCTGACTAGGGCTGGAGAAAGGAAAGGGACATATGGAGAGTCTTCTGGACATCTCTACCTCCAATTGCTGAAAACTGTCACCAGCTGATCAACACTGTTTGATTACACGCTGTGTTTCAAAACTGGATTAATGCACAGCACAATGCAAATGTGTGTGTGAGCAGTAGTAACTGTCATGATGTTATGATTCTGCAGCACTGACATATGATTATACAGTACATCTATCACATGATTATGTCACTGGTCACTTCCATATTAAGATAAGTGAAAGTTAAAAAAGATAATAGATAAAAAAGATAAATGAACCTTTTATTTGATAATGGGACTAGTCACTTGGTGTGAAAGTCAGTCACATTCCTTTTTCTATGATATCCTATGTGTGATGTTCTTGAAGTGTTATAATTTATTAATGTAGACAAATGCCAAAGTATGTGTTATAAGCCGTGCAGTCTTGTCTTACATTTATATGCATTAGTTATTAACTTAAAGGGATATGTGAAGTTCAGCTCAACTCAAATGTTCACTTCGTTTTGTATTTTAGCATAAGTGATACACTGATTCTTTTATTTTGTTATTTTATTAAACATTACTTTGCAGCATTGTCTTATTTTGAGTTGTAATTTTGTTATAATTTTCATATGAATTTGGAAGTACAAAGCTATTTCATTATACATTCCTTGGTAATGCTGAAAGTACCAGATTATCAGTTATGGAGATATGTGTAAAGTGGAGCCGATCCCAGAGTCTTTGGGCCAGAGGCAGGGTACACCCTGGACAGGTCGCAAGTCCATGGCCAATACAGGGCCAACACAGAGAGACAGACAACCATTCACTCTCACATTCAAAAGGACAATTTACAATCCCAAATTGATGCCAGTTAACCTAACCTGCATGTCTTTGGACTGTGGGAGGAAACTGGAGTACCCTGAGAAAACCCACACAGACATGGGGAGCACAGCTGTATTTCTCCTTTGATGCTAGCAGTAATAATCAATTAACCACTCTCAGTGCATGTTAAAAACTGGATGTCAACCAATTTCCTTCAACTCAACACAGATAAATTGGAAGTCATTATCAAAGGTCCAGACTGCACACCATCAGACTGCATCACAGCTTGGCTTTTTCTCCATCAGTGTTGCCCCTAGTTTGTCATGACTGCCCTACAGGGCAGGAAGATGAGGCCCATGCGCTGAACTGTGAGTTTGGGCAATTTATTGAAAAAAGGCAACAAACATAAAGTTCAACAGCGTGCTCTTAAAGCAAAACGCAAACGAGAGAGAAAACTTACAGATATTGCGCACCAGAGCAGGGCAGGGCTCTGGTGGAGATGAGGAGAATGCAAACTAAGATAGCAAATGGAAATGAAAATAACTCCCCTTAAATAGGGATCAGAAACCATTTACATAATTAATGACAGGTGTGGGTTATCTGAATGGGCAGGAGAAAGCAATGACATAATTAGGACCAGCTGGGGGCAGTGAGAGAGGGGCGAACCAAAGGTGACAGCTGACAGGGCAACACCCACACGGAGCACCACACCACTGACAGCTGTCCACCAGCAAAAGAACAACAATGAAGATATAAAGAATAAAATATCAATCCAAACAGACTTCAATATAAATATAAATGAAAAACTAGAAGTGTAACAAAACTAGAACACAAACAGGAAAATGGCAAACAGTACACAAATACAGAAACCCAGAAGGCAAAAAAATGCAACAAATATGTAAATATACGGAAAAAGCCATGAGACCGAGCCTGGCAGAAAAACTCCAGCTCTCGGCTCATGACATAGTTGTAGAAATCTTGTGATAATGTTTTACAGCAATCTCACGTTCAGTCAGCAAGTTAAATCAGTTATTCAGTTATGCTTCATACAATTATGCAGAATCTCAAACATCCGTTCCTTTCTATCCCCAAAAAATCTGGAAATTGCCATTCACACTTTCATTATATCTCATCTGGATTACTGCAGAGCTCTGTATTCATGTTTAAATATACACTATCTCTGGACTTCAGTTAATTCAAAATTCCACAGCTGGACTTATCACCAATTCCCGTAGAAGAGAACACATATTCCCAATTTTACCATCATTATAGTTACTGCCTGTGCATTTTAGAATTCACTTTAAAATTTTAATAATCATTTTTAAATCTCAGAATGGACTGGCCCCTGAGTACATCAGTGATATCCTAAAAAACATAACCTGAGATCCTCCGATAGAGCCCTCTCAGCAATGCCCAGGACCAGCTTCAAAACCAAGGGTGACCAGGCCTTTGTTGGGGCCCTGGCTCTCTGGAATGACCTTCCTGAGGAGATCAGGCAAGCCAAATCTTTGTTAACTTTTTTTTTTTTTTTTTTACAAATATGCTTTTACTTAATTTTCACTGTGTGTGTATATTTTCATCTATTTTATTGCTTGTTTTTATTCTAATTGTATTCTATTTAAATCTATTTGCATCTTGTTTGGTTGTTTTTATTATTCTCTCTTGTGAAGCACTTTTTAGCACTGCTTTAAAAAGTGCTATAAAGTTTTTTATTATGATGTTTCTTCTTCCAAAAATCCTGCTTTTTTCACTCATCAAACCGAGTCCAGTCCTTGAACTTAGGGCTTCCATGAGGGTGTGATGGTTCATCTGATTAATAGTCTTCCAGAGTAGGACAGTCTTTTGCAACTCTTGCATCCTGATGTTTCCAGGGATTTTGTTTGTGTATTTCTCCATTCCTTTCTTAACCAAACCAAGAGCACCTATTACCACAGGTATTGTTATTGCTCTCAGGCCCCACATTGTCTCGATTTCTATCTCTAGGTCTTTATACTTAGCTTTTCTAATTACTTATTATTACTACTACTAATATTATTATTATTATTAAACAATCACAGCATAGATGTCGGCCGGAAAATCGTTTACATAGAGGGCAAGCTGTAACCCACAGCCTTAGACCTCAGGCACGTTTCTAAGGATTCTTGCAGAGCCGAGTATTGCTAATATTATTATTATTATATAAGTGTAATATTATTATCATTATTATTATTATTATTTCTATTTCTTGCAGAGTGGGACTTCTAATGTTGCCCTCCAGGTGCTTTCTTGAAAACCTAAAAACTCCCACACTGGGGAAGTTAACTTTTGGGGGGAACAATCTGTTTTCTGCCTCGTCCAACATGATTTTTTTTCCATCAATATTAGCCACATACTACAGTAGTAGTACAGTAGCAAGTTAGCTGTGCCACCTTCTTGTGCACCAAGGCATACTACTGCTACCTTATCACAAAACAAGAATAGGAAATGGAAATATTTAAAGAGGCACTGCTTTACTTACAGTGTTTTATTAACACAATACCAGTACTGCATCTTAAATTATCACTGTTGTCAGCATCCTAGATTTAATACTAAGTGATACTATTCTGTATTTTCTACCTTTTGATTTTTTAAACGGGTCATTGACTGAAAAACGGTGTGTTTGTAGGTTTTAACTGTCTGAAATGAGTACTGGTCACTTAATTATCAAAAATTTTTCAATACAGTCAATTTTCTTAAAAAAAAAAAAAAATCACACCCTTTATCTTGTTTTTCTCTCCGAGAAACCCCGGAAACATTTTTGACTATTCCGTCTAAATCGTATACGTCATGTTTAGAAAAAGCCAACCCACCACCATCCTTGAAACCCACCCACTGCTCTATTACTGGCCCGCCTAGCTGTCTGTCATGTAGATAGAAGGAGTGCTAAAGGTAGCCTATTAGCCCCTGAGCTATTAGCGTCCAAGCTAACACTGGTACTAGGAAGCTGGAACCAAGCGTAGCTTATATTATTTTATTTTATTCAGATCTTAGCCACCCTAATAACCATCCCTGTTACCACCTGGTTCACCAGTCCACAGTCAATATACCTGGCGTCACTCCGACCCATCTCCCAGTGGTGTTGCCGTGATTTCACAGAAGGTCGCCGGCAACCGCCTATGCTGCGACCCGAGGCTGCTGCCTGGAGCTGCTGGCTGTAATGGCCAGCTCCCCCACCATCCTCCGGGGCTCCGTGCGACTCCACTCTACTCTCGCAGGCAACATAGGGGAACCACTTTGTGATGGGGCATCCCCCAGTTGGCCGTGGGAGAGGAGTGAAGTACCGCGGAGCGAGACATTGCCCTTTGAGATCTCGTGGCTCGGCAGCTCAGCTCGGCCAACAGCCTTGGGATGCGGCAATCAGTGGGTCGCCTGGCGTGCGGTGCTGGTGATTTGTTGTGACATCCCAGCGAAGTTGTTGGGAGATAGGCCGGAGTAACGCTAGATGCACAAATGACTGCAGATCGGTGAACCAGCGCTGCTCATCCAAGCTAGAAGGAGGCTAGAAGCTAGTCAGCTAATGGCTAACTGACATAAGAGGGAGAGCGGTGTTGAATAGTTGAAGAATGTTTCTTAATGTGACAGAAAGTCAGGAAAAATAAAGAAATTTACTTCAATAATTTTAAAAAAAATTCAAGAAAATGTGAACAAAATATGTCACAAACACTTCAGGAAGACGTGAGTGAGGTGTTAAAATGTGGAAAAAGGGCAATCAATGACCCCTTTAATGCCTGGACACACATTGGCATACATTAAAATATAGGCTATATTTTAATGTGTTGAGTAGTTGGCAGGCATGTGCATGGATGTCCAAACAGCAAGACTGCTGTTCTTTTAAGATTCTTAGTATTATGTCATCACATAACAGACTGAGAGGGTAAAAAAGCAGATAGTGTATTTTTTTGTCTTCACTGTAAAAAAAAAAAAAAGAAAAAGACTGAAAAGTGATAACAGATGGCAGCCAGGAACAGGTTCTTCACTCTTTCAATGTGTTATGTCTCTCTGAATTGGAGACACCATTTCTCCAGAGGTGCATAACCACGACAGCATCCTTGAGTGTAAAGTACTTTCATTATCTAGCACATCTCGAGTAAAGCTGTGTATGCTCCTCGAGGTGTAACGCAGATGGTTTTAACAAGTGTTGCTCAGCTTGATAAGGCACTGTGGTGCTAAGCAGACATTTCCTCCTTAGACAGCTTCATGGCTCAAGCCTAATGCATTATCTGTCTAAAATTCACGTAATCTGTGTGTATGTGTTTGTGTGTGTGTTTGTCTGTCTGTTCCACGCATATCTCTCGAACCGTTTGTCAGACTGGCCTCAGAGTTTAAATGTGCTTTCCTGAGATTACGAGGGTGTGCATCCCCGAATATGGAGTTGCTCAGTCAAAATATGTCATTTTTAATCAACAAAAGTTTTAGCCACCGCTCTGTGACCGCTCTCTGTGTCCTGGCTTCCAGAAGTGTGGGCGGTGTGCTTGACTCCGTGCTCATTGGACAATACGCCGGCATCACGACCTATCAGTCACCACAGTGTTCTCTGGACAGAACAAGAAAGTGAAAAATGAAAAATTTGACTAGAAAAAGATAACACTGAAGATTTAATGCTTAAAAACATTATACTATAAAGTTGCCGTGATTGCGTAGATCTAAAGGATAATTCGGCATATGTGGAGAACATGAGGTGCGCGAGCAGACTGGGAGGAGCGTCAGTGGGGACCCGGGTCTGACAAAGAATACCGGTGTATCAATACAGATCATGCCGGGAGAAGCAGCAGCCTAACCGGGCGGACCACAGTCCTTTGCGGGGAGGAACGCCTAGCCTGCCCCAGTCAACGGTAGACGGGAGTCCCTTTGCAGGACCACGACTTGCTGTCACCGGTGGCGCTGCTCTCGGTGTGCTCGCACAATTGTTAAAAGTTAGTTATTAAAAGTTAATAATTGTGGAGCAGAATGCCCAGATCAACTGCATATCATATGCGGCTGTCATGAACCCTCCCGTGCGCTTTTCCAACGCGCACGGTGAGGGGGGAAATAATGAGGATTTACGTGCAGGTTAGCACCACACACATTTATTTATACAACACTTAGACAAACAGTTACAGATAATGTTTCCTCGAAAGCTAAAGGAGTCCTTCTGGATGCTCTACGGTCTGCAGGGGAGAAACACCGGGGGAAAACACACAGTAATTTACCCACAGAGCTGGAGCAGTCCAGTAGTCCAAATAAGCCCCGAGGGAAATGCTTAGATGAAGCACAATGACCCAGCAATGCATGACTGGAAAAAGGCTCCTTATGTACATGCATTGCTGGCTCCACAAATTGGGTACACCTAGGCGAGGAGCGGGGAGATGGCACACGGGAGTAGGAACAGCCGGCAGCAATAGAGAGGGGGCGTGGTCCGACCAGCAGACAGTTAGACAGCGCTCACTCCAGCGTGAGCCCAAGAGGCTGCCTCACTGCTGCCGGCCAGACAGCAGTGGCTATGGGTACGGCAAAGCACACAGAAATACATACTAACATACATACAACGTGGCACGTACCCACAGAGAGGCCAGGACCGAGCCTGGGGAAACCAAGCCGGCTCGGTTCCTGACATGCGGCCACATGCACGACTTGATTAAACGACAACCGTCACCAAACTGGACACAAAAACGCTCAATAAATCATAAAAGATCACACAAATAAGTGATCTGACCAAAAAAAAAAAAAAATAAGCGGTTCTTAAACAGTGGCTATTGTTGGATGTCCCATTCATTTTCAATTATTCTGTAATTAATATTCACACAATCAAATAAATCTCACTTCAGTCCCTTTCATATTTATCAAAGTCTAACATGTGTGATTGCCTACATATAGGCTACACCTCTGTATTCCACTTTCAAACATGGCTTACACAGCCTGGCTCAAAGGCACGCTAACTGATGGCGATAAAAAAATTATTTTCAATAAAGTGAAAAAAAGACGATGCATGTGTCATGTGTGCCTCAACTCAGCGCACAGAGGAAAAACCCAGGTGCTGGACTGCGAGTTTGTGAGTTTTATTAACAAAAATAGCAAACATAAATGCAAAAGGTGAACAAACTATAAAAATAACAATGAGGAGATAACTTACGAAAGAGGCACGCCAGAGCAAGATAGGGCTCTGGCGGAGACAAGGGTGAATATTCCTTGTAAAGGCGAGGCAGCAACAACCAAAATAAAACTTGATCTCCCTTAAATAGGGGACAAACCAATTACAAGACAAGTGACAGGTGTGAGTGCACATGAACGGGGATAGAGGGAATCACAATGGAAATTGGGAACAGCTGAGACCATGAGAGGGAGACAGACCACACAGGCAGCTGACAGGTCACGCCCATGCCAGGCTACATGCCCCCTGACAGCTGCAAACAATAAGGAACAAAACTGGATAAAAGGCAACTCAAGGTGTAATAATAATTCAGTACAGAAAATGAATTAAAACATAAACACAAGCAGAAAAATAAGGATAATCATACAAAGAGGACATAAGTGCAAAGTACAGAAAGTGCCATGAAACTGATTCTGTAAAACTCCAGCCCTCGGTTCATGATAGCATGGAGTGTGCTTTTGGCCTGAGGCTGATTTATCATGGAAAACAGCTGAGCTCTGTGGTTCCAGCGATCAGCTGATTGGATCCACCTTTTTTACCAAAGGTTAAAAAAAAAAAACGGGGGGGGGGGGGGCTACAACCTTTGCTCCACGAATGCGAGATGGATCAACCATAGGCTGAGTTTATAAAATTTTTCACCGGGTCTGAGGTGTGTGTGAAAAAAATGCATTTTGGATAACGTTTAGAGGGACAAAAATGCGATCGTTTAGGCGGAATAATAATAATAATAAATAATTTTCTCGCATCAAAAAAAACCCCAAATGCTTACAGTAGAGCTGCGGCGCTCACATTGTAAGTCTTTGCCAGTCACACCCTCAAGGTTCAGATCATTGGCCTCAGTAAGCAGCGCCTCAATCTTAGCATTGAAGTTTTAAAAAAAACTTTTAATAACAAAATACTGCTAAAATCTGTCTATAAATGCAAGAAATCTCTGTTTGTGTGTGTGTGTCTGTCACGATCATAGGACTCTCTATGACATCACCAAAAATGATAGGACTCGCTATGACATCATCAAAGATCAAAGGCAGGCATCACCAAACGAGTGGTGACATCAATGATCAAAGGCAGGTTTCACCAGGGTTACTGTTGCCATGGTAACCATGTCAAAGCTCAAAGGCAGGCATCACCGTGGTTACTGTTGCCATGATAACAGTCACTTTCTACAGCCAAGCAGAAATACTTGTTTACACTTGCTTTCTATGGGCATGCACGGGTATGCACTAGTGTTAAAAAAAAAAAAACACCACCTTAAAGGTGTGTGAGAGGGTCATAAATAATCCAGACCCTAATGTTTGTTTTTACCTAATCTTTGCTAAAGTGGAACAAGCAGGCTGTGTATGGTTGTTGCATGGTGCGTACACTGTGTCCCAACAGGCATATGTTTTTTCATCACGGTGCACATATCGACTACCTTTTTAGGCATTTTGAATTATAGTTAAATTATAATGTAAGACTAACGGTGCTAGTATTACTATGTTGGTATGTAATAGAGACTGTTGGCTTTGTAATGTGCTAAACCAACATGTACCAATATTAGATGTGTGAAGATGTCTGTAGCATTTCGGTGTGTAGTTTCCTATATACACTCCTGATCAAAATCTTAAGAGCAGGGGAAAAATTACAAGTATTCACATTTTGTGCTGGTTGATCATACAAGGGGGGCTGAAAAGTTTATAGGCTGACCATGGTGCAGTGGTCAAATTTGACCAAACTAGTGCATTGCCCGTAGAACGCAAGTATTCCTGTCTGAAACAGGTATCCCAACCTGTCTATAACCTGTCGATACCTGGGATACCTGTCTGAAACAGGTATCCCAGGTATCCCAACCTCCTCAGGTACTGGAACTCAGTACCTGAGGAGGTTAAACTGCTCACAACATTCAAGGCCTTCACAAAAAAATTGAAAATGTGGCTTATAAACACCTACAGCTGCCAACACTAAAAGATAAGTCTGCTGTGATGTTTGATGTTGTGTTTAAATGTACAGTTTATGTATATGTTATTTGTTACATTAGTGCCCTCTTAAATGTCTAACCATGTTTTTTTCTTGTAGATGCATTTTACTGCTTTTTTACATCTTGGCCAGGGGACTACAGATGAAAACTAGCCTTTTGGCTAATTCTGGCTTTTTTAATCATGTGTTTTATGAAATTGCATTGTCCCTTTTCAAATAAACTAAACTAAACTAAACTAATCAGGCTTTACAGGCCCAAATGTAGGCTGTGTTTGAAAGTGGAATGCAAAGAGGTGTAGCCTGTATGTAGGCAATCACATGTTAGACTTTGACAAATATAAAAGGGAGTAAATGGTGCTAAGATTTATTTGACTGTGTGAATATTAACAATATTACAGAATACCTAATTATTGAAAATGAATGGGACATCCAATATTAGTGACTGTTTCAGATCCATTGTTTATTTGTTTGTCAGATCACTTATTTGTGTGATCTTTTATCACTTATATTCAAGATAATAGTGTATCTTGCAGTTTGAGGATTGGGAGTTGTTCAGTCATCATTATAATTATTTTAGTTTATCACTGTTCAGTGACGGAGTTCAGTGTAATGAATTTCTTCTGTGTATCGTCAATAAACTCATGCAGTACTATAACAGGGCACATCTGCAAATATTTGAGACCCATTGTAGTGCATCATTTTATATTTTAGCAATATTTTGCTATTAAAAGGTTGTTGTCCTAGTTGTGTATTGAGGGGACAATCTCTATTGTGCAAAGTTATGTTTAGTACATTTAATACAACCTCTATGCCCTGGTTAGGTTATAAAGTCTGACAGCCGTAGGTAGGAAGGACCTGCGGAACTTCTCCGCCGTGCACCTAGGATGGCACAGCCTACGGCTAAATGAGCTCCTCTGTGCATTCAGCGTGTCCTGCATGGGGTGGGACTCGGACTCCAGTAGAGATGACAGCTGTCCAATCAGCATGGTGGTGATGCTGCGTATTATCTAATAAGCACGGTGTCAATCCGAAACCCCACCCACACTTCTTGAAGCCAGGGCATGAAGAGACACAAAGCAGTGACAGAGCAGTGGCTAAACTTTTATTCATAAAAGTTACATATTTTTACTGAGCAACTCCATACTCGGGTATGCACACCCTCGTAACCTCAACAAAACATGTATAAAACTTGGGTCAGTCTGACGAATGGTTCAAGAGATTTGTGTGGAACAGACAGATAGACACACAGACAGAGAAATGCAGCATTTATAGAGAGATGTGGTTTATTTTTCAACATAGTCTCCAATGTCAGTGTATCTGAAAAGAAACAATACATTTAGTATCAGAAAAGGTTGAATTTAATGCAAGACTAGCTTCTTTGCAGTAGCATAACTCCTTCTTAGTCAGTCTATGAACTTTTCACCCCCCCCCCCCCCATAACTAGGTTGTAACCAGAGCTTCAAAATGCAAAAAGAAGAAACAAAAGCAAGAAACAAAAAAATAGAGAGTAGGCAATTTACTGAAAATGTCATTTAAACTCAAACAGGCTGTTCATCAGCTGATCAAAAATTTAAGGCAGTAGCCCCATAAAAACCCAAAAGTGTCAAAAAAGACTCAGTAGTGAGTAGCCCCACCATTCTCGTTGATCTATTCAAAAATTCATTTCGGTATGCTTGATACGAGTGTGAGGCTGATGGAAGTGTTGATCCATGTGGTGAAGATGGCTTCACGAAGGGCATCCACGGTCTGGAACTGTCTGTTTTTGTAAACTTCCTTGACATACATCCCCAAATGTTCTCTAGGGGATTTAGATCAGGAGAACACGCAGGATGGTCCACAGGCTGAAGACACAGGCTGATCCTCAACACAAATTAAGGCTCTTGCTGCTGCTGACTGCAGCCCAATAACCATAAGACAGCATCTACAAAAGAAGGGCTTAAAGAATAAAAAATGTCTTCAAAGGCCACATCTGAGATGAGATGAGATGAGATGAGATTCAACTTTATTGTCATTACACATGTATGAATACAAGGTAACGAAACGTGACTTGGCATTTGGGCACGCTCTGCAGAGCGCATCCAAGGCCGGGGCAGCCGCTAGGCACCAGTCAAAGTGGGGATAAAGAAAGAAAAAGGGGAGGGATATGGGATGACACAGTAGGCGAGAGAAAAAAACATGTTTATCAGAATAGCGCTCAGTGAGTGAGCGGGATTATGATTGCAAGAAAAAAAAACCTCAATGCACATTTAGCAGACAACAATTCAACCACAAAAAACCAAACGTCAGAGAGGATCAGTGAATGTATGGGTGTAATTCAGTATATGTGAATCAGTGTGTTCGTGCATGTTGAATGCAGGTGGGTGTTTATCAGTTACTGGAGGCAGCAAAATCTCTCCCAGCCGAGATGTTATGTCTTAGTGTCTGAAACTCGGAAGCATGTCCTTGAGGCATGGCAGATGGAAATTTCCTGAGCCAGTCACATGTCCTTGAGAGTTCAGATGCAGCACACCAGAATGTTTATGAAAAGAGGCACAATCTTCTGTTTTGTCTTAATCCAGGAGGAAAATAGTCAACAGGGCGCCGAATTCAAGGTCTGATAGACACAGATCACTCAGAGCATAGAATTTTTCATCTCTTGCAATCCTGTGTTCATAATTTCCATACATGGGCTTTAAATCCATTCTATGGAGGGCACCAAAACGACTCCAGATGTTTCCCTTCTAAACATGGATAAACATGTCCGGTAGAGTCCATCCCTCTACAGTGCATGCCAGATGGTAATTTCCATGTTTGCCATTGCCGTTAGTTAGTGCTCTCCCCCGTCTGGTCGAATTGTTGAAGAAGCAGCTACGCCGGGACTGCTTTTGATTAGCTCTTCCAGTTAAATTTTCGATACACCAGGAAAACTCCAGAGCCAATCAGCAGAAAATCCTGTGATCGTGAAGCCAAACCAGATAGATGTTTCCACATCATCAGTCGAATCATGCAGACACATGTGTTCCAATCCATGGGTCTCTCCATAGGGGCTCCCCCTGGCCCGAATTTACGTAAAATGTTGTTAATTTTATTAAAGCTGCTCACCAAATCCATTTTTTTCGTTTGGATCAAGATTCAGCCAGAAGAACAGCGACGCAGACAAGACAGCAAGTTGGGATTCTCAGTTAGGGAGGGAAGGAGGGTGAAAGAGGGAGCAGAAGAAAAAGTGACTGTTCCCACTGAAGGGCAGAAGCGAAATAATATCTCCTTATGAAGTAAGGAGGAAATAATATCTCCTCCCATGTCACAAACTTGTCCATTTGGACTTTGCAAGGGAGCACCAAATATGGGACAATGAAAGTGAAGAAAATTTTATTCTCTGAAGAGAAAAACATTAACCTGGATGGTCCTGATAGTTTCCAACATTAGTGGCATGATAAGGAGATCCTACTGGAGATGAAGATGGAGATGGAGATGGAGATGGATGGATCCTCCACCATGATCTGAGGTGCTTTTTCCTTCAATGGACCAGTGGCACTGCAGGTTGTGTGGGGGCATCAAACGATGGCTGGTTATGTAGAGATATTGCAGTGGGCATCCGTTATGACTGAGGACCTTTGTCTCTGTGATAATGACTAGGTCTTTCAATAGGACAACACTGCAGTTTATGACACCTGCCTGACGAAGGACTCCTTTCAGGGAGAATAATGTCACTCTTTTGGTCCATTCTGCATGTTCTCCTGATCTAACTCTAAATGAATTGTCTATTGCTCTTTTTTTACATTTTGAAGATCTGCCTGGTTACAATCCACCAGCGCAAAATGTAAATACTTGTAATTTTTCCTCCAGTCTGTCGATTTTGATCAGGAATATACACCGCTGAAGGGTTGTCATCTACAAAATTAACTTCATGATAGAAATGTTTTATCTCATTTCATCTTATTGATTACCAGTGTCCCTTGAGTGGGTCAAGGGTTCCGTGTCTCTTCTTGGTATATTGTTTGCCAGTATACCGATAGCTGCTGTATAGGGTAAATAACCTCAAATTTGTCACCAATATTAATGGTACATAAATTAGCATGCAGATTCGATGTTTGTAAACTTTATTTTCAGGTTTCTGTGTTCTTTCCATTTTTTCCCACACTGGTTCCTGGTGAAAAAGATCTCTCATATTAAAAAAGGGCTACTATTTCAGTATTTGTACAGAGAAAAAATGAAGAAGATAATAGTTACCCCCCTCCGTGGATTACCACCTTATCGTGGTGGAGGGGTTTGAGTGCCTAAATGATCCCAGGAGCTACATTGTCGGGGGCAACTTGCCCTTGGTAGGGTCTCTCAAGGCAAACAGGTCCTAGGTGAAGGGTCAGATTAAGGGCGGTCCAGTGGCTCTCCATGAAAAACGTTACATCAAGGACCCAGTGTATCTAACGGAGGCACATGGGTCCACCCTCCAGTGGGCTCACCACCTGCAGGAGGGATCATGGAAATCATGGTGCTATATGAACTGGGCAGAAGTCTGGGCGACTCTGCCTGGACAGATGCCCCCACGATCCAGATCCCCAGATAAGTGGTAGAAGATGGATAGATGGATGGATGGATGAATATTAGTTACTACAGTTGCCACAGTCTGTTTGTTCTGAAATTTTAGAAAGCAGGATTGATTGTGTCATTTGTGTTAACGAAATGAAAACAAAAACCTTTGTTGAAAGAGGCAAGCAAGTAAAGAAAATGCATTAACATCTTAATATTGCAAATGAAAATGAATGCAGTGAAGTGACAGTAGTCTGTAGTCTGAACTGTAGTCTGAGATGCTAGATCAGAACATTCATCCGTATTTCTGTATTTACTGGTCAGAATTGTCCTAAAATAGTGAAATCAAATTAGCTTAGTTACCAAATAATTTTAACCAACCAAAAGGTTGATGGTTCAAATCCCGCTAACTCCACCCTGCCATTCTGTCCTTGGGCAAGACATTTTATCCACCTTGTCTCCTGTGTCTGTGACACTGGTGTGTGAATAAATGTTTGGTGGTGGATGGAGAGGCCGTTGGCACAAATTTGCAGCCACATTTCCTCACTCTGCCCCAGGGCAGCTGTGGCTACAGATGTACCTTACCACTACCATTGTCTGTGCCAGTATTTGACATATACTGATGATGCGCATATTGCTATTCGGCTCTGATTGGATGATTTTTGCAGGAACTGACCTTGAGATCAAGATCAGAGGTCAGTTTTTTTCCCCTAAATCTTGTAAACACAATAACTACTAAAAGAAATGAATAGGCTTTTCAAATCCATACCATAGTTGTATCTAAGACACATCTTGGATGGCTTACACCCTGGCCTGGCTATGGGTTTGGGGTCAAAAGGTTAAAGTTAGTATTCCATTTGTACTATTACTATGGAATGAGCAAAGCTATGGTCACCAAACTTGGTACACATGTTCACTCTGAGACCCTGACCTTTGACTATGGGTTTGGGGTTAAAGGTCAAGGTTGGGATTTCCTATGCCTTATTACTATGCAACAAGTAAATCTAGAGTCACGAAACATGGTACACAGGTTCACCCTGAGACCCTGAAGTGTCACTGTGGTTTTGGGATTGCAAGGTCAGTGTCAAAATGCAAAATAAGCTGTATTTCAACAACAAGGAAAGCTAGGGTCACCAAACATGGTACACAGGTTCACCTTGAGACCCTGACCTCTGACTATGAGTTTGGAATCAAAACATTAAAGGTCAAGGTTAGTATTCCCTTTGTTGTCTTACAATACAGCTAGTAAAGCTCTTTAGGGTCACCAGACTTGCTACACAGGTTCACCTTGGGATCCTGACCTACAACTATGGATTGTATAAAATTATTTTTGTTGTATATTCATGGTCGATAGGCTTATCATACTTCGGTTCTGCCTCAATAACTATATGGAAAAGGTGCAAACTGCTCTTCTTCAGTAACATTTTGGAATCTTCAAAGAAAACAGGGCATGGGATATTGCTCTCATCTCAGAGTGCTCTTGTTATAGACAGGAGAGTGGCTTAGGTGATGATCGCTTCAAAATGGGCGCCCCATACTTATCAAGTGATGTCAAATCATTATCAGAATTGACACCTGAATGGTAAAATAAAGCTTTCTTTTACCATTTTTAACCAGGCCTGCTTAATTCAAGTGCCAGATAGTTGACAAATCAGAGACGCTAACAAGTAGGGACTATATTTATATGAGTAAAGGCTAATGACAGTATTCCTGTACATGCACACACAATTATTTTAACTAATTTAGTCAAGAACAGAAACAAAGTTGAGCAAAACCTTTCCCTACTGCAGCTGTTACCCAGGATGTAAATGTGGGTCATCTAAACTAACATTGAAAATGTGGTTTTGTGGGGCACCCCCACAACAGACTGGGACAAGCAGAGCGCTCAACTAGAGCAATTAACATAACAGTGAAATGTGTGTATTAATGTCAACAGGCAGCCTCGCTTCGTCTGGCTCTTTCCTGCTCAGTACTGTGATGTTAATGTGCCATTCATGCATTGTGTTCAAGCTTCCTGCTCTTACTGTGATGCAAATGTCCCATGCCTTTCATGTATTGTCTGTAACTGGGTATATAAGCTGACTGAAATTCATGTTCACTCTCTCTCTGACTACTGCTGCTGACACACGCATTCTGTGTCTCCTCACGAGAGCCTGAGGACCCGCTCCAGCCCGCCTGCACAGGGCTGGGGTGAGTCTAATGATGGTGGGATGAATGATATTAAACCCACTTTTAAACTCTCAGTTCGCTGCTTATTATTCTTCCGCCATATTGGTGACCCAGAGAATGCACACGCTTTGTGCAACGCAACCTTCTGGTCAGGACAGCCACGCTGGTGACCCGACGACAACAAACGCAGCACCCAGCGGTGATTCTCCGACGACAAGCGAACGCAGCAGCCTGGCGCAAATGATCTGCCCTCCCTTCTGCTACAGGGAGGCCTCTACGCAGAGCCACCACCAGGCGAAACTCTCCGGAGATCACCCATGACCGGGAAAGCTGCAGAAAGCTTCATGGTGAGATCTGCACGCCTGAGATCTGCACATCCACGCTGGGACCGGCCGCTCTCACAGCTCCTCCACACGAGAGCGCACGCACCTCATCCTCTCTCCACGACGGCGACCTCCAGGGCCGACGGAGAACGCAGCGCGTGGACCTGAACGCACCATGACCCGACACAGCAAACTACAGCAACACACTGAACAGGGATGATTATCGGCGCCGACTACGCTGATCTCCAGCAAGCTCCCTGACCCTGACTCGCCTCTACAGCGGACCCACCCACGCACCGAACCCCTGCACACACACCGGGGGGTTATGAGGACAGCGCACCACGCACGGGACATACCGGCTCTACACAGACCGCCAGCGTCCTTCGCCGCTGCACACGGAACCTTCAGGGCTGCTCACACACCTGAAGCATCACACGCAGCTCGCTCACAGGATTTTGTATGGGTCTCAGCCACGGCGCACAAAAGGAATTCAGCCGTCAGCTGTTCCCGAGGGCTTTAGGGCTGCGCCCGCACCTAAAGTCAACACGTCAAGTCCCTCTGCTTTTGTTTTTTTCTCACAGCCGCTACGCGGCCTCGCAGCTCCTGTTTTTCTTCATGGCCGCTATTAATCCTCGCAGGACTTAACCACGAGAGGAGTCAGTGACTAATTTTTTTCTTCTTACAGCTGCTGTGGACCTCCGCACGTTCAACAGGACAGCCCCCCAACATCGCGGATCCACAGGCAATTTTTGCACAGCCCAAACAACTTCGCTGTCCTGGGCCGGCACTTGCTACCCCCACCCCCCTCCCTCCACCTCCGCCTCCACAGAGCTTTCCCTGCTCGCTACCAAAACCGGACTATCGAGGCCTCAGCTTCCTGCTGGGCCCTCTGGCGGGGGAGTGTGTGGGGCACCCCCACAACAGACTGGGACAAGCAGAGCGCTCAACTAGAGCAATTAACATAACAGTGAAATGTGTGTGTTAATGTCAACAGGCAGCCTCGCTTCGTCTGGCTCTTTCCTGCTCAGTACTGTGATGTTAATGTGCCATTCATGCATTGTGTTCAAGCTTCCTGCTCTTACTGTGATGCAAATGTCCCATGCCTTTCATGTATTGTCTGTAACTGGGTATATAAGCTGACTGAAATTCATGTTCACTCTCTCTCTGACTACTGCTGCTGACACACGCATTCTGTGTCTCCTCACGAGAGCCTGAGGACCCGCTCCAGCCCGCCTGCACAGGGCTGGGGTGAGTCTAATGATGGTGGGATGAATGATATTAAACCCACTTTTAAACTCTCAGTTCACTGCTTATTATTTATCCGCCGCAGTTTGATATATACAGTCATGTGAAAAAATTAGGATATCCCATTAAATATTCAGTTCTTTATTAAGAAATGATCACATATCTATGTCTATCCTTGTTTTTGTTTTTATTTGCATTTTTTAACATTCATTTTAGCCATTTTAAGTGGGAATGAATGTGGGGGTGCCCTAAAAAAGGGGGGGTATTCTAACTTACTCCTCACTATTGGTTTAGATTTATATTTTACAGAAAATTTGAAAAAAGTCTTTAATTAATTTTTAATTGTTTAATTGTATTACATGAATCTCCCAGTATTTTAAACACTGACGTTAAATATCCATATGTCCAACTATGTAAAAAAAAAAAAAAAAAAAAAAACAGGCTTATACAGGGTATCCTAATTTTTTCACATGACTGTATGTCAAAACTTTGTGCCACTGATTCTTTAGAACAAGAGCTATCTCTGTGTCAGAACCTTTTGGTTCATCCAGTTGTTTTAGCCTTGGCAGGAAACAGGAAATTATTTTTCATCATTTTTAGACACTTTTCTCCCCCTTTTTGAGCAGATTTCAGATTTATGACTGAGCAGTTAATGATTTGACATCTCTCACATGTTTGTGTCTCTCTTGTTATGCTGTGTTAAAAAAAACATCTTTTATCCTTCAGGGCTTTGCGTTGGTAGTCTGACAAAAAGTTGTAAATGATCACTGTTTTACCCAGTAAATATTCCAATATTACACACAATTGGTGAGAGGAAAAAAGATCTATTGAGAAATCTGTTGCAGGGGAAAAAATCTGTATGTAGTGTAGTGTATTGTTGAAACAAACACAGATACCTAAACTAGTCGTGTGGCTGCATCTGCTCTAACTTCCAAGATGACATTGTACACAAACACAGCTGAGTTTCTGTCGCAGACCAGATGGTAATGGTGATATGGAGGAGGCTGGCGCCGTTACAAACCTTTGTCTTCTTTTTGTGAAGAGGTTTAAAATGCAACAAATATTAGAAAATGTTTTGTTTAGGTGCTACAGTGGAAGTAATCCAACTCACTGTGTGTGATGTTTTGAATCTGGGCAGGGGTGGACTAGCAGTTGTTTTCACCAGGACATTTTCCGGTGGCCTGACCTGCCATAAGAAGCATTGTAACTTGAACAAGCGGCACTAAACATCAGTAATGATCCTCTGACTGAGGTCTGCTCTTTACTCTCACCAGATGCTGAGGTATGATGATCAGGATGTGGTTATTGAGGTTCAGAGGTTCGTTTTTTCTTTTCTTCTTTTGGGGGGGGGGGGCGGGGGGTGGGGGCAGAGAGGGAGAGAGAGAGAGAGAGAGAGAGAGAGAAGGTCCAGTGCAGCAAGAGCCTTTGCCAACAGAAGTTACCTGCAGAAGTGGGTCTGTGTGAGTGAACTGGCAACATACATTAAGCAAAACCAAAGAATTAGAGAGAGGTAAGAGACAAAATAATTAGAGAGCCTTCAAAGAAGCTTTTAAAAGACCCAACTCCCTCTTTATTTTTATTTAGATTGTCAGATGTGTTCTGACTGAGTGAAATAACACTACTAGACTAAATATTTTAGTATGTCAAAAAGGCCAAGACTCTTTTCCTTCCCGAACATAAAACGGAGAGAATGGAAGGAAAATCAAGAAAGACAGAAGTAATGTGGTGAATATACTATTGTAGCAGCTTACTGTTATTTTGGAATTTGTTATTTTTAATCATGTTTTTATTAATTATTTTTATTTAATTTTATGTTAATGTATACTGTATACATATATATTCCAAATTATCAACCCAGCCACAGGGGGTGCCCAAGCCAGTGTACTCCGAGTGCCGGTCCCAAGCCCGGGTAAATGGAGAGGGTTTTGTCAGGAAAGGCCTCCGATGTAAAACCTTTGCTAAATCATACATGCGGATCATGACGAATAAGACTTTCATACTGGACCGGTTGAAGTCTGGGTTACAAACAACTGCCACCACTGCTGTTAACCAACAGAGTGCCAGTGGAAACTGGGCTACTGTTGGTCGAAGATCGAGGAGGAGGAGAGGTGGAGGGTGTGTAAGGAGGGAGAGAGAGAAAAGGAAAGGTAGAAATGTGGAGCTCAGAGTAGAGATGTTAAATGTAGGGACTATGACTAGTAAAGGCAGAGAGTTGGCTGATACAATGGAGAGAAGAAAGGTAGATATAAGGATAAGCCATCTTTATTGTCATTCAAATCCATACAACCAACCATGTACAGTAGAACAAAATTATGTTTCTCTTATCTACAGTGTTAATCACACACATACAGACGTGGACAAAATTGTTGGTATCCCTCTGTTAATGAAAGAAAAACCCACAGTGGTCACAGAAATAACTTGAATTTGACAAAAGTGGTAATAAATAAAAATTCTATGAAAATTAACCAATGAAAATCAGACAGTGCTTTTGAATTGTAGTTCAACAGAATTATTTTAAAAAACAAACTCATGAAACAGGCCTGGACAAAAATGATGGTACCCTTAACTTAATATTTTGTTGCACAACTTTTTGAGGCAAGCACTGCAATCAAACGATTTCTGTAACTGTCAATGAGACTTCTGCACCTCTCAGCAGGTATTTTGGCCCACTCCTCATGAGCAAACTGCTCCAGTTGTCTCAGGTTTGAAGGGTGCCTTCTCCAGACGGCATGTTTCAGCTCCTTCCACAGATGTTCAATAGGATTTAGATCAGGGTTCATAGAAGGCCACTTTCGAATAGTCCAATGTTTTTCTCTTAGCCATTCTTGGGTGTTTTTAGCTGTGTGTTTTGGGTCATTATCCTGTTGTAAGACCCATGACCTATGACTGAGACCAAGCTGTCTGACACTGGGCAGCACATTTCTCTCTCAAATACCTTGATAGTCTTTAGATTTCATTGTACCCTGCACAGATTCAAGACACCCTGTGCCAGATGCAGCAAAGCAGCCCCAGAACATAACAGAACCTCTTCCATGTTTCACAGTAGGGACAGTGTTCTTTTCTTGCTATGCTTCATTTTTCGTCTGTGAACATAGAGCTGATGTGCCTTGCCAAAAAGTTGCAGTTTTGTCTCGTCTGTCCATAGGACATTCTGCCAGAAGCTTTGTGGCTTGTCAACATGCAGTATGGCAAATTCCAGTCTGGCTCTTTTATGATTTGTTTTCAACAGTGGTGTCCTCCTTGGTCATCTCCCATGAAGTCCACTTTGGCTCAAACAATGACGGATGGTGTGATCTGACACTGATGTACCTTGACCTTGGAGTTCACCATGAATGTGTTTAGAGGTTGTTCTGGGCTCTTTTGTTACCATTCGTATTATCCGTCTCCTCCTGCGGCCACGTCCAGGGAGGATGGCTACAGTCCCGTGGATCTTAAATTTCTGAATAATATGTGCAACTTGTAGTCACAGGAACATCAAGCTGCTTGGAGATGGTCTTATAGCCTTTACCTTTAACTTGCTTGTCTATAATTTTCTTTCTAATCTCCTGAGACAACTCTCTCCTTTGCTTCCCCTGGTCCATGTTTAGTGTGATACACACCATGTCAACAAACAGCACAGTAACTATTTGTCACCCTTTAAATAGGCCAACTGACTGATTACAAGTTTGTAGACACCTGTCATGTTAATTAGAGGACACATCTTGGTTGAACATGTCCCTATGGTCACATTATTTTCAATCTTTTCTAGGGGTACCATCATTTTTGTCCAGGCCTGTTTCATGAGTGTGTTTTTTTTAAATAATTCTGTTGAACCACAATTCAAAAGCATTGTGTGATTTTCATTGGTTAATTTTCATAGAATTTTTATTTATTACCACTTTTGTCAGATTCAAGTTATTTCTGTGACCATTGTGAGTTTTTCTTTCATTAACAGAGGGGTACCAACAATTTTGTCCATGTCTGTATATATAGAGTCAGAGGGGTCGCTGCCATGCAAGGCAGTGACACAAGTTTCCCTCCTCTGTTCCATTATTGCTGAGCTCCAAGCTGGACAGCAGTAAGTTCTGCTTTTATATGGTCTTCAGCATTACCCGGCCAGGATTTGAAACCCGGCCTTCCGGGTGTGGGGTGGATGCTCTACCAACTGAGCCACCACTCCGGTATGTACTGTGTGTTCAAGAAACCAGATGGAAGGGAAGCAAGGCCAGGAGCATTGGAGGTGGATTTAAACTGTTCTACCATGGTGTAGATAGGAAGAGAAATGGAGTAGGAGTAATCTTGACGGAAGAGTATGTAAAGAGTGTTCAGGAGGTAAAGAGGGAGTTACAAAAGGAAGAAGGTCACACAGAGTTTGGGAAGGAGTTGATACAGACTCTGGGTGGTAGGAAGAATTACCAGATGACTGGGAAAGTATAGCAAAAGTATTGAGGGAAACAGTACAAAGGTATGTGGTGTATCCAGTGGACAGAGGAAGGAAGACAAGGAGACTTGGTGGTGAAATGAGGAGGTACAGGAAAATATTCAAAGGAAAAGGTTGGCAAAGAAAAAGTGGGCTAGTCAGGGAGATGAAGAATGTAGACAGGAGTATTTGGAATCTAGGCACATGGCAAAGAGAGAGGTGGCAAAGGAAAAGGCATATAGTGAGTTGTATGAAAGGCTAAACACTAAGGAAGGAGAAAAGGACTAGTATCAACTGGCTAGACAAAGAGGCTGAGCTAGAAAGGATGTTCAGCAGGTTAGGCTGATTAAGAACAGAAATGGTAATATACTAACAAATGACAAGAGTGTGTTGAGAAGGTGGAAGGAGTACTTTCAAGAGCTGATAAATAAAGAAAATGAGAGAGAGAGGAGGATGGATGCTCGGAGAGAGAGAGGAGGAGGGATATAACTTCTTTCAGCTGCTTCCTTTAGGGAGCAGCCGAAAGAAGTTATATTCCAATTTATCATTCTTATGTGAAGCACTTTGAATTACATTAATTTGTACGAAGAGTGCTCTACACAGCTTCATTTATTGATACTATATGGTAATAGTTCTCTCATTGCATAAACTTCAGTCGTATTACCTCCATCTGACATTTATAAGGCAGTGTTTTCAAGACTATTCAGATGTTTGAGAAATAATCAATACAGTTTTCAGAAATTTAGGCAACATTTTTCATGCAGAAATATTTTTACTCTTATCCACTTGTGACTCTTTTCTTGCAGTTTTGTGTTTTCTTTTCTCATAATTTAAAAAACTTTTTTCATAAATGTACAAATTTCTAAATAAATTTTGAACTTTTCGTGGCAAATCTGTGACCATTTTCATGCAAGTTTGCAACTTTTTAGCTATAAATTACCAACTTTTCTCTGTCTTTTATTATAATTGTAGACTAATAATTGATATGCTCTGTTTAAAATATCAGAAGTGCACACACTGTGCATTAATAGCAACATAGTAACTTAGCTTATATGGCTTGTTCTGTTGTTTTTCTGAAAAGCTGAAGAAAGCAGCAGTAGCACCAGATTTATAATCAGAATAATCAATCTTTTCAATAATTGGTAGACTGTCAAAACAATAATTACAGCACTACAAGTTGGATAATTTTCCTCATATCTGTAGGTTGTAGCCACATTTAAAACTAGTTTGATATCTGCATTAAGTTGTTGGCCTACAGAAATCATGATGGTTTCTGGTTTTCAACAGCAGGGTGGCCCAGTCCGCCACTGATCAGTGGGGATTTGAATTAGGGACAATTAATCACTGATATGGATTCAGTTTGAGAACGAGCAACCCCATAGTCAGAGTATTTACAGTATCTCACAAAAGTGAGTACACCCCTCATATTTTTGTAAATATCTTATTATATCTTTTCATGGGACACTACTGAAGATATGACACTTTGATACAATGCAAAGTAGTCACTTTACAGCTTGTATAACAGTGTAAATTTGCTGCCCCCTCAAAATAACTCAACACAAAGCCATTAATGTCTAAACCGCTGGCAACAAAAGTGAAAATGTCCAAATTGTGCCCAATTAGCCATTTTTCCTCCCCGGTGTCATGTTACTCTTTAGTGTTACAAGGTCTCAGGTGTGAATGGGGAGCAGGTGTGTTACATTCGGTGTTGTCACTCTCACATGCTCTCCTACTGGTCACTGAAAGTTTAACATGGCACCTTATGGCAAAGAACTGTCTGAGGATCTGAAAAAAAAGAATTGTTGCTCTACATAAAGATTACCTAGACTATAAGATAAGATAAGCCTTTATTAGTCCCACAACGGGGAAATTCCAGGATTGCAACAGCACAGGGATAGCAACACTCAGAGCAACAATCAGAAGGCAAGAAAAAAAACAAGCAAGCAAGAGCAGCTAATATACATATGTACATATTACTATAAAATATATATATACACACACACACACAGACACACAGTGCAGAGCATTGTAGCTGGATGGAATAAATATATGAATATATGAACACACAGTGCAGAGCATTGTAGCTAGATGGAATAAATATGTAAATATATAAACACCCACAGTACGGAGCATTGCAGCTAGGTGGAATAAATATGCAAGTATATAAACACACACAGTGCGGATAATATTGCTAACACCCTGAAACTGAGCTGCAGCGTGGTGGCCAAGGCCATAAAGCAGTTTAACAAGACAGGTTCCACTCAGAACAGGCCTCGCCATGGTCAACCAAAGAAGCTGAGTGCACGTGCTCAGTGTCATATCCAGAGGTTGTATTTTGAAAATAGACTTATTGCTGCAGAGGTTGAAGGGGTGGGAGGTCAGCCTGTCAGTGCTCAGACCATACACTGCACACTGCATCAAATTGGTCTGCATGGCTGTCATTTCAGAAGGAAGCCCCTTTTACAGATGATGTACAAGAAAGCCTGCAAACAGTTTGCTGAAGGCAAGCAAACTAAGGACATGGATTACTGGAACCATGTCCTGTGGTTTGATGAGACCAAGATAAACTTATTTGGTTCAGATGGTATCAAGCATGTGTGGCGGCAACCAGGTTCTCACTTCCGCCTCCCAAAGAGAGCAGATGCTTTTTTCTTCTCTCCAGCTCTGACTTTTCATCTCCTCCCTCCTCTAACTAACTGGATCCCAGCTTGCTATCGTCTGTCTGCGTGTCTCTACTGCTGATTATTGAACGAAATTATGGATTTAATAAGCTGGGCTTTGAACGCAATTGACACTATTTTTTCAATGAGGAAAAGTGCCCCGGGGGAGGTTGTTTGCCCCGCAGGAACGGCTGCTGCGGGCTATTTGAGGGACACAAGTAATTGGAAACTCTTGTGCCTGTCTGATCTTTCCATCGAAGATGTCGAAGATTTGTACGTCTTCGTAGTAATGGTCTTCGGGATCGTTCTGATTGGATCTGGGATTGTCCTGGTGTACCGTAAATTGATGAAGATGGACATAGCTTATCAAAATGCTGGCCAGGCGAGGCTTAACCATCAAATTGAAAAAATGGAGAGGACTCTGACAGCGGCAAATGGAGAACTGTTTAGGAAAATGGATTACATCATGATCACGCTGAGAGCCGTCCATGAAGGATTCAACGTCCAGAACTGAAGGATTAAAGTACTGAATCTTTAAGAGAATATAAAGTTTCTTTCTCTTGGATCAGTACTATTCGACTAATCTGACCCCCTCACACAAGTCCTCCAGATTATCTGCAGTTTTTTGTTTCCAAAACATTTGAGCTGCATTGACTCTACAGACAGTCAGCTGCATGGCTCAAGGACAAATGCCAGCAGCTAAGACAAAACATCTCCTGCCAAAGAGACTTTGTTGTTCTTAACTGATACAACACCTACACTCAACACTACACCCACACTGACTCAAAAACTGATGAAAAAGATCACTCACTGCTCTCTTTGTGTCCTTGTGTACATTCTTGTCTGCTAACTGTGCATTGAGGGCTTTTTTTCTTGTAATCATAATATTGATCATATATGACATTCTGACAATCAATGGTTTTTTGCTCTTTCCTATTGTGTTATCCTTTTCCTCCCTATGCATCCTGTACCCATCTGATGACAGGCGCGTTTTTCAGATGCTGCCGCGTCACCGGAAATGCAGGTCGTTTTCTGTGTCAAGTCAAATCCCTCGTATGTTATCAGTTGTTTACTGTTAATGTACTTGGCAATAAATCTTTTCTGAGTTCTGAGTTCTGAGGTGAGGAGTACAAAGACAAGTGTGTCTTGCCTACAGTCAAGCATGGCGGTGTGAGTGTCATGGTTTGGGGCTGCGTGAGTGCTGCCGGCACTGAGAAGCTACAGTTCATTAACCACTTGCACTCCGGGCAATTTTCCTAAAAATGCCAAAAAAAAAAAAAAACGTGCCCAAAGTAAATCGAAAGCTGTTATTCAACCCTTTGCAGCAACCCTTTGCAGCATCTTCATGGGGTTGGTCTCATTTAAAAGAAAACACTTTGAATTTTTTGGCAAAAAAAACATAATCTCTCTACGTGCTCCGGCCACTGAGTTACAGTCATCTAAACATACTGAACTTGAAGAAAAAAAATTTGGACACAGTGTTTTTTTGGATACAAATGCTTGTAAATAACACACAGCTGTCCGATCCGGCTGGAAAATGCAACAGAAATGTAGAACCAAGTGTTATCCAGCTGAGATCCAAATTTGGTAACAATACCACAAAAAATGAATATTTTACACAGCTTTGTTCTCAGGTAGTTCCCAGGCGTTATGGAACTGTGCCAAATTGTGCCAAATGGCACAGTTTGGAAAAACGTCTGTAACTTTTGAATAATTCAATGTAGAATCTTCATTTTAGGCTCTAATGAAAGGTCACACTCAGGGCTGTGTCTGTGTGTGTGTGTGTGTGGGCGGGGGGTCGTTCCCCCCCCCCCGCTACCAAGGACCAAATTCGGCCCTCGCTACAAGACGGAATACACTCTTTTTTTTTTTTTCCTTGCATGTTTTCACAGCGGCTCCCCCCCCCTCGCTACTGTGTGTGTGTGTGGGGGGGGGGAACCGTGAACGGACCGTGAACGCCCCCCCCCGCTCGGTACAGAAGAGGGCCATCGCTACATGATGGAATAGACTGATACGCTTCCCCCCGCCGACCGAGGAGCGTTCGGACCGTGCCCCCCCCCCTCCTCTTCTGCAGCGGGTGGGGGGGGGACGTTCACGGTCCGAACACGGCAAATGAACCGTTTATCGCGGCTCACGCACTTCGTATTTCGTGCGCAGTACAGTTGTAATTTCCCTATCGGTCAAAAGTCATTTTTGGATTACAGTTTTCAGGGATAAATAATAATTTAGCTTATAACACCTTACCTCTTCAAAGCAGCAGAGTCGTGGCGAACAGCTCTTCCCACGCGTCAGACGAACACGACGCTGCTCCGCTCGTGGATCCCGATCAACATAATTCCATTATTGCCGTTTTGACGAATGATTTACGACTTTTGTCGTCGGCCTCCGTCTATTCTGCTGGAATGAGTGCAGGTCCCACTTGTGGGTGTTCTCCATGCTGCTGGGTGAGCCTGGGTCTGTAGGAGATTTGTCCAGCGTCCTTTGTTTTCATCTGTGGCAGCAGTAAATATCGCTTCACCCAGCCAGAATTTCTGTGCTTCAATTGGCTCCTGCGTTCACAGTAGGCGGGTCCTCCTTCCTAGATTTTCATTCATTGGTTCTTCAAGGTTTCAGAAACCCAATTCAAGGCTCTTATTAGTCGAATGAGAGGTCAATCAGATGAACTAATCTGTTCGCGGCTGTCTCTGCAGTTTTTTTTTTGAGTGGCGCTTGGACGCTACTACATCACCATCACCACCATCATGCGTCATGCGCACGAGGGCGCACGAGCGCGCTCTCGCGCACCCTCGTGCGTCATAGGACGCAGAGACTTGCCCGCCCGCGGAACAACGGAGCGCAAGTGGTTAAGGGAACCATGAATGCTAACATGTACTGTGACATACTGAAGCAGAGCATGATCCCCTCCCTTCAGAAACTGGGCCTCAGGACTTTATTCCAACATGATAACAACCACTGCCTTGCTAAAGAAACTGAGAGTAAAGGTGATGGACTGGCCAAGCATGTCTCCAGACCTAAACCTTATTGAGCATTTGTGGGGCATCCTCAAACATAAGGTGGAGGAGTGTCTAACATCTCCAGTGGTGGAGGTGTTAGAGACATCTAACATCCACCAACACCGTGATGTCGTCATGGAGGAGTGGAAGAGGATTCCAGTGGCAACCTGCGAAGCTCTAGTGAACTCCATGCCCAAGAGAGTTAAGGCAGTGCTGGAAAATAATGGTGGCCACACAAGATATTGACACTTAGGTCACAATTTGGACATTTTCACTTTGGGGTGTACTCACTTTTGTTGCCAGCGGTTTAGACATTAATGACTGTGTGAGTTATTTTACGGGGACAGCAAATTTACACTGTTATACAAGCTGTACACTGACTACTTTACATTGTATCAAAGTGTCATATCTTCAGTGTTGTCCCATGAAAAGATATAATAAAATATTTACAAAAATGTGAGGGGTGTACTCACTTTTGTGAGATACTGTAGCTACTCCAAGTGTTAGAATTGATCATTTTTGCTTTTGTTACTGTTTTCATCAAATTATTGCCATTCTAGCCTTATTTGTATCTTATGTTATACAGTGTTTGCATTGTTTCTACTGGCATGACCTCTGTATCTGTGTGAAATTGTGTCCCTGAGAAAGGTGGAAGCTCAGAGGAATCTGGTGCTGGAGCAAATCTGTTTTGAGAAAGTCTAATGTTTTCACCTGGTCTAACCCTTTCCTTCTCGTCCAGTTATTTAAATATTTCAGGCTTCGAAATCGAATGGCACAGAACACAAAGGCAAACAAACTATGTTTGTTTATGCTTAAGTTTAGTGCTTTTTAATTTATTTTTTTTTATCACCGACTCAATGAGTTAATTACAGTTTAATTTGAATTATTTGAGATTTTTAAATAAAATGAAGGCAGATAAGTGTATAAAGTTAAACTGTACACAATTCATGGTTATGGATTAGAGTGAAACAGATCTTACTTAAAATACTTATAGCTCTTAAAGCAACAGTTTAAGAAAAAAAAATCAAGCAGCCCAAAAATCTAAGGTAATGCAGTTGCTTGCTCATGATAAGAAACAGCAGAGTGATTTAAATGTTGGAAGTTCTCCAAACACTGATTCTGTTTTCCCAGTATTTAAATGTCCTGGGTACAGACAAGCATTCTGACACATGAAAGTAGGAGCTACATCTCTTCATTGTCTGAAAGCCAGACAAAAGGCAATGGCAACTGATAATAGATTGATTGTCCTCATTTTTTGTTGCCAGCACAGTTGTGGAAGCTCTTTATGTCAGAGACAAAAAAACAAAAGCCAATCAGGGATTTTAAAAAAAGCTTCATTGGTCTCAAGAGTGTTGAAGAAACAAAATATGACTGACCCATAGTGTGACTGACAGACATTTACCTCTCTGGAATGTTTGTGCACTGTTCAGCTGTGCAATTTGGCACAAAAATAACTTCTGTTTAATCTATTCAAAATTAGGTATTTCTATATCCTGCCTCATAATTTAGCACCAGAAGTGAAATTACAATCCCAAACATTTACAGCCTTTTATCAATTTCAACAGATATGTTGCTGTAATTGTGTGAGAAATTAATTCAGCAGGGATGCCATCATTCAGTTTTTTTGTCAAATAAACAAGTCTCTTAAGGACAGGGATACAAGTATAAATGAGCCAGAATGAACACATTTGATTTTCACAGCACATATGTCTGTCCTTTAAATGAACAGCTTGGAGAATCACTGCAGCCGCAGCAGAGAAGTGTTGTTCAAAACCGATTTACAAGCATCGCTCTCTTTCAGCACCTTCTTTGCAAATGAAGAATTAAATTATCTGCAAGGGTTACCTTATTTGTGTTAAAGTTATGCTTAATGAATATATAAAATCATAAATTCAGATTAGTCTTGTGGATATTAAGATTTTAGGGATGAATTCAGTGCAGTTCAGCTGATTTTGATAACAACTCTGGAGATTATCTTCCAGGTTGTGAAGCATGCCAAAATATTCTCAACCTCCCCAGATCTGCACTTTCCATACATTTCTCCCTCCAGCATCATACAGCTCGTAGCCGCTTTAAGAAATAGGTCAGGGCATCCTCCAGAGTTGGAGTGAATTAATGAGTGAATTTTTCCCAGGATGCCGGCTTTATTCTTAAATGTCAAAGTGTGGAAGGGAATAACAGCAGAATGTGGAAACGGAAATTATTCAGTGAGTGAAGTGATAGCCGGCCCTCTGTTGATGTGACTCATACCTTATGAATAGCAGACACAGGCAGAGATGCAGTCAAATGAACTATGGGTGCTTAAACTACTTTTGTCTTTTCTATAATAATGTTTCACTCTTTCATTCATATGTAATAAATAGAATATACATCTGTAACTTCTGATCAGAAATCCTCTTTTAGTTAGTCAGTGTCATCTAGCTCCCTCTGGTGTTACCACTGGATATGTGCATGTGGTGAGCAAAACCTCAGCCCCAACTGGACTGGAGCGGACATGTGCTGCGCAGGCTGACAGCTGCTATTTATATTTCTGTCAGTGTTTTTATTTGACACCTAGTTTGCAGGATGTTTGACAGTTCGTGTCAGGTTCAGGAACAATACACAGGACTGTTGCAGCAGGTGTTGTACTGTGGAGTTTTATATGGAAATTGTGCATGGAAAATTATAAATAATTTAATGATCAACTACAAAGTGTTCATGCTTTTTGTTTTTGGTGGCTAACATGGTTTTTACATCTCTTTCTGTAGGGATCTGTGTTAATTTTGCAAGGAATTTTAATGCCATATTGATTTAAAACATGTACAGTGTTTATGATTATTTACAATACAGTGTGTGCACTGACTGTCAACTGATTTATCGTCCATGCAGCAGCCAGCAAAGCAGTCAGCAGAGCAGCCTGCAGAGCAGCCATGAAGATGACAACACTCGCTTCCTGACTCCTTTAATCCGAGAAGAGAGGTAAGCAATGTTTATTTGGTAGCATCTGTTTGTGAATGAATTCAGTCATACCATAGCCAAACAAAAGGTGTTACTTGTTTGCAAATAAATCCACCAACATTCAACAGCATGCATCTAGATTTAGTATGTTTTTGCTCCTGTCTGCTCTTCAAAATCTATTATAACTTCTTTCAAAGTGAAGGAACAAAAATGTCCACTTTGTGGGGAGACTTGAATAACGAAACCGAATTGTCTTCCATTTCAGTTTATTCAAGAAATCATTCCACTGTCTGCTCTTATTCTTGAGCAGCGAACAAAGAGAGTGAACACACCAAAATTCTCTCATTTAAACATTCTCACATCAAACCATTTCCCTCGCGGGGGAAATCACACATCTATATCAAAGTCTCTTTATTCACATTCATTAGCCTTTTATTTACATAACTCCCCCTTCTCTCCTCTCGAGCCTCAGTGGTCAGGAAGTCTTCTGTCCCCTGTCCTCCGCAGGGGGTCCAGGCTCTGTGGCTCCGCACCGCAGGGGGCTGGCTCTCCTTCATCGTGAGGTTAAATCACATATGCAGTGTCCAACATATACATGTCTCACAACACAGCCATATAACCCCCCCCAAACGATGAAGAACAGACTAATTCCCAAAATTTAATAGCACCTTACTCACTACTGAATAATCAACACCAACATTCAGTCTGTGTGCCGCTTGGGCTTCAGCCGTCTGCCGAATCTGCTGTGCGTTGGCCCCGCCTTGCCTGCGGTGCTGTTCTGCTTCGGGTCTGTTGACTGAGGAAGAGAGTGGTTAATTGCCCTCTGCGGGGGCCTGCCTCGTCGAGGCGCCACCGCGACCGGTACAGAAACGTCCTTCATGACAAAAGCAGGTTTCAGTCTGTCAATGCTGACTGTCTCTTTTCTGTCTCCAAAATCTAGCACAAATTGCTTATCACCTGCCTCCAGCACTCGAAATGGCCCTTCGTAAGGTGGTTTGAGCGTTGCTTTAAGGGCTTCGCGCCTGACAAAAACGAAATCGGCATTTTTCAAAGCCTTGGGGACGAAAACTCGTGGAAAAGCGTGATGAACCGGACCCGGGAGCGTGTCTGCCCCCGTGCCGACTAACGGTCCCAGAGCAGAGAGAGGTGGGGGCTCTGGGTGCTCTGGTAAAAACTCGCCCGGCAGCCTCAGAGTTTGTGCGAATACCAGCTCCGCTGGGGAGGCGTCTAAGTCCTCTTTAGGCGCAGAACGCAACCCTAATAAAACCCATGGAAGTTTATTTACCCAATCTGCATCCGTGAGCGACGCTCTGAGTGCTGCCTTCAAAGACCTATGAAAACGCTCGCATAAACCATTAGCCTGAGGGTGGTAAGCCGTAGTGCGGTGAATTTTGGCTCCTAAGCCGTTGGCCATCGCTGACCACAGCTCAGAGATGAATTGCGGTCCTCTATCGGACGTAATGTCCGACGGAACCCCGAAGCGCGCCACCCAAGCCGTTAAAAAAACGCGAGCCACCTCCGCGGCCGTGGTCGTCGCAAGTGGGACCACTTCCGGCCAACGTGTGGTGCGGTCCACCATTGTCAAAAGATACGTGAACCCCTGTGATGCCGGTAGGGGGCCCACAAGGTCGACGTGCACATGGTCGAACCTTCTGGCCGGAATGCGGAACGGTTCTAACGGGGCTCTTGTGTGCCTGTGAATTTTGGCCCGTTGACAGGAAATGCAGGTTTTTGCCCATTCCTTCACGTGCTTGCGCAGGCACGGCCAAACAAACTTTTCCGCCATTAGTTTCACCGACGCGCGCACCCCCGGGTGCGCCAGTGAGTGGACCGAGTCAAAAACACGGCGGCGCCACGTGGCCGGAACCACCGGACGCGGGCGCCCCGTCGACATGTCGCAGATCAGGGGGGGCATACCGGTTTGTAAACACTTGCTCTCCAGCCTCAACCCTGTTGGTCCAGACTGAAGCGAGCGCACGTCTGCGTCCGCCCCCTGGTCCGCTGCCATGGCTGCGTAATCTATACCCACGTGCACCGGGGCTGCGCGCGCCACCGTGCCGCTCTCCTGCGGCGCGGTCACGGTGGCCCGTTCTGCCTCTGCGCGTGTTGGGGTCGTGAACGCGCGTGAGAAACAATCCGCTACTATGTTGAATTTGCCCGCGACGTGCCTAATGTCAGTGGTAAATTCCGAGATTGCGGCCAGCTGCCTCTGCTGCCTGCCGGACCACGGATCTGAAATTTTGGCCATGGCGTATGTGAGCGGCTTGTGGTCCACATAAGCGGTGAAGCACCGTCCTTCCAGCCAGAACTGGAAATGACGAATAGCCAAATGCAGCGCCAACAGTTCTCTGTCAAACGCGCTGTTTTTCGTTCAGCCGCGCTTAAAGATTTGCTAAAGAAAGCCAAAGGCTGCCAAACTCCGGCTACCTGTTGCTCAATAACGGCCCCTATGGCTAAATCTGAAGCGTCTGTCGTCAGCGCGATACGTGCTGCAGGGTCTGGGTGGGCCAGGAGCGCAGCGTCAGCCAAGGCTTTTTTAACCTCTGTGAACGCGCGCTCCCGCTCCGGGGACCATTCGACCGCCTGGGTCGGCTTTTGTTTTTTGAGCGCGGCATATAACGGTTGCATGATTTGAGCTGCGTGGGGCAGGAACCGGTTATAAAAATTCACCATCCCCAAGAATTCCTGTAGTGATTTGACCGTTTGTGGACGGGGAAAATCCGCTACCGCGCGTACTTTCTCTGGTAACGGAACCGCTCCCTCCGGGGAGACGCGGTGACCCAAAAAATCAATCCGCTCAACGCCGAACTGGCACTTGGCTGGGTTAACTATTAAGCCGTGCTCTCCCAGCCTCCTAAAAACTGCTGTGAGGTGCGTTTCGTGTTCGTCCTCTGAAGTACTCGCGACCAAAATGTCGTCGAGGTACACAAACACGAAAGGGAGATCGCGTAACACGACATCCATCATCCACTGAAATGTTTGCGCCGCCCCTTTGAGACCAAACGGCATGCGTAAAAATTCGAAAAGTCCGAACGGGGTTATTACCGCTGTTTTAGGAATGTCCTCCGGTTGGACCGGGACTTGGTGATAGCCGCGAACTAGATCAATCTTTGAAAAAATGCGCGCCCCCGCCAGGTGCACCGAAAAATCCTGAATGTGCGGGATGGGATAACGATCGTGCGCCGTAGCGTTGTTTAGCCTGCGGTAATCCCCGCACGGTCTCCAGGAGCCATCGGCTTTCGGTACCATGTGCAGCGGCGAAGCCCACGGGCTCTTCGACCTACGAACGATGCCCAGCCTCTCCAGGCTGGCGAACTCCTCGCGCGCAATGGCGAGCTTAACTGCATCCAAGCGCCGAGCTTTTGCAAACACGGGAGGACCAGAAGTGGGGATAAAGTGTTTCACCCCGTGCTTCGCGACCGTCGCTGAAAAAGTGGGCACAGTGAGCGCTGGAAATTGGGTGAGGAGTGTGTGAAACTTACCACCTGCTGTAGCGACGTGGGTCTGTACTGGTGGCGGGGACACTCGAGCTGAACAGGGGAGAGAGTAAAAAGAGAGTGCATTTACCAGCCGTCTATTAGCAAGATCAACTAACAGATTGTGTGAACACAAAAAATCCGCGCCCAACATGTTGAAACTCACCGCCGCTATTACAAAAGTCCATTCATATGTGCGGCCATGTAAGCATAAAGGCAAGGTCCTTCTCCCGTAGGTGTTGATGTTCGAGCCATTTGCCGCTGTAGCTCCGTCACCGTGGGGTCCAGCCACCCGGTCCGCGTATGTTGGGGTGATGAAGCTCACTTGTGCTCCGGTGTCAATGAGGAACACTCGTCCGGAGCGCGCATCCGTGATGTAGAGCAGCTTGTTGCGTTCTCCGAGGGTCGAAGCTGCTAGCGACCCCCGGTCTTGCCGTTTCCCGAACTCCTGAAGATGCAGGGCGGCACACACCTGCGTGCCTTCTCTGCGAACCTCCGATGGTAAAAGCAGAGATCTTCTCCTCCGCTGTGTCGTGCCCGCGCCTCTGTCGCCGGGCTATTGGCTCCCCCTCGTCGCGGTCGTGTTGCCGCCGTCGTCGGCCAGTCTGGTTCTGCCGCCTCTGGCTCCCCGCTGTCTCGGGTCGCTGCTGTGGTTGCTTGCCCGCCGCAGGCGTCCAGGATCCCATCTGCCTCCTGGGCCAGCTCCCGGAACTCCTCCAGGGTGTGACACTTTTTGCCGGCCAGCGTGCTTCTCGCATGCGCCGGGAGGTTGGAGAGGAAGATGAACTGAAAAATGAAATCATCGTTGTCCAAACCTCTCAGCTGTATCATCTCCTCCATCAGGGCGCTCGGCCTGTGTCCACCTTGGTCTAGCAAAGACAGGATCCTCCTCGCCCTCACTTCAGCCGAGGGGGTGAAAAACTTGATGAGGGTGGATTTCAGCTTGCTGTACCTGTCGGTCGCGGGTGGCTGCTCCACCAAGCTTTGCACGCACCGAGCTGTGCTGTTGTCCAGTTTAGCGATGACATGGTGGAACTTAGTGTCATCCACCGTTACTCCTGCGAGCGCGAACTGCGACTCTGCTTGCAGAAACCACGACCGTGGGTTATCCTGCCAGAAATCAGGCAGCTTAACGGCCACTGCGCTCGCCAGCTCTGAGCGCTGTGAGTCCGGGACCCTGAGAATTTCTTCGTTCATTCTCAACGTCGTCAGTCACCAATGTGGGGAGACTTGAATAACGAAACCGAATTGTCTTCCATTTCAGTTTATTCAAGAAATCTTTCCACTGTCTGCTCTTATTCTTGAGCAGCGAACAAAGAGAGTGAACACACCAAAATTCTCTCATTTAAACATTCTCACATCAAACCATTTCCCTCGCGGGGGAAATCACACATCTATATCAAAGTCTCTTTATTCACATTCATTAGCCTTTTATTTACATAACTCCCCCTTCTCTCCTCTCGAGCCTCAGTGGTCAGGAAGTCTTCTGTCCCCTGTCCTCCGCAGGGGGTCCAGGCTCTGTGGCTCCGCACCGCAGGGGGCTGGCTCTCCTTCATCGTGAGGTTAAATCACATATGCAGTGTCCAACATATACATGTCTCACAACACAGCCATACACTTATTCGTTAATTTCTGCTTTTATTCATGTTTGCTTCATGCAAACTTTGGCCACTAAAGGGCAGTTTATCTTTTGGCCGGATATGGTGAAATAAATGAGAGTTGTGCTAATTGAAATATTTAATCTTGTCTTTCCAGTTGTAACATTAATAAGTTTTTGAGTAACATGAGGACTAAAACTGTTAAGTCAAAAATATAGTCTGTCTCTCGGAAAACTGAGTTCACAAAAATCCTTAAAATTGTAAATGAGGCATACAGACTTTATTCCTATAATGCTACGACAAACGGGCATAGGGACTCTTTTACAGACATCTATTTGTGCAGACCAATTTGTGCAAATGATACCAGTGTTTCCCATCTCTTAGGAGTCAGATGGGTCTAATTTCCTCCCCAATAGGGTAAAAATATAGATTTGCTTCTCCAGAGCTAAGGGGAAGAGTTTTAGGTGTGAGCTGGGCAGTATCATTAGCTCCTTATCACCATGACAGTTATTGTGGCAGCACCGATAGCAGGGATAGCTGAAAAATGAGAACTTGCTGTGTGGGTGACTTTTTTTGTCCCTCTTGGCCTATGTGGTATTTTTTTATTTCTTTATTTTTTTTTTGTTACAGCAATTTTCAATGCTAATGAAAGCCAGAAGGTTAGAAGAAAACATATCAGCAGACATCTGACTAAAGATGGCAAAACTGTCAAGTACAATGTCTTTTTCATGCCCAAAGGTGTTACATTTGGCTGAGATTTGATGTGCATAATCTAACAATCAACAAGTAGTGTTGCTATCTTAAAAACTTTCTGCTTTCTGCTTTGTTTGCGTGAGGCTGCAATGAAAGAAAAAAAAACCCGATTGCAGATATAATGTGATCCATATCTGACCCTTAGCATTCTGAGCCAGAGTTATCCAATATTGGCATGGATCAGTTTTAAAAATCTGGGCCAGCACTAGGCCAGATCCACACTGAATGAAGAGTTCTTTGTGGTGATCTGGCCCACATCTGTTTGGGATCTGCCCCAAGACCTGATTCAAAATGTGTGCAATATGACAGCACCATGTTACTAAAGCATAGGTTTGCCAGTTTGGAGCCAGATCCATTTTAGAGTGAGCTGTTATCTTGGAAGGCACAGATACCTATACTACCACATATACATAAGATAAGATAAGCCTTTATTAGTCCCACAACGGGGAAATTCCAGGATTGCAACAGCACAGGGATAGCAACACTCAGAGCAACAATCAGAAGGCAAGAAAAAAAACAAGCAAGCAAGAGCAGCTAATATACATATGTACATATTACTATAAAATATATATATACACACACACACACACAGACACACAGTGCAGAGCATTGTAGCTGGATGGAATAAATATATGAATATATGAACACACAGTGCAGAGCATTGTAGCTAGATGGAATAAATATGTAAATATATAAACACCCTCTGCCACCCTCATTTGCCTCTGATAGGGTCTCCCAAGACAAACTGGTCCTGGGTGAAGGGCCAGACGAAGAACGATCCAACAGACTCTCATGATAAATTGTATATCAAGGATTCAGTGTACCCCGCCCGGTATGGGGTTACCGGGGCCCCACCCTGGAGCCAGGCCTGGGGGAGGGGCTCGAAGGCTAGCGTCTGGTGGCCGGGTTTCCACCCATGGGACCCGGCCGGGCTCAGCCCGAAGGAGTTACATGGGTCCGCCCTCCAGTAGGTTCACCACCTGCAGGAGGGATCATGGAGGTCCGGTGCTATGTGGATTAGGTGGCAGTCAAAGGCGGAGACCTTGGCGGACTGATCCCAAGCTTTCTAAACTGGCTTTTGGTACGTGGAATGTCACCTCTCTGGTGGGGAAGGAGCCTGAGCTGGTGTACGAGATTGAGCGATACCGGCTAGATATAGTCGGCCTCACCTCAACACACAGCTCCGGTTCCGGAACCAGTCTCCTGGAGAGGGGCTGGAGCTTGGCCTTTTCTGGA
The DNA here is from genome assembly GCA_020510985.1 of Pholidichthys leucotaenia. NCBI lineage: Eukaryota > Metazoa > Chordata > Actinopteri > Cichliformes > Pholidichthyidae > Pholidichthys > Pholidichthys leucotaenia. The sequence continues at coordinate 145,513,729 of CM035847.1, forward strand.
GTTGCCCCGGGCGAGAGGCGACGAGCAGGGGTAGGTATTCTTGTATCGCCCCACCTTGCTGCCTCTATATTGGAGTTTTCCCCGGTGGACGAAAGGGTTGCTTCCCTGCGCCTTCGGGTTGGGAAACGGGTCCTGACCATCATTTGTGCCTATGCACCAAATGATGTTTCAGAGTACCCACCCTTTTTGGAGTCTGTGACTGGGGTGCTGGAGGGTGCTCCTCCTGGAGACTCCATTGTCCTACTGGGGGACTTCAATGCGCACGTGGGCAACGACAGTGAAACCTGGAGGGGGGTGATTGGGAGGAACGGCCTGCCCGATCTGAACCCGAGTGGTGTTCAGTTATTGGACTTCTGTGCTAACCACAGTCTGTCTATAACGAACACCATGTTCAAGCATAAGGGTGTCCATATGTGCACCTGGCACCAGGACACCCTAGGCCGCAGGTCGATGATCGATTTTGTTATCGTATCATCAGACCTGCGACCGTATGTCTTGGACACCCGAGTAAAGAGAGGTGCAGAGCTGTCAACTGATCACCACCTGGTGGTGAGTTGGATCCGATGGCAGGGGAGGAAGCCATTCAGACCTGGTAGACCCAAACGTATAGTGAGGGTGTGCTGGGAGCGTCTGGCTGAGGCCCCTGTCCGGGAGGTCTTCAACTCCCACCTCCGGAAGAACTTCAACCACATTCCGAGGGAGTCTGGAGACATGGAGTCTGAATGGGCCATGTTCTCCACCTCTGTTGTTGAAGCGGCAGCCCAGAGCTGCGGCCGCAAGGTGGTCGGTGCATCTCGTGGTGGCAACCCCCGAACCAAGTGGTGGACACCAGTGGTGAGGGGGGCCATTAAGCTGAAGAAGGAGTCCTATCAAGCTTGGTTGGCTTGTGGGACTCCCGAAGCAGCTGAGGTGTACCGGCAGGCCAAGCGGAGTGCAGCTCGGGTGGTTGCTGAAGCAAAAACCCGGGTATGGGAGGAGTTCGGTGAGGCCATGGAACAAGACTTTCGGTCGGCTTCAAAGAGATTCTGGCAAACTGTTCGGCGGCTCAGGAGGGGAAAGCAGCTCCCCGTCCACACTGTGTATGGTGCGGATGGGACACTGTTGACTTCAACTGGGGATATCGTCGGGCGGTGGAAGGAATACTTCGAGGATCTCCTCAATCCCACTGATACGCCTTCCACAGAGGAAGCAGGGTTTGGGGACGAGGGGGATGACTCGCCTATCACAGGGGCTGAGGTCGCCAAGGTGGTTAAAAATCTCCTTGGTGGCCGGGCCCCGGGGGTGGACGAGATTCGCCCCGAGTACCTCAAGGCCCTGGATGTTGTTGGGTTGTCATGGTTGACACGCCTCTGCAACATTGCGTGGAGGTCGGGGGCAGTGCCTTTGGCATGGCAAACCGGGGTGGTGGTTCCTCTCTTCAAAAAAGGGGACCGGAGGGTGTGCTCCAACTTTAGAGGGATCACACTCCTCAGCCTCCCTGGGAAGGTCTATGCCAAGGTACTGGAGAGGAGAGTCCGGCCGTTGGTCGAACCTCGGATTCAGGAGGAGCAATGTGGTTTTCGTCCTGGCCGTGGCACATCGGACCAGCTCTTTACCCTCTCGAGAATTCTTGAGGGTTCGTGGGAGTTTGCCCAACCAGTTTACATGTGTTTTGTGGACTTGGAGAAGGCATTTGACCGCGTCCCTCGTGGATTTTTGTGGGGGGTGCTTCGGGAGTATGGGGTATCGGGCTTGTTGTTACGAGCTATTCGGTCTCTGTACGACCGTTGTGAGAGTTTAGTTCGCATTGCCAACACTCGGTCGGAGTCATTCCCAGTGAGAGTTGGACTCCGCCAGGGCTGCCCTTTGTCACCGGTCCTGTTCATAATTTTTATGGACAGGATTTCTAGGCGCAGCCAGGGAATGGAGGGTGTCATGCTTGGTGACCACAGGATCTCATCTCTGTTGTTTGCAGATGATGTTGTCCTGTTGGCTTCATCCAGCAATGACCTACAGCTCTTGCTGGGACGGTTTGCCGCTGAGTGTGAAGCGGCTGGGATGAGAATCAGCACCTCCAAGTCCGAGTCCATGGTCCTCAGCCGGAAAAAGGTGGATTGTCCTCTCCGGGTTGGGGACAGGCTCCTGCCCCAAGTGGAGGAGTTTAAGTATCTTGGGGTCTTGTTCACGAGTGAGGGGAAAATGGAGCGAGAGATCGACAGACGGATTGGAGCAGCATCTGCAGTGATGCGGACGTTGTACCGGTCTGTTGTGGTGAAGAGGGAGCTTAGTTCTAAGGCAAAGCTGTCGATTTACCAGTCAATCTACGTTCCTACTCTCACCTATGGTCACGAGCTTTGGGTAATGACCGAAAGAACGAGATCGCGGATACAAGCGGCTGAAATGAGCTTTCTCCGTAGGATTGCTGGACTCACCCTCAGAGATAGGGTGAGGAGCTCAGTCATCCGGGAGAGGCTCAGAGTAGAACCGCTGCTCCTCCACATTGAAAGGAGTCAGTTGAGGTGGTATGGGCATCTGATTAGGATGCCTCCTGGACGCCTCCCACTTGAGGTGTTTCAGGCACGTCCCACTGGGAGGAGACCCCGGGGCAGACCCAGGACTCGGTGGAGAGACTATGTCTCCCAGCTAGTCTGGGAACGCCTTGGTATCCCCTCTGAAGAGCTGGAGCAGGTGGCTGGGGAGAGGGAAGTCTGGGCTTCTCTGCTTGAACTGCTGCCTCCGCGACCCGGACCTCCGGAAAAGCGGTAGAAGATGGATGGATGGATGGATATAAACACCCACAGTATGGAGCATTGCAGCTAGGTGGAATAAATATGCAAGTATATAAACACACACAGTGCGGAGCAATGTAGCTGGATGGAATAATATGTAGATATATAAAAACACAGTGCGGAGCATTGTAGCTAGATGGAATAAATATATAGATATATAAATATAAACACACCCAGTGCAGAGCATTGTAGCTAGATGGAATAAATATGTAAATATATAAACACACACAGTGCAGAGCATTGTTGCTAGGTGGGATGAAACAGCATAACCGTCTATTTAGTTATCCTACATGGTATGATTATGTGCCCATACATATTCTCACCCTCCATAGCGACCGGTATGTTCCTAGTTGTATGCCGGAGAGGACCATTGTGTAAGTCTATTGCATCTTTTGCATTCAAAAAAAACTATTAGTTTGTTACGTCTTTTTGCTATCTCTGCGAGCAGCCCTGCTTAGGTTGTACAGTCTGACAGCCGTTGGTAGGAAGGACCTACGAAACCTCTCGGTTGTGCACCTGGGATGATGTAGTCTGCTGCTAAATGAGCTCCTCAGTGCATCCAGTATGTCCTGCATAGGGTGGAACTCGGACTCCAGCAGAGATGACAGTTTAGCCACCGTCCTTCTCTCTCCTATCTCCTCCATCGGATCAAGGCGTTGCCCCAGGACAGAGCTAGCTTTCTTAATCAGTTTGTTCAGTCTCTTCCTATCGGCTGCAGTAATGCCACTGCCCCAGCAGACCACTCCAAAAGTGATGGCTGATGCCACCACCATGTCATAGAATGACTTCAGCAGCGCCCCTTGTACACCAAAAGACCTGAGTCTCCTCAGCAGGAACAGCCTGCGCTGTCCCTTCTTGTAGAGTGCGTCAGTATTGTGTGACCAGTCTAGTTTATTGTTCAGATGAATACCCAGGTACTTGTAGGATGTCACCATCTCGATGTCTGTTCCCTGTATATTTACTGGTGCTGTGAGGGGCTGCCCATGCCTGCGGCAGTCCACCACCAGCTCCTTAGTTTTCCTCGCGTTGATCTGGAGGCAGTTCCGATGGCACCAGTCCACAAAGTCCTGGATAAGCCCTCTGTACTCAGCTTCATCTCCGCTGGAGATGAGACCAACGATCGCAGAGTCATCAGAGAACTTCTGTAGATGGCAATGTGTTGTGTTGTGTGAGAAGTCCGCAGTATAAAGAGTGAACAAGAAGGGAGCCAGCACTGTTCCCTGGGGGGCCCCCGTGCTACTGATGATCGTGTCGGAAACACAGTCCCGGGTTCTCACAAACTGAGGCCGGTTCGTGAGGTAGTCCAGGATCCATGATGACAGGTGCTGGTCCACCCCTGCGCGCAGCAGCTTGTCCTTCAGGATCATCGGTTGGATGGTGTTGAAAGCACTGGAGAAGTCAAAGAACATGATCCTCACCATATTCCCGGGCTTCTCCAGGTGGGACAGAGAACGGTGAAGGAGGAAGATCACCGCATCCTCCACCCCAATGCCATGCTGGTAGGCGAACTGGAGTGGATCCATCGCTGGTTCCACCAGGGGGCGGAGATGAGCAAGGAGCAGTCTCTCCAGGGTCTTCATCAAGTGGGACGTCAAGGCCACCGGTCTGAAGCTGTTCAGGTCTTTGGGGTGGGAAGTTTTTGGTACAGGTACCACACAAGATGTTTTCCACAGCTGTGGTACCCTCCCCAGTTTCAGGCTCATGTTGAAGATATACGTCACAATCCCACACAGCTGGTCTGCACAGGACTTGAGGAGCTTTGCGCTGATGCCGTCCGGTCCCGACGCCTTCCTCGCCTTGATCTTCCTCAGCTCCGTCCTCACCTGGGTCTTGGTCAGGGTCAGGATGGGGGGCTGTGTGTTGGGAGTGGGGGGAGTGTCGGTGGAGTGGGGAGTGGGTAGCAGGACTTGATTTCTTAGAGGCAGCAGTGGTTGTTGTGCAGACAGGGGGGAGGGCGGTTGGTCAAATCTATTGAAAAACAGATTCAGGTTGTTCGCCCACTCCCTGCCCCCCGTGGCCTGGGGGGAGGTATTCTGGAGCCCCGAGATGGTTTTGAGGTTTCTCCAGACCCCGCTGATGTCGCTCTGTTGCAGCTTGTCCTCCATCTTCTTCCTGAAGCTGTCCTTGCCTTCTCTGATCTTTCTCCTCAGCTCCCTCTGTACGGACTTCAGCATCTTCCTGTTCCCCGACCTGAAGATCCTCTTCTTCTCTCTCAGAAGTGTTTTTATCTCAGGGTTGATCCAGGGTTTGTTGTTTGAGTGACGCCGTATGGTCTTGGTGGGAACGGATTTGTCCACACAGAAGCTGAGGTAGCCCGTGAAGGTGTGAATGAGGCCATCGATGTCCTCACCATGTGGATCGCAGAGCTGCTTCCAGGCAGTGGCTTCAAAACAGTCCTTTAGAGTGTCCATTGTCTCCTCAGACCATAACTCCACAGTGTGCATGGCCGGAGGTTGTCTGTGCACTAGGGGTTTGTACACCGGCCGGAGATGAACCAAGTTGTGATCCGATCTCCCAAGTGGGGGGAGTTGTGATGAGGTGTACGCCTCCTTAGTGTTTGCGTAGAACAAATCCAGTGTTTTATTGTCTCTAGTGTGGCATGTGACATACTGGGTGAAAGTGGGCAGAATGGGAGACAGTGAAACGTGGTTGAAATCGCCTGAGATGAGGAGAAGAGCATCTGGGTGTTCTGTCTGCAGCCTGCTGGTTACTGAATGGATGACGTCACGCGCTGTCCCAGCGTTCGCCGTCGGATTTGCATAAACAACAATGCAGATCACGTGTGAGTGTTCTCTCGGGAGATATGTAGGCCTCATGCTAACAGCTAGCAACTCAATGTCTTTGCTGCAGTGTCGTTGTTTAACAGTGATATGTCCCGGTCTGCACCAGTTGTTGTTAACATACATGATCACTCCACCGCCCCTAGTTTTGCCACTCTCTGGTGTTCGGTCAGCTCGTATCGTGTGAAAACCCTCCAGCTCAATGTTAGCATCTGCTGCTAGTTCAGTTAGCCACGTCTCAGTAAACAAAAGGAGAGAGCACTCCCGGTAAGTGCTATCATAACGGGAGATAGCCGCTAGCTCATCTAACTTTCCCAGTATCGACCGTACATTTCCCATGACAACAGATGGAAGGGAGGGTCTGTACCTTATATTTTTTGTCCTCCGCCTTACTCCAGCCCGGCAGCCGCGGCGTTTTCGCCTCAGTTCTCTCGGTATGTCGAGTTTTTCCAGTGGGACCGGGTGGCGGTTAAATGCTAGCAGCTCTTCCCTGTTATATCGTATCCTGCTATAAACAGTGGCTCCGTCCACCGGCTCAGGAGACATTTGGGATGATCTGTGTGTCCGTGATATAAGTGGGGTGAAAAAAAAAAAAAAGTGATCAAAAGAGAGAGGAAGGGAAAAAAAACTCGGAATCGAGCCGCTGTTGCAAAAGGCAGCCGACTGGTGTGGCGCCGAGAGGATTTAATGATTTAATGATTTAATACATGTACTGTATATACTTTTTTTCCTCAAAAAGGATAAAATCAAAGTTCACCCTCCAGTGTAATCTACATGTTTTGTCTATTTTATGTGTAATTGCTGCACAGTTTGCACAGAAAATTGTAAGTGAATGCAACAAACACATATCTGTTGTCTCTCATGTATGATACACCAAGTATAACCACACTGAACTCATTTTAGCTTGACAACAGTAATTGTTACTGGATGCCTCCCACTTGAGGAGTTTCAGGCACGTGCCACTGGGAGGAGACCCCGGGGCAGATTCAGGACACGCTGGAGAGATTACGTCTCCCAGCTGGTCTGGGAACGTGTTGGTATCCTCTCTGAAGACCTGGAGCAGGTGGCCGGGGAGAGGGAAGTCTGAGCTTCACTGCCTGAGCCGCTGCCTCTGTCACCCAGACCTCTGTAAAAGTGGTAGAAGATGGATGGATGGATGGAACGGTACTTGAAAATATAAAAGTCTTTAAAGTGACTCTTTAAACCATGCCATATACTTGCACCCTAATTTGGGTTTTAAGATGGACAGTGATTTTAGATTAAATTGTCAAATTGGTGCAGTAGTCAAGTCCAGCGTTTTACATTTGAGGTAGACGGCAAAAGTTAAACTCATTCTTTGAAGGCAGCACTTTGAAACAGTAATCCATGCCTTCTCGGCTGGATTACAGTGCATATTCACAGCGTGTCACTTTTTCTGCATTTTGGTATGTTACAGCCTTATTCCAAAATGGATGAAATTCATTTTTTCCTCAAAATTCTACACACAATACCCCATAATGACAACGTGGAAAAAGTTGGGTTTTTTAGATTTTTGCAAATTTATTAAAAATAAAAAAATAAGAAATCACGTGTCTATAAAGGCACTTTTCCACTAGCCCCACTCGGCCCCGATTGGCAGACATGACACGACTCACAACGACTCGTTTCGGCCTTGATTGCGTTTCCACATTACTGCTGACACGCCTGCGGTGGGTGGAATTTCTTTTTTTTTTCCACAATATCTTTATTGAACCTTTTTTTTTAACAAACATGACACAAACAATCAAGCACTAACTCTAAAGTACTACAAAAAAAAAATGCACTAAAAACACCAACAACCACCAACAAAATCAAGTCTTCAACAATGCTCCTCTGTTTAGTCTAGACAATCCATTACATAAATATACCTATTATGTTCACCAGTTTGGAATTCACAAGGTCCACACACATCATTCACCTTCTTCTTCAAGAGTTATGTTTAAATTTTTTACATAATCAATAAAAGGTCTCCATATATTCTCAAACACAATTTCCTTTGATTTCAGTATGTATGTTATTCTTTCTAATGGAAGGTTTGTTAACATCTGTCTTAACCACTGAGTCACATCTGGTCTATGAGTCTTTTTCCACAGTAGTGCAATACATTTTTTGGCATTAAGCAAACTGAGGTCTATGAATGTTCTTTCACTTTTATTAAAGTTATGCTTTTCTGGGTACAGACCCAACAAAAACAATTTAGGATTCAATATGATTTGTTTTGAAATTATTTTTTCAATTGTTACCCTCACCTCTTCCCAAAACATTCTAATTATTCTACATTCCCATAAACAATGAAATAGGGTTCCTTTACTTTCCATGCATTTTGTGCATGTATCTGGTATGTTTTTGTTATATCTATTTAACTCCTCCGGTGTAACATACATCCGCATTAACCATTTAAAATGTATCAATTTAAGACGTACATTTATTGATTTGGTTTGAGCTTCTGTAGAAGCCAATTCCCATTGTTCTTCTGAAATTTCAGTTTGCAGATCTTCTTTCCAGTAGTTTAATCTTTTCTGTGAGTTTTCACTTGAGGATAGTGTCAATGAGTTATAAAACTCTGAAATAATACCCTTTCTTTTACTATCTTTCATCAACATTTTTTCCAAGGATGAGTAAATAGGTCGAGTGAGAGCTTTATTTTGATTTGATCGAATAAAGTTCCTAAGTTGAAGGTATTTAAAAAAATGTGTTCTATTAAGATTAAATTTGATCCTCAGCTCTTCAAAAGACATTATGTTATCTGCACATGACAGATATAAATCTTGAATCTTTTGAATCCCTTTTAAATTCCATACTTTAAATACAGCATCCGCTCTCCCTGGTTTAAAATATTGATTACCCCATATTGGGCTAAATTGTGACAATAAGTGTGGTTCTTTTAAATAGTTTTTAGTTTCACACCATATTTTGATCATATGCTTTACAAATGGATTTTTAACTTGTTTTTGTAATTTTTTTGCCGAATCTGAGTATAAGAATATGGGAAGAGGTAAAGGTAAATTGTATGATTCCATTTCAGTCCAGTGAGGGAGATCATTTGATGAAAAATAATATGTCATAGACCTCAGTTGTGCCGACCAATAATACAACATAAAATTTGGACATTTCAGACCTCCACGATCAAATGGTAAATATAATAAAGACAGACGTAATCTAGCCCTCCTGTTGTTCCATATAAATTCCACTAACTTTTTTTTAATTCTTGAGAATAAATCTAAAGGTGGTGGTAAGGGAATGTATTGAAATAAATAAAGTATTTTAGGTAAGATATTACTTTTAAGTATATTGATTCTCCCGATCATCGACATTGGTAGTGACGTCCATCTCTGAAGTAACTCATTAATATCTGTCATTAAGGCTTCATAGTTGACACTGGCGACTGATTCTAGCTTAGGCACAATTTGGATTCCTAAATATTTAAACTGATTTACAACATTGAATTGATTTACCTCAGGGGCTGGGTAATTTCTCTGGGTCTCATTTAGCAATAATATTGAAGATTTAGTTTTATTTATTTTATATCCTGATATTTCCCCAAAATTCTTTATTAAATTCAACAAGGTCGGAATTGATTTTTTTAAGATTCGACATAAACAAAATTATGTCATCGGCATACAGGGAGATTTTATGTTCTGTTGGTCCAATTTTAATTCTATATATTTGTGACTGTAAACGTATCGCCATCGCTAAAGGTTCAATTGCCATAGTAAACAGTAAAGGTGAAAGTGGACAGCCTTGTCGACATCCTCTATTGATTTTTATTGATCCTGAAATATTGCTATTTGTTAGGATTTCTGCTGTAGCATTATTGTATATTATCTGAACCCATTTTATGAAATTATTTCCAAGTCCAAACCTTTGTAAGACTTCAAAAAGAAAGGGCCATTCGACTCTATCAAAGGCCTTTTCGGCGTCCAGTGATAGGAGAGCTGTATCCGGTGCTTCTTTATTAGAATAAATAATATTAAATAGTCTTCTTACATTATGGAAGCCTTGTCTTCCCTTTATAAAGCCATTCTGATCTCGATTAATAATATTTGGTAAAATTTCTTGTATTCGTCTTGCTAAAATTTTACAGATTATCTTAAGGTCGGCATTTAATAGGCTTATTGGTCTCATATTTTCACATTTATTAGAGGGTTTACCTGGTTTTGGCAACAGTATAATTAAGGCATTATTCATGTATGATGGTAAATTACTATTTTGAAATGCTTCTAAAACCATTTCCAAAAAAGGTTTTATTAATTTATTCTGAAATTTTTTATAAAGGTCAACTGGAAGACCATCTGGTCCTGCACTTTTTCCTGATTTCATATTATCAATGGCTAGCCCAACTTCTTCTTGACTAATTTTAGACTCCAGTATCTCCCTGTTTTCATTTGGAATACACGATATAGATAGTTCGTTCAAAAACCCATTTAGTTTTGTTAAGTCAGATTCATTTTTGGTATCATATAATTTTTCATAGTAATCTCTAAAAGCTCTATTAATTTCTAAAGGATCTATAACTACCTGTCCATTACTTATAATACTGGTAATTGGTGTTTTAAATTCTAATTGTTTAATCTGCCATGCCAATAATTTTCCTGATTTTTCACCTTGTTCATAAAAAGATTGTTTCAATCTTAGAAGACTCGAGGCAGCTCTATTCGCTGATTTTTTGTCATATTCAGCTCTCAAAATCAGTAATTCGTTCTCCAACCTTGGATCACTTCCTGCATACACTTTTTCTTGAAGAATTTTTATTTTATGTTCCAATTGGACTCTCTCCTCTCGAGTCTTCTTAGATTTTGAACCTGTATAACTAATAATATGCCCCCTAATAAAAGCTTTGAAAGCCTCCCACTTTACACATGCTGATGTTTGTGTAGTATTGATGTCAAAGAACTCATCTATCTGTTTTTCTATGTACTTAACAAATTCCTCAGCAGGGTGCATGATCAGAGATCACGATGTTATCATAAAAACAGTTTTGAATCTTGGACCTTAATTCTGTGGAGATCAAAAAATAATCAATACGTGAGAATGTCTTGTAGGTATTGGAATAACAAGAGTAAGCTTTAACTTGTGGTTTCATTTCTCTCCATATATCTAGCAATCTCAATTCTTTCATAACATGATTAATGGTCATCCTACAACCATTGTGCGTACAGTCTAGTCCTGTTGATCTATCTATACCGGGATTCAATGTACAATTAAAATCCCCTGCTATTATATGTTGCCCTGTAAGTGATGATAAGATAAGAAATAAATTAGCAAAGAACTTTTGATCATCTATATTGGGACCATATAAGTTCACCAAATTTATATTTTCTAATAGCAAAGATCCTTGAATGATTAAATATCTTCCAAATTTGTCTCCAATTACATTTTTCACTTGAAATGGGACTGATTTATGTATGAGAGTCATAACTCCCCTGGCTCGGGATGAAAATGATGAGGTGAAAACACTTCCTTGCCATCTACTCCTAATTCTTTTTACATCCTCCTCTATTAGATGAGTTTCTTGTAAAAACACAATTTTTGAACCCATATCTTTTATTTTATTCATAACTTGTTTAAGTTTTTTTAATTTTTGTAGACCTCTGCAATTCCATGAAGTTAAATTAAGATTAACGCTTTGGTTTATGATCAATAAGGAGTTTAGGATTACCTTGCAGTGTAAACATGCTCATACAGAGAAGCAAAAACATGAGTGGTTGAACATTCATCCTACAAACTCCACACAAACAAATTCCCCCTTCCCACATTTGTGGTAATCCCCCCAAAATCAAAAGAAAAATTCTGTCTCCCGATATAGCCATCGACCGCTCCACACCCACGACGATCAGCCAAAGCCACTCCTTCTTCATCCTCCCAATCACCCTAACTCTACTGCTTTTAATGACGTAACATTAACTCTCTTCTGTAGTTTTCCAACTTAACTCCAACATTTTTAGCAACTTTGTACATCATAGTTTTTTTTTTTTTAATATATAATACAATCTATATTTTGTAAACTTGCTATTTGCTTCAAATCAGTCAGATGCCTGTGCAAATGCTTAAATATTCTACCTTATATTTTGTTCATGCTTAGCTCCCACCAGTCTCTTCTTGGATCTTCTTGATGAACTCCTGCGCCTCCTCTGGGGTCTTGAAGATGTGTGTTCTGCCCCCATACGTGGTCAACAGTCTCGCAGGATAAATTACACCATGATGAATCCCAAGGTTGCGCAGCTCTTTACGTACGGGATCAAACTGCTTCCTCAATTGTTGGATTCCTGTGGCCAAATCTGGGTAGAACCGCACCTGCTGGTCCTGGTGTTTAATCTGTCCTTTAGCTCGTGCAGCGTTGAAGATCTTCATCCTGTCTCTGTTGCTGAGGAACTTCATAATAAGCGTCCTCGGTGGTCCCTTATCTCTCCGTGGGCCGATACGATATGCGCTTTCCAGAACGACTGCTGATTGCAGCTCCGCGCTGCCCAGCGCCTCTGGAATCCACTTTTCCAAAAAGGAACATGTGTCCCGACCTTCGGATTCCTCCGGTAGACCCACCAGCCTCAAGTTGTTCCGTCTCGACCAGGAGTCCAAGTCCAAGACATTATCTTCCAGACATTTATTTTTTTTTTCCAAAGTGCGCACCTTTAATTGAAGACAGGTGACGTCATCTTCAGCGCTAGAGACACGAAGCTCTACCTGCGCCATTCGCTCTACACAGTCACCCAGTTCTTTTCTCATTCCTTCCAACGCTGCCATAATCCCATCAAATTTAGCGGAAAAGTCTGCTCTCATTGAACTAATGGCATTAAGCACTGCACCTGTGCCGTTTCCCACAGTCACCGCACCGCTGCTAGCTTCCTCCGCCATATATGGAGCTTTATCTGCTGCATCACAGACGTGAAAGTCCGTTAATTTGGACTGTTTCGGCGGTTCGCTTTTTCCTCTACCTGATTTTCCAGCCTTAGGCTTCACCGACATATCCTCGCCCAAACGCTGGGATAGGTTCTGTCCCAAATGAGAGAGTTATTTGCCGATTTTTTTTCTCTAGGAGCAGAGCAGAGTGAGACGTGTCCTTCTCACGTGGCCGCCATAACCGGAAGTCGGGTGGGATTTCTTGAACAGCAAGGCGGCGCCACACTCTTGTGACGTGAAGCGAGCGACAAAATCCTCCACCAAAAAAAATGGATGATTACGAGGGGAGGATTTTCATTTTGCTCGCTCTGTGGCTTTTTATGACAATGAAGGCCAGACAGTTTAACCAGAGAAGACGACGTGCATTGAGACGACTGGTGCTGACTTGTTGTGCTCTGCATAATCTGTGTGAGAGTCATGGAGAGACGTTTGACACTACATTGGATGATGCAGTAGATGAACCAGTGGTGGCAGAGGCACAGGGAGCAGAGGAGCAGGGTGGCGATATACGAGATGCTGTGATACAGTACTTGTGTAGCAATAGGTAGAAATTTAATTTCATCCATATTTATGTGCATACATATGTAAAACATCTGTGTTTTGTAAATAAAATGTTGTGCCTTTTTCATCTACATGTCCTCTGTTGTTCATAACGCTTATCTGTTAAGGTACGGGTAATTACATGCAGAAACACCGCACAGGCCATGTTCAAAAAATGCAGCTAGACAAGCCGCTTTTGCTTTGGTGGAAATGCAAATTGAACTATAAATCATGTGGTGCAACATGTCATATTCCCATGTAATGGTATCACACTTTTACTTACAAAATGATTTTTAATATTTTTGAAAAGCTAATATAAATTTAGCACGACAACTTGTTGGTAACAACAGTTGTGGGCAACAAAAACACAGGTGTGTATCCTTCTCCGATGTGTCTACTGTTATTAGTGGCAACTTTTTGCTAGATGCTAGATTCCTTCTTATTTTATGAAATTTTGAATGGTGATGCAACATTCAATTTACATGTACTTACCTTTATCAGTGTCTACTGTTTTTTGTTTTTTGTTTTTTTTTGTTACTTATTTGTACCCGTAGGTAGATTTGGTTTGCAGTCTGGTGACAAGCCATCGGCTGCTGGTTGCTGCGTGCGCGAGCGCCCTAAACCTACACGTTTTTGGTATGCGGGAGGAAACCGGAGAAATCCCGGAGTAAACCCACGCAACACGGGGAGAACATGCAAACTCCACACAGCTCACTGTTGGTCGGGGGCTGGGATCGAACCCACGATCTCATGATTCCCGCGATCCCCCAGCCGAGGGTAAAACTGTGCTGCCACAGTGCTAAACCACTGCGCCACCGTGCAGCCCACCGTGCAGCCCGTGTTGAAGTTAAAGTACACCTGTACAACTGCTTATAACATAAAAACTGCACCCGATCGAGAGAAATGGATTCAGCGGTGCAAATTTGTCTAAAATTTAAAAAAATATAAACAACTTACCAAGACATTATGTTTTGTTGTGTTGTTAAAAATTAAATTACCATTAGAATGCTATACACCTGATCTGACGAACAGCAGCATGTGGACTGAACAGAGAATGGAATGTGTATGTAATTATTGGCTTTTCTCATACGGTGTCATAACAGACAAACCACACTTATGATGCAAACACTACCATTTTATTACAGAAGCACAATTTACAAACAAACAAACAGACTGGGCGTGGGGAGACATGGTTACACACGCCGACTGCTAAGTGCGTCAACAAGCCTGCCAAATTGGGTCATGAAATCTCGGTTGAATGTAGCCATCTCTGCGAGCTCTTCCCTTCGTAAGGCAACGTCCTGCTCCTGGGCTTCACGCGCATCTGCCCGCACATCTGCAGCCACCTCTCGCAAATGCTGCATGTATTCTTGATGGTGTTGTTTGCGCTCGTCATGGTGCCGTTCCAGGAGCCGCATCTCATCACCATGCATTTGGACCATCACTGATGGAAGGTCAGCGATGGAGTTGTCCCTTTTCCTCTTGGCTAGATGGAAAGACAGAAAGACATGGTTGTTAAAGCTGGATCACAACATATATTATGGAATTACACTGGTGAAAGCCAATGGTGGGATGTCACTATTATATTATGCTTCATTGCTGTATATAAGCTGAACTGTCATGTTGCTGCCCCTCAGTAGAGCGGATTTTGCAACCCCCAGGGTGCTGGGATAGGCTGCAGCCCCCCTGCAACCTAAAAAGGATTAAGAGTAAGAAGATGGATGGATGGATGGATGGGTTATGTTTAAAATATTTGCTTGTATTGTGGCCTCAGAAATCTGAATGGGTTAATACAGTCAGCTGACGTGAAGCATTTCAATGAAGCATGTTGATTTGAACGGCAGTTCATGAGCTTTATCTGTTTTTCTAAAACAGGAGTTACAACAGTACTTCCATCACCACACCTAAAAATGGGACTGGGTTGTGGACCACCGATAAGTGAAGACCCAAGAATCACCTTTTTGTACATGTACAAAGACATTTTAAATTCATTAATATGCAGTTATAGGAAATTACATTAATCAATTTTGTAAATAACTTGTTTCTAGTTGAGATTTTGGACCCTGGGGTCCGCTAGATCTGTATCCCCCCCCCCAAAAAAAACGGGTGGTTATTGTGCCTTACCAGCACTTGAACGTGACGCGCAAGATTCTGATGGAGCTGATGATGTGGCTGACATCGGTGTCGATTCAGCTTCTGGCGCTCCGGCAGATACAGGAGAGTCCGGTGGGTCCATGTCGACTGAGGTGGACCCCTGTGATATGAACAGTGATTCTAGAAAGAAAATGCACACAATGTAAACCTCATCACCAAAGTGCAACATGTACACAAAACTCAAAAGTTTTTAACCAGAATACAATAAGCATACTTCAGCGTTTTGTTCGCGCGAATACTTAACACAAAGCAAGCGTGAATCAGCAGTAGGCTGCAAAACAATAGGTAGCTAGCTATTAGCTGGCTAGCAATCCTCGGTAACAACCATTACCCACAATCTAACAACCTTCCTATTGCTTAAAAACAGTGAGCTTGCCACTGAAAGGATAAATTGGCGAAAAGACGCGCAATATCAAAACAACACTCACCATCCACGGTTTCCAATGGCGTGACTGTGGCCGTGTCGAGCCCAATGTCTCTGCCATTGCTAGCAGGCCTATGTCCATAGATCGCGTCCATCTGCTCGAACCACTTCCAGTCCTTCTGATTCGCTCCACTTCGACCGTTGTGGTCCTTTATTGCTCGGTAATCACTTTTCATTTTTTTCAGTTTACAATTACAAATGGCGGTCGTGTACACTGAACAGAAGACGGTCGCTTTCGTGACGTTACGACCTGACCAATCAGCGGCGACCAGTCTGTTGACGTCACATCACGGCCCGACTCAGCTCGGTTGTACCCTGCCCTCGATCAGGTATGAAAATAGCGCCTGCTAACCTCTGCTGGGGCTAATGGAAAATGCTCAAATGCGGCTGAGTGGTGCCGTGTTGGGCTAAGCGGGGCTAGTGGAAAAGGGCCATAAGTGTAGGGAAAATCGGTTATAAGGTACAAAGATTATTTAATTTATATCTAGAAGTGTGTGTATAAACGAAGGTTTGCTTTGGGTCCACGCACACACTAGGAAAAACTCGTTTTTGGGGCACCAGTCCAAAACTTGGACAATTTATTAATAACTGATCTTTATACCTTCAATCAATCAGTCTTAAATATCCGTGAATTCTCCTGGATGACTTTTTAAACAGACACAGGAAAAGAAATCAAGAGAAACTTCCATATACCTTTTACAGTTTTAATGATCAGACTCAGATTAAATAACACTACATTCAGCGGACTTGTTGGTAAAGTGAAATGATCAAGTATCAAGCATCACATTCAACTTGTAACTGATTATTGAGCAAAAGAGTGTAATCACATTTATGGAACCAAGGAAACCTTAGTATGAATGTGTAACTGTAATGAAAATGGAGACTGAAATAACTGTAACCAAAATATGAAGAAAATTGGACACAAATTTTATGAAGAAAATGATACAAGCTGATCATATGAAAAAGAAAATTCGGAGTTACTCTCAAAAAAAGGAGGTTATTGAAAAGAGGAATATTATTTTTCCTTCACCTTGATAGCTCCTATCATAGCTTATGGACTAACGTTTAAGATGAAAAATTGGTCATATTCAATTAGAATTACACATCACATTTAGCCCAGCAGATGGAAAGTTGGAGTCTGGTTTACGAACAGCTGTGTCTTCAGAGTCCAGTGATGATCTTGAATGCCAACAGATGGTAAAAAGGGGAAAAGATTGTTCGCAGTCCTTTCAAATCGTTACAGCAGTTATAGCTTTTACAGACTCGGCAGCTGGGGTCCAGAGAGTGGAGCCAGCAACAGAGTGACCGGCTGGCTCCGGGGCAGGTGTGACATCTCCTCTTAGGCAGCAGATCCTTTCCTGGCCCGCAACATCAGGCTGTCCACCAGCCGACGAGAACCACAGGCTGAAGGAAAAATGTATGTAAACAGTTCCACCCACGAAATCCTAGTTC
The DNA here is from genome assembly GCA_020510985.1 of Pholidichthys leucotaenia. Classification (NCBI taxonomy): domain Eukaryota; kingdom Metazoa; phylum Chordata; class Actinopteri; order Cichliformes; family Pholidichthyidae; genus Pholidichthys; species Pholidichthys leucotaenia. The sequence continues at coordinate 145,530,762 of CM035847.1, forward strand.
TTCTGACGTCGTGGTACGTGAGTGAGGCAGTCTCGAGGGAAAAGTTAAAAATCACTATCATCCACTTTAAAACACGGTGAGTTAAGGAAAATTAATAGAAAAAGTTTAACAGAATAAAATAGAAAAATGTCTGTGAATATGGAGTTTCACTCCATATAAAAGAGAAGTTTGAGCTCAAAACAGAAGAAAAAGTATTTTTCCCAAATGTTTAAAGGAAAGAGAATTCAAGGCAGGACACACAGACAACTTAGACAAACCTTCAGAAAAAGCAACTGCCTGAACTAGGGTGTTTCTCCCTATCTACTGAGTAATTCTTTTCAGGGGAGAATCTTGACTGACATGAAAGGGAACCAATTGTCTCCCATCATGGGAGGTTTGAATGAACTCTGGTCCAATAAGAAAACAGTCCTTTGTCTGTAACCGACCAATAGAATGAAAGGGGGAGTTGTCCAACAGAGACTGGCTGGTGATTGGCTGAGCCAGTCAGATGACTTGAGTAAGTTTTAGCAGGCAAACACATATTAATTGTGAAATTCACATTATATACTTATGTATAAAGTCTAGGCTAACTTCAATGATTCATGACTTTCAGTGAGCATGCACTTTCATAAACTTGTCCTTCTAGAATTAACAGGCATTAGAATAAGGTTCATTTAAGCATTTTCAAACATGCAATACCTTTAAACCAATGATTAATGAAATATTTTAAACCATGATTGTTTATCACAGAGCTGGTCATCTCTTCAAATAGTGTCCTGAGAATTATCCTGAGGAATGAAAACTTGAAGAGAGAGTTAATGTTCAGTCAACAAAACAAACAGTCCAGCAGTTGACAGAAGTAATGCAAACATATTCCAGAGTTGTCCAGAAGGGGGTAATGTTGAGCTGTGGATAATTCCTAGAGACCTGTGGAATTTGGTTCAATGTATGTGGAAGGTTTCAAACAGTTCTTGAAGCATAAAATTGCCTGGTTGGGGAGGAAGTTCTGGGATTTATGATTGCACACTAATCCGCTCATGGCACGAAATGGGATCCTTATCATCCCTTTTACCATGGAATGTGTTTCAAACTGTGGTTCTTCAGTGACAGAAGCAATTCTTGACCAGACTTTTGGGTGAAACAATTTCTTTTAGGTGAAGAATGATTTTACAGATTGGAGCCAAAGGGACTGACACGACATAAGTATTCACAGTCTTTGCTCAATACTTTGTTGATGCACCTTTGCCAGCAATTACAGCCTCAAGTCTTTTTGAATATGATGCCACAAGCTTGGCACACCTATCTTTTGGCAGTTTTGCCCATTCCTCTTTGCAGCACCTCTCAAGCTCCATCAGGTTGGATGGGAAGTGTCGGTACATGTGAAGAGGATGATAAAATAAAGGCAGCGTTGGATTTTTAAATAGCTTTATTATCATCCGCCTTCATCAGAACTTGGCTGCAGCCCATGGCTTGGGCAGGTTGCAACTTTGTTCCTCCAGCTCTCAAAGAGGAGGAGACACACAGTGCGTGTATCCCAGCAGCAGTTGAAGAGTGAGTGAATGAGAGGGCGAGTTACAGAACCTGTGCAGTATTTATACCAAACTCAAACAATACATCAAAGCAATTCACAGCAGTTGGTCTGATCAAAGGGACTGCAGAACAGGCATGAGACATTTGCATTTGTAAGACCTACATAACAATAGGCAGATGCAGCCTCTGCTCCGGCTTGCAGGACAAAGAGGTTACAAGGCACATCTACATATTGATCTCAGCCTCTAGGTCACAGTAAGGACAGGACGCATGAACACTATAAATGAATGGCACATTACATCACAATACATGAATGGCACATTGCATCACGATACATGAATGGCACATTACATCACAATACATGCATGGCACATTACATCACAATACATGCATGGCACATTACATCTCAGTAGTGCAGCGGGAAAAACCAAGAGAAAAGAGCTGACTGTCCTGTGTGTTGTGGGGGGGTTGAATCAAACCGCTACACTGCTCCCCCCCAGAGGGCACGGTAGGGGACCGTGACCTCGATGTTGCAGTTTGGGCAGTGAGCAGGGAAAAGCTCCGTGCAGGAGGAGGGGGAGGGGGAGGGGGGGTAGCAAATGCTGACCGGGCGCTGGAAAATCGTTCGAGTCGCGCCAAAAGTGTTTGCTGCTCCGCGATGTCCCGTCTGAACATGCGGAGATAAGAAGAAAAAAAATTAGTCTCTGACTCCTCTCGTGGCCATGAAGAGAAGCAGGAGTGGCGGCAAGAAAAAAATAAAAGCAGAGGGACTGGCGTGTTGACTTTAGGGCAGACGTAAGCCTAACCTCGGGAACCGCAGACAGCTGAATTCCCCTTGTGTGCCGTGGCTAAGACCATAAAATCCAGTGAGCAAGCTGCGGGCCTCAGGTGTACAAGCAAGCCTGAAGAGCCAGTGTGCAGCAGAAGGAAGGCGGTCAGTGAAGCCATTCTTGTCCCGTGCGTGGTGTGCCGTCCTTGTAACTCCCCGGTGCGCGCCCGGGGGTTCCGTGCTTGGGTGGGCCGCTGGAATGACGAGTCAGGGTGCAGAATCTTGGTGGAGATCAGCGCAGATGGTGCCGATAAAATCCAGGTTGAGCTGTGGCTGCAGATTGGCCATGGTGCGTTGGAGCGGTGGGAGGGAATAGACGATCTTTGTTCCTCAGGCTCAGGTAGATGAGCAGGATCGCTGAGAGGGAGGCGTAGCGGTGAGAGGGAGAAAACGTTCTGTGTCCCTCGGCTGGTCCAGCGTGGACGTCCCGATCTCAGGCGAGGGTCGCGCCATGACGTTTTCTGCAGATTTTCCCGGTCGTGGGTGATGTCCGGAGAACGGCTCGCCTGTGCTGGCTCCGCGTCGAGGTCTCTCTGAAGCCGCAGGGAGGGCAGACCAGTCAGACCGCTGCGACGGAGCATTCATGCCCAGGTGGTGCGGTCGCTGGCCGCTCGTTTTCTTCAGTCTCTGTTCGCCAGCGTGGCCGTCCAAATCAGAAGGCTGCGTTTGCACAAAACGTGTGCGTCCTTGGGGTCACCAGTGAAGAGGATGATAAAATAAAGGCAGCGTTGGATTTTTAAATAGCTTTATTATCATCCGCCTTCATCAGAACTCGGCTGCAGCCCATGGCTTGAGCAGGCTGCAACTTCGTTCCTCCAGCTCTCAAAGAGGAGGAGACACACAGTGCGTGTGTCCCAGCAGCAGTTGAAGAGTGAGTGAATGAGAGGGCGAGTTACAGAACCTGTGCAGTATTTATACCAAACTCAAACAATACATCAAAGCAATTCACAGCAGTTGGTCTGATCAAAGGGACTGCAGAACAGGCATGAGACATTTGCATTTGTAAGACCTACATAACAATAGGCAGATGCAGCCTCTGCTCCGGCTTGCAGGACAAAGAGGTTACAAGGCACATCTACATATTGATCTCAGCCTCTAGGTCACAGTAAGGACAGGACGCATGAACACTATAAATGAATGGCACATTACATCACAATACATGAATGGCACATTGCATCACGATACATGAATGGCACATTACATCACAATACATGCATGGCACATTACATCACAATACATGCATGGCACATTATGTCTCAGTAGCGCAGCGGGAAAAACCAAGAGAAAAGAGCTGACTGTCCTGTGTGTTGTGGGGGGGTTGAATCAAACCGCTACACATGGCCATTTTCAGATCTGTCCAGAGATGTTCAATTAGATTCAAGTCTGGACTTTGGCTGGGCCACTCAAGGATGTTCACAGAGTTGTCCTGAATGAGGCCACTGTGCTCATTGGGACCTTCAAAGCAGCAGAAATTTTTCTGTACCCTTCCCCAGATTTGTGTCTTGAGACAATCCTGTCTCGAAGGTCTACAGACAATTCCTGACTTCATGCTTGGTTTGTGTTCTGACATGCACTGTCAATTGTGGGACCTTATATAGACAGGTGTATGCCTTTCCAAATCATGTCCAATCAACTGAATTTTACCACAGGTGGACTCCAATTAAGCTGTAGACACATCTCGAGGATGATCAGTGGGAACAGGATGCACCTGTTCTTAGCTGATTTCTTAGCTGATTTAGTGCTGAAATCTGATAGAATAATTATAGTAGGGGACTTTAATATACATGTGGATGTAGATAGTGACTGCCTTAATGTGGCTTTTAATTCAATATTAGACTCGATTGGGTTTTCTCAGAAAGTAGGAAATTCTACTCATTACCTCCACCATACATTGGACCTTGTTCTGACATATGGCATAGAAATAGAAAATCTTGTAGTGTCTCCTCATAACCCTGTACTGTCAGACCATTGTCTGTTAACCTTTGATTTTACTATTTCTGACTATTTGGCTCCTAAAGAAAAATATTATCACAGTAGATGCCTCTCAGATGATGCTGTTTCCAAATTTATGCAGATTGTTTCCTCTATGCCATGTGTCAACACAACGGAAATAAGCTATAGACAGCTTGCTCCTTCTGTAATTGATAACATGGTGGATAGTGTTTCAGCTTCTCTGCATCAGGCTCTAGACTTGGTGGCCCCCTTAAAAAAGAAAAAGTCTAATCAGAGATTTTTAACTCCTTGGTTCAACACAGAAACTCGTAGCTTAAAACAGAAGACTCGTCAATTAGAAAGAAAATGGCGCTCTACTAATTTAGATGAAATCTATTTAGCTTGGAGAAATCATCTTTTAATTTATAAAAAATCTCTTAGAAAAGCTAGAACGAGTTATTACTCTGCATTAATAGAAGAGAACAAGAATAATCCCAGCCAGGTTGACAAAGAGTCAGGACTCTGTCAATCCTAGCATCCCCTTAGAGCTTACTAGTCAGGACTTTATGAACTTTTTCAATAATAAAATTTCATCCATCAGAGATAAAATCAATCAGATTCTTCCCACAGTTAACTTAAATACTGTAACTATTACAACTCCTTCTATTGATGTCTGTCTTGATGAGTTTACTCCAATCGACCTTTGTGAGTTAGACAAAATAGTTTCCTCATCCAAACCTTCAATTTGTCTTTTAGACCCTATTCCTACCAGGTTATTTAAAGAAGTCTTCCCACTTATTGGTAGCTTTATTCTTCATATAATCAATTCTTCATTAACTTTAGGCCATGTACCGCAGGCTTTTAAAATGGCTGTAATTAAACCCTTACTCAAAAAGCCAACGCTAGATCCAGGAGCTTTAGCTAACTATAGACCAATCTCTAATCTCCCTTTCATTTCAAAAATCTTAGAAAGAGTTGTTGCTACGCAATTATTTGACCACCTGCAGGGAAATGGTTTACTTGAAGAGTTTCAATCTGGGTTTAGAATCCATCATAGTACTGAAACAGCCTTAGCGAAGGTCACTAACGACCTCCTCATTGCATCTGATAATGGACTAGTTTCTGTACTTGTCCTTTTAGATCTTAGTGCAGCTTTTGATACTATTGATCATAATATTCTACTTGATAGATTAGAACACTATGTTGGACTTAATGGAACTTCGTTGCAGTGGTTTAGATCTTATTTATCTGATAGGCTCCAGTTTGTTCATGTAAATGATGAGTTTTCTTTCAGCTCAAAGCTTAGTCATGGAGTTCCACAGAGATCTGTGCTAGGCCCTAATCTTTTTAGTTTATATATGCTTCCGTTAGGCAACATTATTAGAAAGCACTGTATACATTTTCATTGTTATGCAGATGACACACAATTATACCTGTCAATGAAGCCAGATGATACTAATCAATTAGCCAAGTTAGAAGCCTGTCTTAAGGAAATCAAAGCTTGGATGACTTGTAATTTCCTGCTATTAAATTCAGATAAGACTGAAGTCATTCTTGTTGGTCCAAAAAACCTTAGAAATTCCTTTCCAAATCAAACTTTCAGTTTGGATGCAGTTACTCTTTCTCTTAATAGCTCTGTGAGGAACCTTGGAGTTATTTTTGATCAGGATTTGTCCTTCAATTCACATATTAAATTTGTTTCTAAGACTGCCTTCTATCATTTGCGTAATATTGCCAAGATTAGGAGCATCTTGTCTCAGAGTGATGCTGAGAAGCTGATCCACGCTTTTGTTAGCTCGAGATTAGATTATTGTAATTCTTTATTATCAGGCTGTCCTAAAACATCTTTAAAAAGTCTTCAGCTGATCCAAAATGCTGCAGCAAGAGTTTTAACAGGTACTAGAAAGAGAGATCATATCTCTCCGGTTCTGGCCTCCCTTCATTGGCTTCCCATAGAGTTTAGAATTAAGTTTAAAATCCTTCTTCTTACTTACAAAGCTTTAAACAATCAGGCTCCTTTTTATTTAAAAGATCTGATACTACCGTATTATCCTAACAGAGCACTACGCTCCCAAAATGCAGGATTACTTGTAATACCTAGAATCTCCAAAAGTACAATGGGAGGCAGAGCCTTCAGTTATCAAGCTCCTCTCCTGTGGAATCAGCTGCCAATCTGGATTCGGGAGTCAGACTCGATCTCTGTTTTTAAGAATAGGGCTAAAACCTACCTTTTTGATATAGCCTACAATTAGGGAGGGATCATGTGTTTCTGAACCCTCCCTTAGTTATGCTGCTAATAGGTTTAGTCAGCCGGGGGACCTCCAGTAATGCACTGGGCCTCACTCCTTTCCTCACTCTCTATGAAATTTTTTTTTTTTGCTGGTCATTAACATTTGTTTGTTCTCTCCCATAGATTGAGTCCCCATCATGCTGTTTGCTCTCTACATGTCTGTTCTTTTCTTCTTCTCTATCCCCTCACCCCCCAGCCAGTCGCAGCAGATGACTGCCCCTCCCTGAGCCTGGTTCTGCTGGAGGTTTCTTCCTGTTAAAAGGGAGTTTTTCCTCGCCACCGTCGCCAAGTGCTTGCTCACAGGGGATCGCCTGATTGCTGGGGTCTTTCTGCAACTGTGGGGGTCCCCCCTACAGTTGATAGTGCTATGAGATGACTGTTGTTGTGAAATGGCGCTATATAAATAAAGTTGAATTGAATTGAATTGAATTGAACCTGAGCTCAATTTTGAGCTTCATGGCAAAAGTACACATGATTTCTTAGTTTCTTATTTTTAATAAATTTGCAAAAATCTAAAAAAAAAAAACCACCTTTTTTCATGTTGTCATTATGGGGTAATTTGTGTAGAATTAAGAGGAAAAAAATGAATGTAATCCATTTTGGAATATGGCTATAACATAACAAAATGTGGAACAAGTGAAGCGCTGTGAATACTTTCCAGATGCACTGTACTGTAACTTACTTTATTTTGGAGTCAGCCAGTCTTCCTTCTCACATCTCCAGTTGGTTCAAAATGCCGCTGCACATCTTTTAACTGGAACATGTAAGAGAGACCACATTACACCCATTTTAGCTTCCCTCCCCTGGCTGCCTGTACACTTTAGGGTTCATTTTAAAATTCTTTTATTTGTTTTAAATCATTAAATGGCCTTGCCTTGCCTTACCTCTCTGAGCTTCTTCATCCTTACATCCCTGCTTGGTCTCTCAGGTCAGCTGATCAGCTGCTCCTGGAGATACCAAAATCAAAGAGGAAGCTCAGAGGGGACAGAGCCTTTTCTGTTGCTGCCCTTAAACTGTGGAACAATCTGCCTTTGTACATCAGACAGGCTCCTTCACTGTCCAGCTTTAAAACTCATCTTAAAACTCATTTTTATTCCTTGGCTTTTGACCCAGTTTGAGACATTGATTTTACTTGTTTTTGTTGCTTTTATTGTATGACTACTATTTATTTGTGCTGTTTTGTATTTTTTAGTTGTATTTTATTGTTTTATGTGTTACGTTTTTATGTACAGCATTTTGTGTTAGCTGTGGTTGTTTTTAAAGTGCTTTATAAATAAAGGTGGATTGGATTGGATTCTTTAAAAAAAACACAAAGCAAGAAGAAAAGGCAAAACTATGACAAGGTGTGTTCTTTTATATTAGATTTTTAGCTCATTCAGCAAAGCTGAACAGGGCTGATGCAATGGTGTGGCTTTCATCATCCTTCTCACCATCCCCCCGTCCGTCCATCTGTTCACATTTCACTGGAATTGCTACTCCTCCTAGGCCATTGCCCCAGTGGTCACCAAACTCATTCACAACGATCCTTGGGTGGGTCTGTATCCAAGTTATGCTCAAGGTCAAGCTTAAACGTTAGGAGATGTGGGCACTTATGCAATATCAGAAAAATCAATACTCCTCCTAGGCAGTTGCCCAACTTCTCAACAAATTCATAAACAGTGATCATCAGGTGGATCTGCATCAAGGATGTGCTCAAGATCACGGTCAAAGGTCAGGAGATCTCAGCTCTTATATGGTTTTATGAAAATCATTACTCCTCCTAGGCAATTGCCCCAACTCATGCACAATGATCCACAAGGTGGTTTGCATCAAGGCTGTGCTCAAGGTTGAAGCAGTACTATGTAACTTTCTTGTTCCAGTAGGAAAACTGAAGACATCCACGTAGTATCTCGAGTAGGTTAATTTTGTCTTCTTTTTAATTATTAGTTTTTTGTTTTTCTTATTTCAGACAAGAATAAAAAGGAGATGTTTTTACCTTTACATGTTTCGACTGTCCACTGCAGTCTTCCTCAGAAGTGTCAGCTAATCGCTGTGAAGTGTCATTTATCAGCTGCCTTTCCTAGGTGGGGCCAGCCCAGCAGAACTGTCAGATCCACTGCCCTCTGCCGTCCGATGGTTTCTGAAGAATGTAGTTCCAGGTGTGGGAAAGCATCAATGCCCCTTTTCCCAATTCATGCTGTCTTTTCCCCGCTTCCTGATTTCTATGGCTCCCTTGATCCAGCTTTTGTGTCTGTTACTCTCCGATCAATGATTTTTGCATTGTCCCAGTCCATAATCTGATTATTTCTTTTGCAGTGATCTGATATTGCTGATTTCAGTGTTGCTTCTTCTGTCTTTTCTTTTTGCAATCTTGTGAGCTGTCCTTGTGTTTCCTTCTCACATTCCTTCTGGTGTTCTTTTTTCCTTGTGGTGAATGATCTTCCTGCTTCTCCAATGTAGGTTTTGTTACATGGTCTGCATGATATTTTATATATTACGTTGCATATTTTAGCTTTGTTCTATTCTGCCTTTGGGGTGTGCTAATAACTGTCTTAATTTTTTGTGCGGTTTTACCACTGTGTTTATTTTGTGCTTTTTCATGATCCTTTGAATTGGTTCTGTTATTCTTCGGATGTATTGTATGGTTATGATGTCCTTGATTTCGGCTTTTGTCTGTGTCTTCTTTTCTGTTTGTTTTCTTTGTTTTTGACTTGCTGTTTCCCTTTATTTATGGCCCACATTGGATATTGGCAGCATGTGAGTGCATGTCTTATGTGGTTTTCCTCCTCCTGTCTGCCTTCTTGGTTTGTGATGATGGTGGCCTGCTCGTATAGTGTCCTGACAACTGATAGTTTGTGTGCTGTGGGGTGTTCTGATGTCCATAGTAGGTACTGATCTGTGTGGGTTGGTTTCCTGTAGACTGAGATTTTTATACTGCCGTCATCATTGTGGTGGATTTTCATGTCCAGAAAGTCTATGGTACCATTTTCTTCCTTTTCGTGTGTGAATTTTATGTTCCCCATACTGTCCGTGTTGTTCAGATGGTCTGTGAGTTAGATAGATAGATAGATAGATAGATAGATGTACTTTATTGATCCCAAACTGGGAAATTACAGTGTAACAGCAGCATGACAGTTGACAGCCAAACAACAGAAACACACACGACAGACAAAGGGATTACACATGGAAAGTAAAAAAAGAAACTAACACGACTATAGAACCTATATACGTACATCATAGCTTAATATATGATGATGACCCGTATAAACACATGAATCATCCCATTGCACAAAGAAGGACTATCAGGAGCAGAGTGAAATGTGAGGTACCAGTTAGTCTGTAAGGTGCAGTGTGGCAGCATAGCTATGACCAGAATACAACATCATAGTGAGTTATTGTACAGTGAAATTGCATGAGGCAGGAAAGATTTCCTGTACCTGGCCGTTCGACAACGAAGCTGTAGTAGTCTCCTGGAGAAAATGCTTCGCTGCCTATCTAGTGTGTGGTGGAGGGGGTGATCAGGATTGTTCATGATGGATCGCAGTTTATTTAGTGTTCTCCTCTCCACCACTGTCTCAAAGGTCTCCGGTGTGAGACCAATTACAGAGCCATCCCTCTTGATAATCTTGTCAAGTCTGTTGGTATCTCTGGCCCTGATACTGCTACCCCAACAGACCGCAGCAAAGAAGATGGCGCTGGCGACAACAGTCCGATAGAAAAGCTCCAGCATCCTGCTGCACACGTTGAAGGATCTCAGTTTTCTCAGGAAATAGAGTCTGCTCATCCCCTTCTTGTGCGCAGCATCGGTGTTGGATCTCCAGTCCAACCCGCTGCTGATCCTGACACCCAGATATTTGTAGTCTTCAACCACTCCCACATCCTCCCCCCTAATCTGCGGTGGCTGAGAAGGAGCTTTCCTCTTCCTGAAGTCAATCACCATCTCCCTGGTCTTGCTGACATTCAACCTCAGGTGATTCTGTTCCGTCCACTCCACAAATCTGTCTACCAGTGCCCTGTACTCCCCCTCCTCTCCTCCTCTTATACACCCCCACAACAGCTGAGTCATCAGAGAATTTTTGCAGGTGACATGACTCAGTGTTATACTGAAAGTCCGTGGTGTATAAGGTAAAAAGAAAAGGAGAGAGCACAGTCCCCTGTGGCGCTCCCGTATCACTAGCCACCACTCCAGACAAGACACTGCCCAGCCTGACAAACTGTGGTCTGCCTGTCAGGTAGTCGGTAATCCAGGAGATCACAGAGCTGTCAACCCCCATCCCCCGCAGCTTCTCACCCAGCAGCAGTGGCTGGATGGTGTTAAAGGCACTGGAGAAATAAAAAAAAGTGATTCTCACAGTATCTCCTCCACCATCCAGGTGCTGATGGGCTCGTTGCAGCAGGTAGATGACAGCATCTTCAACTCCTAAATGGGGCTGATATGCAAACTGCAGAGGGTCCAGCCACATCTCCATCTGCGGCCTCAGGTGGGCTAAGACCAGTCTGTCCAGGACCTTCATCACATGAGATGTGAGGGCAACTGGTCGATAGTCATTCAGATCCGATGGAGATGACTTCTTGGGGACAGGAACCAGGCAGGATGTCTTCCACAGCACCGGTACTCCCTCCAGACTCAGGCTCAGGTTGTACAGATGTTTCAGTACTGGAGCTAGTTGGTTGGCACAGGCCCTCAGGATCCTAGTGGAGATGCCATCCGGGCCCAAAACCTTCCGCTGACGGAGTCTCTTCAGCTGTTTCTCCACCTGATCTGTAGTCACCGTGAAGTGAGGGGGGGTCCTGGTGCCCCCTGAGGAGGAGTAGGAGGGAGATGGAGAGAGGTTCTGCACGGGAGCGTGGGTAGGGAGGGGTGTGTGGGGGTCTGGTTGTGTTGCTCGGGTGACAGACTGTGAGTTGAACCTATTAAAAAACAGATTAAGTTCCTCAGCTCTCTCCTGGCTCCCAGATGGCTGCCTGACTCTCCCCTTGTACCCAGTTATTTGTTTCATTCCCTCCCACACATCTTTAGTGTTATTTTGCCTGAGTTTCTCTTCCAACTTCCTCCTATAATTGTCCTTGCACCTCCTCAGCATCTCTCTCAGCTCATGCTGCACTCCCCTCAGCTTCTCCTTGTCTCCAGCCCTAAAAGCTCTCTTCTTTTTGTTCAGAAGTTCTTTCAGGTCCCTGGTGACCCATGGTCTGTTGTTGGAGAAGCAGTGTACAGTCTGAGCTGGCATGGTCATGTCTTCACAGAATCTAATGTATTCTGTGATGCAGTCAGTCATATTGTCTATGTCCACCCCATGTGGTTCACAGAGTACGCTCCAGTCTGTCGTCTCGAAGCAGTCCTGCAGTGCATCAGCAGCCTCCTGTGTCCACCTCCTCACAGTTTGTGTATAAGCAGGCTGCCTTTGCACAAGGGGGACGTACTTGGGTGTTAACATGACCATGCAGTGATCTGATTTACCAATGGGGGGCAGAGCTGTGGCACTATATACATCTCTGACATTGGCATACAGTAAATCTAGTGTTTTGTTCTCTCTGGTGGGACAGTCAACAAACTGGTGAAAGTTGGGTAAAGTTTTTCCCACTGAGACATGGTTAAAATCACCTGTGATGGCCATGAATGCATCCGGGTGCTTCTCCAGTAATGTGGCCGCAGTGGAGCTGATGACGTCACAGGCCACCGCTGCGTCAGCTGACGGAGTTCTTGTGTGTGTCCTTTTTTTAATTTCTTCAATATGTCGTCCATGTATCTCTTCCAGAGGATAGGTTTGCATTGGATGGATGCTGTGTTGATGGCTTTGTTTTCTAGATCCTCCATGAAAATGCTGCTCATGACAGCATGAATCAGGATGAGGGGGGATTTATATGCTTTCCCACACCTGGAACTACATTCTCCAGAAACCATCGGACAGCAGAGAGTTGAGCCAGCCCAGTGGATCTGACAGTTCAGCTGGGCTGGCCCTGCCTAGAAAAGGCAGCTGATAAATGACACTTCACAGCAATCAGCTGACACTTCTGAGGAAGACTGCAGTAAACAGTTGAAACATGTAAAGGTAAAAACATCACCTTTTTATTCCTGTCTGAAATGAGAAAAACTAAAAACTAACTGAAAAGACTATAACTGTGGCGACTGTGACCTCAGTCCCGACAGCCAATCACAAGGTGCTTAGTTGATGGTGGTTCCAGTTGTGCCCTGTGAGTGGCTGTTGGGACTGAGGTCATTGTTGCAATAGTTGTAGTGCATTCAGTGTTCCGACCCAGAAAAGCGCTGTTGCAGGCAATGCAGCCCCACTCGGGGTATGGGGGAAGTGACATTCACCTGGTCAAATGTTGATGTACCACCAAAATAATTTTGGAAACTCTATTTTCAGGTGTCTTCATCAAGCCAGAATGAGGTACTCTATCATTGCCATTCTGGCTATCATCTGGAAAAGATAGCCTTCCCAAAAACTGAATGCAGTCTTTTCATTGCTCTGATAATTAAGAGTTGCTGGATTCACAGAGAGGTTTTTCAGATATTGTTATACCATAATTATCCAAATTTTATTGCTGTCACAATGCATGAATAATATCAGAAATTCCCAAAAGTCGAGTCTTTAGTAATTCTCTTCGTCTAACCTCTTAATAACATGCACTTAGCTGTCTTTGCCTTTCGCTCTGTCTACCAGAGATCCACTCTACACCTCCACTCTTTCTTCCCGTCCTGTCCTGCTCTCTATGCTTCTCTCTGTCTCTCCCTCCCACACGCTGTTCTTGCTCAGGAACTTCTTTTGTTCAAATTAGGAACCGTACCTGTCAAACCTATGGGATTTTCTGCTACTCTTCTCATTCCTGTTCTGGGGATAGCTAGTGAGGGGCATCAGCAGCAGCTGCAAGGGGAGCAGCGCTCTGTAGCCGGCTTTAGAGGGCACGGAATGTCATGTCTCCTCTGCAGGTAAAAACAGCTGCATTTCTGCTCTGAAGCTGGCTTCTCGAAAACAAAAACTCCAGCTGTGTGGCCGTCTCTGTGTGTCTAGGGGGTTGTTTTGCTCTCAGTCCATCACTGTGTATGTCTAGTGTGCTGCAGTTTACTGAGCTGTGCAGTGCAGCTGCATTTCTGGTGAAGCGACAGCCAGCTGTAACAGTATGCGCCTCTAGCTAGGGTTTTAGCTGTCTCTGCCACATTATCAGGACATCCGTGGAGGCTTTTGGGGACAAACTGTCACAAGTTTGCTCATTTCCTGACATTTTCATGTTTTTCCATCTGATGCATCAGCCAATTTCCTGCCCTGTAACTGTAGATTGTGTTATGTAATATCACAATGTGACTTCGCAAAGTGAGTGTACTATGACTCATTTATGACGATGATGCAGCTCATCATTTCATATCAGGTTTGGTCATAGATTGAAACCATCACTGAGACAATTTAATGTATAGCTTGTGTAGATTATACATTTATATAGTTACAGTAAAATTGCATTGTTACACATCAGATTGATATTTTAGACTTCTCTTCTGAGCTAGTTATTAGCAGCATTATAGCACTGTATACATAACTACAGTGTAGCTATGATGATGTTTTATCAGTCATGTTATGTATTCACATTCCTGTCAGTTGGGATCTGCGTAAACTATAAACATCTGAATGAACTGATTCATAAAGACATGAAAGACATACAGTCTCAACCTCAACATAGTCTTATGATTATATCAGTTGTTAGTTTACAATTACAGGTCAGTTGTTTATGGATGTAAACTAGGACTGGGTGATATGGCCTAAAAATTAAAATCCCCCTTTTTAATGGCAAAATTGATTTTCTGATTTATTTAATAGTTTTTTTTTATACAAAAGGCAAGGGATTATTTCAAATATGTTCCTTTAATTTCAAACGTGAACAATTATGATTCTGTCATAGAAATAAAGTGCAAATCTGTTTTTAACCAAAGCAAACCTGTTTTGAAATAAAGGTTTGATCAATCAAAGTTGAATCCACAAATGTTTAATTATTAAAATAAAATAATTTTTACAAAAGGGTTCCTCTATTTTCTTAAAGCTGAATTAATAAAATGGAAATCCATCTTGTTACTTTTTGTAAGATAAATTAAATGTTTCACTACAAGTTGGTTTGGGTCTGAGAGAGGATGGGTGTGTCATGATCTGGACATCTTGTCCACGCCTTCTGTTATTTCTGAAATGTTTGCACGATTCTGTTATCATTGGTTTGTTGGGTTATCCTCAGTTTCTTAGTTCAGTTATATGTTTTCTAGTCTCCTCTGTCATTTTCCCATTTCCTTCAGCCACTCATGTGTTTTCATTTGGCCCGAATTAGTAACCCAGCTGTTCTATATTAGTTAATTTCTGTGTCCCTATATATACCCGCTGTTTTCATTTCTCCCTGTGGCATTATTATCAGTTTCCCCCCAGTCTTTCATTTTTGTCTGGTCAGTATTATCTGCATATTTTGTGTTCGACAGCCCTCGTGCTTATTTTTACACCCTGCAATAAATTAAGTTACACTGGAGTTCTACCCACACTGCGAGTCCAATTTCTTCCTCATCTGCCAAAGGTAGATCTGACAGGGTGGGAGAAGAGTTTAGAGTTAGAGGCTACTGTATTTACTGTAGTTAAAGGAAAAATCATTTTCCACGATTTTCATTTTTTGTCATTGTTTAAATACATTCAGATTTCACTTTAAAAGTGATTGATTGCCCTGCCCTATTTTTGATTGATTGATTGATTGATTGATTGATTGATACTATTTGTTTCAAACGAGACAACATTAAAAAAAAAGAATAAAATCAAAAGATCCAAATATAGTCCGAAAAGGAACAGGATTGAAGCCAAAAGCTTCAATGTCCCATCCTTAACCAATTAATATACCTATATACCTGCTTGCTCATATACACATACAGGATACACACAAAAGTGAGTACACTCCTCACATTTTTGTAAATATTTTATTATATCTTTTCATGGGACAATGCTGATGACACTTTGATACAATGTAAAATAGTCAGTGTACAGCTTGTATAACAGTGTAAATTTGCTGTCCCCTCAAAATAACTCAACACACAGCCATTAATGTCTGAACTGCTGGCAACAAAAGTGAGTACACCCATAAATGAAAATGTCCAAATTGTGCCCTAAGTGTCAATATTTTGTGTGGCCACCATTATTTTTAAGCACTGCCTTAACTCTCTTGGGCATAGAGTTCACTAGAGCTTCACAAGTTGCCACTGGAATCCTCTTCCACTCCTCCATGACGACATCACGGAGTTGGTGGATGAGACTTTGCGCTCCTCCACCTTACATTTGAGGATGCCCCATAGATTCTCAGTAGGGTTTAAATCTGGAGACATGCTTGGCCAGTTCATCACCTTTACCCTCAGTTTCTTTATCAAGGCAGTGTGTTACGACCCAAGCGCTGGTCCTGTCCACACTCGGGCCACGCATAGCTCGCTGCCGGCCTTGACAGCTGTGGGTTGTATTCTGGCCTCACCGGGCTCTTATTGTGAAGGCGCTGGGTGGGGCTTCCGCCTGTCAAGGCCAGTCAGCTGTCTGTCATTACTGCTCATTAGCGTTCGCCTTTACAAGGCAGGCGCTGACGGCAGTCCGATTGCGGGAGCACAAGTTGACCTTAAGTCAACATTCGTCAAACAGTCCTCGTGAGGCCTCGTTAGACCTTCATATCAGGTTCGTCCTTATTCTTGTCTTGTCATAGTTTAGCTCGTAGTGGCTGGGGTTAACCCTACGAGCCCTTATATCTCTTAGTGTGTATTTTTGCCCATAGCGGCTCATAGCCTATGTCTCGTCTTGTCCTGTCCTGCAAATAAAACATCATTGCAAGACTCATTGGTGACTTGTGACGTCTTATACTGGCTCATGAGGGCCAGACATGACAGTATGTTCCCGCCGCCAGACGTCTAAACGGAGACGCCACGCCGAGACGCCTTTTTCACCGTGAGTTTTTGCTTTTTGGACGTTTGTTCTTTTCCTGTCTGGGTACGGAGGGCTGGAGGAATGCCGTCGCGGAGGGGCCGCGCTCGGAGTCCGAGCCACGAGCTGGCGGACGTCCTAGAATACGTGGATGAAACGCTCATCTCTGCCTCCCTCCTCGACTACGACAGCGATGTACGCTGGTACCTGGACTGTGCTGAGGATTTGCTTAATCATCTTTCTCCCCGCTACACTGACCACCCTGAAGTCGGCGCGAGGAGGGATGACATCGCCGCACAGCGCGAGATACTCCGTATGGTGGAGGAGGACTACGGCAGGAAGCAGCGGAGAAGGCATCCTCGCTCCCTGTGCTGGGATCCCGCTCCTGCCCTTGACCCGGTCCAGGAGTTCGTACCATCTGGGGGCTGACGACGACGTCGGCGCCACGGCCCAGGTGATCCTCAGCAGAATCACCGGCTGGACCCGCTGCCGGCGATGCCCGTCAGCGAACTTCTGAGAGCGGCTCCACCTCGTCCTTCCAGGGGGCCCTCTGTCGCCATCCAGCAGGGAGAAGGAGGAACAACGTCCCCTACAGCAGGAACCATCCCTCCTACGGGAGAAAGGCAAGTGCATGTTAATTTATTACATCATGTTTGTAATCTGCCTTGTGTGACTCCTGGGGGCGGAGTTCGGGGTTCGCAGCCCCCCGAGCTCCCTCCACCTGCTGTAGAGATGACTAAACCTGCTGCCTCTGTGACCCCCCCCCGTTGAGCGGTCCGCGACGCCAGGCCAACGTCGTCGGATGAAGAGGGGGCCTGCAGTGCTGGAAAGCCTGGATCCGGCCCTGCAGCCACGTCGTGGACGGAGGAGAAGAGCGGACTGCGGCCCGGAGCCTGAGCCGACGATGAAGCGTCCCCAGGTCTTCTCGCCGGAGCGGTCCGAGCCAGTGGGTCGAGTGTCCTCTGCCCCCACGCCATGCGGGTCATCGGTGTGGACAGTAGTGCGGGAGGAACCTCAGGCTGCAGATGACATCTTGCCAGCTGCGGAGCCCGATGCAGCCGAGTTGGAGCCTGCTGATGAGAGTCGCCGCCCTGAACCTGGATCGTCAAAGTCATGGGTGGCAACAGAACCCGAGTGCAGGCAAGTGCTCCCTCTTGTGTCTGTCCCCTGTCTTGGAGCATTTTTGCCTGCCTCTCAGGGAGGCGAGTGAGGAGCAGCCGCCTGCTGCGCCTGAGCTCGTCTCGCTGGGTTCTGTTGCTACCGGTGATTCTGATCCCGGTTTTCTTGTTGTTTGTGAGCCTTGTTGCAGTGTCGCCGGCATGGAACCAGTCGGAGTCACTGGGTTGGAGGTCCCAGGTTCGGGGGTGGAGATCGTCAGCGGAGCTGCACCGACCCAGTCGGGGTCTGTCGTGGAGGCTGCTTTGGCCCAATCGGGGTCCATCGCGGGAGCTGCTTTGGCCCAATCAGGGTCCGATGTTGGTGCAGCAGAGGCCCAATCGGGGTCCACCGCAGGTGCGGTTCTGGCCCAATCGGGGTCCGACGTGGGTGTGCCAGAGGCTCGATCGGGGTCCACCGCAGGTGCAGTTCTGGCCCAATCGGGGCCCGACGTGGGTGCAGCCGAAACTCAATCAGGGTCCAGCGGAGGTGCAGCGCCAGTGTGGTCCGCGGACGGGGGAGGAGCTGCAGACCTTTCGCCGTCGGACGGCTTACGGGCTCATCCTGGTCTTGTCCCTCTACTCAGTCATCGCCCCTGCGCATCAACGCCGGGGGCCGTGGGGGTCCCTGTTCGCTCGCCCCGGCTCTCCCGAGTTTTGTCCTCGTCAGGGAGGCCGCCGCAGGCTGTTTTTCCCCGGGACTGGTGGCTGAGGGGCACGGGTCGGCTGCCTGAGGGACTGCTTCGCCGGTTCGGCGCCCCGGGTCGGCCACTCGACGTGTTATGTGTTTCGTTGGGTGACCTGGTTCGGCCACCAGAGGAGCGGACGTGCTGGGTGTTGGACTGTGGTGAGCCGCCTGGTCATGTTCCGCCTCCCATGACCACCCGCCAGCCGTTGGACGCGGGGAGACCGCCTGAACTGTTCCTATGGCACCGGGTCTCCACCGGTCGGCATAAACTGTCGGGGGGGGGGGGTAGTGGTTACTTTCTGGTGTTGTCCTGATCCAGTTATTGTGCGGTTTTGTTTTCCTTGATGTTCTGTGTTCCTCTGTCTTGCAGTTGCTCTATTTTGTTTTGCGCATAGTTAAGTATGAGTCAATTGTTCTGTTTTCCTGTACTTGGTTATTTGAAGTGTCTCGTGAGCATTCACACAGGTGAGAAACCATTTTCTTGTGAGACATGTGGGCAAGGATTTACTTTTCTCTTTCTGTCCTGTGCTGTTGCCGTAGTTAGTTGAGCATTTAATTTAATCTGAGTATTCGGTATTTTGTCATTGTCCTGTATTTAGTTTTTCTGACCCAGTAATTCAGTTTTTTTTTTTTGTTTCTCCATGATATCCTGTGCAATTTTCTGTAATCGTTAGTTGAGTGTTTAATTTAATCTGTGGATTTGGTATTTCTTGTCATTGAGTATTTGGTTTTTCTTGTCATTGTCCTTTGTTTAGTTTTTTCTGGTTATTGCATTGATTCTGGGTTTGGTCTCTCTCCCTCCGGACCTACCCCCAGCCGCCCACCCTGGATGGGGTGGGGGGAGGCAGGGTGGTCCATGGGCGTTCTGGAAGCCTGCCTTCGGGGGGGGTACTGTTACGACCTGAGCGCTGGTCCTGTCCACGCTCGGGCCATGCATAGCTCGCTGCCGGCCTTGACATCTGTGGGTTGTATTCTGGCCTCACCGGGCTCTTATTGTGAAGGCGCTCGGTGGGGCTTCCGCCTGTCAAGGCCGGTCAGCTGTCTGTCATTACTGCTTGTTAGCGTTCGCCTTTATAAGGCAGGCGCTGACGGCAGTCCGATTGCGGGAGCACAAGTCGACCTTAAGTCAACATTCGTCAAACAGTCCTCGTGAGGCCTCATTAGACCTTCATATCAGGTTTGTCATTATTCTTGTCTTGTCATAGTTTAGCTCGTAGTGGCTGGGGTTAGCCCTACGAGCCCTTATATCTCTTAGTGTGTATTTTTGCCCTTAGCGGCTCATAGCCTGTGTCTCGTCTTGTCCTGTCCTGCAAATAAAACATCATTGCAAGACTCACTGGTGACTTGTGGCGTCTTATACTGGCTCTTGAGGGCCAGACATGACACAGTGGTCATCTTGGAGGTATGTTTGGGATTGTTTTCATGCTAGAATACTGCACTGATGCCCAGTTTACGAAGGGCTGCTTCAGTATGTCACAGTACATGTTGGCATTCATGGTTCCCTCAATGAACTGTAGCTCCCCAGTGTCGGCAGCACTCACGCAGCCCCAAACCATGACACTCCCACCATCATACTTGACTGTAGGCAAGACACACTTCTCTTTGTACTCCTCACCTGGTTACCGCCACACACACTTGACACCATCTGAACCACATAAGTTTATGTTGGTCTCATCAGACCACAGGACATGGTTCCAGTAATCCATGTCCTTAGTTTGCTTGTCTTCAGCAAACTGTTTGCAGGCTTTCTTGTGCATCATCTTTAAAGGGGGCTTCATTCTGGGACAACAGCCATGCAGACCAATTTGATGCAGCGTGCAGCATATGGTCTGAGCACTGACAGGCTGACCCCCCCCCCCCCCCCCACCACCCCTTCAACCTCTACAGCAATACTGCCAGCACTCATATGTCTATTTTCAAAAGACAACCTCTGGATATGACGCTGAGCACGTGCACTCAACTTCTTTGGTCGACCATGGCGAGGCCTGTTCTGTGTGGAACCTGTCCTCTTGAACCACTGTATGGTCTTGGCCACTGTGCTGCAGCTCAGTTTCAGGTTGTTAGCAATCTTCTTATAGCCTAGGCCATCTTTATGTGGAGCAACAATTCTTTTTTTCAGATCCTCAGAGAGTTCTTTGCCATGAGGTGCCATGTTGAACTTCCAGTGACCAGTATGAGACAGTGTGAGAGCAATAACACCAAATTTAACACATCTGCTCCCCATTCACACCTGAGACCTTGTAACACTGAGTCACATGACACCAGGGAGGGAAAAGGGTGAATTGGGCACAATTTGGACATTTTAACTTAGGGGTGTACTCACTTTTGTTGCCAGCAGTTTAGACATTAATGGCTTGCGTTGAGTTATTTTGAGGGGACAGCAAATTTACACTGTTATACAAGCTGTACACTGACTACTTTATATTGCATCAAAGTGTCATATCTTCAGTGTTGTCCCATGAAAAGATATAATAAAATATTGACAAAAATGTGAGGGGTGTACTCACTTTTGTGAGATACGGTACATAGTACATGCATACATAACAACAAATGAAAACTTTATGAGCAAGGATGTGAATAAACAAATCTTTACACACATTTCAAGATCTTGTTACTTATTAAAATAATAGAAATTCAAAAATGAAATCACAATGAGTAAACAACTTCCCACTGATCATACGATCCACGAGTGACTCTCATAGACTTTCACCCAACCAGCCCTAGTGATGAACAGAACCATCTTCCCCCTGTATTTATCCAATTTCTCATTTTTGTACTTTTTTCAAACTCAAAATGTTTGGACATTGTTTTACAGAGGTGGACAAAATTGTTGGTACCCCTCTGTTAATGAAAGAAAAACCCACAGTGGTCACAGAAATAACTTGAATTTGACAAAAGTGGTAATAAATAAAAATTCTATGAAAATTAACCATTGAAAATCAGACAATGCTTTTGAATTGTGGTTCAACAGAATTATTTTAAAAAACAAACTCATGAAACAGGCCTGGACAAAAATGATGGTACCCTTAACTTAATATTTTGTTGCACAACCTTTTGAGGCAATCACTGCAATCAAACGATTTCTGTAACTGTCAATGAGACTTCTGCACCTCTCAGCAGGTATTTTGGCCCACTCCTCATGAGCAAACTGCTCCAGTTGTCTCAGGTTTGAACGGCGCCTTCTCCAGACGGCATGTTTCAGCTCCTTCCACAGATGTTCAATAGGATTTAGATCAGGGCTCATAGAAGGCCACTTTAGAATAGTCCAATGTTTTTCTCTTAGCCATTCTTGGGTGTTTTTAGCTGTGTGTTTTGGATCATTATCCTGTTGCAAGACCCATGACCTACGACTGAGACCAAGCTGTCTGACACTGGGCAGCACATTTCTCTCTAGAATACCTTGATAGTCTTGAGATTTCATTGTACCTTGCACAGATTCAAGACACCCTGTGCCAGATGCAGTAAAGCAGCCCCAGAACATAACAGAACCTCCTCCATGTTTCACAGTAAGGACAGTGATCTTTTCTTGGTATGCTTCATTTTTGCGTCTGTGAACATAGAGCTGATGTGCCTTGCCAAAAAGTTGCAGTTTTGTCTCGTCTGTCCATAGGACATTCTCCCAGAAGCATTGTGGCTTGCCAACATGCAGTTTGGCAAATTCCAGTCTGGCTTTTTTATGATTTGTTTTCAACAGTGGTGTCCTCCTTGGTCATCTCCCATGAAGTCCACTTTGGCTCAAACAACGACAGATGGTGTGATCTGACACTGATGTACCTTGACCTTGGAGTTCACCATGAATGTGTTTAGAGGTTGTTCTGGGCTCTTTTGTTACCATTCGTATTATCCGTCTCCTCCTGCAGCCACGTCCAGGGAGGTTGGCTATAGTCCTGTGGATCTTAAATTTCTGAATAATATGTACAACTGTAGTCACAGGAACATCAAGCTGCTTGGAGATGGTCTTATAGCCTTTACCTTTAACATGCTTGTCTATAATTTTCTTTCTAATCTCCTGAGACAACTCTCTCCTTTTCTTCTTCTGGTCCATGTTTAGTGTGGTACACACCATGTCAACAAACAGCACAGTGACTATTTGTCACCCTTTAAATAGGCCAACTGACTGATTACAAGTTTGTAGACACCTGTGATGTTAATTAGAGGACACATCTTGGTAGAACATGTCCCTATGGTCACATTATTTTCAATCTTTTCTAGGGGTACCATCATTTTTGTCCAGGCCTGTTTCATGAGTTTGTTTTTTAAAATAATTCTGTTGAACCACAGTTCAAAAGCATTGTCTGATTTTCATTGGTTAATTTTCATATACTGTAATTTTTATTTATTACCACTTTTGTCAGATTCAAGTTATTTCTGTGACCATTGTGGGTTTTTCTTTCATTAACAGAGGGGTACCAACAATTTTGTCCACATCTGTAACTCCATATTTAATCCCTTCCATAATTTAACCCCACAGATCGAAACACAAAAACTTAAACAAAGAGCTACCAATCTGTCAGTCTTTTCTGTGTCCGGGTCAGGTGAGGTTCCCCGTGTTGGGTCAAATTAATAAGCCGCAGGCCCCACTTCTGGTGGTGCCCCTCCGTCAATTCCTTTAAGTTTCAGCTTAAACTCGGTGTTGTCGGACTCAGCCATTATTCCAATTTTGAAGCTAACTAGGCTAACTGACAGAGGAAATTTTAACTTCACCCAACTTGGCCCTTTTTTGTTTGTTTGTTTTAAATCATTTTGGGTTTTTTTTTTGGCTGGCTGGCTGGTTTGGACATGTGCAGAGGAGGGATAGTGGAGACACTGGACAAAGTACACCCACTGTCTTTAGAAGTAACTCCCCCCTTAAATGATATCCCTTTTGTCTTTCAAAGAAGATGTTTTGGATGTTAACTGGCTGTAAATTGTTCCTTACTTTGTACATTATTATGGCAGTTTTATATTCCACCAGATCAAAGAATTTCAAACTTTTAGACTAAAAATAAACCATTTGTGTGGTCACGAAAACCAGCATCATGAATTATTCTTATTGTTCTTTTTTGTAAATTAACAAGTGGCTGTAATGAACTTTTATATGTATTTCCTCAAACTTCTAAAAAATAATTTAAATATGGTAAAACCAGTGAACAGTACAAAGTATGGAGTGATTTCTGATCCAGGATGTGTTTTGTTCTGCTCATGACTGAAACACTTCTAGACAATTTAGCTTGTATGTATTTAATGTGAGGTTTCCAGCAAATTTTTTAATCTATAATCACACCTAGAAATTTATTGTCTTGAACTCTTTCAATATTGATGTTGTGGCAGACTGAAGAGGTACCTGTCACCCAGTGGGATTTAGGGTTGGAGGGGGTGGTTTGTGTTTCCCGGTTTTGGAGTCCAGGAGTGTTCACAGATAGTTGTTCAGTGGCAGTTGATGAGTAAAGATAAAAACCCACCTTCGTCTCCAGTGTGTTTCTTCCTCCTGCCTCATTGGTGACCCCGATTCAAGCATGTCCGACACAGAAGGAAACTGCATTTCCTTGTCAGCCGTGCCGCCCCGACCCTCACAGCCGACCGTTTGCACTGCAGCTGTGAAGCTTTTGGAGTTTTGGCAGAGTGACCCGACTTCGTGGTTCCAGCATATCGAAGTGCTGTTCCACCTGTGAGGAATCACTGCAGATGAAACCAGGTATTACTTGGCCATCGCTGCTTTGGGTCAGCAGTCCACACGGCGTGCCATGGAGTTGCTTTGCACGCCCCCACAGCGTGGTAAATACGCCGCCATCAAACAGTTCCTGCTTCAGAAGTATAGTCTATCAACTGTGGAAAAAGCAGAAAAAAATCCTTTCCCTGTCAGATTTGGGTGACGGCACGGATGTGGACCTTATGGACAGAATACTATCGCTGCTTGGAGCGGACGAAGGTGGTTTCCTGTTTCCACACATATGGAAACAGGAAACCACGAGCACTGCCTGTACTCGTGGTTTTGGCTAACTCCCTGCATGTGGCTACCAGTGACTATCGAGCTTTAGCCGAGGAAGCTGATCAGGTCCTGCTGGTTACCAGGCAGTTTGCTGTGCAAGGCGGGGCATCGGCTAGCCTGCAACCCACATCGGAGGATGCAGACCCGGTGACAGTAGCTGGAGTGGTGGCCCGGAGACGACCCGGGAAAGGTCTGTGTTTCTTCCACCTGCGGTTTGGCAGCAAGGCTAAGCGCTGCGTTCCTTCATGCACGTTTGAGACGATGGGAAAACTCCAGAGCCAGCACTCAATGGCAGCTGTGGGCACTGTTGAAGGAGGTGAGCTACTCTTCATTAAAGACTCGCTGTCAGGGAGATGTTTCCAAGTGGACTTTGGCTCACAGAAGAGCCTGCTCCCGTCAACCAGCACGGACAGATCGGCAGCAGGCAACGGCCCACATTTGAGTGCAGCTAATGGTTTTTCCATTGAGACATTTGGCAGAAGGTCTGTGACTGTTTACAAGGGCACAGTTTTGAGTGGGACTTTGTAATCGCTTCCATTACAGTACTTATTGTTGGCGTGTATTTTCTGTTTGCAAATGGTTTGCTTATTGATGTTGTTAACCACCATTTGATTGATGCTGTGGCTTTTGCCACTTTTCCGTGTGAGGCTGGGGGAGCTGTGCTGTTGTCACATGCTAACATTTTAGCGTCGGCTAATGTTTTTTTGCATTTGCTGACAAATTTTCTGTCACTTACAACGCCTGCTTTTTCCACCACAGCTACTAAGTACGGGGTGGAGCATTTCATCCCTACCGCAGGACTGCTGGTTTTTGTTTGCACGCGACACCTCAGCGCGGTTAAGTTGGCCATAGTGAAAGAGGGGTTTGCCACTATGGAACGTTTGGGAATAGTGAGGCATTCTAACAGCCCATGGGCCTCGCCGCTTCCCATGGTACCTAAGGCAGATGGGTCGTGGCGGCCGTGTGGTGATTTTTGTCAGCTTAACAATGTCACTGCTAATGACCGTTATCTTATTCTGCACATCCAAGCCACATTCCGTGTGTTTGGCGGGCTCTGCCATTTTTTCAAAGGTGGATCTAATGCACGGTTATCACCAGGTTTCTGTGCACATGGAGGACGTTCCCAAGACCGCGGTAATTACCCTTTTGGGCTTTTTGAATTCCTGCGCATACCGTTTGGCCTTGAAGGTGTGGCCCAAACATTTCAGAGGTTGATGGACTCTGTGTTATGCGACCTCCCATTCATGTTTGTCTACCTCAACGACATATTAGTGGCCAGTCCGTCAGCTGAAGAGCATCTGTCGCACCTCAAACAAGTTTTTGGGCACCTTGAAGAACACGGCCTGATCGTCAACCCGGCTAAGTGTCAGTTTGGACTGCCGGTGATTGACTTCTTAGGCCACCGCATTTCATAGCGAGGCACAATTCCGTTGCCTTCTAAGGTTCAAGCGGTGGTGGAATTTCCCCATCCGGACTCTGTTAAGGCACTGCAGGAATTTTTGGGCATGGTAAATTTTTACAATCACTTCCTCCCTCGCGCTGCCCACCTCCTGCAACTGCTTTATGAGGCTCTGAAAAAAGGCTAAAAAAAAAGGCCAACGACCCTATCACCTGGACTCCTGAACGGGTCCGAGCTTTTGATGGAGCTAAGTCCGCCCTTTCGAACGCAGCACTACTTGCTCACCCTGTGCCCACGGCACCCATAGCTTTGACAACAGACACCTCCGACATAGCCATGGGGGCAGTGGTTGAGCAGCACGTGGCAGTGGCATGGCAGCCCCTCGCGTTTTTCAGTTGCAAGCTGTGGGGTGGCGAGTGTAAGTACAGTGCTTTTGACTGGGAGTTGCTGGTGACCTGGCGACCCGTCATTTCCATTTCTTAATGGAGGATCGTTCTTTCGCAGCTTATGTAGATCATAAACCACTGACTTTCAGTATGTCTAAGGTGACCGAGCCGTGGTCTGCTCGTCAACAATGCCATGTGGCGGTCATCTCTGAGTTCACAACAGATGTTCAGCATGTGGCTGCCAACCCCATTGCTGATTGCCTGTCATGTGTGCTGGTGTGTCCGGTGCACCTTGGAATAGATTTTTCTGAGCAGCCCAACGATCTGGACATCCTGGCCCTTCAGTCTACAGGTACAGCCCTCAAACTCAAAGAGGCAGTGATGCAGTAGGGCGTCCTACTCTCCTCTGCGACATCTCCACTGGCCGCCCCCGCCCTGTTGTCCATGCAACCTGGCACTGTTGAGTTTTCGACTCAGTTCACTCCCTGTCTCACCCTGAAGTTCGGACATCGGTGAAACTGGTCGGAGCAAAGTTTGTCTAGCCCGGCCTCCACAGGGATGTCAAGGGGTGGGCAGCCACATGCTTGGCGTGTCAACGCACTAAAGTCCACCAGCACACCAAGGCACCCCTAGAACCGTTTCGGATTCCGGCTAAACGTTTTGACCACGTGCATGTGGACCTGGTGGGTCCTCTACCCACTTTGCAGGGTTTTACACACCTGCTCAACATAGTGGATCGAACCACTAGGTGGCCAGAGGCATCCCCTTTGTCCCCCACTTCAGCTATGGACGTGGCACGCACATATCTTTCTTCCTGGGTTGCGTGTTTTGGCACCCCATCAGATATTACCTCTGATAGGGTCCTCCAGTTCGTGTTGGAGCTCTGGTTGGCACTTGCAAGGTGCTTGGGAGTGCAGGTACACCGTACTACAGTGTACCACCCTCAGGCTAACAACTTGTGTGAAAGTTTTCAACGGTCGCTAAAAGCTGAGTTGTGTTCTGCACTCTCTGATGGTAATTGGGTGGATCGTTTGCCTTGGGTGATGCTTGGTTTGAGTTCAGCTCCTAAGGAAGATCTCAATGCTTCGCCTGCTGAACTGGTTTTCGGTCAACCGCTACGCATTCCAGGAGAGTTTTTGCCCAAACGTTCTGCCCCGCAGGCCGGCCCCGCCATCTACCCTTTTTTGTCCGACAGCTCACTGGCTCTGAGCCCCGTTCACCACTGTTTTCCGTGATCATTTGTGCCTACTGAGCTCAGTGCGGCCCGTTTCGTTTTTGTGCAACATGACACTCACCGCTCGCCTCTCCAACCCCCAAACAATGGTCCATTT
This sequence comes from Pholidichthys leucotaenia, assembly GCA_020510985.1. Classification (NCBI taxonomy): domain Eukaryota; kingdom Metazoa; phylum Chordata; class Actinopteri; order Cichliformes; family Pholidichthyidae; genus Pholidichthys; species Pholidichthys leucotaenia. Next base: position 145,558,141 of record CM035847.1, read on the forward strand.
CAGGTTCTGGAGAAGGGCTCTAAGAGTTTTGTCCTAGAGATGGGTGGGCGTAAAGAGCGGGTCACATTAGTTAGTCTTAAGCTGGCGCACGTTATGGTGGATGAGCCTACGATGAGCCTACGGTTCCAGCCCAGGTCCCCTGTCGGGGTCGTCCCCCTTCTAAGACCTCGGCTAGGTCTGCACTAGATGAGTTTTCTGGTTTCCAGCCTGCTATGGACTGTGTTTCACCTGCCTGTCTACAAGGACGACCCGCACAACAGGTTTCTCTGGTGGCTCCGGTTGGTAAAGATAAAAACCTACCTTTGTCTCCTGTGTGTTTCTTCCTCCTTCCAGAATGTTATCTATCTGTATTTTTGCTTAAATATTTGCCTTACCATTTCCAAATAACATGAACTTTGTTTTGCTCAAATTTAATGATAATTTATTTTTCTTAAACCATTCTTTTATTTTACTGAATTCGGTAGTGATTATATTCAAAAGTTGCTGTAGATCCTCACCAGTACCCAGAACAGTTGTGTCATCTGCAAACATCACAATCTTCAGCAGTTCAGAAACACTACAAATATCATTGATATATAAAATAAAAAGTTTAGATCCCAACACTGACCCCTGGGGAACACCACAAACAATGTCCAAACACTCAGATTTATATTGTCCCATCTTCACAAATTGTTGCCATCCATCCATCCATCTTCTACCGCTTAATCCTTTTCGGGTCGTGGGGGGGCTGGAGCCTATCCCAGCATCTTTGGGCGAGAGGCAGGGTACACCCAGGACAGATCGACAGTCCAACAAATGTTGCCTGTTTTTTAAATAGTTTCTGACCCAATTCAAAACCACTCCCCTAAGTCCATATCGTTCCAATTTATCACATAATATTTCAGGATTTAATGTATCAAATGCTTTTTTTCAAATCATAAACTCTCTCACTGCAAATTTCTTTCTGTCCATAGAAATAGTAATTTCTTCTGTAACATCCATTAAAGCCACTGATATAGAGTGGTTGGTTCTAAATCCATACTGGCTTTCTGTAAGTAAGGGTTTGTTGCATTCAAAACATTTTTTTTCATTAAAATAAACCCTCTATACATAGCTGATTCCATGGACGATGACTCAGCATTATTTTGCTTTGTGCCACTCTGTACAACAACTATAAAATCTATTAAGGCAAAGACTGAGTGGAACAAAAACAAAAACGCTCGGGTCATGACAGTTATACCTCTATACAGTACATCATTCCTGTCAGGCTTTGACAGCGGTGTTATTATTCCGGCTCTCCGAGCTCTTATTGTGACAGCGCTCGGGGGAGCTCCAGGCTGTCAAGGCCTGAACAGCTGTGCTGCATTTGCGGTCGTTAGCAGCCGGCTTCTTAAACCGGCGCCAGCGGCAGCACCTTGCAGCAGTATCGTCATTATTGTAGTGTCATATTTGGACTGTCTAACGTGCAATCCTGTGGACCCGTAAGTGAGCTTTGTTAGCCTTATGCCTCCCAGTATGTATATTATATTATTGTTTGACCTTTAATAAAGACATCAACGCAACTCTCTGGTAACGGTGTGGCGTCTTATGGTGGCTCGCGAGGGCCACCGCATGACAATAACGTTAGCTATTTTCATTTTACTTGGAATTGTACCAGTCTGAAATGATAAGTTACAAATGTCTTTCAATGGGTTAGCAATTTCCTCAATAACCTTGTAACAGCTACCATGTCAATGTCTCAGTCAGTTGAAACTTTATTTTTGAATTTACACTACCGTTCAAAAGTTTGGGGTCACCCAGACAATTATTTTGTGTTTTCCATGAAAAGTCACACTTATTTACCACCATGAGTTGTAAAATGAATAGAAAATATAGTCAAGACATTGACAAGGTTAGAAATAATGATTTGTATTTGAAATAATAATTTTTTCCTTCAAACTTTGCTTTCGTCAAAGAATCCTCCATTTGCAGCAATTACAGCATTGCAGACCTAACATAATTGCACAAGGGTTTTCTAATCATCCATTAGCCTTCTGATGCAATGAGCAAACACATTGTACCATTAGAACACCGGAGTGATAGTTGCTGGAAATGGGCCTCTATACACCTATGTAGATATTGCACCAAAAACCAGACATTTGCAGCTATAATAGTCATTTACCACATTAGCAATGTATAGAGTGTATTTCTGATTAGTTTAAAGTTATCTTCATTGAAAAAAAGTGCTTTTCTTTCAAAAATAAGGAAATTTCTAAGTGACCCCAAACTTTTGAACGGTAGTGTAAATTCAAAAATAAAGTTTCAACTGACTGAGACATTGACATGGTAGCTGTTAAAGCTGAGATTGTACATACACTAGTTTGTACATACACTAGTATGTACAATCTCAATGATTTCTCTCTCTTCCACTGCTGTTAAAAACATTGAATTTAGATTTCTTTCGATTAATTGACTACTCCCCTTTTCAGATATGAATGATCAGGGATTTTTTTCTGCCACTTTTGGTCCAGTATTTACAAAGAATTCAATGAATCTATTTACTGCATCATTTATATTATTAATATTTATATCAGTATCAATATAATATTGAGGATAATTATCTTGTCTATGTCCATTTCGAATTACTTTATTTAATATATTCCATATTATTTTTTACACTTGTACAAAATGAGGAGGAAGAATATGAAGGCAGCTCATTTCAGTGTAAACAGCATTATATCATAAGTTCATTTTTTAAAATTATACTTAACACACTGATTTATCGAGGTAATTTTTATAACGTTTGTATACCACTGTTAATAGTCTCTCGGCGCCACACCAGTCGGCTGCCTTTTGCAACAGCGGCTCGATTCCGAGTTTTTTTTCCCCTTCCTCTCTCTTTTGATGCTCTGAGTGTTGCTATCCCTGTGCTGTTGCAATCCTGGAATTTCCCCGTTGTGGGACTAATAAAGGCTTATCTTATCTTATACCTTTAATATTATTTTTATCTATTAATCTACTATTGTATTTCTTTTTACTTATTCTCATAATATTAGTTAACTTATTTTTATATTTTTATATCTATTTTCTACCTCCTTAGTTCTATATCTTATGAATTCTCTATACAACATATTTTTCTTTTTGCAGGCATTTTTTAATCCCTTGGTGATCCATGGACTGTGTGAATATCTTTGCTTCTTGCTGATTTTTTTTTATAATTTGGACAATTTTTATCATATGATAATTTAAATATTCTTAAAAATATTTCCTATGCTTTGTCCGTGTTGTCTTCATTATATAGTTCTTCCCAATCCTGTTTTGCTAGATCATTTTTAGAGCAGTCATTGATTGTTCAGTCCTCACTCGTCTGAACATAAATGCTGTTTTTTGTTTTTCTTTCCTGTAATTATAGTTATTGCTGAATGAGTGATGACGTGATGCGCAAGACTGAACGTCCCACAAGACGGATAATTTTTTCACACATAAGGAGTTGTTCAGAACTCCTTACAAGAACTCCTTAAACAAAGCTATAGAGTGATGATAATCAAGTCAGTAGCAGTAATGCACCTGTAAGCTGGTTGCCACCGCCAATCAAATCTAAAAGAAGAAGAAGAAGATTATCAAAAACTGTGAATTTTGACAGGTGGTCACTAATAATCATAATCATAATCATAATAATTCATAATCCACTTTTTGTGTTATTATCCATATTATTTGAAAAGATGTTATCAATGGGTGTAGCACAATGAGATGTAATTCTGCTGGGTCTGGTGATCTTAGGATAAAGACATAAACTATACATTGCATTAATAAATTCTTCAGTGATTTTACGGTTATTTTGGTTAAACAGATCTATATTGAAATCACTGCAAATAAATATGATCTTTGGATGTGATACGGTGAATGTTTCTTCTATCCAGTCCTTAAAAATTTCAATTTGTGACCCAAGTGTTCTATATATGCAGCTAACCAATACATTCTTTTTTTTCCCCTACAAATTTCAATAGTCAAACATTCTAATAAACCTCCAATCGAAGTTGTCATGATCTCTACTACTCTGAAATGAAGATTTTTATTAATGTACAAGGCCACAGCTCCTCCACATTTGTTCTCTCTATTCTTATAGTACAGTTCATATCCATTCAATTTAAAGTCTACACCCTTGCCAGGATTGATCCAGGTTTCCGTTATGGCGATTATGTTAAATGGATGAGAAAACTGTTGTAAATATTCCTTGATTTTATTAAAATTTGCATAGACGTCTACTGTTAAAGTGAATAACAGATAGTCTGTGTTCTGTCTTGATGTCCTTGTTGAAGTGTTCATCTAAATAATAGCAGCAGTTATCATTCAAATTGGAGAAAAAGTTGTTTTCAGGATCAATATCACATTCCATGTCCTTTGAGTTATGTTCAGTGTATTCAGATATTTTCAGTTCTAGGTTATCAGAATCAACAAGCTTCTGTGATAAATTATCTCCAAACGTGTTGATCAAAATATCCATCAGAGAAAAGAAAAAAACAAAGTAAAAAATGAATCATAAACTCAATAAATTAACTGATATATACCATGTTAATCATTACAAAATAAGAAAACAATCGGTAACCATCGCCCTTTACATAGTAAGTCATTTGTATTTATCCAATTCTTTTGTTTCTTCTTTGCATAGCATTTGACCCTTATTTTTCTTTTATCCAAATTTTGCAGTTCCATACCCACGAAGCAAAATTTTTTTAAGCTTCCTTAATTGTCTCAATTGCCCAGCAATATTGGCATTTTTTTGGTTAAATGATCATTTAAGTAGACATCTGTTCCTTTTAGCTGTTTGCTTTTCTTAACAACTCTTTTTCTGTGTTTTTGACTTGATAATCTCAGTATAATCAGAGGTTTGGCCTTCCTATTCTTCTGTGTGATGGTGACAAGCAGAAATGGAGTCATTGTATATACTGATACCTTTGCTTTGTGAAAAAGACAGCACTTGTTCTTCAAGCGACTGGAGTTCCTCAGAAGGGGCATCCTCTCCAGAACTGTCACTAGTCGCAGAGACAACTCGAGCATAGGAGCGGTGTTTTACAGCCAAGCCTGAAATTATATCATCTTTGCTAGAATATTGCTCTAGTTCATCCACTCTCTGCTCAAGATCCATAATATGTTTGTCTTTTTCTTTAATCAGGGCTTTGAGTTCTTTTATTTCTTCCACAAGTCCAGACAGCTTTGAAAGTTCATTTGACATAAAGTTTAATGATTTTGTTTTTATATTTCCTCCATATCCTCTTCAAGTTTTTCAGTTTTCCTACTTCTTTTAGGAGGGGCCATTGTTATTAGTGGAGCCTATTCTCAGTCTCGTGGCTCTGTTGCTGATGATGGAGATCAGAATCAGCCCAGTATCCAGGCAGGCAACCAATGTGGGTGGTGGAGCCCTGGATCAGTCTGATAGCTGCCGAGCCGCTGCTGGTGGCGGGCTTGGGCCCCTGCCCAGCGGCCAGTCCTGATGGTTGGTGAGTAGCCCGGTAGGGCCTTCTGGCTGGTGATGGAGCCCGGGCCGATCCTGTGGCTGATGGCAGAGCCCAAGCTTGTGCCCGCGACTGGTGGTGAAGCCTGGGATGGACTTGATGGCTGGCGGTCGAGCCCAGGCTTGGCCCCATGGCCGCCGAGCCACTGTCAGTGCCAGGCCAAGACTCCGGCCCAGAGCCCCGGCCTGGGCCTGGTGGCTGACAATGGAGCCTGGACTTGGCCTGGTGGATATTGAGCAGCTGCTGGTGCTAGGCCTGGGCTCCGGCCCAGTGACTAGTCCTGTTGGACTTAGCGGCAACCTGCTGCTGATCAGATGTGAATGAAAAAGATTCATTTTCTCCTGTTTTCTCCTCTGTCTTCAACTCTCTGCTTCCCGCGGGGCTTTCTGCACCATCCCTTGTTCCAGAGTCACACAGTACAGAACAAGCCTTCCCGATGTAAAGTCCACTCTTTAACGGAGGCAGCCTGGCAGAAACATCCCTGGAGAAACATCTGTCTGTAGCTTTCTTTGCTAGCTCAGACGGGGTAGGTCGCCGGGATTAAAGATTCTTAGACGGCGTAACATCTAATGTCAAACTGTTGAATATTATTTTGTTTGTATGCTGGGATGTACCAATTTTACTTTTTTTCAGATCGTGTATGAGTACTTTGGTTTGGATACTCACCAATAAAGAGTGCCAATGGCACTCCACTCTGTATCGTGAGATCACTGATTTCCATGCATTTTCTTTCATTGTAATTAATTTTTAATTAGGTTTGTTATTATTATTAATAGTTTATTCTGTCACCCTCTATCCATCTGCAGAAGTGTCTTCTCATTACTGTCACTGATGCCTCCATCACTCTCTCTATACCTCTCTGTACTTCTGCACCTCAATGCTATGTATGTTTCACAATTACATTTACAGCAACCAAAAGGTGTGCTCTGCTGAGTAGCTCTTTGTGGGCTTTGCTCACCCAGCCAGGTGCAAATTATTGTCCATGACTGACCTTTTTCACTGGACTGTTTGGGCCATGTCCATCACCTACACCAGCAGAGGTCTTCATCTGCACCAGGGTGTCTGTTTTTTTGGCATTATTTACTGTAGTATCTATGCCAACATCACACACTTTGTCTGGTTTTATTATTTTGATGTGACAGCCCCTTGGTGGAGTATTCCAGAGCTATTCAATTACAAAATCAGTTGGGCCACAATTTGAAATCAAAACATGTAACTGGGCCGCACATGTTCAGCGATCTGTTGGATATGACAAATTTCAAACCAACACAGATCAATATGATGAAAAATGTGCACTTTTTATTCATTGTCTTGGTTTTAAATGTGCACTTGGCACATGGCAAAGGCACATCAAAATTGCATAAAAACACAATAACAGTGCTGGGATTGAATAGAACTTGAAGTAGTAGAAATATTTTTCCTCTTGAACAACAATTAAATAAATGGAATGGGAAAAAAAATAAAATTCTGTAAATAACCATTTTTGTCACATCTTACTCAGGCATATCTCAAAGTTCATAAAAACTCAATGTGCACTGTTAGCATTAACATTTGTTTCCCTTTTGAAATAAAATATACTACATATTGGTCATAACTGACCTTGGCACATCACAAAGTGCATTTAGCTGAATAAAAAATGAACTGTCAAACACTTCAGTGCACAACCCCCCCAAGGAAAGATTGATAACATTAACAAACATTGCACGTTCACTACTGTGCTTTGTTTTGTTTTAAATCACCACATGTGTGAGTAGGAACTTATTTTTATAACTACACATTCCATTACACACACATATCAGTCCAGGCAGGGTTAAGCCGATGATTTTCATCATAAATTTTATGCTTCAGAGTTGACAATGACATGTTTTAAGGTGCCTTTTTTTTTTTTCCAATGTGTTTTTATTGAAATCAATTTCAGAAATTACAGACAAGTTGGCATAATACTTCTTGAAACAAAAAATAAAGATACACTTATTTAGCACATATACATATATGTATATAGGATCAAATAGTGCCTCAACAAGTACTACACACTTAAGCACCAGATTTTTTTTTTATTTATTTATTTTTTTTTTTATAATATCCCCTCGAACAACACCCCCCCCCCCCCAGCTCACAAGATCAGTAGAGGAAGTACCTCAACAGGCATATAATTTGAAACAAATACACATAATAGAGTAGGAAAAAAAATAACAAATATATATATATATATAACAAGGCACATGCTGACATAATTAGATGGGTAAGACTTTTAGATTAGAAAAGTAAGATATAAAACATTGCCATTTCTGGTAAAACCTTTCTGTGCATCCTCTTATAGTGTATTTAATTTTCTCAAGTTTTAGAAAAAACATCATGTCCTTGAGCCATAGGGAAATTGAGGGATATCTGACAGATTTCCAATGCAGCAGTAAAGTACGCCTTGCTATTAAGGATGTAAAGGCCACAATATCCCTTTGTACCGAATTCAAAACTACAGAGGAATCAGGAATCCCAAATATGGCAATAAATGGAGAAGGCAGCAGAGTCACTTGAAGAACCCTGGAGATAATTGTAAAGTAACTAGACCAAAAACTGTATAATTCCGGACAAAGAAAAAACATATGGCCAAGGTGGCAGGGAGATCCCTTACATTTATCACAACTACCATCAACTTCTGGGTAAATCTCAGAGAGTCTCAGTTTTGAGTAGTGGACTCTATATATTACCTTAAACTGAATCAAGCTAAGACGAGCACATGAGGAAGACGTTCTAATTCTGTTAATGGCATCCTCCCAAAGCTCATCAGTCATCTGTATACCCAATTCTTTCTCCCACAAATTTTTTATTTTGACACTTGATTCATCGTTTAATGTTAAAGTGGAATTATAAAGCTTGGATATCAACCCTTTATGTTGTGGACCATGTGAAACTATACTTTCCCAGGGCTGCTCAGGAGAGATAGAAGGAAAGTTAGAGAAACACTTAGAAACAAAATTACGTATTTGAAAATAACGAAACAAATGGGTGCCAGGTAAGTTATAATTGAAAGATAAATTGGTAAAACTATCAAAAAGCCCAGATGTATATAAATTCCTTATATGTTTAATACCTCTGTCATGCCAGTCTGAGAATGACGAATCTGAGAGAGATGGGGGAAACAAATGATTTTTAGTTAAAGGACATAAAGAGGAGGCAGATACAAAACCAAAGCGCCGCCTAAACTGAAACCATATTTTTAATGTGTTGAGAACCACTTGACTGTCCGTATACAAAGAGGGTTTTGTAGGCAAAGAAGAAAAAATTAATGCACGTATTGACGACCCCCGACAGGATGATAATTCCATTCTACACCATGGGGAGCGAAAAGACTTTAACCAATAGCAGATTTTATATATATGTGCCGCCCAATAATAAGACTGGAAATCAGGTAATGCAAGTCCCCCGCTAAGTCTACATCTTTGCAATAATTTTTTACGCACTCTAGGTGGTTTACCATTCCAGATAAAGCCACAAATTATCTTATCCAGAGAATCAAAAAAGCTTTTAGGCAGAAAAAGAGGAATTGACTGAAATAAAAAAAGGAATTTTGGTAAGATATTCATCTTGACAACATTAATCCTACCCAAGAGTGACAGAGGGAGATTTCGGCAATGCTGGACGTCAGAGGTTATTTTGGCAATAAGGGGAGAAAAATTGGCTGAAGCTAGGCTAGAGAAAGAGCGTGTCACATTTATACCAAGATACTTGAATCCTGCGGGACTAAGTTTGAAGGGTATGTCAGACTGCTGAAGATCCCAGGCAGTCATGTTGATAGGAAAGCATTCGCTTTTTTCCAAATTCAATTTATAACCGGAAAAGGAACTGAAATTATTTAAAATACTCAAGACATTGGGGATAGAACTAACTGGATTTGACACATATAACAACAAATCATCCGCATATAACGACAACTTGTGTTCAGTTCCATTTCGGAAAATCCCACTAAATAAATTGGAAGACCGCAACGCAATGGACAGAGGCTCAATGGCAATAGTGAAGAGCAAGGGCGATAATGGACAGCCTTGCCGTGTGCCACGTCCAAGAGAAAAGTAATCAGAAAACATATCATTAGTTTGAACCCTTGCCTTCGGGGATGTATAGAGGAGACGAATCCAAGAAACAAATTTCTCATTGAATCCAAATTTCCTCAAAACTGCAAACAAATATTCCCACTCTACCCTGTCGAACGCTTTTTCAGCGTCTAGCGATATGACTATTTCTGATGAATCAGATGACTGTTTTGCATAAATTATATTGAAGAGAGTGCGTATATTAAAAAATAATTGTCGTCCCTTAACAAAACCGTTCTGTTCTTCAGATATAATCAAAGGGAGAACCTTCTCCAGACGGGAAGAAATTACTTTGGCTAACACTTTCACGTCAGCATTAAGCAAAGATAGTGGTCTATAAGAGCTACATAGAGTTGGGTCTTTGTCCTTTTTATGAAGTAAAACGAAGCTTGTGTTAGAGTTGGAGGAAGAATACCTCGTTCTAATGATTCATTAAAGGTAGCTAAAAGTAAAGGTGCTAATTTTTCCGTAAATCTTTTATAAAATTCAATGGGAAACCCATCAGGGCCAGGTGCTTTGTTTGATTGCATTGCTTCAATTGAGTTAATTATTTCAACAAGGCCAAGTGGGGAATCCAGGCTTTTTGCAGTGTCTGAGTCAATTACAGGATTCGAGAGGTCATGAAGAAATAAGTTCATGTTATGTGAATCTGTTGGGAACTCCGACGTATATAATGAGGAATAAAATGTTTTAAATGTGGCATTGATTTCATTAGGATCTGTCGTGATTATATGTTGACTATTCTGAATACTACTTATAATCCGAGAATTAGCTTAACGGCGTAGCTGATGTGCCAACAGACGGCTTGCTTTGTCGCCATATTCATAATGAGTTCCACGATTTTGTAGTAATAGCCGTTCAGCTTCTTGGGTTGAAATTAGATCAAGTTCTGACTGTACCTCTATGCGCTGTTTAAATAATTCTGGTGTAGGATTTAAGGCATAACTTTGATCAATATTACTAATAGCTAAAGTGAGTTCAGAAAACTTGGTGTGACGTCTCTTATTAGAAAGAGCAGAATAGTAAATGATTTGTCCTCTAAGGTAGGATTTAAGAGTCTCCCATAATAATGAATATGAAGTAGAATCATTTTTATTAAACAACAAAAACTCATCAATTGAATTGGAAATAAAATCACAAAACTCTTTATCTGCTAAAAGAAGAGAATTAAACCTCCATGAAGGAAGACTACGTTTATAGGCACCCAACTGAATATCTAATAATAATGGTGCATGATCAGATATTATTATACTTAAATAATCAGAGGAAACTACACAGGAATTTAAAGTACAGTCAATAAAAAAGTAATCAATCCTGGAGTAAGAATGATGCACCTTAGAAAAAAAGGAGAATTTTTTACTGGTTGGATTGCGGAATCTCCAAGGATCGACAAAGCCATTCTGTGTCATGAAATCAGAAAATGTTCGAGACATTAAAGACTTATTTAGATTACGGGGATTAGATCGATCTAATAATGGATCAAAAACACAATTTAAATCGCCCCCTAAGATTAACAAATGTGAATTCAAAAATGGTAAGCTACTTAGTAATTTATTTGCAAATTCAACATTGTCAATATTTGGGGCATATACATTGACTAACATTACCTTTTTCTGCATCAAAGTACCGGCAACTATCACATATCTGCCGTTTTTATCAGCTATAATGTTAGTGGCTGAGAATTGTACATTTTTATTAATAAGAATAGCAACCCCCCTTGATTTAGAATTAAACTCTGAATGAAAAACTTGGCTCACCCAAGAGCAGTGCAACCGATGATGATCTTTTATCCGAAGATGGGTCTCCTGCAAAAACACTATTGAGGATTTTAAATGTTTTAAGTGGTTAAAAACTTTTGATCTTTTAACAGGATGACCCATGCCCTTAATATTCCAGCTAATGAATCGCAAAGATGCGCCTAGTAAAGCTGTACCATGGCCTATATTGGTACTAGCCATTTACATGTACCAAAAAAAAAACAACCAACACAAGAACTATTGCTGTGAGCTGAGGTAAAACACCACCCACCCAAAAGAACCCCCAAAACAAATACACCCAAAGTCTCCATGTAACAAAAAAACACACCCAAAAACCAATGGAGACAGCAGTGTCACACACAAAGAAAAGTTGTTCTCAGTTAAATAGGAACAACTCGGAGGCAAAGCCGAGCAGAGAAAAAATAAATAAATATATATATACCAATGGAAAACATGTCTCCTGCCAACTTCCAGAAATTGAATTATAATATGTGCAATGATTAAATTACATGCTGTTTTATACCAGTATTGTAATCTGAACAATAAAGTAAGAAAAAGTAATGATAATATTAAACTCAACAATACACCAAGAGATTCTAATGAACACTCCCAAAATAAAGCAAATAAGCACAAATGTCCAGGTAATAGCAACAAGTCTAGAGTCCGAGCATATATAAGGATTATAATGAAAGGTTCACAGCTCACCCAGAAATCAGAGTCTTGACGTATTCCTTCGCGTCTTCCGGCAAAGTAAACTTCTTTTCAGTCCCCTGGTAAGAAATGCGTAGCTGCGCCGGGTGGTGAAGTCCGTATTTGACTCCATCAATGCCACGGAGTAGCCGCTTAACCTCGTTGAATGCAGCCCGAGCCCGTGCAATCTTGACGGTGTAGTCCGGAAAGACCGACAAAGTCATACCTCCGACTTTAATCCGCTGGAGCTCTCGCGCACGCCGTAATATATCAACACAGTCACTGTGGTAGTGAAGCCTGCACACAATGGCTCGTGGTCGCTCACCCGGTTTAGGTTTAGGCTGAAGAGTACGATGAGACCGATCCACTAGTGGTTCCTTATCCAAAGAAAAAGCATTTTTCAGCAACGCAGCCACAGCAGTAGGAGAAAAAGAGTCTGGACCCTCTTCAACGCCAATAATCCTTATGTTATTGCGTCGCGATCTTGATTCTAGATCTTCACATTTGTCTTCCAGCACAGCAACCTTAGCATTGAGGCGCTCAACACTTGTTTTCATATCAGTCATGTCATCCGTATAACCTGTGAGCGTTTCTTCCATGTCCCCCGTAGTGCACGTTAGCTTAGCCAACTTAGCATCAATAGCAGCATTGACGCTCGCTAACTGTGATTTCACAGACTGTAACTCAACCTTAAGAGGTGCCAAAGCGTCTCCGATAATCTCTTGTAGCTCCTTCTTAATAATACCAGAGATGTCTTCTTTTAGAGAGGAAAGCAGCTCAATTTTCAAAGCTTCAGCGTTCAAAACAGGGGCTGGATCAACAGGTTGAGCTAGCGGCTCTGAAGTCGGGGCCTGTGAACAAGGCTTCAGGTGCGTCTGAATAGTGCGGGTTTTTCCTTTCCCCGACATTGCAAAACAATTCAAAAGTATCTCTTAAGATACACAGCGAAAAAGAGCCAAGAAAAAAACACTGGGTTTTTAGAAAACTGCACAACTGAATAACAATATTTTACGAAGTTGGCAGGAGCCACCAAAACTGCGTCCTACTCCATTGACCGCACAACCTAAGGTGCCTTTTTTGACTGACTGATTGAATATTTTATTTCAAACATGTAAATGTAAAATCAGTAAAACACAAGGCAAAAATAGAACATTGTGGTGGCACAGGTGGGGGATTCTCCACCAAGAGAAGGCAGCTGGGATAAGGGGGAACAATGGACCGGAGGAGGAAGTGCCACCGGGGGGTCTCAAACGGGACAGTATGGAACTCTCCCCCCGGGGAGAGGAGGAACCGCCAGAGCCGCTGGAAGAGAGAAGGGTGTGAGCAGCAGGGTCAGCGTTCTGTTATGTTAATGTGCCACACAGGTTTTTGTTCCAGTGTATTATGGTCGGAAGTTCCGGGTCTCAATGCAGGGAATTAAAGGTATAAAAGAGGAATGCACAGAGATCCGAGAGCTCTTTTTACTGTACTGTATGTTGGAGATGGAATAAAGTTCATGTGTCATGCAGCTCGCTGCCTCGCCTGCTTCCTTTCTCCACATTCGTGACCCTAAGACGTGCCATGGAAAGTGAGCAGAGCACTGCCCTGGAGACTACCTGGAGGGAGAGCACCAGTGCCGCGTGCGCTGTTTCAGTCAAGCTCCCAGACTTCTGGCTTCACAACCCGACCGTGTGGTTCTTGCACATAGAAGCCCAGTTCGCACTCTGTGGGATAACAACAGACGATACCAAGTATTACTACATGGTCGCTGCGCTGGATGCGCGCACCACGCAACAGGTGATGAGCTTGCTCCAGGAGCCGCCGGCCCAAGGAAAATATGAAGCGCTCAAGAGGTTGCTATTCCAGCGCTATACCTTTTCTGACAGTGAGAGGGCAGAGAAACTCCTAACGCGTACGGAGTTAGGTGACAGATCAGCAGTGGAGCTCGTGGAGAGCATGTTGGCGCTGAGGGGGAAGGACGATGAATCTTTCCTATTTGCCCACTTGTTCCTCAGGAACCTACCAGCTACAGCAAGGGCGATCCTGGCCAACTCGCCATGGCTGGTTGCTAAGGACTACCGCGCCCTGGCGCAGGAAGCGGACCACATCATTTTGGTGACCAGAACTCTCAGCATGCAGGCAGTGGCACTGGCATCCATGAGGGACTCCAGTGATGTCGAGGAGCCGTTGGTGGTAGCCAGGATGGACACCAGGAGACGAAGGAACGGGGCAATCTGTTTTAATCATCGCCATTTCAGCTCGAATGCCCAATGCTGCCTATTGTTATGCCAAGTCAAGAAGCCGTGAAGATGGCACGTTTGGAATTTGGTGGCAGCTGCAACCGGTGACAACAGGAACAGATTGCTTTATGTCACGGACACAAGTTTGGGGAGACGGTTTTTGGTGGACTCCGGCTCCCAGAAGAGCATCATCCTGCTGGTCAATGCAGACAGGGTGGCAGGAGGCACCAGTCCTGAGCTCATGGCCGCCAATGGATCCACCATCAGGACATTTGGCGAGCGGACACTGACGATATGCTTACATGGACGCAACTTTCAGTGGGACTTTGTGGTAGCTGCATGTTCCGCCCACATTTTAGGCACAGATTTTTTATGTGCTTATGGGTTGTTAGTCGATGTTGCTAATAGGAGATTAGTGGATGCTGTCTCTTTTACCTCACTGCCCTGTACAGCTTGGGGAGCTGGGTCGACAACACTGGCTAACGTTATAGCTCAAGGGGGTAAGTACCAACATTTGCTTGCATAGTTCCCAGCACTCATGGTCCCGAGTTTTTCTGCTACGATAACGAAACACGGGGTCGAACACTTCATGACGACAAAAGGCCTGCTGGTGTTCGCGCGACCTTGGCGCTTGGACGCAGCTAAACTGGCCAGCGCACAAGAGGAGTTTGCCAACTTAGAGCAGTTGAGCATCGTCAGATGCTCCAACAGCCTGTGGGCTTCCCCACTACACATGGTGCCTAAAGCCAACGGATCGTGGTAACCATGCGGCGATTTCCGGTGCTTGAATAATGCCACGGAACATGATCGTTATCCCATTCTGCACATCCAGGATTTTTCCGTGCACCTGGCTGGGGCGCACGTTTTTTTGAAAGTGGATCTGGTCCGCGGATACCATCAGATCCCAGTGTGTGCAGAAGACGTTCTGAAAACAGCGGTAATAACTCCTTTCGTCCTTTCTGATGTTTTTGCACATGCCGTTCGAATTAAAAGGCATGGCGCAGACTTTCCAGAGGATGATGGACACAGTGCTTTGTGACTTGACTTTGTTCTTGTTTTCTTTGTTTTTGTCTACTTAGACGACATTCTGGTAGCTAGCGCGTCTGAAGAGGTGCGCATCACCCATCTCAAGGTGGTTTTCCAGAAGTTGGAAGCGAACAGGCTTATAGTGAACCCGGCAAAGTGCCAGTTCGGTGTGCCTGTGATTGATTTTTTGGGCCACCGCATTTCGCTGGAGGGCGCGATTCTGCTACCGGATAAGGTGCACGCCGTGTTGGACTTTCCGTGTCTGCAGACTGTGAGGGCCCTGCAGGAGTTTTTGGGGATGGTCAATTTTTATAACCGTTTCCTTCCCCGGGCAGCCCAGCTGATGCAGCCATTGTATACCGCGCTGAAAAAAAAAAGAAGCCTGCGGAAAACATGGACTGGACTCCTGAGCGAGCCCAAGCTTTCACGAACACCAATACAGCACTTGCGGATGCTGCATTGCTAGCTCATCGGGATCCATCGGCACGGATAGCGCTCACCACGGACACGTCTGATGTTGCCATAGGAGCAGTGGTAGAGCAGTACGTCTCCAGTTCGCGGCAGCCGCTCGCATTTTTCAGTCGGACTTTGTGCAACAACGAACACAAATACAGCATGTTTGATAGAGAATTGCTGGCTCTCCACCTGGCGATGTGCCATTTCCAGTTTTGGTTAGAGGGGTGCAAGTTCACCGCATTCGTGGACCATAAGCCGCTGATGTACGCGATGTCCAAGGTCTTGGAACTGTGGTCGGCCCGGCAGCAACGGCATTTGGCTGCGATCTCGGAGTTTACAACCGGAATTCAACACGTTGGCGGTAAGCTCAACATTGTCTGTTGCGTGTATTAGTCTCTCCAGTCTACATGGGAATAGATTTTGCTGCGATGGCCACGGAGCAAGCCGGGGACGCGGACATTTGCGCACTCTAGTCTGCACCGACTTGGTTCAGGCTGGAGAGCAGGGTGGTGCAAGATGGGTGCCCGCTCTTGCTCTGCGATGTCTCCACCGGCCGCCCGCGCCCGGTAGTTCCAAGCTCTTGGTGCCGTCGTGTTTTTGAGTCGGTCCACTCCCTTTCGCATCCGGGAGTGCGCGCTTCAGTGAACCTAGTGGGAATGAAATTCGTCTGGCCACACTTGCGCAAGGACATGAAATGGGCTGCAGTTTGCATCGTGTGCCAGCGGGCCAAAGTGCACAAGCACACCAGAGCCCCCCTCGAGCGGTTCCAAATCCCGGCCAGGAGGTTCGACCACATCCACTTGGATTTGGTGGGACCCATCCCACCGTCGCAAGGTTTCACATACCTTTTAACGATCGTGGACCGCACCACGCAATGGCCTGAAGTGGTCCCGCTGGCTTCTACCACATCCGCAGAAGTGGCTCGTGCTTTTTTGTCGGCTTGGGTTGCACGGTTTGGATCCCCATCAGACATCACTTCCAGCAGGTGTCCACAATTCATTTTGGAACTTTGGTCCACGATGGCCCAGAGCCTGGGGATCAAAATTCACTGCACTACCGCGTACAACCCCCAAGCTAACGGGTTATGCAAGTGTTTTCATAGGTCGCTTAAAGCAGTGCTCAGAGCTTCACTCACAGACATAAGTTGGGTCGACCGCCTGCCCTGGGTTCTTTTAGGGTTGCACTCTGCTGATGTGTTTTCCCTCCCTCCCTTTTTCCCTCCACAGACTGACGTGCCCTCCTGTACACCTCACCAGCAGGGTGCACCGACTGGATCGGCGACCCCCCACTACAGCCGCTATGGGCGCCGGCTCAAGCCCAAAGGACGGGGGGGTTAGTGCCCTTTCTGGGTGTTCGGGGGGGGGGGGCTTTGTGGTGGCACGGGGGGGGATTGTCCACCCATAGAAGGCAGCTAGGATAAGGGGGAACAATGGACCGGAGGAGGAAGTGCCACCGGAGGGTCTCAAACGGGACAGTATGGACTATGCACCCCCCAAGGAGAGGAGGAACCGCCGGAGCCGCTGGAAGAGAAAAGGCTGTTAGCAGCGGGGTCAGTGTTCTGTTATATTAATGTGCCACACAGGTCTTTGTTGCAAACAGTTTATTAGGGTCGGAAGTTTTGGGTCTTAATGCATGGAATTAAAGGTATAAAAGAGGAATGCACAGAGACCCGGGAGCTCTTTTTACTGTATTATATGTTGGATATCCCCCAGCTATGGGCAAATAGCACCACTGTCTTGTGGCCGTCACGGGAGTGGCAAAGGCTAAGGGAGACAACCCCTACAGAAAATCCGGAGTGGAGCCCCGAAGGCGGTTGGTCTTCGCGTAGCGGGACCTCCCGGCAGCTCCTGTAGCCAAGTTGGTACCAAATGTATCGGCTAGTCCCTTCCATTGGACACTACCAGCAAGGCCGAGAAGGAGGATCTGTCGACTGGGTATCTCAGTTTCTCCATAACTTTGCCCTGGACTGTGCCCTGGAGAGGTTACTCCAGTGCCGCCTTCTGCGGCAGCTCAAAACGGGGAGACGCAGTTACTGGTTAAAAGTTCAGAGCAAATTGGCGTAAGCTCGGGCGCCTAGGGCTGTCTCCCGACGGTGGGAGGGATCGTTGTGTCCCACTGGCCAGCTACCGCCCGCCTTTAGCTGGGCAGCCCCCAGTCAGTAAGGTGTTGGCCCGCCACGGTCCGCTTACTTCAAAGAGTGCTTGAAGTGTAGGCCAAAAGCTGAATCACGGACTGTAATCACTGCACCAGTTAATATCAAGAAACCAAAGCCGCCAGCGCTGAGTCTGGCAACCTGGAACGTCAGAACAATGTGTCCTGGCCTCTCTGACGACCTCCAGCAAATCAGCGACGCCAGGAAAACTGCTATCATCGACCGCGAGCTGAGGAGGCTCAATATTGACATTGCAGCACTGCAAGAGACGCGACTCCCGAGTAGCAGCAGCTTGAAGGAGAAGAACTATACGTTTTTCTGGCAGGGACAGGAGCCTGACGAGCATCGCCTGTACGGTGTTGGATTCGCTGTTCGAAACTCCCTTCTGTCCTCTATTGAACCGCCGTCTTCAGGCACTCCACGAGTCCTCTCTCTCCGTCTCATAACCTCCCCTGGACCAGCTAATATCCTTAGCGCCTATGCTCCGACGCTCTGCTCTTCAACTGAGGTGAAAGATGCATTCTACGAGGCGCTAGAAACCAGGATCCAGCAGATCCCTGCCAAGGAGCACCTGTTTCTGCTTGGTGACTTTAACGCACAGATAGGGGCAGATCATGACTCCTGGCCCCGCTGCATTGGCCGCTTCGGCATCGGCAAACTCAACGAGAACGGTCAACGCCTTCTTGAACTCTGCTCCTTTCATGACCTCTGTCTGACCAACACATTCTTCCCCACCAAGCCCTGTCACCGAGTGTCCTGGAGACATCCAAGGTCTCTCCACTGGCATCAGCTGGACTTCGTCATCACCAGGAGATCCCTGCTGAACCGAGTGCTGGTCACGCGCAGTTTCCACAGCGCTGACTGTGACACCGACCATTCCCTGGTCGCTACCAAGGTACGTCTCTGCCTCAGACGTGTCAACCGCTCCAAGCAGAAACCCCGACCCCGCATCAACACAGCTATGATTACAGTACCTGAACTGCGGGAACGCTATGCTAAAATCATAAATGAAGCCTTGGCGGACTGTCCCACCGACTGTGCTTCTGCAAGGTGGAACCACATCCGTGAAGCTGTGTTTGAGACCGCCATAGGTACCTTTGGGAAAAAGGTGGGGAAGAGTGTGGATTGGTTTGAAGCTGGAGCCGCTGAGATGGAACCTACAATCGCCACCAAACGTGCAGCCCTAATTGCCCATAAGAAGGAGCCCTCTGTGTGGACGGTTGCTACACTGCGCGCTGCGAGGAACAATGCACAAAGGACTGCAAGGCGATGTGCCAACGACTACTGGCTTAACCTTTGCCAGGACATACAGCTTTCTGCAGATCACGGAAATGTGCGCAAAATGTACGAAAGCATGAAGAAGGCTTTCGGTCCCAGTGTCATCAAGACCGCCCCACTTAAATCAGCTGCAGGAGATGTCATTCAGGATCGCGGTAAACAAATGGAGAGATGGGCTGAGCACTACCAAGAGCTCTACTCGAGAGCAACCAATGTCTCAAACACGGCCCTTGAGAACACCCCTCTACTATCAGTCATGGATGAGCTTGACGCTCCACCCACCATCGAGGAGCTCAGCAAGGCGATAGACTCCATCTCAAACGGCAAGGCTCCAGGCAGTGACAACATCCCCCCTGAAATCGTCAAAACCGCAAACGAGAGCTCGCTCTTGAAACACCTCCATGAGCTCCTGCTGCAGTGCTGGGAGGAAGGGGCTGTGCCCCAAGATATGCGTGATGTCAAAATCATCACTCTCTACAAGAACAAGGGGGAGCAGAGCGATTGTAACAACTATCGTGGTATCTCACTCCTAAGCATAGTTGGCAAAGCCGTTGCCCGTGTCGTCCTCAACAGACTACAACTACTTGCCGAACGTGTGTATCCAGAGGCGCAGTGTGGATTCAGAGCAACCAGGTCAACCATAGATATGGTCTTCTCTATGAGGCAGCTGCAAGAAAAGTGCCGGGAGCAGAGACAACCCCTCTTTTTGGCCTTCATCGACCTGACAAAGGCTTTTGACTTGGTCAGCAGGGATGGACTGTTTGCCCTTCTCCAACGAATTGGATGTCCCCCCAAGCTTTTGAGCATGATCAAGTCATTCCACCAGGACATGAATGGCATTGTCCAGTTTGATAGATTATCCTCAGACCCTTTCCCGATCAAGAACGGTGTGAAGCAGGGTTGTGTTCTGGCTCCTACCCTATTTGGCATCTTTTTCTCCCTGCTCCTGTGCTATGCCTTCCGGGACTCTGAAGACGGTGTCTTCCTCCACACCAGGAGCGACGGAGGCCTCTTCAACATGGCACGCCTCAGATCAAAGACCAAGGTGCGGAGCGTTCTAATCAGGGAGCTGCTCTTTGCTGATGATGCTGGTCTTGTTGCCCACACCGTGGAAGCGCTCCAGCATCTCATCAACTGCTTTGCTCGTGCCTGCTCTGAGTTTGGCCTCACCATCAGCCTTAAAAAGACCGAGGTCATG
This sequence comes from Pholidichthys leucotaenia, assembly GCA_020510985.1. Taxonomy (NCBI): domain Eukaryota; kingdom Metazoa; phylum Chordata; class Actinopteri; order Cichliformes; family Pholidichthyidae; genus Pholidichthys; species Pholidichthys leucotaenia. Next base: position 145,578,479 of record CM035847.1, read on the forward strand.
GGCCAGGATGTCAGCAGTGCTCCCAGTATCAACATCGGCGACCACACACTTGCGGTGGTGGACAAGTTCACCTACCTCGGGTCGATCATCTCCAGCAATCTCTCCCTAGACGCCGAACTGAATGCTCGTATTGGCAAGGCATCGACGGTGATGGCCCGTCTGGGAAAGCGAGTCTGGGACAACCCTATGCTAACCACCAACACCAAGATAAGAGTCTACATGGCCTGCGTACTGAGTACTCTCCTATACAGCAGTGAAGCATGGACCCTCTACTCCTGCCAGGAACGCCGGCTGAACGCCTTCCACCAATGCTGCCTTCGCAGACTACTGCGCATCACTTGGCAGGACCGTGTCTCCAACATCGACGTCCTGGCCAGAGCAGATGTGCCCAGTATGTTTGCCATCCTGACAAAGAGACGCTTGCGATGGCTTGGCCACGTCAGCCGAATGGAGGATGGCCGCATCCCCAAGGACTTACTGTATGGGGAGCTGGCTACTGGAACCAGATCAAACGGACGCCCAACTCTGAGATTCAAGGATGTTTGCAAGCGCGACCTCAAGGCTGGAGGCTTCAACCCCTCCGACCTGGAGTCAGCCGCCTCCGTCCGCTCCAACTGGCGGACCACCACCCAGGATGTCATCCAAACAGCAGAGGAGAGAAGAGACACTCGCTGGGGGGAGAAGAGACTCTGCAGACAGAGGAGACTATCGAGACCCCCACTACACTGTGACGAATTTATCTGCAGCGGCTGCGGCAGGACCTGCAGATCCCGTATCGGCCTCTACAGCCACGCCCGACGGTGCAGCTCCCTGAATGATGACCCAAGGCACAAAATTCCCCCATGATCTTTCGAGATCGATGGAGCCAATGATGATGTTGGATATGGAATAAAGTTCATGTGTCGTTCAGCTCGTTGCCTCGCCTGCTTCCTTTCTCCACAACAAAATAAATTGCAGTTTTCTCTCTTCATTCAGATGCATCACAATCTGCATGCTCAAAAAGGAGTAGGAAGAAGTCAACACTTATTTAATCCTACTCCTTAAATCATAGACTTATTTTAAACCAAAAGCTCTCAAATTTTAAATACAATAACAAAATTTCAGAAAAAATATATACCACAAACCTAACAACAGAAGAATACATTGTAACGCCTATACTGCAGTTAACATCTTTCATTTTCCTCAGAGCTGGTGAAAATAATGTTTTTGTAATCCTTTTTTAAATTGATTAATGTTTGGACATGTGGGGAGCGTGAAATAAAGAGACTGAATTATTTCTCAATTCAGGTTTAATGCAGATTTCACATCCCCAGCTTTCTCTCGAGACAAGAAGAGAGTGAGCTGCATAAAAAACCCCACATTTATACATGTCACATCAGAGGCAGAATCACACAATGTCGTCAAATCCCCCATTGACAATAATTCTCCCCCCCCCGAGTCCTTTCGTCCGTCTGACCCCAGGAGGTCAGGAAGTCCTTTCAGAGTCTTATCACAGCACCTCCGTCCTCCTGCCGTTATCCACAGGTGGTCCAGACGTATTGTTCCATCCCAGACGTGAGGTCAATCAACACATGCAGTCCTAAGCATCTCACCTTGTGCTTATACATATGTAGTCAAAAATATGTGAGCCACATAACCCCCCCCCCCAAACGTCGAAGAATGGACAATACAGCATAGTTCACACAACATGATAAAATCAACAGCAAGTCTACACAACATGATAAAATCACACATCAGTCCATACGCCGTCTGGGCTTCAAACGTCTTCCAAACTTGCTGTAAACAGGCTTCGCAGCCCTTGTGGCGCCGTCCTGCAGTGAATCTGCTAACTGAGGAAGAGAATGGTTATTTGATCCCTGCAGGGGCTCCGGGACGTGCTCCCTGGGGGGTCTGCCACGTCGAGTGGCCCTCGCCACCCGTACAGACTCGTCGTTCATCACAAAAGCAGGCTTTAGTCTGTCAATACTAACTGTTTCCTTTCTGTCCCCCAAATCTAGCACAAAATGTTTATCACCTGTTTCCAGCACCCTAAATGGACCATTGTATGGCGGGCGCAGGCTTGGTCGCAGAGCCTCGTGCCTGACAAAAACAAACTCGGCATCTTTTAAAGCTTTGGGAACAAAAACACGCGGAAAAGTGTGATGAACGGGGCCCGGGAGCATGTCTGCTCCCGTGCCGATCAGTGGCCGCTGAGCCGGGGGGCGCCCTGGCGCCGAATACTCCGGTAGGAACTCACCGGGCAGCCTGAGAGGCTGCGCAAAAACCAACTCCGCTGGGGAGGCATTCAAGTCCTCCTTGGGCGCAGACCGCAACCCCAATAAAACTCATGGTAGTTTGTTTACCCAATCTGCATCCGTAAGCGACGCTCTGAGGACTGCCTTCAAAGACCTATGAAAACGCTCGCATAAACCATTAGCCTGGGGGTGGTAAGCGGTAGTGCGGTGAATTGTCTCCCCTAAGCTGCTGGCCATCGCTGACCAAAGCTCAGACACAAATTGGGGTCCTCTGTCGGATGTAATATCCGACGGAACCCCGAAACGCGCTACCCAGGCCGTCAAAAATGCGCGGGCCACCTCTGCAGCCGTGGTCAATGCCAGTGGGACCACTTCCGGCCAGCGTGTGGTTCGGTCCACCATTGTCAAAAGATGTGTGAACCCCTGCAACGACGGTAGGGGGCCCACGAGGTCGACATGCACATGGTCAAATCTCTTGGCCGGGATGTGGAACGGTTCTAAGGGGGCTTTTGTGTGCTGGTGAATTTTGGCCCGCTGGCAAGCCATGCAGGTTCTTGCCCACTCTTTCACGTGCTTGCGCAGGCTCGGCCTAACAAATTTCTCCGCTACCATTTTCACAGAAGCGCGCACCCCCGGGTGTGCCAGGGAGTGAACCGAGTCAAAAACGCGGCGGCGCCACCGGCCGCGGCCGCCCGGTAGATATATCTCAGATTAGGGGGGGCATACCGGTTTGCAAACTCCTGCTCTCCAGCCTTAACCCTGTTAGTCCAGACTGGAGCGCGCACCCATCCGCATCTCTACTCTGCTTCGCTGCCATGGCTGCATAATCTATCCCCACGTGAACTGGGGCCGCGTGCGCTTCCGCGCTGTTATTTTGCCCTGCGGCTGCGGTAGTATAATCTATCCCCGCGCGGACTGGTGCTGTTACCGCGCGGGAGAGGCAGTCTGCCACTACATTGAGTTTACCCGCTACTGTCACGCCGCGCCATTCATCAGCGGCGCCACCTGCTCACGCACCTGCTACTCGTCAGCGGCGAAGGATAAAAGCCGCCTCGCCCTGAGCGTCGGCCTGAAGCCGTAGACTTCATTTCCTTCGTATGGACTTCTACCACATTCTCTTCAGCATCCTCATCTCCGGTAAGAAGTTCACTTACCTCATCTCTCCAGTCTGCTCCCCTGTGCACAGGTGGATTCCTCGGCGGCGGACAATCCCGTCCCTCGTCTCTCCTCGCTGCTGCACCGAGCCCTGCAGGTGGCTGTCTCCCGGGCTTCCATCCTTGAAGCGCCAGTCATCTGCCCAAACAAGTAAGCTTCTCTCCCTCGCCTATTCTCCTCCCGTGTTGGTGTGTGCTCATCACCCTGTGTCTGATTTCTCCCATAGGGTTGCCGGCTGAACGGTCTCCTGCCTCTGGGTCCGAAGCAGACGCCACCACCAACACATTAACATTCCGCAGACACGCACCCAAACATCCCTGTTGTTAATAAACAGTTTGAACTACTCTGAGCCTGTGTGTGTGCGTCTCCTGAGCCGAACGTTATGTCAGCTACGTGCTGAATATCAGTAGTAAATTCCGAAATTGCGGCCAGCTGCCTCTGCTGCCGGCCCGACCAAGGTTCCGAAATTTTGGCCATCGCAAAAGTGAGCGGCTTGTGATCGACAAACGCGGTGAAATGCCGACCTTCCAGCCAGAACTGGAAATGGCGAATGGCTAAGTGGAGCGCTAACAGCTCCCTGTCAAACGCGCTGTATTTCCGCTCGGCTTCGCGCAAGGATCTGCTGAAAAAGGCCAAATCTGACGCATCAGTGGTGAGCACTATGCGGGCCATTGGGTCTGGGTGAGCTAGCAGTGCAGCGTCTGCAAGGGCTTTTTTTACCTCCGCGAACGCGCGCTCCCGTTCCGGGGACCAATCGATCGTATTGGAGGGTTTTTGCTTTTTATGCGCGGCATATAATGGTTGCATGAGCTGCGCTGCGTGGGGTAGGAAACGGTTATAAAAATTTACCATTCCTAAAAACTCCTGTAATGCTTTGACCGTTTGCGGCCGGTGAAACTCTGCCACTGCGCGCTCTTTGTCCGGTAGCGGAACCGCCCCTTCTGGGGAAATGCGGTGTCCCAAAAAATCGATCTGCGCCACGCCGAACTGGCACTTGGCTGGATTAATTATTAACCCGTGCTCTCCCAACCTCCGAAAAACTGCCGTGAGGTGTTTTTCGTGTTCCTCCTCGGAAGTGCTGGCGACTAAAATGTCGTCGAGGTAGACGAACACAAAAGGGAGATCGCGTAACACGGCATCCATCATGCGTTGGAAGGTTTGCGCAGCGCCTTTGAGGCCAAACGGCATGCGTAAAAACTCAAAAAGTCCGAACGGGGTTATTACCGCTGTTTTGGGAATGTCCTCGGCTCGGACTGGGACCTGATGATAGCCGCGGACCAGGTCTATTTTAGAAAAAATGCGCGCCCCCGCCAGATGCACCGAAAAATCCTGGATGTGTGGGATTGGGTAGCGGTCATGCGCTGTGGCATTGTTTAACCTGCGGTAATTGCCGCAAGGTCTCCACGAGCTGTCAGCTTTAGGGACCATATGCAGTGGTGAGGCCCATGGGCTGTTTGAACGGCGAATGATGCCCAGCCTTTCCAGGTTGGCGAACTCCTCGCGCGCTATGGAGAGTTTAGCTGCATCCAAGCGCCGAGCTTTTGCGAAGACGGGGGGGCCGGTTGTGGTGATAAAGTGCTCCACACCGTGTTTCGCAACTGCTGCCGAAAATGTGGGAACTGTGAGCGCTGGAAACTGGGTGAGGAGTGTGTGAAACTTACCGCCTGCTGTGGCGACGTTGGTCTGTGCTGGTGGCGGGGACACTCGAGCTGCACAAGGAATGGAATAAAATGATAGTGCATTAACCAAGCATCTGTTGGCAAGATCAACTAACAAACCATGTCAGCACAGAAAATCAGCACCTAACATGTTGAAACGCACCGCCGCTATAATAAAAGTCCATTCATAAGTGCAGCCGTGCAAGGACAAAAGCAGAGTCCTTTCTCCGAAGGTCTTGATGCTCGAGCCGTTCGCCGCTGTTGCCCCGTCACCACAGGGGCCTGCCAGCCGGTCAGCATAGGTCGGGGTGATGAAACTCACTTGGGCTCCGGTGTCCACGAGGAAGTGCCACCCGGAGCTCGCATCCGTGAGGTGGAGCAGCTTCTTTCGTTCGCCGAGAGCCGAAGCTGCTAACGACTCCCGGTCCTGGCGTTTCCCGAGTTTTTGAAGCGGCACAGCGGCACACATCTGTGCGCCTTCTCTGCGAAATGCCGATGGTAAAAGCAGAGGCCATCTCCTCCGCTGTGTCGGGACCGTGCCCCTGCCATAGTTGGTGGGACTGATTCCGCTGTCTCCGGCCCTTCGCTGCTCCCGGCCGCTGCACCGAGGTCTGCCGCTACCGCGTTGGCCGTCTGCTCACCGCAGGAGTCGAGGAGCCGCTGCGCCTCTCGGACCAGCGCACGGAAGTCCCGCTGGGTCACACAACGCATGCCGGACAGGGTCCCCCTCATCTGCATCGGGAGGTTTCTCAGGAAGATGTGTTTGAACAGGAAATCGTCGTAGTCTGTGTCCCTCAGCTGCAGCATGTCTTCCATCAGGTCGACTGGCCTGCGTCCTCCTTGGTCGTGCAGAGCCAGGAGCCTCCTAGCCCTCTCCTCGGCTGAGGGCGTGAAACGCTGGATGAGGGCAGCCTTCAGCTCGCCGTATTTGTCGTCAGCGGGCGGCTGCTGTACCAGGCTCCGCACGCATCGAGCTGTGCGGTTGTCGAGCTTGGCGATGACGTGGTAGAACTTTGTGTCATCCGCCGTTATTCCCCTGAGTGCGAACTGTGCTTCGGCCTGAAGGAACCACGAGTCCGGGTTGTCCTGCCAGAACTCTGGTAGCTTGATCGAGACGGCGCTCGCTCGGGCGGTCGCCGACGAGTCTGGTTCGGGGGAATCGCTTCTAGGCATTTCACGTCTTTGGTCACCAATGTGGGGAGCGTGAAATAAAGAGACTGAATTATTTCTCAATTCAGGTTTAATGCAGATTTCACATCCCCAGCTTTCTCTCTAGACAAGAAGAGAGTGAGCTGCATAAAAACCCCCACATTTATACATGTCACATCAGAGACAGAATCACACAATGTCGTCAAATCCCCCATTGACAGTAATTCTCCCCCCGAGTCCTTTCGTCGTCTGTCTGACCCCAGGAGGTCAGGAAGTCCTTTCAGAGTCTTATCACGGCACCTCCGTCCTCCTGCCATTATCCACAGGTGGTCCAGACGTATTGTTCCATCCCAGACGTGAGGCCAATCAACACATGCAGTCCTAAGCATCTCACCTTGTGTTTATACATATGTAGTCAGAAATATGTGAGCCACAGGACATTGTTTTAGGGACTCACTTAACCGGTTCCAAAGCTTTATACCACATATCAAAATAGAAAATCTTTTTTTTAGTTGTATGACAACTGTCCAACTTAAAATTTAATTAGCCCCTTAAATTATGACCACCTTCTCTTTCAGAAAACAAATCTAGAATATTTTTAGGCAAAACCTGATTCTTTACATTATACATTAAAATTGCTGTTTTAAATTCAACAAGATCAAAAAATTGTAATATTTTTGACTGTAAAAAAAGTGTATTAGTATGTTCAAAAAACTTACCCGATGTATGATCCTCACAGCTCCTTTTTGCAGTAAATACAATGGTTGTAAGTTAGTTTTATAACTGTTTCCCCAGACCTCCACACAGTAACTTAAATATGGTAATACAAAGGAACAATACAGAATAAAAAATGATTTTTGATTAATTACATGTTTTGCTTTAGATAAAATAAAAATATTTTTGGCTAGTTTATTCTTAATGTACAAAATTTGAGATTTCCAGCATATTTTATCATTGATGATCACTCCCAAAACTGTATTTCATTCACTCTTTCAATAGTTACACCATCAATTTGTATGTGAATTTGATTCTTCATTTTGCAGTTACCAAATACTATTAATTTTGTTTTACTGAGATTGAGTGTATTAGTATCAAACCTTTTTTTTTAATTTTGTTCATTTCTGTAGTGATATGGTTCAAAAGTTGCTGTACATTTTCCCCAGTGTATAAAATATTTGTGTCATCTACAAATAAAATAAATTTCAGGGAGTCTGACAGTGTGCATATCTCATTGATATATAAGCTGAATAATGTTGGTACCAACACTGACCCCTGTGGTACACCATATACAATGTCCAAACATTCTGATTCAAGCTCTCTCATTTTCACAAATTGTTGCCTGTTTGTCAAATAACTTTTAAGCCAGTCCAGCTCAACTTCCCGTATTCCATATTTCTCCAATTTGTTTAATAATGTATTATGGTCAATAGTGTCAAATGCTTTTTTTAAGATCCAGAAATAACCAAATTGAAACTTTTTTATTATCTAAGGAATTTGTCACTTCCTCAATGAGCTCCATCACTGCTGTTGTTGTAGATCGGTTTGCTCTAAAGCCATATTGACTGTCAAAAAGAAGATGATATTTGTCAATGAATTTGTCCAGTCAACCAATAGAGTTTTTCCAAGATTTTTGCCTTCACACCAAACGCAAACACATGAATTTTCCACGCAGTGCGATTACATTATAACTCAGTGTAAACACGTGAATAGACATGAATTCACCATCTGAGTGAGTTACAGACAGGCAAAGTTGCCTTTATAACTTCTGCAGCTGTGTTCAACCTGCTGTTGAAATCCCCCAAATAACGTCATTGTAACGGAGTCAAAAATGCACTTTAAGTATTTCTTTTTATCAGTTATGTTTTTCTTTATGTTGTTGTGAATTTTATTTTACTTGAGTGTTTTATTTTGGCAGTACACTTCTCACATCCGCTCTTCCTGTACCTTCGAGGCTCCGGTAGTTTAGTCTTTCCCCACAGTATCGCGTTGCTTTGCTGTGGAGAAATAAATTGTGGAAACAGCAGTCTGGTGTCATCGTGGTCCCTATGCTGCACACACACTTGTTTTGATGTTCCCGATCACGGCCGCTTAAGGATGTCTCAGAAGAAGAACCATTACGCTTGTGACGAGATCCGTTACATCATGCTTAGGTTTACATTATCCGACGGGGGGCTCACCTGAAAAAGTTGTCCCTACCTTCAAAACTTCACAAGATGATAGGCGTTTACGTTGCTAGCCTGCTAACCTTGTTAGCACATCCGTGACAGGAGTCCGTATGTAAATAACAACATCCCGATTCAGCTGAAGAGCTCCCAGTCCTTCTTTCTCCAGGTGAGTGTCAGTCTCATTTTCAAACTAGTTTACTCTCCAATGCTGATACTTTTACTCCGATGGTGGCAGAATCTCAAAGCTAGCACTATCCCTTGCACGCGAATGCGCAATTTCGCATGTGCTCGCCTCTTTCCATTGACTTTGTATGCATTCGCACTGCCTGTTCACGTTTGGTGTAGGTTTGGTATCTTGCCACTAGCACTATTAGCCACAGTCATAGCCCACACTTCAAAACAAATGCGATACATTGTGGGTTGATGGTTGCTCGGCTATGCTGAGTGTTGCATTTACAGTCTGTAGTAATTAATGGATTTCTGCAATTCTGTGAAACGTGTTGGTCTTTGCATCTCTGGCTGGACCACAGACTGGGCCTGGGCCACTTGGAGGTTGGTTCTGGGCCACATGTGGCCCATGGGCCACTAATTGAATAGGCCTGGAGTATTCTGTTCCTGTTGCTGAAACTTTCCTGCTCTATGGTGTAGGTGTCCAGTCCCGATACATTTGGCTGCCTGTTGTGATTTGATGTCCCATAGTTACGTTGCACTGAGCGTACAGTGGGGTAACTGAAGGTTATACATACAGTAGGCAAAGTAAGTATTGAACACTTCAACATTTTTCTCATTAAACATATTTCTGATGGAGCCACTGACCTGAGATTTTCATCAGATATCAGTAACAACCCAAGTAATCCATACACACAAAAAAAATCAAGGCAACTGTGTTCACAAAACAGGTTATATTTAATAAAGTGGAATGACACAGGGAATAGGTATTGAACACACTTGGTGAAATTCATTTAATATTTAGTAGAAAAGCCTTTGTTGGTAATAACAGCTTCCAGATGCCTCCAGTATGGAGAAACTAGGCACAGGCATTGCTTAGGAGTGATTTTAGCCCATTCTTCCACACAAACTGTCTTCAAATCTTGAAGGTTCTGTGGATGTCTTCTATGAGCTCGGATTTTCAATTTGTTCCATAGATTTTCAGTTGTATTCAGTTCAGGTGACTGACTGGGCCATTCTAACAGCTTTATTTTCCTTCTCTGGAGCCAGTTGAGAGTTTCTTTGACTGTGTGTTTGGGATCATTGTCTTGCTGAAATGTCCACCCTCGTTTCATCTTCAATATCTTGGCAGATGGCAACAAGTTCTTATCAAGGATGTCTTTGTACATTTGTCCATTCATCTTTCTTTCAAATATATGAAGTATGCCTGTACCATCTGCTGAAAAACACCCCCACACCATGATAGGATGTGCAGTGCCATTTCTCCTTCAAACATGCTGTGTGTTGTGGCATCCAGAAAGTTCAATTTTGGTCTCATCTGACCAGACTATATTCTCCCAGTATTTTACTGGCTTGCCTAAATGTTGTGCAGCAAACTTTAAAGGAGCTTCAACATGTTTTTTTTCTTCAGCAATGGAGTCTTGCGAGGTGAGCGGGTATAGAGCCCATGTTGGTTGAGTGCATTACTTATTGTTTTCTTTGAAACAGCAGTACCTGCTAACTCCAGGTCTTTCTGGAGCTCTCCACAAGTGGTCTTTGGCTCTTGAATAACTCTTCTGATAATTCGTTTCACTCCTCTGTGAAAAATCTTGCAAGGAACTTGTTATGTCCATAATCTGTTAACCCAATGATGAGGCTGGAGGTGCAATAGAACTGAACTTTATTGTGTAAGACTCACAAGACTCAAGGCGCTCCTATACAGGCAGACGCGAAGGTCAAAAGAGACAGCTAGATGCTGATGCAGCTGATGCCAGATGCTGTTCCGCCTTGGTCTTTTATACCCAGGGTGGTGGCAAAACCGTAAAGGTGAAGCCACCACCCTCATCACACAATAATCTAACATTTTAATATATCACATCCCCCCCCCCGTAGAAAAGTCCAAAACACATACACACTAATTAGACCCTCCCAAATTTAATACCCAAGTCACACTCTACTGACAAACAAATAAATAAACCTATCCATGCACACAAAAACTAAAGCTAGAGGGGGACAGGTGGACTGCCATCCCACCTCCACACAGCCAGACGGATTATTCTGCCGCCTTAGAAACTAAAGGGTACATAAAATAAAATAATGCCGTGTCCCTAGCTAAAACCAAAACAATCCCACAAACTACTTTACACAAGCCAAAGATTTCAAAACCTCAAATACACACAGAAACAGTCAACATGTACATTCTCACACCACCATAACATTCCCAAAAGACCACCCCAACCCGGGCAAACCCACAGTAATACACACACCCCAACATGGTGACACACATTACATGTTTTGTTTTCACCTGGGCACCTGTTATAGTAGTCCAGCACGAGAAACATGTTAACAACATAGCCCGGGCAATTCTACATTTAACCCAATCCATTTCCCCTTGCTGTTGTACAGTCTCAATGGAGAGCCACCCCCGGGGAACTCGTCTGGCGGATCCTGCCCAAAGCTCCTTCTTTTCTTTGTCCCTGGAGAAGAGCCACGTCAGAGCCCCAACACCTCCTTCTCCTCAGTCACGCACCGCAGCTCACTGGGGTGTCTCCATGAGGCATCCAACAGCCGAAGGTAACCATCTTCCCTAACAGCCACCACCTTCAGCTGCCCCTGGTCATCACGTTGCTTCCTCTTTCCGTGGGCACCTCTCAGTTGAGCCTCCTCTCTGGGTCGAACCACGTCAGCGACTCATAGAGGAACGCCCCTCAACTTCCCATATCCACACTGTCTTCCATGGGCTTCCTCACCGGGCAGCGCCACTCCGGCGACCCTCCGCGAAGCCCGACTCGGCCTACAGTGTTCCTGTGTGGCACGCCGACTACCCGTGCCAGCCGGTCCTACCCCGCTTTCTTCTATTTTAAACGTTGGCATAGCCATCCCAGCCCCATGCTTCTCGGTGTCTCCATGCCGAATGGCAGAAGTAGCCATTAACCAGTTACTGCCATTACGGATGTTCCACTATGCTGCTCAGTTCCCTCACCTAGGGTAACGTGAGCCCTGGCACTGGAACCCTGCCCTGATGGCCCCGGGTGGAAATTGTCCTGTCCATCTCCCAGAATACTGGGCCAAGTGTCGTCCCAAACCGCATCGTCAACCACTCGCGGAACCGGCCGTTCCCACAAACCACGGCCTGACCATTCCTCACCACAGCTGCTGGAAATTGAGAAACCCAGTCCATAAAACAGATCGCAGCCCATCACATTTGACCCACACTCAGTCACCACAGACTGTATGTTGGACATCACTGCTGTCTTATACCTCACCGTCAGCTCCAGCGAACCCACGATGGACAGCCTATTACCGTCATACCCACAAAATGGCGTCTTCAGGTCTCTCACACGATGAAAGGGGAAATAACTCTTCACAGTAGACCAGTTCAGCACGGACCTCATCACGCCCATGTCCACCAACAATAGCACGTCCTTGCCGTCCAACTTCACTGTCAAATATGTACGGCCCTCTGTGCTTGGTGATACGGTGTGAATAACCGTAGGAGTCAAGGCAGGGGAATCCATTTCACGTCATCGCTCCCCTCATTCAAACGTCTTACAGGCCCGAGCATAATGATGTAGGAGTCCACATTTGCCAGAACATTTGCCTTTTGCCGGGCACTCTCTCGCCTTGTACCGGTGCTTGGTAGACCCCCAGCCAAAACATCTTGGCGACCCTGGGGCGGACCTAAATTTTATAGCAGTAGCGTATTCTTCTTTATCTTCCACACCATCATCGCTATCCGGGTCTACAGCCTGTGCCGCTGATTGTGAGTCGGGTTGCCCCAACGCTGTTCTCTCACCAAGGTCCCTGGACAGTTTATCCGCTGCTTCAAACTGCTGGGCTATCTCCACCGCTTTGGCCAACGTCATCTCACCGGAATGCGTAAGGAGTCTTGACCGCACAGCTGCACACAACGTGTGCTCCGCCAACTGATCACAGACCATTTCTTCTTCCAAGGTCCCAAACTGGCAACCCCCAGCCAGTTGGCGCAGGTCAGCAATATACCGCTGCACTGACTCTCCAGTCCACTGGCGGCACTGTCAGAACTGGATCCTCCGGACTATGACATTTTCCGGGGCACGAAAGTAGCGTGCCATTAGCCCAACCACATCTTCGAAACTGTCGCTCACTCCTAGTGTACTCAGAATGCGCTGTCCCTCCATGCTAAGATTATGGACTAAAATTGCTCTTGCACGCAATTTCTCTAACTCACCGAGGTGCAATGCCACGAGATAATTCTCGAATGTGGCAAACCACCTCTCTCATGGCACCGGCAGCTCGCCAAGAAGCTCCAGAAATGGCCGAATGCCCGAAATGCCTTTATCCATTCTTTTATCCTCGTCGCCAAATGTTATGTCCATAATCTGTTAACCCAGTGACAATTGCTGGAGGTGCAGTGGAACTGAACTTTATTGTGTAAGACTCACAAGACTCAAGGCGCTTCTATACAGGCAGAGGCAAAGGCCAAAAGAGACTGATGCTCTTCCACCTTGGTCTTTTATACCCAGGGTGGTGGCTCCACCTTTCCGGTTTCGCCACCACCCTCATCACACAATAATATAAAATAAAACATGTTAATATATCACAGAACTTATGGTAAAATGATGTGCTTTCCACTTCCAAATGATGGCTCCAACAGTGCTCACTGGAACATTCAGCAGTTTAGAATGGTAAATGGTAAATGGCGTTCATTTATATTGCGCATTTTACTCATCTCTGGATGACCAAAGCACTTTACAGATCCTGCTATCCACGCATTCACACACATATTCACACACTGATGGTGGTGGAGCTACCATACACAGGCGCTTGCCTGACCCAGCAGGAGCAACTGGGGGTTCAATGTCTTGCTCAAGGACACTTCGACATGCAGACTACAGACAGAGTGGGAAATGCTCCTGTAATTAATGCTATCACTATGTTTTGCAGCAATGAGGTTGCGAAGGTCTAGAGAGAGCTTTTTGCTTCTACTCATCATGAGTTCTTTGTGGTGTGACAGTCTAATATTCACAGACCCTTTTAAAGATTATCAGTCAGGACTTAACCAGCTGAAATTAATTTGCACTGATGGGGGACAGGATGGCTTCCTAAATTCTGATGGATTTAAACTAGTTTTGTTGCTTTCTGTGCCTTTTTGCACCTCTTTTTCTTCATGTGTTCAATACTTACTCCTTGTGTCATTCCATTTTATTAAATATAACTTGTTTTGTGAACACAGTTGGCCTGATTTCTTTGTATGTATGGATTACTTGGGTTGTTACTGATATCTCATGAAAATCTCAGGTCAGTGGCTCCATCAGAAATATATGTATTTAATGAGAAAAATGTTGACGTGTTCAATACTTATTTTCCCCACTGTATAACCACTGTTGCCCAAAGGATGGGAGCTCAGAGCTCTGCCTCACGGTGGGCTCATTGAAGAGCACTGAGGAACTGAAGGGGAAGGGGGATGCCAGAGGGTTATATGAGTGTGGTGGGGCCCCCACAGGCGTCATCACGCACCCCACCAAAAGGTAAGTTAAGGTGATGATCTGAATGATGCTTTGTCTAACATTTTATAAAATTAGTGGCTCTGGCATTAGTTCCCCTCCTCTACTGGTGGCAGAGCTCAGTTTACATCCTACATTGTCATTTACCATACACAGGACAGTAAAATATCACTTATTTTAGTACTAGCGCTAACTCTGACTATACTCATCGTGGTCTTCATGTTTCACATCCATGTTGTATTCTCTACAAAGAGTACTGAAGCAATGTTCCCTTTAACCATGACCAGTTCAAGGTACACCTGTACAACAACCAACCTGTCTAGTTTTGTTTTGCCACACATGCCAGGTGGTGGAATATCTTGTCAAAGAAGAAGCACTGACTGTGACAGACTATTTTTAAAAATGTGCCATGTGGTCAGAATTTCATACACAAGTTTTTTGTGTCCACAGAAGACATTTTTCCACTTATAAAAAAAATCCTAGTTCCCATTATAAATTGTAGTAAAATTATTTTTGCTGATAGAAATATTTCTTTTTTTGCTGTATATACAGACAGTGGATGCAGTAAGCCAATTGTTTCTCCTCTCTTATGTACAGGTCTGACAGTGCAGCGGACAAAATCGGGTAAGTCTGCATTCTAACTACTAAAGAAATGTTGATATACAGTGTTTACCAGTAAGCTTGTGCAGGTGCGAGTACAGTGGGATTGGCTTTACTGTCACCCCATTTTCCCTGCGCCCCCCCCCCCCTCCACTGTGCTTGTGACACAAATTTACAATGCTTTTTGTCTGCCAACCAAGGTGTCTGCATTCATTTTACATTCGGAGAGGCTAGCAGTGAATGCAGTTGCAAGCTGTGGAATGCCATTGTTTGCTTTTATTGGACAAATAACATTAAAGAGAATGTGGGCTTTGTGTGCTGCGCACTGCTGTGAAGCATTTGGTTTTTTAGCTCTTAACCAGCTGGCTGGTCAGCACTGTTCCCATAAGCTGTGGGTGCAAATGCTTGATCCTTTAGGGTGTGAAAGCTGAGTTGTCACAAGAGATACAGATTCAGGTCTGAAGCTGAAAGGTTGGATTTATAATCTGGAAAGGTGAGTGTTATGAGCAAGGGTTTTTTTTTTTTTAAAATAATTATTAAGTCAGTGAAACTCTCCACGAGAATGGGGAAATAAGGAATTAGGTTTTTAAATTTTACAATATAGTGCAAATGTTATAGACACCACTTCATCACCCCCTCATTGCTTCCAAGGAGCTATTTTGTTTTGTTTTGTTTGGGTTTGTTTGTTGTTATTTTTTGTTCTTTTAAAAGTGGTCTTGTGCAAAAGTTCTCCAGGCTTTTTGGAAGTCTTTCACAGTCTTTCTTTGGCCATTGGCTGCTTTTCCCCTCATTTGAAGTCTAGTCTTTGGGCCTGATGGTTGTCCGGTTTCCTATCTATTTATTTATTTATGAAAACTGGACAAATGGTGAACAAAAGAACTGTCAGGGTTAATTCAGTTCAATTCACCTTTATTTATATAGCATATATTCACAACAAACGCTATCTCATTGCACTTTCAACATTAGGTCAGACCCCACAATTGCAGAAAAGACTCCAAACATATTTTAAAGTGTTTGTACACCATCTTCTCTGAGCCATTTGATGCATTTGTCTGTGTGTGGCATCTGGTGTGTGAGTCTGGTTTTGTATGCTTCGAGTGATCAGTTGTACAAATGGAGTGACCAGCAGAAAAGTCCAGATTCAAACCACTAGGAGTCTCTGTACTCCAGTGTTTAGCATGTCTTGGAACATGCTATTGCTTTTGAGAGGAATTCATGGGAGTTGCACATTTGTGCTCTGTAGTAGGCCTATATGCAGCTGGAAAAATTATTTCATCACTGAATCTTTTTTTTATGTTGACCAATGATCATTTTAGTTTTTCCCTTTAAATCAAGACTATTTGTGGTTTCATTAAAGAAAAACTTTACACTCCAATTTAAAATGTGACCTAGGGTTAACTTTAAAACACCGCTTAATGAGGTTTAACTTTTACAAAGACTGTATTCCTGAGATAGACTGATAAAAGCCAAGTTCCTTCAACATAATTCAGAGACAAAATCAACTACTGTAGCTTGAGTTTTATAATGAAGATTTTTTGTCATGATGCCAGTTCATAAAGGAAACTGTTTTTGTCCTTCTCTGTCATGGAGACAGAGAAGGACATAATTGCTATAATTTGCTCATATTATTTGATTTATTTGGCCAACTTTTTTTCCTCAAAGGAGGACAAATATGAGCTCATGGGTTGAGCCATCACAAGTACTGTTAAGCTAGCAATTGTTTTGCTTGTTAGCATAATTTTAGCACAGCCATAAATGGTTACTGGACCCATCAAAATAATCTTGGCTATACTAAACCAAGATTAATCTGAAATACTTCTCCTTCTTATTCTTCTTTTTCATCTTCTTCTTTTCTTCTTCTTCTTTCGACTGCTTCCTTTAGCGGCTGCCGCAGCAGATCATCTGCCGCCATCTCATCTGATTCCTTACATCTTCTGCTGTAATACCAACCCTCTCCAAGCCCTACTTCACTACATCCATGAATCTTCTCTGTGGTCTTCCTCTTTCCTCCAGTCTGGCAACTCCATCTTCAACATCCTTTGTCCAATATATCCACTATCCCTCCTCTGCACATATTCAGGCCATCTCAGCCTTGCCTGTCTTACTATGTCTCCAAACTGCTCAACCTGAGCTGTCCCTCTAATATACTCATTTCTAATTCTGTCCTTTCTAGTCACTCCCAATGAGAATCTTAGCATCTTCAACTCTACCACCTCCAGCTCCACCTCCTGTCTTCTCATCAGGGCCACTGTCTCCAAACCATACATCATAGCAGGTCTCACTACCATCTTGTAAATCTTCCCTTTCACTCGTCCTGCTGTTCTTCTGTCACAGATCCAATTCAGTTCAATTCAATTTTATTTATATAGTACCATTTCACAACAGCAGTCATCTCATAGCACTGCCAAACTGTTGGGGGAAACCCCACAATTGCAGAAAGACCCCACCAGTCAGGCAATCCCCTGTGAACAAGCACTTGGTGACTGTGGAGAGGAAAACTCCCTTTTACAGGAAGAAACATGCAGCAGAACCAGGCTCAGGGAGGGGCAGTCATCTGCTGCGACTGGCTGGGGGGTGAAGAGATAGAGAAGAAGAGGAAAAGAACAGACATGTAGTGAGCAAACAGCATGACAGGGACTCAATCTATGGGACAGAGCAAACAGATATTAATGACCAGCAAAGTATTACATTGAGAGTAAAGAAAGGAGTCAAGCCCAGTGCATCGTGGGAGGGTCCCCAGCTGTCTAAACCTATTAGATAACTAAGGGAGAGTTCATGGTCACCTGATCCCACCCTAACTATAGGCTTTGTCAAAAAGGAAAGTTTTGACCCTATTCTTAAAAACAGAGCTTGAGCCTGTCTCCCAAATCCAGATTGGCAGCTGGGTCCAAAGGATAGGAGCCTGATAACTGAAAGCTCTCCCTCCCATTGTACTTTTAGAGATTCTAGGTATTACAAGTAATCCTGCATTTTGGGAGTGTAGTACTCTGTTAGGATGATAAGGTAGTATCAGATCTTTTAAATAACAGTGGGTGTGATCATTTAGAGCAGGGGTCACCAAATAAACTGCAAAAGGTCCAATAAGTCGGTCCTCCTCCCCAGCCGAGGTCCGAACTGAGTGTGGGATTCTTTAGGCACCTCATGATTCGATTATGATTCAGAACTCCGACTTGATTCTAAAACCATTCTCAATGCATCTTGATGCGTTTTTTTCTATTCAAGATCTTTCCCTCCCACTGTGTGACAACTTGGCCCTTTTAAAGCAAAGTATTTGCAGTGACCCATGAATTTACTTCCATCATCTTTTATTAAAACAAATGGAAGAGAAAGCTGACATATGGTGGGCAGTGGTGGCCTAATGGTTAGGGATGTGGACTGGTGAGCGGAGGGTCACGGGTTTAATCCCTGGACGGGCAGGAGTAGATCTGGGTGGAACAGCTAACATAGCAGCGTTTGCCCCTCCTTCCTTAACTCCACTGTGGTGCCCTTGAGCAAGGCCCTTAACCCCAACTGTTCCAATGGAGCTGATCAGTGGCCACAAGTCAGTCTGTGGTTGTACTGGGCAGCTTCCTGGTGTGAATGTGTAACTGTGTGAGTGTAAACAGGGCGTCCTTGAAAAAAAGA
The DNA here is from genome assembly GCA_020510985.1 of Pholidichthys leucotaenia. Lineage (NCBI taxonomy): Eukaryota > Metazoa > Chordata > Actinopteri > Cichliformes > Pholidichthyidae > Pholidichthys > Pholidichthys leucotaenia. Next base: position 145,596,697 of record CM035847.1, read on the forward strand.
GGTTGCCTCTCAATAAAACTACCCTGTATTAATTAAGGTTAAAATAAAAAAAATAAAATAAAAAACATGGACAAATTTATCTCAAAATGTGCTTTTAAGAACTGTCATCCTTTCACTGACATTCTTTCAGAAGACCACAGCTGTCTCCAGACAGGCCAATATAATTTAACTTGCTTTCCACCCATTATTTTATTAAGCTCATGTTTTAGCTGGGAGGGCCCTCGCAGTGAACCTGATTTTGCAACCCGCTGACTGTCTGGAGCAGTTGGAGCCACAGAGTCTGCAGAGAGTGGCATTCATGGGACAGCGGAGAGGAGAGGCTGCAGCAGGAGGAGAGAGCTCAAGGGCTCATGCCATAATCTGTCTGGCGGTCGCGGATGTAGCAGTTTAGTTCCGCTTTTTCCCACCAAAATAAAACAGTCTCCCCTTTTCCCCAAGTTGTATCAAAAGTCTTCAGGGTCCGGACGGCGGACTCTTGGGGTCCGGATCCGGACCGGAGTCCGCCATTTGGTGTCCCCTGATTTAGAGTTTTTTAAGTGAAGAGAAGTATTTTAAACTTAATTCTAAATTCTATGGGAAACCAGTGAAGGGAGGCCAGAACCGTAGAGGTACATACAGTATGATCTCTCTTTCTAGTACCTGTTAAAACTCTAGCTGCAGCATTTTGGATCAACTGAAGACTTTCTAGAGACACTTTAGGACAGCCTGATAATAAAGAGTTACAATAACCTAATCTAGAGCTAACAAAAGAGTGGATTAGTTTCTCAGCATCACTATAAGACAAGATGTTCCTAATCTTGGCAATATTACGCAAATGATAAAAAGCAGTTTTAGAAACAAGTTTAATATGTGAATTAAAAAACAGATCTTGATCAAGAATAACTCCAAGGTTCCTCACAGAACTGTTAGGGGATAGAGTAACCCCATCCAAACTAAGAGTGTGATTTGGGAATGTATTTCTAAGGTTTTCTGGGCCAACTAGAATGACTTCAGTCTTATCTGAATTTTAATAGTAAGGAATTATAAGTCATCCATGCTCTGATTTCCTTAAGACATGCCTCTAATTTAGTTAATTGATTACTGTCATCTGGGTTCATTGGCAAATATAATTGTGTGTCATCTGCATAACAATGGAGATTTATGAAATTTTTTTAATAATATTACCTAACGGAAGCATATATAAACTAAGAAGAATAAGAACTAACACAGAACCCCATGGAACTCCATGACTGAGCTTTGAATTTGAAAAAAACTCATTATTGACATGAACAAACTGGAACCAATCATATAAATAAGATTTAAACCACTGCAACGAAGTTCCATTAAGCCCAACAAGGTGTTCTAATATATCAAGTAAAATATTATGATTGATAGTATCAAAAGTAGTACAGAAACAAGTCCATTATCAGATGCTATAAGGCAGTGGTGTCCAATCATGTGCTATGGAAGGCCAAGACCCTGCAGGCTTTACCTCCACCCAGTGTCTTCAACAGCAGATTTCACTGAATTTCTTCCCACTGATTGCTGATAAATGAAAACACCTGCTGAAAAGACTGGGTAGAAGAGAAAACTTGCAGGGTCTTGGCACTCCATGGCACATGATTGGACACCCCTGCTATAAAGAGATCATAGGGATGTTAATGATTGACTTTCATTTAACTGTTGATAAGAATTTAGTCGACTAAATTAAATTAGTTGTCAATTAATTGATAACTCAGCAGTCCTTTTCAATGGGACATTATTCTATGAAATGTAGTGGCATTGGCAACCAGGTGGGGGTGCACACGGTCACCCATTGCCACCTTTCAACTGAAATTTAAGGAAAAGCAGAATAAGACAGCAAGCCCCCAGAATGCATGTACGTTCTTCTCATCCTTCTGGGTTGCGCTGGAGAGCCAAAACAAGTTCCAATGGCACGCAAGCTTGAAGATCCACTTGCCTGCTTCAAATCTGCAGGGTGGAGGAACGGACCGAAGCAAGGAAAAAGACTACACAAGAGTAAAAACCCATCTCCGCTGCCTTCAACCTGCCGCTAGACGGGAAGCAGACTGGACCCAAGTTACAAGTGGGGTAATATTTCAGCAGAAAGCAGCAGAGGAGCCCGGCGTGGACAAAAGCTGGGTTCATGCTGCACCTCCAATGTCCACATCCACTCGACCGTGAGGCTTGTATGACAAAAATTGCATCATCTCCAGTTCCTTTTCCAGGCCAGATCATACTGGGTTTTCCTGGATTGCTGCAGTGCTCTGATAATGTTTAACATGTAACAGATGAAGAAGCTCACAGTTTATTTCCCTGTTAAAACAGTCTACTAGCACATCTCAGTAAATTAGAACAATGTGAAAGTTATTTTTTTGTAATATAACTAAAAAAAGATACATTTTATGATATTGGTAATAGTTTTTAAAATAAATTAAAAATCATGACATTTGTAATTTACTGAGATATACCAGCACATTGTACACACTATACAGTACAAAATTTGTTAAAGTACAAAAAATGCCATTGTCTGTAGTAAAAAAAAATGCAAATGGTATAATAAATCCTTGAGGAATATGATGTTCATATTTTATTCAGTATATCAAAAATGGTAATTAACTTTTTATATATTAAAGATAGAAAGACCGTATTATACTGAGAGAAATTCAGATTCTCCGCAAAATTGCTGCTTTTCAATTAATCGTTAATTGATTGATAAGGTGAATCAACTAATGATTAATGAATTAATCATTAACTTGCATCCCTATTAGCAAGGGCGTAACTTTGTTTCAAACATTAGGGGAGTTGAAATCTCTGAACATATAAGGATTTTTAAAAAAAATCTTTTTATTATAGGACTGTCAGCACATCAGTACAGGTATTTGTCTCCAATGTCCTCTTTTTCATTTTTAAAGGAAAAGGATTTTTTAAGCAAAAAATGACAGTATACAGTACATATCCTAGTGTGGAGAAAGAGCGCAAAATCATTAACTTTGATAAAAGGACAAGGCTAATTTACCTTTTTTATTTTGGCATTCCCATATTAGTAAAAGTTGTAAAAAATTATTTCCCTAATCACCAAATATAGTCATGTGAAACAAGTAGAACACCCTGCATAAGCCTGTGTGTGTTTTTTAACATATTTGAACATATGGATATTTAATATCAATGTTAAAAATACTGGAAGATTCATGTAATACAACTAAACAATTAAAAATGATTGAAAGACTTTCTTCAAATTTTCTGTAAAATGTAATTCTAAACAAATAGTGAGGAATAAATTAGGACACCCCCCCCCATCTTTTTTAGGACACCCCTACTTTCATTCCCACTTAAAATGGCTAAAATAAATGTTAAAAAATGCAAATTAAAACAAAAACAAGGTTAGACGTAGATACGTGAACATTTCCTAGTAAAGAACTGAATATTTAATGGGGTGTCCTAATTTTTTCACATGACTGTATATTCAGCCTCGTAATAGTCTATGCCACTGGCCTACTTAATATCTATTATGCGTTAAGTATTTCAGCACTGGCAGAAATCAAGTTTTGATTATTATCTGGTGATGTGTGCCTCCTGTGCCTCCTCCTCTCTCTCTGTAGTCATCAGTACTGTCTCTCTCTCCCTCTGGAAACCTGTGCTGATTCTCTGGTTACCTGTACCTCCTCTCTCCTCTCCTTCTTGGTTCACCCTGCTGCTGCATCCATTCTTGCTTCTGATATTAAAAAAAAAAAAACTCAATTAATGTTGAAATGGTTTAAAAGAGGTACTTCATGGACAGTTTTGGAGGATGTAATTCATGCTAAATTTTTCAATGCCAGAATCCTGGAAAGATGTAAATTATTTGTTACCCCTTCTTCCCTCTTAATAGCATCTTAACAGTGCAATCAGTATTAACTGAGGTTAATCTAGCCGCTGAATGAGACTTAATCACCGTTACTCTTAACTCATTTTATTTTGTTATTAATCAGTTGTGGTGATTATCACATTTATTCTGACAGGACTAATGTTTTTTCATTAATTTATGATGTCACCACTTGCCACCATGTGGCTCTTTCTTTCCAAGCAGATGAACAAAGGACACTACTATGATTTAGTCAGCTAGACTATGACGAGGGTAACAGTTATCCTGCCTGCAGAGGCATTATGAACACAGCACACCACACCTTAGGTGTGCTGCTTCATTCATGAAATAATAGTAAATCTGTGAATAGATTTATGACTAAATCATCCTGGTATTAAAAACTTAATCTGGATTCATTATCTAGACATTTAATGTTTTACAATGACATTCAGTTTTCAAATTTAGGATTCCGGTATCCCCCCCCCCCCCGCCAAAAAAAGGTAAATAACAAATTTACCTTTACCAAATTTACCAGAAAAAAACATGCAAATTTAGGAGAAAATAGTATAAATTCACAAGAAAAAAGTAGTAACTTGATGATAGTAAAAAATAAAATTATTTTAAAAATCTGAACTTTAAAATGATTCTGAAAATATGTAAGGAAAAAAGCTTATTTTCCATGACAAATTTGAGAAGAATGCTACATTTTTGTGAGAAACTGAATTTAGGGGGAAAACAACATTGGGGAAATACTGCATATTTCCCCAATGTTGTTTTCAGCAGCTCCGCAGCTAGAGGCAGCGGAGAAGCTGGCCACAAAGCTAAATGGGCGCCAAACACAGAAGTTACCCGGACAGACGACGCTAGTTAACACGGTGGGCACGGAGGGGGAAGAGGACACGGCAGAAGAGTACGAAACAAACGCGGTTAGCCGAAGGTCTGCTCTGAGAGGCCCCATCTGCGGGAGCTGTGGGTCCCCGACACACCAGGACATAGCACGTTTTTGCCCAGCAAGAGGACAACGGTGTAACAAGTGTGGACGCTTAAACCATTTTGCCAGAATGTGCCGGTCGCCAACACTGTGGGGCCCGCCAAGTATGCCAGCCCGCCCGCCAACAACAACCATTCATGCGGTAAGCCCCTACATCAATGTTTATTCATACAGCATGGTTATATTAGATGGGGTAGCTGTACCACTCCTGCTCGACACGGCAGCAGTGAGGTCGATGTTAAACTGGGCCACAGTGAAGAAATTTTTCCCCAACCACAAAATTAAGAAGAATCCAACGGAGCTGTACGGATATGGCGGTCACAGACTGTGCAATGTCAGAACAGTGGAGCTAACGGTTTACTACAAGTCCAAAATAGTGTACGACTTCACGTTCCAGGTGGCAGTGCACGATGACAACATTATGGGATGTGATTTTTTCTACAGACTGGGTTTCACTATCAGAGACAGCACTGGGCTTGACTGGTCCGGGTGTGGCAGCTGGAGCACAGCAGACCTCAATGACAATGACAGGGTGTGGGACGAGGTGATTAAGAATGGCACCAACACCAAAGCGTCCACCCCGCGCTTTCAGGAGGAGAGCTGCCTGGGAGGGGGGAAGCTGGACTCGCCTTCGTCCCTCGCTCAGCCAGAACCGGAGCCGGAGGGAAGGGAGCCTGAGCATGCAGAGAATCCCGAAGCACAGCAATAGCAAGTGGACACAAACACAATGCATGACGCGGCACAGCAGAGCATTTCAGACGGAAAAGAGGAGGAACCGGACTGCTTCCATATCCTCGCTCAACAAGCTATGGAGGTTATGACCGAGCTAACGGGTGAAGAGTCCGCCTCAATGAGCGACACCAGAGAGGCACTGGACACCTTCCGTACCCACGACGAGCCTCAACCAATGACAGAGACAACGGGTGAAGGGTCTGCAACGAACACGGTGACTACGGAACCGCTGCAGCACAACGGAGGTCCCAAGCTGAATGAGCACGCAGAGCCGACGGGAGCACAACAACAACGCATGAAACCAAGTAAGACACCGCTCCATGTCATGGACTTGGATCGGGTTCGCACTGGCGAGAGACCGAGACAGCGACTGACTGGTCCACAGCCAGCAAAACAACGGGCGCCACTGAGGATCATGGTGAAGCCGGGACTGATGGTTCTGTTCGGTACGCAAACCAACTACGCCATGTCCAGGTGACTGATCCAGTCGGCAAGGCTTTCCTGGAGTCATCTACAGTGTGGAACCCGGGCCCCAGCATCATGAAGATTGGCCCTGGCCCTGGGGGTCCGACAGCTCCAAGGATGAGGCCGCCACAGGCACGCTTCAAAGCCCCTTAGGCAGAATTGTTCTCCCTGTGGAAGACAAGAAAAAAGAAAAAGACTGTTTAGGTAAGACACAGTGGCAGAATAACCCACCCAGCCGCGTTGGGTCCCGCGGTGGTCTACCCGCGGACCCTAGCTATAAGAAAAGTGTTCTTCATCATTCATATATATAGAACTAATAAGTTGTTGGAAATATAAGTAGTCATACATATAAAACCTGAACAGTAATATTAATTGTGTGATTTACTGATACTGAATGAGAATGTTTGATGTGTTTCATACACACAAATGTTCAAGAAATGTGTGTGTCTGAATAACAGTAATGATAAGTAATTGAATAGTGGGAATTTGGTTATTAAATTGGGGAGGGCTATCTGCTAATGATAATATTTTTTCAATTTTTGCAAGAGGGGGGTGAAATGTAGTGTAGTAATATTGGGTAATATTTGGGAGAGTTGCGCATCCAGTGGATGACATCACCAAACAGTATATATACTGGACAGCCCACCATCTGAAGGCTGATGCATGGTAGACACAGTTGGTATGAAAGATGGTTGGCAGCCGGCCACACTACACACATGCCTGTATTCTTATGCTTTACTTGTAATGAAGTTCAGTAAACAGCAGCATCCTCATCGGTCGTCATTGCCAGGTTTGTGGACATAACGTATATTCGGTACTGAAGTGACCATACACAAAAAGCAACAGGCTGGAGGAGATGACAAATGCTGCAAGAAAAAAATTGCCTGAAGAAGTATTGCAACTTTTTATTTATCAAATTATTTATTGTTTTAGCACTCCCTTTATTGCAAATGGAAGCTTAAACACCAATAAACTCAAAGGTACAGTGGTAAGGTGATTAATCTTATTATACTAGGTGCTAAATCACTATACAGTGATGATAAACCATCAATATCTCAGTGTGTGGTCACTGCCTAATTTGTGTAATGCTGTCTCATGACTAAATAAAATGGGAACAGAAAACTAAAAATGTGATTTTAAGCTCATTAATTAAATTAAATAAATAAATCTGTGATGCTGTATTGTAGTGCTTTTGAACTCATTTTAACACATTTAAAAAAGTTTATAAAAAGTTTAGGAATATGAAATGAATCTATTTTTTCAGTCATCTATTTGGTGTTTATTTTTTATATATTTGTTTAGATACTCTGTTGTGCTGTTGTGGTATTTTCACAGTCGATAGAAGATCTGAAAATGATCTGCAGGGAAAACAATCAATTTTTTTTAATGTGGCTATTTAAGAATAGCCCTCAGAGTGACTTAGTAATCAAAAGTGGTAAAACTTGCCTTTTAATTTAATTTTATAATTATCAAAATCAAGACATTTTAAAAATACAGAACAATTTAAAGTTAACTTGAATTTTGTGAGGATGACAAGCAAAATTTAAACACATTTATAGTTAAGGACCGGTGGCTGGAGTAGATTTTGTTTGGACTTGATAAATGTTCGGAGCTGCTAACATTTTGATGAATGCTGAAACATACATAAATCGCCACCTGCTGAAGAGATGTGTGTTTGAAGTCACTTCACGCTGAGCAGCAAACCATCCCAGTAAGACCTGCAGGTCATTGCTTGATGAAGCCAACAGGACGACATTCCTGTTGACAACATTTCAACTGACAACAGCTGAAATGAGTTCCTGTGGTCACCGAACATGACACCCTCCATTCCTTGGCTGTGCCTAGAAATCTTGTCCATAAAAATTATGAACAGGATCAGTGACAAAGGGCAGCCCTGGCACAATCCAATTCTCACTGGGAATGAGTCTGAATGAGTGTTGGCAATACGAACCAAACTCTCACAACGGTCGTATAGAGACTGGACAGCTCGTAACAACAAGCCCGATACCCCATACTCTCAAAGCACCCCCCACAAAAAACTATGTGGGACGCAGTTGGATGCCTTCTCCAAGTCCACAAAACGCATGTAGACTGGTTGGGCAAACGCCCACCAACCCTCGAGGATTCTCGAGAGGGTAAAGAGCTAGTCCAATGTGCCATGACCAGGACGAAAACCACATTGCTCCTCCTGAATCCGAGGTTTGACCAACGGCCGGACTCTCCTCTCCAGTACCCTGGCATAGACGGAGGCCACCACCACTGGAATGGTGGCCTAGTTGATAGAGCATCCGCCCCACAACCGGGAGGTTGGGGTTCAAGTCCCGGCCGGGTCATACCAAAGACCATATAAAAATGGTACTTCCCAACTTCTAGCTTGGTGCTCAGCATAATAGAATGGGGGAAGGAGAAGTTGTTTGTGGCGGCGCCTTGCATGGCAGTGACCTCTCTGATTCTACATGTGATTAACATTGTAGATAGGAGAAAAGTAATTTCATTCTACTGTACATGATTGGCTGTATGGGCTGATTGACAACAGAGATGGCTTCTTCTTCTTCTAGACCTTCCCAGGGAGCCTGAGGAGTGTGATCCCACCCTCCGGTCCCTCTTCTTGAAGGTAGGAACCACCACCCCGGTTGGCCATGCCAAAAAGTACTGTCCCCGACTTCCATGCAATGTTGCAGAGGCGTGTCAACCACGACAGCCCTACAACATCCAGAGCCTTGAGGTACTCAGGGCGAATCTCGTCCACCCCCGGGACACGGCCACTGAAGAGTTTTTTTTAACTACTTCGACGACCTCAGCCAATGTGATGGGCTAGTCATCCCCCTCATCCCCAAGCTCTGCTTGGCAGAGCCTTCAGTTATCAAGCTCCTCTCTTGTGGAACCAGCTGCCAATCTGGATTCGGGAGTCAGACTCGATCTCTGTTTTTAAGAATAGGGTTAAAACCTTCCTTTTTGATATAGCCTACAATTAGGGAGGGATCATGTGTTTCTGAACCCTCCCTTAGTTATGCTGCTAATAGGTTTAGTCAGCCCGGGGACCTCCAGTAATGCATTGGGCCTCACTCCTTTCTTCATTCTCAATGAAATTTTTTTTTTTTTTTTGCTGGTCATTAATATCTGTTTGCTCTCTCCCATAGATTGAGTCCCCATCGTGCTGTTTGCTCTCTGCACGTCTGTTCTTTTCATCTTCTCTATCCCCTCACCCCCCAGCCAGTCGCAGCAGATGACTGCCCCTCCCTGAGCCTGGTTCTGCTGGAGGTTTCTTCCTGTTAAACGGGAGTTTTTCCTCTCCACCGTCGCCAAACGCTTGCTCACAGGGGATCGCCTGATTGCTGGGGTCTTTCTGCAACTGTGGGGGTTCCCCCTACAGTTGAAAGTGCTATGAGATGACTGTTGTTGTGAAATGGTGCTATATAAATAAAGATGAATTGAATTGAATTGAATTGCTTCTTCTGTGGAGGGTGTGTCAGTGGCATTGAGGAGATCCTCAAACTATGCCTTCCACCGCCCAATGATATCTTCAGACGAAGTCAGCAGTGCTCCGTCCACACCATACACAGTGTGGACATGGAGCTACTTCACCCTCCTAAGTTGCTGGACAGTTTGCTAGAATCTCTTTGAGGCTGACCAAAAGTCTTGTTCCATGGCCTCACCGAACGCCTCCCACACCCGAGTTTTTGCTTCAACAGCCACCCGAGGTGCACTTCGCTTGGCCTGCCGGTACACCTCAGCTACTTTGGGAGTCACACAAGTCAACCAAGCTCGATAGGACTCCTTCTTCAGCTTGATGGCCACCTCACCACTGGTGTCCACCACTTGGTTTGGGGGTTGCCACCACGAGATGCACCGATGACTTTGCAGCCACAGCTCTGGGCAGCCGCTTCAGCAATGGAGGTGGAAAACATGGCCCATTCAGACTCCATGTCTCCAGACTCCCTCGGAATGTGGTCAAAGTTCTTCCGGAGGTGGGAGTTGAAGACCTCCCAGACAGGGGCCTTAGCCAGACATTCCCAGCACACATTCACTATACGTTTGGGTCTACCAGGTCTGAATAGCATCCTCTTCTGCCATCGGATCCAACTCTCTTTACCTGAGTGTCCAAGACATATGGCCGCAGGTCTGATGACACGATAACAAAACCAATCATCGACCTGAGACCTAGGATGTCCTGTTGCCAGGTGTACATATGGACACCCTTATGCTTGAACATGGTGTTCATTATGGACAAACTGTGGTTGGCACAGAAGTCCAGTAACTGAACACCACTCGGGTTCAGATCAAGCAGCCCCTCCACACCCTTCCAGGTTTCACTGTCGTTGCGTATGTGTGCATTGAAATCCTCCAGTAAGACAATGGAGTCTCCAAGAGGAGCACTCCCCAGCACCCCAGTCAGAGACTCTAAAAAGGGTGGGTACTCTGAGCCATCATTTGGTGTATAGGCACAAATGATGGTCAGGACCCATTTTCCAACCCAAAGGCCCAAGGAAACAACCCTTTCGTCCACCGGGTAAAACTCCAATATAGAGGCAGCAAGATGGGGGGATACAAGAATACCCATCCCTGCTCACCGCCTATCACCTGGGTCAACTCCAGAGTAGGCCAAGCTCCAGCCCCTCTCCAGGAGACTGGCTCCGAAACCAGAGCTGTGCGTTGAGGTGAGGCCAACTATATCTATCCGGTATCTCTCAACCTCATGCGCCAGCTCAGGCTCCTTCCCCACCAGAGAGGTGACATTCCAAGTCCCATAAGCCAGTATAGGAAGTTATTTCAGCCAAAGGTCTCTGCCTTCGACCACCACCTGATCCACATAGCACCGGACCCCCATGGTCCCTCCTGCAGGTGGTGAGCCCACTGGAGGGCAGACCCATGTAACTCCTTTGGCTGAGCCCAGCCGGGTCCCATTGGCAGAAACCCAGCCACCAGACGCTTGCCATCTAGCCCCACCCCCAGGCCTGGCTCAAGGGTGGGGCCCCGGTAACCCCATACCGGGCAGGGTACACTGAATCCTGGATATTTCTTTCATCATGGGAGTCTGTTGGATCGTTCTTCGTCTGGCCCTTTACCCAGGACCAGTTTATCTTGGGTGACCCTACCAGAGGCAAATTGCCCTGGACAACTCCCCACCATGATAAGGTGACGATCCTTACTGTGATGATCGCCACCTTTATAAATTTATAAAGACTCACATCTTTATAAATTTATTTTTCCTGTGGTGTTTTTACAGACTTATAATAATAATGTTTATTAGGTGTTATTTAATGTTTATGTCCATACCATGTAGTATTTTCTAATGATTGTTCTAAATTTTGATCAGTTACAGTACATTAATGCTGCTGTTTGATGTTATTAAAATTAACACAGTGACCTTTCTGCTGTTAGCAATCTAATGTTGACATATAAATGTTACAGCTTAACATCCTGTTATTTTTGTGTTAAAATAGAGGTAACGGTGAATTTATATGCCTAATAAATAATAAAATGTATATTTTTTTTAAAAAAACACCCTTAAATGTGGAGTTGTAAGAGTGTAATTTTACAACTTTAGCATCTCCAATCTTAAACACTTGCTACTCTGAATTTATCTAAGCCACTAGCAGCGTATCGGGATTTTTGTCGGTATCGGCAGTTATCCAAATTGAAAATATTGGATCAAATCAGGCATGAAAAAAGCTGTATCCTTACATCCCTACTCACTCATAGCAGCAGCCTCCATCAACATGACACTGGATATTACACGCATTACAAACACTGTTCAAGTGCAATTTAAAGAACATGACAAAAGCCCTCCCTCCACATTCCCCAGACCCCAGTCCAATCAAGCTTGTGCGTGTGTGCTGTCCAATCCATTAAAGCTGTAACCCACAGTGTACAAGATCTAAATAACTGGCTGCTAACATTTCAGATATCAAGAAAACCCCAAAAGGTCCTACACTCAAAACCAAGTGGACTCACAGCATTAGGCAGGGGTTTCAGATGTTGTAGCTGATTACTGTTAGTTACAGTGGATATAAAAAGTCTACACACCCCTGCTCAAATGCCAGGTTTTTGTCATGTAAAAATATTAGACCAAGAAAAATCATTTGAATTTTTTTTTCCACCATTAATGTGACCTATAACCTGCACAACCCAATTGAAAAACAAACTGAAATCTTTTAAGGAGAAAAATAAAAAATAAAAAGCTTACAATAACCTGCGTGCATAACTATGCACACCCTTAAACTAATACTTTGTTGCAGCACTTTTGGCTTTTATTACAGCACTCAGTCTTTTTGGGTAGGAGTCTATCAGCATGGCACATCTTGATGTGGCAATATTTGCCCAGTCTTCTTTGCAAAAATGTTCCAAATCAGTCAGATTGCAAGGGCATCTCCTTTGTACAGCCCTCTTCAGATCATCCCACAGATGTTCTATCGGATACAGGTCTGGACTCTGGCTGGGCCATTCCAAAACCTTAATCTTCTTCTGGTGAAGCCATTCTTTTGTTGATTTGGATGTGTGCTTTTTGTCATTGTCTTGCTGAAAGATGAAGTTCTTCTTCATCTTCAGCTTTCTAGCAGAAGCCTGAAGGTTTTGTGCCAGTAATGACTGGTATTTGGAACTGTTCATAATTCCCTCCACCTTGACTAAGGCCCCAGTTCCAGCTGAAGAAAAACAGCCCCAAAGAATGATGCTGCCACCACCATGCTTCACTGTAGGTATGGTGTTCTTTTGGTGATGAGCAGTGTTATGTTTGCGTCAAATATACCTTTTGGAATTATGGCCAAAATGTTCAACCTTGGTTTTATCAGACCATAACACATTTTCCCACATGTGTTTGGGAGATTTCAAATGGCTTGGATGTTTTTCTTTGTAAGATAAGGCTTCCATCCTGCCACCCTACCCCATAGCCCAAACATATGAAGAGGACGGGAGATTGTTGTCACATGTACTAAACAGCTGGTACTTGCCAGAAATTCCTGCAGCTCCTTCAGTGTTGCTACCAGCCTTTTGGCAGCCTCCCTGACCAGATTTCTTCTCGTCTTCTCATCAATTTTGGAGAGACGTCTAGTTCTTGGTAATGTCACTGTTGTGCCATATTTTCTCCACTTGATGATGACTGTCTTCACTGTGTTCCATGGTATATTTAATGCCTTGGAAATTCCTTTGTACCCTTCTCCTGACTGATACCTTTGAACAATGAGATCCCTCTGATGCTTTGGAAGCTCTCTGCGGACCATGGCTTGCGTTGTAATATGTGACTGTCTGTGAATGTCAGGAAATGCTTGCTAGAACAGCTGAACTTTATTTGGGGTTAATCAGAGGCACTTTAAATGGTGGCAAGTGTGGTGCTGACTCCTGTTTAACAGTTTGAATGTGATTGCTTAATTCTGAACACAACCACATCCCTAGTTATAAGAGGGTGTGCATATTTATGCACCAGGTTATTGTAATTATTATTATTATTATTATTATTATTATTATTATTATTATTATTTCCCCCTCAAAATATTTCAATTTGTTTTTCAATTGGGTTGTACAAGTTATAGGTCATATTAATGGTGGGAAAAGTTCTGAAATGATTTATCTTGGTCTAATTTTTTTTGCATCACAAAAACCTGGCATTTGAACAGGGGTGTGTAGACTTTTTATATCCACTGTGGTAGTGTATCAAGCTGATATACTACCACCAAATAATAATTATAATATCCAAGCTGCATAATGTTAAATCATCAAATATATAGCATCTACAACTAGCAAATCTTTTGCACAATGTATGATTCTGTAGTTCTTTTAAATACCACTGTCAGTACTTCCTTAGTAGTCTTGAGTAACACAAACTGCACACAATCAATACTTTGAAGAACAATTGTAAATAATGGATGTAAAAAGCACTCTGGCTGGATAGAATCATTGTGGTACAAATGCAATATAAACCTTTGCAGGTTGCTGCTGCATTCTGTGCTAGAAAATATACAGTACATCATTCATGTAGCATTAAAATGAAAGTTAAAAACTGAATAATAATCCTGAATATGCTACTTTTTGTCTTGAATTATAATCTAGATCTGTGAAGCAGACTCATGACTTGTGCAATGTTATCATCTAAACTTCCACACCCAACTTTCACATCTTTGATTTCCTGCCTTCAGATACAATATATGGACAAAAGCATTGGTGCCACACCTCTTAATCATTGGATTTAATTTTTCATTTCAGGGAAATATTCAGTTCAGCATACCAAGACATTTTGGACAGTTAATCCTGACAACTTTGTAGAAACAGTTTATTCTGTCCCAGCATGAATGTGCCCCAATGCACAAAGCAAGCTCCATAAATTCATGGTTGAATGAGTTTGGTGTGGAAGAACTTGGCTGGCCCACACAGACCCCATCCAACACCTTTGAGATGAATTAGTATGGAGATTGTGATTCAGGCCCTCTGGTCTAAAATGAATGCCTGACCTCATAAATGCTCTTCTGGATAAATGGGAAAATCCCACAGACACACTCTAAACTCTAAACTCTAAAAAGGTCCAGAAGAATGAAAGCTCTTAGAGGAACAAAGGGGGAACCAACTCCATGTTAATCCTATGGATTTACAGTAGGATGTCATTAGATTGGTGTAGGTGTAATGCAGGCCTATTCAGTTAGTGGCCCGCGGGCCACATGCGCCCCAGAACCAACCTCCAAGTGGCCCAGGCCCAGTCTGTGGTCCAGCGAGAGAAGCAAAGGCCAACACATTTCACAGAATTGCAGAAATCCATTAATTTCTACAGACAATAAATGCAACACTCAGCGCAGCTTAGCAACCGCCAACACACAATACAGCACATTTGGTTTGAAGTGTGGGCTATGACTGTGGCTAACGATGCTAGTGGCAAGATACCCAGCCTACACCAAACACGAACGGGCGACGCAAATGCATCCAAAGTCAATGGAAAGAGGCGAGCACAGGCAAAATCTCACATTTGCATCTGAGGGATAGCGCTAGCTTTGAAATTCTGCCGTCATCAGAGTAAAAGTATTAACATTGGAGAGTAAACTAGTTTGAAAATGAGACTGACACTCACCTGGAGAAAGAAGGACTAGGAGCTCTTCAGCTGAATTGTGATGTCATTATTTACCCATGGACTCCTGCCATGGACGTGCTAACAAGGCTAGCAGGCTAGCAACGTAAACGCCTATCATCTTGTGAAGTTTTGGAGGTAGAGACAACTTTTTCAGGTGAGCCCACCATCGGATAATGTAAACCTAAGCATGACGTTATTTGGGGATTTCAGCAGCAGGTTGAACACAGCTGCAGAAGTTATAAAGGCAACTTCGCCTGTCTGCAACTCACTCAGATGGTGAATTCATGTCTATTCACATGTTAACATTGAATTACAATGTAATTGCGCCACGCAAAAAATTTGCTCATTTGCGTTTGGTGTGACGGCACCTTAAAACATGTCATTGTCAACTCTGAAGCGCAAAATTGATGATAAAAATTGTCAGTTTAACCCTGCCTGGACTGATATGTGTGTGTAATGCAATGTGTAGTTATAAAAAGAGGTTCCTACTCACACGTGGTGATTTAAAACAAAACAAAGCACAACAGTGGATGTGCAATGTTTGTTAATGTTATCAATCTTTTCTTGGGGGGGTTGTGCACTGAAGTGTTTGACAGTTTTTTATTCAGCTAAATGTACTTTGTGATGTGCCAAGGTCAGTTATGACCAGGATGCAGTATATTTTATTTCAAAAGGGAAACAAATGTTCATGCTGCTAACAATGCACATTGAGTTTTTATGCACTTTGAGATATGCCTGAGTAAGATGTGACAAAAATGTTTTTTTCCAGAATTTTATTTTTTTCATTCTCTTTATTTAATTATTGTTTAAGAGGAAAAATATTTCTACTACTTAAAGTTCTGCGCAACCCCAGCACTGTTATTGTGTTTTTATGCACTTTTGATGTGCCTTTGTCATGTGCCAAGTGCACATTTAAAACCAAGACAATGAATAAAAAGTGCATGTTTTTCATCATATTGATCAGTGTTGGTTTGAAATTTGTCATATTCAACAGATCGCTGAACATGTGCGGCCCAGTTACATGTTTTGATTTCAAATTGTCGCCCAACTGATTTTGTAACTGAATAGCCATGGTGTAATGTATACATCTGTATGACATCTGTCTATGTAGTGTATGAAACTGCTTAAAAGGGAAGCTGCCAGGACAAAAACAGATCTTCACTGTTTAAACTCTTCATCATACTATCTTGTTATGTAAACATTTAGGCAGTACAAATTGATGCGATTCAATAGATCAGCCACTGCCCTATTGCTGAATCTCATTTTTTATTTGGCGATGGGCTCATTATGTGGTCTTAATACTTATACTTCACCTCAACAATCCTGCTTTGTTCTTTCTACCTTTATCCTAATGTAAGCTTTCCTGCCTTCTTGATTGCTGGATTATTGATTGTCTGTGGTTTGAGGCATTAGCTTCCAGTGATGAAGGTCAGCATAATCTGATCTCTCTCTGTACTTTGGGAAGGAGCCTCAGAAAGGCAAATATCCTACATAATATAAATATACTTGAATACTTAGTTTTGATTGACATTCAAGGAAGGCACAAGTAAAGCAAAATTCACCAAAACAAGTCCTACTGTTTTTCCACTGGCTTTGTCACACTGTGATTTGATTCATGTGATTAAGTATTCTTTGTTCACACATGCGTGAACCCACTGCGTCACTGACGACTCCTCGGGTAGATGCTGTCATGTTATTGTTGAGGGCTGTGAACGCACTCCCGCAGCTTACAGCAGAAGAGAAGAAGACATGGAGAGAGTGAAGGGTAGCAGAGCAGACTAGCGATGCTGATAAAGCAGGGAGGAGAGAAAAGGAGGAGAAGGACCACCCTCGACAAGCATAGCCATTTGCAGCGAGCCTACCAAATGGAACCTTCCCACACACACCATAGCCAGCCAGCCAATCGCTGCTCTCACATCCTTGACCCATCCTCCCGCGTACAACTGCTCATCTATGGCTCAGCAAAATAAACGTGAGGGGATACAATTGGAAGCGAGTCTGTGAACCACTGGGATGGAAAACTGTACCTCACTGTGTTTTTCTTTAGATATGTGAGGAAGGAGGGTGATTTGACAGTTGCTGGAATTGTGGTCATTGAAGAGAATGTGGTTTAGTTTCTATCGTCACAGTAGCATCCTCTGTGCTTGGACAACCTGTGACTTCTGAATTGTCATTTTGGCTAAAAAGCTGTTTGCATCTGAGACATTGCAACTCATGGGAATGACTTTGTATATGCTGTGTGAGAGATAAGGACGATGTTGTTTTTGAAGCTTGGTGATGATGACAGAGCAAACTGGACAAGAAACAATTTTAGAACAAAACAGTGAGACAGTGATTGAAGAGGGGCCATGAGAGCCAGGAGAGAGGCCAGGATGGTGTCTGCCTGTTCGCCATGCACAAACATAAGGTCAGCGCTCGTTTCTGATTCTTGTCTGTACATTATTAATAAGTTGTCAAATAGAAAATTAGCTAATTGGGTGTTGAAATTAATTATAAAGCTATGGTACGGGTGCAACTCATAAAACAGAATATAATGAGTCATTCAGTTCATAAAGCTATAAGCCATAATAATCAAAAATAAACCAGAAAAGTCTTGAAATATTTAACTTTACATGTAGTGAATATACCTTTTTTAATAAATTATGAAAAGACTTTTTTGCTGTGTTCTAATTTTTTAAACTGCACCTGTATTGTATTATTAGCATCTATTTTGATTACACTGGTCAACACCAAATTTATTGTCTAAGTTTTTTTAGTTGATTTAGGACAATTTTGATGTGCTGAATCCAAAAATCACATTGGTTTTGCTCAATCGGGTCAACTTTTTGAACTATGGCCACATGTTTTTTTACGTTTTTGTTTACATGTACGGGTATTTTCACTTTATATGATGCAAAATTCTTTTTTATTTCTTGAAATTCTCTGAATTTTGAACAATGATGATGTAACATCCAATTTACATGTACTTACCTTTATCAATGTCTACTATTCAATTTACAGTACAACTGTACAACTGCTTACAACTTAGCATAACAACCTGACCTGATCGAGAGAAACGGATGTCATTTTCGGATTCAGCGGTGCAAAATTGTCTTAAATCAGTTGAAAAAAAACAGACATCTTACAAAAAAATTATTTTTGTTATGTTGTGTTATCATTGTAGTATATACT
The DNA here is from genome assembly GCA_020510985.1 of Pholidichthys leucotaenia. Classification (NCBI taxonomy): domain Eukaryota; kingdom Metazoa; phylum Chordata; class Actinopteri; order Cichliformes; family Pholidichthyidae; genus Pholidichthys; species Pholidichthys leucotaenia. The sequence goes on from CM035847.1 coordinate 145,614,931, forward strand.
GTATGTGTATAAGAAGCTTACAGCAAGACTTAATCACGCAATACAGACACTAATACATGTAAAAATGGCATTTAACTCTGTATCTACTTCTCTCTTAAATGCACAAATAAAACAAATGCCACACTGGTTGTTTGACGTACCGCCCGCTCTGTAGTTGCTCTTATACTGAAAAAAAAACAGTCTGTCATTCTATGGTTACTTACAGAAAATACTACTGTGGCTTCCACTAACCCAGTCTGGACATAGCAGCTGTACCTCTGTTTGACCTTTCCTGAAAAACACTGTCAACAACAGTTTAAATGTCAGTTGCATTAATTTCTATCTCCAGTTATTTTAGCTTTCAATGATTTAAACAAACTGTTCACAGAAAATTACATGTATAGCTGGTCTGTACACTTACACATGCATGCCATGCAAATATTATGACTGCATTGCATTTTTTTCTATATTTTTTTCTCCTGGTTAGTTCATATAAAAAAATATTGGCTTTTATTTTAAAAAAAATAGAAATTAATTGAGGAAAAACTGTCACATTGATTTTCTTTTCCCTAGTGAATGATTGCCAGGGTGTGGCAGAATAAATAACAATATACTGGTACAGTCCAGTTGTCACACACATGTGCACAGGTTTGTACTGAGGGGATTTTCCAGCTGCCTTTTAAATCTCCCTTCTGATGCAGGTCCATTAAGAGCAATTTGATTAGATTTACTTGGTCTGTCGACAGGGATACAGAGCAGTTCTGGGACTGCTGTAGGTTTCCATTTAGTGATGAATATTCTTGGTGGGCACCTTTAAATGAGTATCTCTTAAGCCCTAAATAAATCACAAACCATACTCATTAAAGATCAATAGCAATGTTACCAGCCTAGATATAATCAGTGACCCCGGTTACATGGTCACAATAAACCGAGTACTGGAAATAAACTGATAATGTGGCGGATGATGAACGAGAACCCAAGAGTAGAGGCACGGAATAAGTGCAGGCACGGCGAACTGAAGTTTAAAAGGGTGTTTTATTCATCCACCATCACAGGACTCACTCCAGCGCTGTGAAAGATATGGTTGGCTTATATACCCAGCTAGACAATGCATGCATGGCACATTAACATCACAGTAAACTGCAGGGAGGCATGGACATTTATATGAGAGTCACGCATATCAGTAGCAGGATTACTGGCAGGAAGGAGAGGCTGCCTATTGATATCAGTACATACATCTCACTGTTATGCTAATTGCTCCAGCTGAGCGCTCTGCTTGTCCGTAGGCTGTGGGGGTCACCACCCCCCCCCAGAGGGCTCAGCTGGGGGCTGAGGCGTCGATCGTCCGGCTTTGGGAGCTCTCTGCGGGAAAAGTTCTGTGCCGGAGGAGGGGGAGGGAGGAGGGTGGGGGTAGCGAGTGCCGGCCCGGGACGGCAAAGTTGTCCGGGCCGCGCAAAAATTGCATGTGGACCCACGATGTTGACGGGCTGTCCCGTTGAACGTGGCGGAGATCCACAGCGGCTGTGAGAAGAAAAATTTGTCTCTGACTCCTCTCGCGGTTATGAAGAAAAACAGGAGCTGCAGCTGTGTGAGGGACTTGGCGTGTTGGCTTTAGGTGCGCACGCAGCCCTAAAGCCCTCGGGGACAGCTGACGGCTGGATTCCCATTGTGCGCCGTGGCTGAGACCCATACAAAATCCTGTGTGCAGGCTGCGTGTGTGCTTCAGGTGTGTGAGCAGCCCTGAAGGTTCCGATGTGCAGCGGAGGAGGACGATGGCGGTCTGTGGAGCCGTTATTGTCCCGTGCGTGGTGCGCTGTCCTCGTAACCCCCCGGTGTGCGTGCAGGGGTTCGGTGCATGGCAGGTCCGCTGTCGATGCGAGTCAGGGTCAGGGAGCTTGCTGGAGATCAGCGTTGTCGGCGCCGATGGTCATCCCTGTTCGGGCTGTTGCTGTCGTTCGCTCGTGCCGGGTCATGGTGCGTTCTGGTCCACGCGCTGCGTTCTCCGTCGGCCCTGCAGGTCGCCGTCGTGGAGAGAGGACGAGGTGCGTGTGCGCTCGTGTGGGTGCGGAGGAGCGGTGAGAGGGAGTAGACGCTCTTTGTCCCTCGGCCGGTCCCAGCGTGGATGTCCCGATCTCAGGCGAGGGTCGCACCATGACGCTTTCTGCAGCCTTCCCGGTCGTGGATGATCTCCGGAGAGTTTTCCTGGTGTTGGCTCTGCGTCGAGGTCTCCCGTGTGGCAGAAGGGAGGGCAGTCCATTTGCGTCAGGCAGCTGCGTTCATTCGTCGTCGGGAGTCACTGCCGGGGGCTGCGTTCGTTCAGCGTGTTCTTGTATTCGGGGTCACCAGTGTGGCGGATGATGAAAGAGAACCCAAGTGTAGAGGCACGGAATAAGTGCAGGCACGGCGAACTGAAGTTTAAAAGAGTGTTTTATTCATCCACCATCACAGGACTCACTCCAGCGCTGTGAAAGCGCACTGGAGCGAGCCCTCAGCAAACAGGCAATGCGTGTGATCAAAACAGCAGTAGTAAGAGAAGAGAGAGAGCAAGCGATATGGTTGGCTTATATACCCAGCTAGACAATGCATGCATGGCACATTAACATCACAGTAAACTGCAGGGAGGCATGGACATTTACATGAGAGTCACGCATATCAATAGCAGGATTACTGGCAGGAAGGAGAGGCTGCCTATTGATATCAGTACGTACATCTCACTGTTATGCTAATTGCTCCAGCTGAGCGCTGTGCTTGTCCGTAGGCTGTGGGGGTCACCCACAATAATGCCAATAATCAGTTTTCTCATGTTTACATGCACTGAATAAATGGATTACTGTAACCACTTGATTTAATGACCCCAGTTACATGGCCTTTATCAGATTATTCTGTTTGCATGGCCACTTGAATAATCAGCTAACTGCAGAAATCCAATTGTAACCGGTTTATTAGTGTACATGTAAACATGGTCATTGTTTCAGTGATGAGAAGAAGAAGAAGCCATCTCTGTTGTCATTCAGTCCATACAGCCAATCATGTACAGTAGAACGAAATTACGTTTCTCCTATCTACAATGTTAATGTAGAATCAGAGGGGTCGCTGCCATGCAAGGCGCCGCCACAAACAACTTCTCTTTCCCCCATTCTATTATGCTGATCACCAAGCTAGAATGCAGGAAGTACCATTTTTTTTAATATGGTCTTTGGTATGACCCAGCCAGGACTTGAACCCCAACCTCCCGGTTGTGGGGCGGATGCTCTATCAACTAGGCCACCACTCTAAAAAGAAGTGAGAAAGTAGCTCATTTCTTTAATGGGAAGAAAAGAGTGTTGTGCAAACATTTTTTTTTTTTACAGAAAAATAGAGTAAATATGTCAAAAATAACTTAAATAAAGGCTTTTTTTTTACTAGAACAGAACCATAATTCATTTAATAACTAGCCCCTGTGATATTATACAGTATATTTTTGTATCTACAGTTTATATTATCTTCACTTTTCACTGAGTGTAATCCAGGTAACCCATGAAATTAGATTACAACAAACATCTTTTTTATAAAGTTAAATCTAGGCTTTTTTTAATTATCTTATGGCCTTAAAGTTTAAGAGATAAAATGCATTCTTTTATATGCCTATTATGATTGTTTGATTTTGTCATAAGAACAAGTCCAGTTCAATTTGATGAAGGGTCTTTGCAAAAATAGAAGTCTGATTTACATGATTACTAATGCCTGTATTCACTGCCTGTTTTTGCTAAACATGGCAGGGAAATTGTGAAAATATTAAATGTGGCTTATTTTTAAATGTAATATCCATTTTTAATTCTTTTTTCTACTTTAAGTACTGTTTACTTACTTATTCATTTACTTACCTGCTTTCTTAACTTGTCCATGTTAAAGTTATTTGATAACAGCCTGATTTTTGAGCCAGCTGTTGATGTTGCACACTGAGGATGTTTGATTAGATACTATTCTCTGGTGTGTAGACAGACTGGCTGTCACTGACATACGGTACATGCACTTCTCTACCTTCGTGAAAGGTCTTGTTTTCATGCTGGTTGGACATCTGCCTCTAACTAGAGACACACAGGGATAGGTGCCACGCACATATGCCATCCAATAGCGGAAGCCAAGTTTAGACCTGTCTTTGTCTTCGCCACTAATTTCATTCAGTGATTCATTTTTAGAAACGGCTCGCCCTGCAGTTGGAGCTGAAACTGACACCTCTCTATTTACCTGTTCTCCACATGATATACAGCCTAATTATGGGTGCTGGGGTTCATTCAGTCCACTGACATCTAAAAATGATAACTTGGATGGTATGAGGACTCTATGCCAGAATAAGTAGAGATAGTGTAGGCTTGAAGCAGCCATATACATCCAGTTTTAGGTCTTTAACATTAACTGAGAGGACATAATGTATCTGTCTCAGCAAGCTTCACTGCTGACTCATCACTGTGCTCCTGGAGTCCCCAGTGTGATACCCATACTGTATTGTGTTAAGCAAATTAATCTTGCTGATGGTGCTAAATGTGTGTATCTATGCCTTAACATGGGCACAATGAATTCATTTTTGCTGCAACTAAGCACTTTTGCTTTGACGAATTTACAGGGATAAACCTTGAAGTAGGCTGTAGGTGGGTATCCTTCTGTCATGCTCATATTACTTGAACAATTAGCTGTGTATGAAGCAGTGAGATATTTTCAGGAGAACCGTGGCCACAGAACAAATTCCAAGTGCTGCATTCTTTGAGGATGTTCTTTGGTTGCATTCCACCCAAACAGAAGAAGTGTTTGATAATGGGATTTGGCTTCATAGCGTTTTTTTCTTACTGTGACGACCACACCTGTTTTGGCTGCTGAGCCGGCTGTTCTTCTTTATCTGAGTGTTCTGTGGCTCAGGTGTGACCACGTCATGAGGTGTTGAGAACACTAGTGCCCAGCGTTTCCAGTGTAAAAACACACCCTACTTTCAGAGCAAAAGGTGTAGCTCTGAGCCCTGCTCTGAGCTTTGATTGATTTATTTATTTTCCAGACTTGATATCATGTTTTTTTTAATATTCTTTGTTGTGGTATTTGAGCTGGACATGACATGACACAAGCGTGGGTGTCACAGATGCCACCTTTGTGTGACGAGCTGTAACAGGGGACATCATACAAAGGTGCACGCACTTCTGAAGAGTCTCATCTCTAGAGTGAGCTAAAAAAAGATTCTGAAGAATGATATACAGCAACTAACATGGTCAGTGCTACATTCTGTGGAGGAGGAAAAAAAATGAGCTACTGCCAAGAGTCTCCAGCATGCAAAGACTTACTGCAGTGGGAATACACAGTGACTAATGTTGTTGAATGCCAAGGATACACAGTGGTGGCAGGTTAAGTGATTGGTTACTGTTTTTGTTTTCCTTTTTTCTTAGAATAATGGTGACTGTCCCCATCTATTATGAGGGGACAAGGTCGAGAGGCAAAAATTGTCTCAACTTCTTTTGTGACTAGGAAAAAAAGGGTACAATTTGGCTTTTGAATAATACTGTTTCTTCAAATCAAGTCAAAATAAGCTTACTTATAATGCAGGAGACCAAGGAATCACCCCAGCATCTACACATGACAGGAAAACTGCATGCACCCCATACCAGCAGGGAATAAAGTACATGGTAAATGAATAGTGAATAGTACAGGGAAACAACCAGCATATTATTATGGAGGGCATCAAGTGACCCTGGACTGCTGCTGGTGATAAAACTAACATTTTTTTCATTATTCATTAGACATTTAAACACATTGCTATAGTAGGTTTGATTGATTTTATCTCACAAAGATCAAGATATTACTGCCACAATGTCACAGGTTGTTAAAGTTAGCTGAGTCCTTCAAAGGTGTCAACTTACCAGATCCATGTCAGATCCAGTGCTCTGGGCCAGTTGGACTCCTTTGCATTTCCATCTTTACGGGAAGATTTATTTTGCAGGTCTAATAAATCAAGGGCTGTAATTTGTCTTCTCTAAATTGTCTTCCACCATCTAAGATGTGATTGATTTCCACTCTAGCTGCTCCACGGACAGCAGGGATTGGTCTTACTTAAAGCTTCCTCTGTTTATCTGCATCATATTTAAAAAGGAAAAAGACACCTGGTCTTCTCATAGCGAACATTAAAGCATTTGGACACTGTGCATTTATTTTGACTCATCAAGCACCGGCAACCGGATGCATTAGCTTGATGACCTTTATTTTCATCCTGTTATGCAGAAGTTATTCACTTTTTTCATAGTGTAAATGCTGAACTTGATTACCTCACTGACGGGCACTGGGTCTGTGGAAGCCAAATAAAACATCTCAGTAGCTGCTGGGAAGCTCAGTCAGCGTTAAAGGAGTGGGAAGACACGTGCTGTAACTAGAAAATCTGAATGTTTTATTCCATATGGCTTTAAATGAATTGAGTGCGTAGATGGAAGAGTGGTTGAGGGTCTCTGATCAGAGTGATCCATGGTGCACATGGGTGCACTCTTTACTGAGCTGCTGGCGGTTGTGGCATGAAAGCTCTGCCAAATCGTCAAGTTTAGTTTCTCTTTACATGAGCACATAAACACGCATGCTTATATAGTATGTATCTGTGATCATATGTGAAGAGTGAGTTTAGAACTCTGTTGGTCATATTATATTCCTGAGTTCTGAATAAAACAAACAACAAATGTCAGAACATATTTGTTAGTCATTTTAGGGCGTGTAAATCTGAATCGGAGTGCTCACCAAGTAGCCTCGCCAGGATACCCAAAAATGCTGTTCTTGGTTCTCTCAACAACAAATTGTGCCTTTGTACCAGTGCAAAGGTCATCCAGACCAATTACTGGGAACACAACATTAACAGTTTCTTACCTCATTATGCAGTCCAGTGGTAACAGATTATTGAGCGCACGGTTTTTGATTATAGGCACTTCTGGAAGCTGCAGCGGACTACTGTGCATTTTATGTGGTTCAGTGGTTCACAGAACAATCACATGATGAGTAATCGAAGAAGAGATTCTAGCAAAGTTTCTCATTTACTCTTCTCTACCTTTACTGATAGGCCAAGCAAAAGAAGTGGAAGAAACTGATATGGAAACCTCAAAGGTAGGCTGTAACTCAACAAGCATAAGACACTCAAAACAGCAGTGGCATTTTATGGCAGGAGTAGTCAACGAACTGCTGTTACACATCATGTCATCCTTCTTCTGCTGCATATACTAACCCATGCCTTAGTTTTAATAAAACTGCCATCTGTGTTATAGTTTCAATGACAATGTCATACTGTGGACTGCCAATAGAGGGTGTTGTTCTTGCAAGGCATAAAACCCAAAGAGCCACTCTTCTTCCCCTCCTCTCAACTTCTCATGGTCCTCATGTTTCACAGTGAGTGAGACTGAGAAGTAAAACTGCAGTAGCATCATTTACTCAGACACTGTCAGCACTGTCCTTTACAGGTCACTGCTTGGTGTTGGGAAACTGCTCTTCCTTATGGATCATCCATAGTCTAAAGTGTAACATAGTCTAAAAAGCAGGGGTGTCCAATCATGTGCCGTAGACCAAGACCCTGTGGGTTTTCTCTTCTACCCAGTCTCTTCAGCAGGTGTTTGCACTCATCAGAAATCAGTGGGAAGAAATTCAGTGAAATCTGCTGTTGAAGACACTGGTTGGAGGTAAAGCCTGCAGGGTCTTGGCTCTCCATTGCACATGATTGGACACCCCTGGTGTAGGACACATTCACAAGATTGGTTAACTAGCTAAGCTTAGGTAAATGAATGGAATACGGTGGCATAAAAGCAAGTCACACACTCACCTTCAATGTGGTATGCTTATAAAAGGGTCGCAGATAGACTCCTTCACAGTCCCTGGGGCTTTTGCGGTCAGATAGTAACGCTCATACTCTAACAGTAACTGTTTTTTGTTAATTTGGGTGAACTAGCTTCACTACTATCTACTGAAACACTTACATGTCAAGATCCCACTGACACAACAGGCAGGATGTCAGGTGGGAAGAGAATATCTTTTAAATTTTCAAAATAAAACACTTCAATAGTCAATAGAGAGGAGAGAAAATTATTTCTTTTGTCTCTGTGGCTCTCTGGGACCCAGTCCCAGTGCTGTAGAATGTCTTTCACGGCCTTGAATCTTTGTCCTTTTTAAATCCTGGCTGTTAATATCCAGACGATCTGCCCTCAGGCTAAAGGAGTTTGATAGAGTCTGATCATGGATTCACTGTGGACACCGCTGAGTTTGCTTTAAGTTACTGTCCTCCTTTGAGTCCTCCATCTTTGTAGGACTGTACTCACAGAGTGCTTACACCTTATAGTTTCAGAGACATAAATGTAGCATTCAGCAAGAAAGTTACAGTATATTTTCAGTAACTTTTGTGTGGTGGTACTCTGGCCATCGGGATGACAGGACTTTTCCCAGTGGTGTGAGGGTTGTTGGGCTAGCACAAATCATCAACTTTACTAAACATAATGTACCATGCTTGATTTAGTTAAGGGACTGTGTGCACCAGTGTGGTGTGGGAGCAGAATTTCTTTCACATAAATTTGCTGATGATATTTATTTATTTAATTTTAGTAGTTTGTATCAAGACAGCCTCATCTGGAAGCATCAGTAGGCCTTGTGCGTCTTATTTGACCTTGATGGTGAAATCTGTATACATAGGCTGTTTCCCCATCAGAGCTTATTAAAGTGACTAACAAAAATCAACTTTTTTTTTCTTGTTAACATGTCTGTAACATTTTAATGACTTACAAGACATATCAAGAGCTAAATTGCTCAAATGTCTTATATCTCTGTTTTTTTTGCTGTAAAGTTTCACTTAAAAGCCCCGCCCCCTGCAAAAAGGCGAGTCGAGACAGAATGTTTTTGTTGGCATAACTATTCGTGGTGCTGGCACATGGGAAATGTTGAGCCAATCAGGACACTCTGGCCTAACTGATGTTATCCTCCAGGCTAGTTAGCATTTTTTAACAAACTGCTTTGAAAACTTGACCCAAACTAAGATGGGTTTTACAATTAAACTGCTTTTAAGAACTGATGCAGTTTCAGTCATTATCCTGGGCCATCATGTATATAACTGGGCATGTCCTTCAACCAGTAAGTCTTTTTATCACAGGATTTATTCTGATAATGTAGTGCTGGCCGCTATTAACCTTGTGGTATGTGATTGGGCCTAGTAATCCCCGATTCTGGCATTTGAAGGGAGCAAGGGAGCGAAAAGATTTTGACATGAAACTGTAAGATAATGAAAGTTTTTTTGTAGAAGAAAGGGCATAAGATACCATTTTAGACAATGTAGATTTGTTTTTACGAGTGCATGCTTATAGAAAGCAAGTATTCTTGTCTGAAAACAAGTAGGCCAATCAGGCTTTCCAGGCCCAAATGTAGGCTGTGTTTGAAAGTGGAATACAACGAGAAGTAGCCTGTATGAAGGTAATCACACGTTACATTTTGACAAATATAAAAGGGACTGAACACTGCAATGTATTTGATTGTGTGAATATTAATTACAGAATTCTTGAAAATGAATGGGACATGCAGTATTAGTGACTGTTTAAAAACCCTTGTTTATTTGTTTGTCAGACTTATTTGTGTGATCTTTTATGACTGAGATTCTTGTAGTTTTGGGGAGTGGCAGTTGTTCGCTCACCATTATAACTGTTTTAGTTTATAAAGTATGTGTAGTTTATAGTGTATTGTCAATAAACTCATGCAGTACTATAACAGGACATGTTCACAAATATTTGAGACCCATTGTAGTGCATCATTTTATATTGTAGCAATATTAAAAGGTTTTTAAAACTGTAATCAGTTGAATTAACTACAAAACACCCAACATTATTATACATAGCAAAAGGACCTGTTTGACTGTAACCGTTGCATCAGTGCTGCCCATTTGTCAGAAAATATTTAACTAAAACTGATTAATTTTGTTATTTGGGCATTTTTGTGTCCTGTTTGGCCTTTCCGCTCCATAATCATGGTGGTATTATTATTAAGTTTTTAATTTTTAGATATTTGCGCGGGAGGGGGGACTTACGGTCCTGCAAGATACAGTGGTACCACATGGGTGAAGCAGCAGTTGGGACTCCCGTCTACCACTGACTGTGCAGGCTGGGCGTGCTTTCCTGTGAAGGACCGTGGTCCGCCTGGTTGGGCTGCTGCTTCTCTCGGCATGTCCTGTGTTGGATACACCAGTGTTCTTTGTCAGACCCGGGTCCCTGCTGACGCTCCTGCCAGTCTGCTCACACGCCCCGTGTTCTCCACATATGCCAAATTATCCTTTAGACCTACATAATCACAGTAATTTTATGGTGTAATTTTTTAAACACTTTGTTTATGAAGTATTTAGCAAATGTGTTTACAGCAGAACAGATATACTGTAGACATATAGTTTTCTAAGACATTTCAAAGAAACGGGAAAAAAGGCAGGGAAACAGAAAAAGAAAAAAGAGTTGATACATAAGATGTATATAAACATTAAAGGTCTGATGACAGGATTTTGACATTTTTAGCATGTTGTGTAAACCCAAAAGTCATTGTCGATGATCAATATAATATTTACAACCGCACCTGCATAACGTAGTTATCATCAAAAACTGCAGCCGCTGACTGGACTGTGGTGCCGCCCACCGAGTGAAGGGGGAGTCAGAAATGACGTAAGCAAGAGAATGGACGCTGGTGTTGTTGACTGGAATGCCAGCAGCTTTGTAGCTCACAGTTTCTCTGGTTTCTTGTTTTAGTTTTACAGCTATGCCTTCGCGTTGTGTCACAGGCTTTGATAAACAGCAGGCTGTGAAAGACCACATCACACACTTCAGCTCCAACTGTCATAAGCCTCCTCATGCACTCCTTGTGCACTTTTACGCAGGAGGAGCGCACGAGGAGGAGAAGGATGAATGGATTTACGCACAGGATTCACCACAGCACATGTATTGAACATAAGACTGATGACAACAGTTCCCAAAAAGGTGAAGACTTACAAAAATAAACAGAAACACTTACAGTTGGTGTTCGGGGCCAACATCGCCCAGCGAACATGGAGAGGAGACATGTTAACCACGGTTGCACCCCAGGGCCAACATCGCTTCAAGGGGCACAACAGAACCCAGACCCAGAACCCAGACATAAAAACAACAAGAACTCAACAGATAATACATAATAAACCCGATGTCTGAGCCACAAAGAACGGTCAGAACCGAGCCTACAGGATAACACGGCCTCGGTTCGTGACACCAACTGACTGTATTGTATTCATTGCCACTAATTTGGACTTTTTCCTGTTATAATAATTAATTTAATATTTTTGATAGTTACAGTACGTGTGCTGTACCAGTTATGAGTATTGTTTTTCTTGTGACCAAACTCTAGAAAAAATGAGGACTATCAGTTGCTTCTGTTTTCTTGTTATTGTTGAAAATCACATGCCCATTGATACAAAACAAAAGCAGTTAATAAACAATAACAAACAAAATTGCATTTTTTATGATACATAAATAATAGGGAATACATTATTTTTAAAGATATTGCCATCAGTAACACAGAGAATAATTTTAATTTCTAAAGGGGTTTTACAGATAATTGAACTTTAAAATGATAATTTATGGCCACGAGTATGCTCTAATTTACTAAAAAAAAATTATATTTGCAAAATAAAAAAAAAAATTCTATCTCTTGTTCAAATACCCAGGATTGCAAGCAACGTCCAAATGATGACAACAGTTATGAGATTTTCAAGTATCACACTAAAAATATTTAGTAATTTTATTTTCTTGTAAAAATTGACAACAGTTGTGGTCAGATAAACATGTATTGAATGAAAAACAATACTATGAAAACATAAAGGTAGCTAGTCAGCATAACTAAAACCGACATATTGTCCCCCTTGTCGTGGAAAGGTCTCTCTGATCTTGTGAATGACGCAGGCAGGTATTGGCACGTGGACTTTCTTCTCCCAGGTGCTTCTCATCACACTATCACCAGCACTGCGTGTACTTAAGCGGCCATTTGCCAGTCATGCACTGCTGGTCCATAGTATTGTTATCCAAGCTGTTAGTCTGCCAGTATTTTCAGCACTCTCATGACGTGTTAGCCAGTCCATATTCGCTGTGGTTCTCGTGCGTCCTTGAAGCGATGTCGGCTCTGGGGCGCACCTGTGGCTAACACGTTTCTTCTCATTTGCTTGCTGGGCGATGCCGGCCCCCAAACACCATCAGTAAGTGTGCATGTGTTTTTTGTACGTCTTCACCATTTTGGGAATTGTCTGTCTTTCTGTATTAAATGTGTTGTGGTGAACCCTGTGGTGAACCCTGCATGTTAATCCTCATTATTTCATCCTCCCTCTCCGTGTACTGCGTAAGAGCGCACTGAGGGTCATGACATGTCCTGCTCCTGACAGAAATACTCTCCTCTTCTGTTGTCATGCTCACACACAGACTACACTGGCACCTGCAAAAATAAAAAAAATAGTATCTTTTGATTTGTTTATTTTTTTGGGGGGCATTGAAAGTATCAGGTAGATGTTTCAGTTTTATTATAAATACACTGCTATGATTTTATTGAGAAATTGGGTTTAAATAAATTATATTTATGAACAAATAATTTGTTACAATATCTGTAACAAAAGCATACCACTCAGTGTTCCCCTGCCGTGCGTTTGCCGCTGCTGCTGTGGTGGGCATGTTTGCCTCACCACCGTCACTCTCTGAGTCTGACTCGCTAGGCACAATGTCCACTTGATACGGCTCAAACCTATAAGGTCTGATGCCCCCAGATTCTTCATTATCATCCCATTCTTCTGAACTATAATCGTCTGAAGATTGGACAACACAAACCAATTCCAGACTACATGTGCTGGAACCATCATCGACGTTTTCTACTGCTTCCATCCTGCGTGTACAATGAGCAGCCAAGTGCTGTGTTCTCCCGACGATGTCACAACGTGGCCGGGGGGTTTTCCAACCACTGACACAATTGGTGACGTGGTGCTCATGAAAACGTTGGATATTCACATGAAAAAAATCCTGTTTGACTTAGAACTGCACAAACCCACCTATTTCATCATATTGAAATTATGTGTTGCAAAATTAGATGCAGTCAAAATCGTGTCATCGGACCTTTAAGCATCATCAATAGAAGTAAGGCAGGTTTACTACAGTCAAAACCACTCAACATAGTAGGAAGTGCATATGGTAAGATTTGGTATATTATATAAAGCGGTAGTCTCAACCGTAAAAGTATATAAATAGTGCAACTGTTATAGCAGATTTCAGTTATCATTCATCTCCCAACATCAGTAATGGTAAACATAGAGATATAAGCTGGGGGTACATTTGGAGCATGCTCAGTATTAAGGAAATGAGGGTGTAGAAATAAACCTGATGAATGGGGCCCAGGTGTTGTTAAACTTCTGATGGGATTTGTTCCTATTGTATCTAAGTTTTTCTAGGGGAATCAAAGAGAGCACCTCCTTAACCCAGTCAGTAAAAGATGGGGGCTTTTTTGATTTCCAGCAACGGAGGATAAGGCTCTGTGTTTGAAGTGAAACAAATGCCATGAAATTGGCTTGGAGTGTTCCATCCATTCATCCATCTTCTTCCGCTTAATCCTTGTCGGGTCGCGGGGGGGGGGGGGGGGGCTGGAGCCTATCCTAGCATCTTTGGGCGAGAGGCAGGGTACACCCTGGACAGATCGCCAGTCCATTGCAGGGCCAACACAGAGATACAGACAAACATTCACTCTCACAGTCATACCTAAGGACAATTTAGAATCCCCAGTTTGATGCCAGTAAGGGAGAAACAATATCATTTTAGAGGAACATGTATATTTCAAAAACCTACAGTGAGAACTACCACCAAGCAACACTGTGTTTCAGTGCAAGGAATCAGATTATGGAACAATTTTGGACCTGAATTAAAATCATGTACAACGCTTGGACAATTTAAACTAAAACTAAAGGAAGAAATACTCCAAACATATATACAAGATGACGTGTAAAATCACATAAGCATTGTCATATCCAGCCTGTGTTGTGTTGTTGCTTAGTTTTTTTTTTCTGTCACACTTTGTCTTAGCTTCGTTTTTTTTTTAATTGTAATCGCTCTTGTCTTGTTTTTTGGTTTTTTTTGTTTGTTTGTTTTTCTTTTGAATTCTTAGATGGAATATGGGTGGGCAATATAAGCTGCGGCTTCAGCCATCACCCATTTCGGATAACTTATGTTGAATTGTATAATCAGAGGAGTTATTGTCTAATTTGTCCTTGTTAGATTTTCTTTCCCCCTTTGTTATATTATTCAGTTCCTTTTAACCTGTACTATCCGAAATAAATAAAATAAAGATTCATTCAATTAACCTAACTTGCATATTTTTGGCATGTGGAAGGAAACTGGAGAAATCCTGGAGTAAACCCACGCAGACAAGGGGAGAACATGCAAACTCCACACAGATCACTGTTGGTTAGGGGCTGGGATCGAACCCAGGATCCCCCGGCCAAGGGTGAGTTGCTGTGCCGCCACAGTGCTAACCACTCCACCACCGTGCTGCCCGCTTGGGGTGTTGTAATAGTAATATTTTCATCAGGAATTCCCAAAATAGCTATAGCTGGATTGAGACTGATTTTTGTATGGTGTGATTTTTTTAAGCATTAACTCTTCAGTATTATCTTTTTCTAGTCAAATTTGTCACTTTTCACTTCCTTGTTTTACTCACGGAGCGCTGTGGTTACTGATGCCATGGTGCCGCATATTATCCAATCAGTACGGAGTCAATCTGACACTCCGCCCACACTTCTGTGTGTGTTTTTTTTAACACATTTGGACATATGGTTATTTAATATCAATTTGAACAATACTGGGAGATGCAAGTAATATACGTAACTAAACAATTAAAACTGAAGAAAAGACGTTTTAAAAATTTTTGTAAAATGTAATTCTAAAAAGATGCAATTTCTGGTGAGGAATAAATTAGAACACCCCCACATTTATTACCACTTAAAATGGCTAAAATCACACACAGATTAGAAACTCGTTGCTCAGCATTTTGAAGGAGGCTTGTTCTATTTAAACCTCAGACATTACTACGGTCACACTGCAGGTCTTGATGCTCAATTCCGATGTTTTGCTGAGATCCGATTTTTTTGTGTGGGCATTCACATTACAACTTAAATGTGACCGTCATCAGACTCCAGTGTGTGAACAGTCTACAGCTATGAAGTGACCCGCATGTGCAGAAGAAAACGTAACATCAGACACAGCGTTGTAGAACGATTGAGGAAAGGGGGGGCAGAACTTCTTAACCCTGATGCAGTGCAGCAAAATAAAATGTTAAAATCATGAATATGAGACCAGCTTCATTCCTCTACAGGCCAGATGACCGCTGTGATCAGCTCTGATTTAACAGAATTGATCGATTAAACAGCCCTTAAATGTGCCTTTACTGTGCACCTGTAATGTCTGACGGTTTCAGCCCTGAACTACCCCCCCCCCGAAATTTTGAAGTTATTGTGCAGTCGGAGCCGACAAAATTACAATCCAGTGATAAATTGATTAAAAAGAGAGCATGAATCAGCTGTGTAATCGATCGATTAATGATTAATTGATAAGCGGCATTTTTCCTGAGAATCTGAATTTCCCTTGTTATCATTATGGTCTAACTATAATTTAAAAAGCTTATTACTGTTTATGATATACTGAACAAAAAATTGGCATCATATTCCTCAAGGATTTGTTGATTTTATTGTAATCTGTTACATGTTAAACATTAACAACATAAAATAAACTCAGAAAATAAAATTAATTTATTTTTCACATTATGTTATATGTATATGCAGTATACATACAGTATATGCTGTATATGACAATTATAAAATTTTAAATAAATATATACTATATTATTGATATTAAACTTCAGCAGCATAAAATATAATAAATTCTGAATTAAAAAATGTGTGGACTAAAGCTGGATTTATGCACCTGCATCACAGCGATGCCATTGCCGACGTACATCACCAATGCTGTTATCAACATTTTTTTTCTTGTCCGCTGGTTTGAATACATCAGTACGTTGCTGATGGAATAATTTGTATTCATTGTGTTTTTGTTTATTAAGTAGCAACGGACAAGAGCAGATTGCAATGGAGTTGGAGCTAATTAATGTTAAAATTGCAACTTTTCAAATGATTTTGCAACAGACAAAGAAAGAGAAGATGCCAGAGAAAACGGTACATGCGACCACTGGCACTGCCGTCATTTCACATTCTATGTAATTAATGGGGTTAGGACAGGTCATCGAAATGTTCTGTTTCTGCTAACTTCCTCAATATTCTTTTGAAATTTACTGTAGTTCATATAACTCACTTTAGAAGTGTTCCCGTGGTGAACGAGCAGAGACTTCCCGGGGGCTGACATCTTCTTGGGTTCTTTTCTTTGTTATGGTTGGAAGGTGGCAATGGGTGACCACGTGTGTCCCCGCCTGGACTGGTGATGCCACTACATTTCATAAAATAAACACCAATTGTAAAGGACTGCCGAGTTATCAATTAATTGACAACTAATTTAATTTCGTCGACTAAATTCACATCAGCAGTTAATCAAAAGTCAGTTAATTGTTAACATCCCTAATATTGAGGAAGTTAAGCAGCGATTTGTAGGACTCGTCCTAACCCCAGTAACTTCATAAATTGTCAAATGATAGCAGCAGTGGTGGTTGGACATACTGTAGCATTTTTTCTTTTTTTCTGTTGCAGCAACTGTATGAAAAGTTGCCTTTTTTAAAACATTTATTAGCTCCAACCCCTTCAAAATATGCTCTTGTCCATTGTTATTCAAGAAACAAGAACACACGATGAACACATATCACTCTACACATCAGCACCAACACACTTTGGCAATGGAACAACACATTCAAACCAGCACACAAGAAAACATTGTTAATCACTGTGTCAGCAATGGCATCAACATGATGCGGGTGCATAAATCCAGCACATCAGACATAGAACCACTAGGATTTTTTTAAAAAGATCTATATAAAGGATGGTATCAATAAATTGCCTGGAGGCTTATGGTGGAGGCTCTCTGGCTCGCTTGTTGTTGGTGCGGTGGGCCTTTGTGTCTCTGGGTGGATCTTGGTTCCTCGCGGTGCAGATTGTTTCAAGTGTGCCCCTTGTCTACAATGCCACTAGTCAGCCCGCGGGGGGCGCTGCCAACCATTGGGGGTTGGTTGTGAAGTTGTCCACTCATCTCTACTCTCCACGTCAGCCGTGTGCTTCGCTAGCAAGTTGTGTTTGTGACTTGGCCTGCTCCAATAATGGCTGGGTTCAGGTCCACGGTGGACACGGGTTGTTTGCTCTTGTCGGTAGAGTCATCTGGCCGTTCTTTGGAGTTGGCCTTCCTTTGAGAATACTCCATTCTTTATTTCCATTCTGGCTCATGGAGGCCTCCATCCCAGGCTGCAGTTCACCATGTGCTACACTACTTCCTAACTTCCCAAACTGCAGTGGTTGCAGGCCGTAAAGCCAAGAAGGCCAAAAACCGATGTATTGATCACAATCAGTGGGGTGTTAATTGGCAATCAATGCTTTAATTCTTCACTAATTCTTGTAACAGTTTTCCCTCTCCAACAGATGTATCAGCCGTATAAAAATGCTGCTAAGCCATATAATTGCTACTAAGAAATCGGCTTCATTTGAAGTAGCCATGTTAGTAACTAAAATGCTAACAGGTAACAACAGCATTACTTTCTTTTTCTCATTCTGATATGCTGAGCACCAAGCTAGAAGAGAGAAAGTACCATTTTTATAAGGTCTGTGGTTTGATTAAACATAAATGTGTCAATATACTTCAACAAAGTTGTTTTTTGAGTTTTATTGTAAATTTTGACACCACAGTTTAAATGTTTTTTTTTAAATGAGCATCAGTTACAAATAGTTAATACCCTTCCATCATACCAGTAATCTGTATTGCGCTTGTCCCTGAACAAGTCATATCATTAGACCTGTAATTCAGAGTTCCACAGTGAGGACACACAGAGAGTTACTGTTTCATACATGATGTGTTACTAATGTTGAATAACAATGTCAGCAACACCTCATCTGAGAGTGTTGGCTTGCTCACTGTCTGTCACTCACTGATTGTATGGTCACATGGGCCTATAATCATGAGTACAAGATGACTGTGCTGGTATCGTGTAGTTATGTAATAAGGTGTTAACTGAAAAATATTGAAACTCTTTTCCCCCTTTGGCACTAAGAGCAATGTCTAATAAATACAAATATTTTAATCTCTTTTGACTATTGTTTAAAAAAAAGTGAAAAGCAGCTTCATTGTGACATTTACTATATTTCCAGTAAACAATGAACATGGTTCAAATGCCTCCTCTGAGTGAGTCTGACATTTAGATCCCAATACAGGAGTGTCATTAGTGCAGCGTTACTGTAGCTGTTAAATGTGTAGCACTGGATGTCAACCAGATTTAGAGAGATCAGCAAAACCTGATCTCAGTGTGTCATGATATACTGTATTTATTTTCTGAATATTGCAGTTGTGCATTTGAACTCAGGGTTATGTCTCTAATATACCGCATTAACGGCTACAGCTCCAAATTAGAAGCGATCAGTCTTCTAGTTTCATCTCACCAGAAGAAACATTCATTTTTGACAGTCAGTCCATTTTGATTCATTTCAGTTGTCTACCAATTGAAGCCAAACTGTGCTGTGAAATTAAAGCTTTTTTATTATGATTTAACTATGATTGCTGGAGTCAGAAAGAAATGCCGTACCATCCATCCATCCATCCATCTTCAACCGCTTAATCCTTTTCGTGTCACGGGGGCGCTGGAGCCTATCCAAGCATCTTTGGGCGAGAGGCAGGGTACACCCTGGGCCCATCGCAGGGGCAGCACAGAGAGACAGACAACCATTCACTCTCACATTCATACCTAAGGACAATTTAGAATCCCCAGCTGATGCCAGTTAACCTAACCTGCATGTCTTTGGCCTGTGGGAAACCGGAGTACCTATCCGGAGTAGTAATCTTTAGGCACCTCATTATTCGATTCAGAATCGATTCAAGGGGCTCCAATCTGAGTCTGAATTGATTCTTGATGCATCTTTTTTTCATATCCACACCAGTAACATAGTCCTTCAGCCAAAAATGTGCAGAATTTCTAACATACAAATATTAGACTTCTAATGAAAAACAGACTCATTCGTACTTGCTGTGGTTCCATGTTTTGGTCTAGCCGCGGCTGTGCCGTGTGCAGGTCAGGTGTTCCGCTTCACTGTCAGGTGCTGGCACTGTCTGCCACATGGCCGCGCTTCACGCACATTCATTGGATGTAGTCTATGGTTCGCTGGGTCCTGCCGGTGTAGGCCTCTGAGGCTTTGTAGACTCTCCAATGAAGTCATATCTACAGAGCCCATATTACCGAAGGACTATCAATCCAGTAAAGCCTACTGATTAGTGATAAGGACTGTATGCCATGAACTGGATGCTGCTCCACGTGTCTCTGTTTTGTGTGTCGCCATAAAGTGTCTGGCCGGTACAGTTGCACTTTTTTTCACTTTGCTTTTTTCATTCCATCAAAATTAAATACATTAATTAATATTTAAGAATCAAAATCTTGACACTTGTGCACTGATTCAAAATCATTCACATTTGCATTGTGATGCATCTGAAAAGCAGTTATTTCCCCCACCCACATTAAATGTGCCGATTTCACATTGTCTTTACATTGAATGCATTGAGCATTTCTGCATCTGTCTTCTAAGGGGATTTTTAACAGTGAGGGTGGAGCATGTCTTATTATCAGACTATCTTTAATTAATAAGTACCATGTGAATTAGCTCTTTTTTAATCTGCATATATACTAATCCACCATAGTTATCAGACAAGTTGTGTAATAGGTAATCTAACGTATTTTTTACATTGGCTTGCTAAATATTTATGAGTAAAATCTAGATTTGGATCATATACTGTAGTAAAAAAGGCATCATATCTAGTAACAAACTACTACACTACTGTGACTATTCTGTCGTCCGTTGTTCCTCAAGCTTGCACCCACAGTATGCTTTAAGTTATTAGAACTAATCCCTGAGTCCCACTTTTCAGAACACCTCTGTTTCTTCTGTCCCCTCCATCTCTCTTTGCTTTGCTTGGAATTATGGATGTGTATATTGGGAGTTTGTGAAAAAGGAGCATCGGCCTATTTTTCTCCTGTTTGCTGCTGCAGCAGAAACAGGAAGTGGAAGGCTTTTTTTTTAAAGGAGTACTTTAATGTCAGCATGTGCTGTACTTTGTTCTTTTATTCATGGCAAACATGCCAAGTACGCAGAAGGCCATCTGTATTTCACTTTTTGGGTCATATTGAACATGATGCCCATCCCTGTCTGTGTTGCTTGTTTTTGCTATTGAACACATTTTGTATTTTGCTTTCACTGTCACCATTCTGTTCCACTCCCCGTCTCTGCACTGCTTTTATGTTTTTGTCAATGCTGGCTGTGTGTGCGGTGTCTTTTCTTGCCCTGGAGTGATGCCTCCTGTGTGTTGTGTGTTTTCAGCAAAATATTAAACTCACTAAACCCTCCTACTGAGCCGTGTTTGTGTTTTTGTCCCATGTTTGCATCTGTTTAGCCTTATTGTTGCTGTGAGACTTTGCTTGTGTTACTGACTTACCAGCTGCCTCCTGTCATCTGTTACTTCTTCTCTTCTATTCCTGCAAAAGTTATGTCTACTAGGTACTGTTTGACCAGCTCTTTTCTGGCTTTACAACTGAGCCTGGGTTTATTTTTTTTAAGGGATTAGTTTTTGAGGGATTATATATTTTACCTGTCATGACTTGCTGCTCTGTGCGAAGCACATAGCAACATGGGTTTTGCTGTAAAACATTTGTTGTAAAGTGAAATCCTTACTGTTTGGTGTTATTTTAGTTTGCGTAACAATATGCATTAATCCCAGCTATTTGCAGGCTGTGAATGCATGCTGTCTTTCCAATCTGTGACCTTGAGAACTCTGATTATCCATCATGGTCAGTTCATCAATAAACAAACGGACAGCCAGTCACATGATCGCCCATGTCCCTCTCTCACCAGATAGCAAAGATGACTCTGTCTTATCCATATTTAAGGAAACATTGTGGAAGCATATAGTGGTCTATCCTGCATTATGAAGTAAGAAACACCCACCGGGCAGAATAGAAGAGTCAAACTCAGCACGCTACCCAGTCCCACAAAGCAATGTAGAAGGATTAATCCAGATTATCTGACAAGGCTATTCTTAGAAATACATGAAAAATATCTGGGCCAGATTAGGGTTAAAGGAATGCAAAAAAAAAACAAAAACTGCTGAATTGCATGACTGAAGATTTTACTGTCTCAGGGTATGATTAATTCAGTGATTTGCAGTATGAGCTTTTTTTTCTTTTTTCTTTTTTTCATGTTTTGGGGGCAAATATAGGGCATATTGAATACAGTTCCAAAGAACTTTGTGATTAACTTTGCTTAGTTATGAATTTAGTTATTTGCCTTGTGACACGTAGAGCCGGCTTAATAAATGATCTAAATTATTTTAATGTTGACAACACTAGCAGCAGCTGTGATTGGCCAGCAGGTGGCAGGATGGAGTAGCGACAGGCTGCCTGGCTGACTGCTCACAAGAGGAGGAGCTGTCCTTTCAGCACCACTGCACCGAAGACGTAACACAGCGGCTGTAGTTAATACACATGAATCAGCAAACAGCAAAGCAACTGCTTTCACACGTGATTAACCCTTTCTGCTGCCATAGAATTCATCTTTATAAAAGTGACAGTGTTAGAACGGATGTAAATCACTTCTGTGTTGCATCATTTTTTCATGTTTGTCTTCATTTCTCAGGATCATAGTGCGTGTCTTTCAGGAATAGCTAATATTTATTTAAGTGCAGTATGTATTTAAATGCATTTTTTTCATCTTTGATTTTTAAACTGTTATATCACTGCTGCACCACACTTGAGGTTGTTTTTTATCTTTTTTTCTTTTTTTTTTTTTTTGAACATACACTGTCACAATGACCCATTTGGGATTTGATACCTTTTTTAATATATTAACAAAAAACAATACATTCTAATGCTTAATATTGCAGGACTGGTAAAGAAACCTGGGTCTGCATGACCTACTTCCAGAATAAAAATTGCAGCTATTGGTGAAAGGTGACTCATATCTCCCTTGATATAGTCATGACCATGAATAATCATTTACATTAGCATAATTAAGGTGCACCATGGCTACAGGTAATGTTTCAGCTTTTATTCCAGGAAAATAATTATAAAGGCACAACTCAGTGGGCACCAGATGGACTCTGTGTGAGATGGAGAGGGTCTGTCTGCTTGAATGAAGCCCCAGCCACAACGCCTCTTTGAAGGAGCATGCAATGCAGTAAAAAAAAAAAAAAAAAAGCATCCTTTTTTCCCTCTTGTCTGTTCTATAATGCAAATGAAAGTTTGCTCTCACAGTCGCTCCTATCTCTAAGAGTTTCTCATGATGAACATTAGGGCTGTGCAATATGACCAAAATTTCATGTCCTGATATAAGTAATCTTATACCGATAATGTCAGTGGCAAGGACAGGCCAAGACAAACTGACTCCAGTATCTGTTGCAGTGACTGACCAGATGATAGGTTTGTTTATCTCTGCTCTTTGTGTAGTGCATGTCACGGATGATGATGATATCGATAATGATATACTGTATATCCTGATATAAATTTCTTGTAAATTCTAAAGTTTAGATGTAATTATCACATAAAAAGGACCATCTCTTTTTTTACATTTTAAATTACATACTGAAAAAATCAGTTGTACTGTCATGATTTGCCCCCCAGGACAGAAGAGAAGACCCAGATGCTGAACTGCTAGTTGCGAAATTTATTAAGAATCAAAATCACAAAAGTGCACCAACACAAAAATCCAAACTATCAAGCAAACAGATAAACAAACTTACGAGTAAGCTCACCAGAACAAGGGCAGGGTTCTGGTGAGGACGATGGTGAAGAAACCTCAATACTCCAGCGACCAGAAATGAAAACAACAGTCCTTAAATAAGGCTAGAAACAAATGAAACAAGTGATGGCAGGTGTGGGTCACCTGAGCGGGCAGGAGAAAACAAAGATGCAGTTTAAACCAGCTGGGAGTAATGAGAGAGAGCAGACTGACAGCTGACAGGGACACCGCCTACGCAAAGCAACAACCCGGAAATGTCACTGACAGCTGTCAGTGGAGAACGCAACAGAGTAAAAATATAAAGAGATGGCAAAATAAAGACAAGTAACCCCAAAAATGGTAATAACAAACTATAATGAACATAAACAGGAAACTAAATCATACTAAGACACAATACAGAATACTTGGCAAATCATCCAAGGATAAAATAACAGGAATTGCAACTCAAAATGACAACACTGTACAAATATGAAAAAAAGGCAGAAAGACTGAGCCCGGTGGAATCCCCCCGCGCTCAGATCGTGACATGTACAAGTTCATCTATCATTAATTTTATGCAACTTTTCCCTCATAATTTTCCAGTGTTTTTTGCAAATTTGTATTTTAATGTGCATTTGAGATTGACTCTCATAAATTAAAGTGTTTTTTTTCTAAATCATTGTTAAATATTTCTTGAGCCAGAGGAGAATAGCAGTAACTTAAAAAAATGTCTGAAAATGAGAAATTTACCCATCACTGCCATCTACAGATATAAATTACAGACATGTGAACAAATTAGGACACCCTGTATAAGCCTGTGTGTTTTTTTAACATATTTGGACATATGGATATTTAATACAGTGTTAAAAATACTTGGAGATTCATGTAACACAACTAAACAATTAAAAATGAATTAAAGACTGTTTTCAAATTTTCTGTAAAATGTAATTCTAAACAAATCGTTATCATTATCGGCCTCCGTCGGTCTGTGATGACCATGGAAGAGAATCCTAGATGTCTACTCTGCTGGAACAGCACCGCCTGTGGCTGAACAGGCCGATGCGTGAATGGCAGTCCCTGTCACACAGGTCGCACTTGTAGATGGTCTCCGTACTGCTGGGTCTGTGGCAGTTCTTCCTGCGGGTCCTTTTTTCATCTGCTGCAGCAGTCAGTTTCTCTTCACCCGCCTTGAGCTGTCTGGTCAGGGTGCCTCTCCGTTTGGAGCGGTCCGTTGTGAGGTCCTCCCAGCGCTCTGTGTTGATCTCCAGGGCCTTCATATCTCTCTTGCAGACGTCTCTGAAGCGCAGCTGTGGGCGGCCAGCGTCTCTCCTGCCAGTCACCAGTTCTCCGTAGAGGACATCTTTGGGGATTCTGCCATCCTCCATACGGTGAACGTGGCCTAGCCAGCGGAGCCTGCGCTGCCTGAGTAGCGTGAACATGGAGGGAAGGCCGGCGCGGGATAGGACTTCTGTGTTGGACACTTTGCCCTGCCAGGATATGTCCAGCATGCGGCGAATGTAGCGCAAGTGGAAGGAATTCAGTCTCTTTTCCTGCCGGGCGTATGTTGTCCACGTCTCACTCCCATAGAGCAGTGTGCTGATGACGCAGGCGTTGTACACTGCCATCTTCGTCTTGACAGAGTTTGGGATTCTCCCACACTCGTGTGGTGAGGCGAGCGAGTGTGAAGGCTGATTTTCCAATCCTCTTATCAATCTCTGTATCAAGGGAGAGGTTGCTGCTGATCGTGGACCCCAGGTACGTGAACTGATTCACGACCTCCAGCTCGTAGTCGTCGATGGTGATGGTTGGTGGTGCTTCCGTACCTTGCGCCAAGACGTTAGTCTTCTTCAGGCTGATGGTAAGCCCAAAGTCCATGCATGCCTGGGAGAAGCGGTCCATCAGGGTCTGAAGCTCCTGCTGTGTGTGGGTCGCGACTGCAGCGTCGTCTGCGTACAGCATGTCTCTGAGTAGAGCCTCATGTACTTTGGTTCTGGCTTTCAGGCGGGCGAGGTTGAAAAGCCTGCCGTCAGATCTTGTGTGCAGGTAGATTCCGTCTGTTGCTGTGCTGAAGGCATGCCTCAGGAGCATAGCAAAGAAAATCCTAAAGAGGGTTGGCGCAAGTACACAGCCCTGTTTCACTCCGCTGCGTATGTTGAATGGCTCTGAGACGTTGCCGTCATACTGCACTATCCCCTGCATGTTGGTGTGAAATGATTCAATGAGGCTTTGCAACTTTGGTGGGCATCCTATCTTTGGCAGGATCTTGAAAAGGCCCTCTCTGCTTACCAGATCGAACGCTTTGGTGAGGTCGATGAAGGCGACGTACAGGGGTATGTTCTGTTCTCTGCACTTCTCCTGGAGTTGGCAGATGGAGAATATCATGTCCACCGTCGATCTCCCAGCGCAGAAGCCACACTGAGACTCGGGGTAGACACGTTCGGCAAACTTCTGTAGACGAACGAGGACAACTCGTGCGTAGACTTTGCCAACAATGCTGAGGAGGAAGATGCCCCTGTAGTTGTTGCAGTCACTTCTCTCCCCTTTGTTTTTGTAGAGGGTGATGATCTTGGCGTCCCTCATGTCCTGTGGTACGGCACCTTCCTTCCAGCACTGGCAGAGGACGTCATGCAATGGCAGCAGCAGGGCGGTCTTGCAGTGCTTGATCAGGTTGGGGGGTATGCCGTTGTTGCCGGGTGCCTTGCCAGCGGCCAAGCTATCAATGGCCTTGCTGAGTTCGTCGATGGTTGGCTTGGCGTCAAGTTCATCCATGGATGGCAGGCAATCGATGGCATCAAGGGCTGACGGTGTCACGGTGTTCTGCCTGGAGTAGAGGTCAGAGTAGTGTTCCACCCATCTCTCCATCTGCTTGTTCTTTTCTGTGATCATCTCCCCAGTGGAGGATTTGAGGGGGGCCGTCTTGCTCTGAGCCGGACCAAGTGCTTTCTTGATGCCATTGTACATACCACGGGTGTTCCCTGTTATGGCAGCGGTTTGAATGTCGCTATTCTAAACAAATAGTGAAGAATAAATTAGGACACCCCCATCTTTTTTAGAACACCTCCACATTCATCCTCACTTAAAATGGCTAAAATAAATGTTTAAAAAATGCAAATAAAAACAAAAACAAGGTTAGACATACAGGGTAGATACATTTCTTAGTAAAGAACTGAATATTTAAAGGGGTGTCCAGATTTCTTCACATGACTGTAGCTGTTAGTTTACTTTGGTGTAATTATATTTATTAAACATCATGCCTGCAAAAATATCAATCAATAAAAAAAAGTAACTGAAACAAATAAATCAATAAAAATTTAAGTGTAGACCCACAGCCTGAGGATTGCCATTCTGGTCTGATTTAAACTTGTGGAGTTTGCTTCTTTGTAAAAATATTTCAGATTGGTCATGACCTGACAGTCAGAGGCACAACAGGTAATGTAATAAAATACAACTGATGACTTCAACTTTATTCGTTCTTGCTACTTGATTAATTGATAAAAGTATTAGAAAGCAAGTAAGTTAAATTAAGAGTCAATTTGTTCCTCTGACATGTTTTAATTTATTTATTTTGTGGGTATTTGCCACCATCATGCACCTTTGCAGCTTTAATATAATTTTTTCAGACAAAACTAAGAAACTCAGCAGTAATTTAAAGCAAAGAAATGATGGTCTGATACACTAATAATGTTTCCTGTTAGTAACAACTTAGCATCGTCATTTAGCATTTGCTATTTTGCAATAATAAGAGTGAGAAGGTGTTAACGTCACTGACCGCCAATTAAAACGAGGTTAGCGGGCCATGAAAACAGTCCCACATCCCCAGCAAACAGAAGTAGTGGCTATTTGACCAAACCATTATTTTTGACTTAGTTGCTATGCTAACCGCCTTAGTGAAGCCTAGCGGCCCATCTACACCTGTTGTGCTCACAGAGATATATAATTGGCCAATTATACCTCTGTGGTTGAGCTGCATGCATGTGATAGAGAGGTGGGGCCCTGACAAGTTGTGTGTGAGGAGCTTTGCTGAAGAAATGGGGGTATGTGTATTTTGCAAAATCCCAATATAAATGATAGTTTTATATGAAGCACTAGATGTTTTTATCTCATCATCTGATATACAGTATATCGTCATATTGCACAGCCTTAATGAACCCTACACACACACACATCATCTAAGGTGCTTTACAGAGCTAGCAGCAACCAGCTAAATCAATGTGTAAAGCAATAAATGCATGCACAACTATCTGTACACATACAGTATATTTTCTTTAAAAAAATAAGTCTGATTTGCCATATAATAATAGGATAATGGAGCAAAAACCAATGTCATATTGCATCTCTTTGTCTTTTTATACCCTGATTGATGGAGCCTTGAGTATTCTTATCATGTTTATAGTCAGCTTCATGTGTGCCTGTGTTTGTGTCTATGTTGAATGTAATTTGTGGCTTGTAAATATGGATGTCACCAGACTGCAAAACAAATCTACCTACGGGTACAAATAAAGTAACCTGAACCTGAACCTGAACCTGATGTTTACACCATCTCACACTTTTTCAAAATATGTATTTATTGGTAACCAAAAAAGCAGCGTAGAACTTCACAGAACTCCAAATACAGTATGTTCTTGCACAGTAGTGTAATTTTGTAACTTGACTTAAAGCCCCAAGTGAATTTTGAAAAGAATAAGCTCAGCATGGCTACTAGTCAATAAAGTAGAGCTGTTTCTGTTTTGTTGTTGTTGTTGTTTGTTTGTTTGTTTTTTGTTTAGTTTTTTTGTTTTTTGGGGGGGGTATGCAAGAATGAGCTTTGGACCCCCCTATGTATCAGTCTCTAGTACACAAGAAGAAAACAGGCTTTCCATTTCCCAGCAGCCCTTGTGGGTAATGGAACACATTAAATGCTGGAAAATAAGCATCATCTCCGTTAGACTCTAAGTGTACTCTGTGTTACCGTTGTACATACATCCAAGATATGGATGCTGTGATGTTTGAGTTTTAACTTTTATGCACCATTGTAGCTTTGCTGCATCGTGAGTATAAGGCAGCAGCACTGGGTTGTCATGTAGCCTTCTTCCAAGCTGCGTTCCTCCACAATGCTGTTTGTCATGGCTGATGGCTGGGTGTAGGTTTTGAGCTGAGGGTCACAAGTACTATATAGTTCTGTATGTACGCAATAATCACTTATCAAAAAACTGTGACATTAAAAGGATATTGTGTTATTGCTTTAACAACGCGTTAACTTTTACAGCCCTAAAATATGATGATGCTACAGTGGGTGGCTGTACGCATAACTAAAGTGAAGTTTTGAGCAGTTAATGTTTCATGAAGCATTTTTATTGGTGCCACCTTGTTGGTCAGACTCAGCTTGTCTGAGCAGCATCAATATGGCAATCACAAAATAATCACTGACTGGAAAACATTTTAAAATTAGTTGTACTAGTGTATAATTTTTAAATGAATTATTGTAGTAATTACCCATTCTGGTATTGGGAATTGTTAGCATCCATCTTAGCATTGTGAAGTCTTAGTGAGGTGTAATACATGTGGAGACCTTTAAGAAGATTAAACAGGAAGAATATGCGGCACCCTGACCCAGTGCCAGTGCCTGACCATTGTTTTTCACGAGAGCTTCTATTATAATTTGTCATTTTTTATTTTATTTAAACAGGGACAGTGCGCAATAGAGAGCCTAAGTCACTCCCCCTTCTACTTCCACATTTGGGACCTTAAATCAGAAGAAATCTCCAATGAAATGAATGGCAAGAGTGAAATTATCTTTTGATCTCAATCGAATTTTGCCACGAGTTACACATATGATGTTTGTCAAAGTAAAAGATAATTTTCCACTTAAACAATGATGTAAGTTGTTGTCTAACTGTTAAGGTATGGGGGAGGGGGCTGAAAAGTTCATAGGCTGAAAAGTTCGTTGTGGTCAGATTTGACCAAATGTGGTTTATTTTTCAACCGCGAGGCTCCAAGCGCTGCAACACCGATGGAAGAAGTGTGTGGACCAAAGAGGAGACTATGTTGAAAAATAAACCGGATTTGGTCAAATTTGATCACGATGAACTTTTCAGCCCCCCCGCCTCCTCGTATAAGGTTACGAAAATATGTAAATTAAAAGACTACAAACACGGAGGCACGTACCTGATGTCACATGTTCAAAGCGTGCCCAGGGTGAAGTAACTACAATCATCTGGATCAGCTCCAGCTCTCAGAATACAAAACAATACCTTTGTGGGGTTTTTTCTTCTCTTTGGATGCTTCTTTCATCGGTCAGGAAAACAGGAGGTGAGGTTTTAATGATCTCCCACCATGAATCGTGTTTGGTGATGTGGGATGATGGGAGATGTTGTCCGCTAATCATTTAAACAAAAACTAATTACTCTGTTATTATATGATAACTGACAACTTAAATTACGTGGAAAATTATCTTTTAAATTGACAGATATCATATGTGCGACTCGTGGCAAAATTTGATCATGACCAAAGAATAATTTTGCTCTTGCATTCATTTCAATGGAGAATTTTTCCGATTTAAGGTCCCATATGCGGAAGTAGAGGGGGCGTGACTTAGGCTGTCTATAAAACATTAACCTTGCTTAAACAGGACTGTACAGTGTGACATGTCACATGTCCGACATGAAAATTTGTCTATGCAAGGAATGAGCGAACTGAAGTAGCACCAGTGCAGTGACCTGCAATCTCAAGTTCCATTTACATAAATTCACACCTCAACAACCTCACACAGCCACAGCCTTTTCAGACTTTAAGCGGATCTCATCTCCCACAGATAACAGCACATTTCCCCGGGATATCAAGTTTCATGTCCTCACATTGCTGATGTCACACAAACGCACCAGTCAGCCCGGAAGTTGGTGATGCAGGCTGCTATTGAGAGTCACTGGCATTTTTACAGATCTTTTAATGTTGTCGCCCTGTGTCAATGTCAGCACAGATCATAGGTGAAATACACCGATCTACAATGGATATAAAAAATCTGCACACCCCTGTTCAAATGCCAGGTTTTTGTGATGTAAAAAATGAGACCAAGATAAATGATTTCAAAACTTTTTCCAGCATTAATGTGACCTATAATCTGTACCACCCAACTGAAAAACAAACTGAAATTACAATAACGTGTTTGCATAAATATGCACACCCTTAAACTAATACTTTGTTGCAGTACCTTTGGCTTTTATTACAGCACTCAGTCATTTTGGGTAGGAGTCTATCAGCGTGGCACATCTTAATGTGGCAATATTTGCCCACACTTCTTTGCAAAAACGCTACAAATCTGTCAGATTGCAAGGACATCTCCTGTGCATAGCCATCTTCAGATCACCCCACGGATGTTCAATCTGTCATGAGTCTGAGCGTATGTTTTCACAGAGCTCGAACTCTCAAGTTATTTCTGAGTTTTTTATGTCTGTTATTTTTATTTTGTCAGTGTGTGTATATATTTTGGTTTGTTGACACTTGTGCCTCCTCTTCTCCAGACACTCCCACTAGCTGCTCACAGTCTGTTTCCCAGTCATTTCAGCTGTGAGCAGTTGTGTAATTAGGTCACCTGCCTGCTCAGCCGTCCGCACCTGCCGCTCATTAATGTGTCTGGTCTTTAAGCACTGTCTGCTCATTGTTTCTTTGCGGCAGTCTTGACGTGAGTTGAATGGATTTGATTCCTCCTTGTTTTTTGCTCCTCATCTCCTCCAGAGCATTACCGGCCCTGGAGTGCCTCTTCTTTGTAAGTTACCCCTGTTTGTACTTTTTGTATTGTCTGCACTATTTTGGAATTTTTGTTATTAACCCTTTAACTGCCAAATTCGCCATATGGTGCCTGGGGAAACGCAAGGCAACACAACCCCCCCCCCCCCCCCAGTGGTCAAGAGTGGTAAAAAATTTTGTCAATAAAATAGTTCAGATTTCCAAGGTTATAACTTGAAAGTTACAAGAGATAATGGCTTACTGCCAATTAGAAAGATGTAGAATATGATCCAAAGTTTCAGATAGGAATAAATTTATGCATCTAATTTGCATAATGTCACAGCAGCTATATAAATTACATAACTCAGTCAAAAGTGGACTTTGGACACATTTACATAAAGAATGGTCTGGTTTTTTTGACGCCAATTTGTCTACAGGGGTATGTTTTTATCTAATCTTCAAAGTATATGAACCAGAAAATCAATAAAAGGTCAAAAAAAAAAACTATTTCTCTCTTACCTGTTACCAGGAAGGGGGCTCACCCGCCCACATGACCAGTCTGTTTTCATCCATCGCAGCCGATGTTTGTGTGTTTGCTCAGCCATTTACACCGTGTACCACATCTACAGACTCTTATGATTACCCCACATGAATTTCGTTTGTATTACGTGGCTATTTTTTCTGTTTGGTGCATTATTCCTGTGGGAATCCATGCCGCCCGTGGGCGCCGCCATCTTGGAAATCAGAGCTCAGTTTTTTGTTACATCGACCTTGATGTAACATGTTTACTTAGTAATTTACACCCGTGTACCACATCTACAAACTCTTATGATTATCCCACATGAGTTTTGTTTGTATTACGTGGCTATTTTTCCCGTTTCATGCAGTTTCCGTCATCATCGCTGTCGCGATGACCAAACACAGCAGCATCCACATTGGTGTGTGAGCTCAAAGTGGAAAAATGAAGACGAATAATGAGGATTTCTCCTTCTTTGCTGTATTCCATGTCAGCCATGATTCCTTCGGTGTGTGTCTGCCACCTTCTAAACTGTCAGATCAATAGAGATTAGTACAAATTCTCAGTATAGCCGAGGGATGTCAATAAGTTGACACGTGCAGTTGCTGTGCTGTGCCACTGGGGGCGTGCAACCCATCCATTTAATCTGGGCAGTTAAAGGGTTAAATGTCACAACTGCAGTTCAGCGAGTGGGTCTGTCTTTCTGCCCCGGAGGGGCCATTCATGGCACAATCAGATTCAGGTCTGGACTCTGGCTGGACCATTCCAAAACCTTATTCTTCTTCTGGTGAAGCCATTCTTTTGTTGATTTTGAAGTCTGCTTTGGGTCATTGCTGTGCTGAAAGATGAAGTTCCTCTTCATCTTCAGCTTTCTAGCAGAAGCCTGAAGGTTTTGTCCCAACACTGACTGGTATTTGGAACTGTTCATAATTCCCTCCACCTTGACTAAGGCCCCAGTTCCAGCTGAAGAAAAACTACCCCAAAGCGTGATGTTCTTTTGGTGATGAACAGTGTTGTGTTTGCGCCAAATACTCTACACCTTTTGGAATTATGGCCAAAAAGTTCAACTTTGGTTTCATCGGACCAGAACACATTTTCCCACATGCGTTTGGGAGATTTCAAATGGCTTGGATGTTTTTCTTCGTAAGATAAGGCTTTCGTCTTGCCACCCTACCCCATAGCCCAGACATAAGAAGAAGATGGGAGATTGTTATTGTAAGTTGTTTTTTTCTTTAATTTTTCCCCTTAAGTGATTTCAGTTTGTTTTTAAATTGGGTTGTACAGGTTAAACAGGTTGAACAGGGGTGTGTAGACTTTTTATATCCACTGTATATAGTTTAGTGGTTGCTGTTCTTTGACCTCCATTACAATGGAGAGGACAGCAAAATGCACCCAACATTTTTTTTCATATCGGCACTGCACTGTGTGTTTGTGTGCACAGACTGCACTTTTGTTTGTGTGTCATGTTTAGTGCCACATAGACGGAATATGTTTCATTTCGGAGAGGGCTGTCATGGGAAAAAAGAGGAGCAGGGGATAAGTTAGTACA
This sequence comes from Pholidichthys leucotaenia, assembly GCA_020510985.1. Taxonomy (NCBI): domain Eukaryota; kingdom Metazoa; phylum Chordata; class Actinopteri; order Cichliformes; family Pholidichthyidae; genus Pholidichthys; species Pholidichthys leucotaenia. The sequence goes on from CM035847.1 coordinate 145,647,622, forward strand.
AGGTGAACTGGGATGCATAGATTGCTTCTCGCCAAACCAGGATAGGCTGTTCTTTTCTCCACAGCAGCCGAGGGACGGTCAGAGTTGCTGCAGGCTGTGAGGGAGTGACTGAAAAAAATGCTCTTGACGTTAATGAGACATTAACTAAAAAAGTGATTCATGAAGCTATAATTCTGACTAAATGTATTGACACTGGACTTCCGGTTATGGCGGCCACGTAGGAAGACGTGTTTCACACTGCTCTGCTTGTCAAACTAAAAATTTCACTAAAACTCTCTCAGTTGGAACAAAAACCCATCCCAGCGTTTTGGCGTGGATATGGTAAAGACCAAGGTTGGAAAATCAGGTGGAGGAAAAGGTGACTCGTCAAAACAATCCAAGCTAACGGACTCCCACGCTCAAGGCGAGGCAGGGAAAACTCCAGAGACAATGGCGGAGGATGGAGCCAGCGGCGGAGCGGGAACTGCTGAGGAGAGGACAAGCGTAGTGCTCGCTGCCATCACCTCCATGAGAACAGAGTTTTCGTCTAAATTTGATGGGATTATAGCAGCGATAGAAGGAATGAGGAAAGAAATAAATGACTGTATGGAGCGAATGTCGCAGGCGGAGCTCCAAATATCAAGCACTGAGGATGACGTCACCAGCCTGCAAATTAAGCTGCAAACACTGGAATTAAAATGGAAACGACTGGAAGATAACGTCCTAGACTTGGAATCCCGCTCGCGACGGAATAATTTGAGGCTGGTGGGCCTCCCGGAGGGAGCGGAGGGACGGGACTCATGTTCCTTTTTGGAAAAGTGGATTCCAGAAGCGCTGAACAACGCGGACCTGCAGTCATCGGTCGTTTTAGAGAGCGCCCACCAAATCGACCCACCGAGAGATAATAAGACACCACCGAGGACGCTGATTATGAAGTTCCTCAACTACAGAGACAAGATGACGGTCACCAATGCTGCGCGAGCTAAAGGGGAAATTAAATACCAGGACCAACAGGTGCGGTTCTACCCAGATTTGGCTGCAGGAATACAACAATTAAGGAGGCAGTTCGACCCCGTCCGCAAAGAGCTGCGCAACCTCGGGATTCGTCACAGAGTGATTCATCTGGCAAGACTGCTGGTCACATATAAGGGGAGAACCCACACCTTCAAGACTCCTCAAGAGGCGCAGGAGCTCATCAAGCAAATCCAAAAGGAGACTGGTGGGAACTAAGCATAAGCATGAACAAGACAAAGGTAGAACATTTAAGCGTATGTACAGACATCTAATTGATCTGAAACATATAATAAGTCTACAAAATACAGACTGTATTTAAAAAAAAAAAAAAGCTATGATGTACAAAGTTGCTATAAAACTTTGAAGTTATGCTGAAAAAAACTACAGAAGAGAGTTAATGTTATAGGAAGAGTAGTAGTGTCAGGGTGATTGACAGGAGAAAGAGAGAGTGGTTTGACTGATCCTCGCAGGTGTGGAACAGTCACTAGCTATAACGGGAGACGGAATTTTTTTGATTTTGGGGGGATTACCACGAATGTGGGGAAAGGGAATTTGTTTTGGTTTAGTTCATAGGATGAATGTTCCATCATCCATGTTTTTGCTTCTCTGTAAGAGTATGTTCGTATTGCAAGGTAATCTAAAACTCCTTATTGATCATAGATCAAAGCGTTAATCTTAATTTAACTTCATGGAATTGCAGAGGTCTGCAGAATCTAAAAAAACTTAACAAGTCATGAATAAAATAAAAGACATAGATTCAAAAATTGTATTTTTACAAGAAACTCATCTAATAGAGGAGGATGTAAAAAGAATTAGGAGAAGATGGCAAGGTAACGTGTTCACCTCATCATTTTCATCCCGAGCCAGGGGAGTTATGACTCTCATACACAAAACAGTCCCATTTCAAGTGAAAAATGTAACTGGAGACAAATTTGGAAGATATCTAATCATCCAAGGATCTTTGTTATTAGAAAATATAAATCTGGTGAACTTATGCAGCCCCAATATTGATGATCAAAACTTCTTTAATTTATTCCTTACTTTATCATCACTTACAGGGCAACATATAATAGCAGGGGATTTTAATTGTACATTGAATCCCAGTGTAGACAGATCAACAGGACTGGACTGTACGCACAATGGATGTAGGATGACTATTAATCATTTTATGAAAGAATTGAGATTGCTAGATATATGGAGAGAAATGAAACCACAAGTCAAAGCCTATTCTTGTTATTCTAATACCTATAAGATTCTCACGTATAGACTACTTTTTGATCTCTACAGAATTAAGGTCCAAGATTCAAAACTGTTTCTATGATAACATTGTGATCTCTGATCATACACCCTGCTGTCTATTATATGTAGATAAGAAATTGACAAAGGATCCAGGTAGGTGGCATTTTCAGCATAAATGGCTTCAGGATGAGGAATTTGTTAAGTACATAGAAAAACAGATAGATGAGTTCTTTGATATTAATACTACACAAACAACGGCATGTATAAAGTGGGAGGCTTTCAAAGCTTTTATTAGGGGGCATATTATTAGTTATACAGGTTCAAAATTTAAGAAGACTCGAGAGGAGAGAGTCCATTTGGAACGTAAAATAAAAATTCTTCAAGAAAAGGTGTATGCAGGAAGTAACCCACAGTTAGAGAACGAATTACTGATTCTGAGAGCTGAATATGACAAAAAATAAGCAAATAGAGCTGCCTCGAGTCTTCTAAGATTGAAGCAAACTTTTTATGAACAAGGTGAAAAATCAGGACAATTATTGGCATGGCAGATTAAACAATTAGAATTTAAAACACCAATTACCAGTATTATAAGTAAAGGACAGGTAGTTATAGATCCTTTAGAAATTAATAGGGCCTTTAGAGATTATTATGAAAAACTATATGATACAAAAAATGAAACTGACTTAACAAAACTAAATGGGTTTTTGGGTGGATTATCTATACCGTGTATTCCAAATGAAAACAGGGAGATACTGGAGTCTAAAATTAGTCAAGAAGAAGTTGGGCAAGCCATTGATAATATGAAATCAGGAAAAAGAGCAGGACCAGATGGTCTTCCAGTTGACCTCTATAAAAATTTTAAGAATAAATTAATAAAACCACTTTTGGAAATGGTTTTAGAAGCATTTCAAAATGGTAATTTACCACCATACATGAATAATGCCTTAATTATACTGTTGCCAAAACCAGGTAAACCCCCTAATAAATGTGAAAACATGAGACCAATAAGCCTATTAAATGCTGATCTTAAAATAATCTGTAAAATTTTAGCAAAACGACTACAAGAAATATTACCAAATATTATTAACCGAAATCAGAATGGCTTTATAATGGGAAGACAAGGCTTCCATAATGTAAGAAGACTATTTAATATTATTTATTCCAATAAAGAAGCACCGGATACAGCTCTCCTATCATTGGACGCCGAAAAGGCCTTTGATAGGGTCGAATGGCCCTATCTTTTTGAAGTCCTAAAAAGGTTTGGACTTGGAAATAATTTCATAAAATGGGTCCAGATAATATACAATAATGCTACAGCAGAAATCCTAACAAACAGCAATATCTCAAAATCAATAAAAATCAATAGAGGATGTCGACAAGGCTGTCCACTTTCACCTTTACTGTTTACTATGGCAATTGAACCTTTAGCGATGGCAGTACGTTTACATCCACAAATATATGGAATTAAAGTAGGACCAACAGAACATAAAATCTCCCTGTATGCCGATGACATAATTTTGTTTATGTCGAATTTTAAAAAATCAATTCCGACCTTGTTAAATTTAATAAAGAACTTTGGGGAAATATCAGGATATAAAATAAATAAAACAAAATCTTCAATATTAATGCTAAATGAGACCCAGAGAAATCACCCAGCTCCTGAGGTAAATCAATTCAATGTTGTAAATCAGTTTAAATATTTAGGAATTCAAATTTTGCCTAAGCTAGAATCAGTCGTCAATGCCAACTATGAAGCCTTAATGACAGATATTAATTGTCACCATGGGTTGAGATGCCGTCTCGGCACTCAGCCCATGTTTTCCCTCATCCCTGCTTCCCATTGAGCAGCGTCTCAGCTGGCCCCCAGCTGGCAGCATTATGGACGGCTGGGGCCAATTAGTCTTCATCAGCTGGAGCGCTGCCAATGAGGATAAATAGGAGCAGCCTCGATGACTCGGGGCTGCGACATAAACACATTGCTAAGCTGAAGCCCCTTCGTCTGGTGTCAGCTTATACTCCTCTTGCAGCATTCCTGTGTTTGTATCCCGCTGTGAGTATGTACGTCTTGCTACCCCCACGTCCGGTACGAGCTGCTTACCTCTGCGCTGTGCAACCTGTGAGTGTACCTCTGCATGAGTATCTGTGCTCTCCTCATCCCTTCCCCTTTACCCTGAATAAAATATCACGACTCACTGGCTTGCCCCTGGCTCTGATTGCCCGGCTCCCTAGAGCCGGATATGACAGTATGTCGCAGCCAGAAGAGTTGCCGGCGGCCGTGGGTCGCTGTGGAAACGTACCTTTCTGTCGGGGTGTCAGCGCTGCTAGCATGCCGTTTCCCAGGAGTCACTTCCGGCGCCAGGGCGACGAGCTGAGGTCCATCTCGGAGGCTGTCGACGGGACGCTCTTCACCCTGCACGACGCCTCCAACGCGAGACGCTGGCATCCGGGCCGTGCTGAGGAACTCCTGGACTGTCACCCTCACTCTCTGTACCATCTGGAGGACAGTGCCAGGATAGACGCTGCAGGTACACAGCGAGAGAAGCTCCACGGGGTGGATGGAAATCCTGGCAGGGAGTCGAAGTGGGCGACGTCTTTCCCCGCTTCGGAGTCCCGTTCCTGCCGCTATTCCAGTCCGGGAGTTCGCGCCAACCAGAGGACTTCCCCCGACCTGCGTCACGTCACTCGGGATTCCCTTCAAGGAGCCGCAGCTGACAGCAGTTATGTCCGGGGTCGAGTGGCTGTCGCGAGCTCTACTGTGTTTCCTGTCACCACCTTCAGGCATGTGGCGGCGGCAGTGAGATTGATGGTGAGGACTTCAGGGCTACGAAGCTTTCCCGTGCTCGACGCCTTCCTCGTCTCGATCTCCGATCTGGAGCGGCGAATCCTGGGTTTCCCCCTCGCTTCGTCCCCTGGGAGTAGTCGTCATCACATCGCCGAGTCACCTCTGCACGAACCTCGTCCGGATCCAGTTCTGGGTCATCGTCAGGACCGTTCCTCCCACGCAGCTGTCATCCCTTCGCCTCGTCAGTGTGGAGATTCTACAGCCTCGTCCCCTGAGCCTCGTTCCCCCGCTGTCATTCCTGGACATTCGGGCTGGCTCACCCCGGCTGTTTCCCCCTCCTCCTCGACGCGCTTCCTGACCGCTGTGTGTGCCTGGAATCCCGGCCTGGTGAGCTCTCTGCTGGAGACAACGCGAGCGACCCTCAGACGAATTCCCGGGGGGTCCTCCGTTATCGCCGGGCGGGGAGAGGAAGAAGCAGATTCCACTACAGCAGGCGATACTCAACCTCCAGGGGGCAGGCAAGTCATTGTTTTTTCACACCTGCTTAATGATTTGCTCTGTCACATCCCTGGAGGAGAAGTTCAGGGTTCGCAGCTCCCTGAACTCTCCCCACCTGCTGTAACCTGTATGCCTAATCCCGCATCCTCTGTGTCTCTCTCCGCCGAGCGGTCCCCGGCTCCGGGTCAACGTGGTGGGATATGGAGAGGGCCTGTGGTTCCGCAGCTACATTGCGGACGGAGGAGGGGGACTGACTGCTGCGTGGAGTCTACGCCGACGACTGAGCATCCCCGGGTCTCCACGGAGGAGCGGTTCGGTCCGGCGGGACGAGATTCTTCTGGCTTCACGCCGAGTAGATCGTCGGCGGGGTTACCTGAGCTGGAGGGATCTCAAGCTGCGCTGACCATCGTGCTGGCTGCGGGGCCCGACGCGGCTAGATGGGAGCCTGACAACGACCTCCTGACGACGGATCCTGGATCTTCGCAGTCCTGGACGGCGTCAGAACCCGAGATCAGGCGAGTGCTCTCCTTTCTTTTCTCTCTTTTTATCCCCAAGCACTTCAGCCTATCTCCAGGGGAGACGAGCCGGGTGCAGCCGTCCGTTGCGTCTGAGCTCGTCTCGCCGGGTTCTGGCGCTGCCGGTGATCCTGATCCCGGTTCTGTTTTCTCTTCTGAGCCTTCTTCCAGGGTCACCGGCAAGGAGTTGCTGTTCCTCGTGGTGCTGGAGGGTCCGGGTTCAACGTTGGAGGTCGGTTCTGGTGCAGTATTCAACGTGGGTTCGCCCGAGACCCAGTCGGGGTCCAACGTGGGTTCGCCTGAGGCCCGATCGGGGTCCGACGTGGGTGCTGCCCCAGTATTGTCCAGGTCCGGTGAGGAGGTGGCCGTTTTCCTGCGGCCTGACGCCCGCCGCCCTCGTCATTGGCTCTCCCCTGAGCCTCTTCCACCGGGATCCGCTCTGATCCTTCGCCCGTCTCAACGGTCCTGGTGGTTGAGTGATGCGGGTCGACGACCCGACCCACAGAACTTTCGGTTCGGTGATCTGGTTCCCCCCACTGGTCTGTGTTTCCCTCTGGGCAGCCTGGATTCCTGGGATCTCGGTCCAGAGTTCGCCGTCCGAACACTTCTTCCCCTGATTCGCCAGCTGGACAATGGGCGGGGAGATCTCCGGAGCCATCTCGGCCATTTTTGGACTCTGCCTGCCATTCACCTCGGGTGTCACTTTTTCTTTTGTTATTAAGGTCACTCGGGTGTAATGTGTTGTCCTGTTGGTGGATTCGTTTTTATAGTGCTGTGTTTTCCATCGCTCATGCTCAGCATTTTACTTTTTGTGCCATGTTTTTAGCCTCGTTTTTTGTATTGTAGAGTTATGTTTTGTTTTCCGTAACACCATGCTCTGCAGTTATCCATTTATTCAAGTCACTTTCATTTCTTTAGGTGACTGGGTATTTATATATTCGTGTGTGTGGGTTTTTCTTTGCCTGCACTCAGTATTTCTTTTTTGTCCTGTTGGTTCATTATAGAGTCATGTGCCTTGTTTTCCGTAACACCATGCTCTATAATTGTCATTTGTTCCAGTCACCCTCACTTTTCTTGGTGACTGTGTATGTACTTAAATTAGCGCTGTGTATAGGTTCCCCTTTATTTAACCGTACTCAGCATTTTTTGCCCTGTACCTTTTTGGTGGTTCTTTTTTCCTTGCTCTGGGTCACGCATGGTTGGTACTCTCTGGGTAGTATGTAACCGGCGTGCTGACCCAGTTCTTCTCCCCATCTGTACCTGGGTTAATTATTCTGTTTTGTCAGTATTGTATTTGGGTTTTTCTTTCCCGCTACCCTACATTGCCCCATTGGTGTTGTCCTTCCCTTGGCTTCTTCCCCTCCGGTCCGCCTCCCTTCCTCCCACCCTAGGTGGGGGGGGGGGGGGGGGCTGGGATGTTCCTGGTCGTTCAGGAGCCCGACCTTGAGGGAGGGGCTCTGTCACCATGGGTTGAGATGCCGTCTCGGCACTCAGCCCATGTTTTCCCTCATCCCTGCTTCCCATTGAGCAGCGTCTCAGCTGGCCCCCAGCTGGCAGCATTATGGACGGCTGGGGCCAATTAGTCTTCATCAGCTGGAGCGCTGCCAATGAGGATAAATAGGAGCAGCCTCGATGACTCGGGGCTGCGACATAAACACATTGCTAAGCTGAAGCCCCTTCGTCTGGTGTCAGCTTATACTCCTCTTGCAGCATTCCTGTGTTTGTATCCCACTGTGAGTATGTACGTCTTGCTACCCCCACGTCCGGTACGAGCTGCTTACCTCTGCGCTGTGCAACCTGTGAGTGTACCTCTGCATGAGTATCTGTGCTCTCCTCATCCCTTCCCCTTTACCCTGAATAAAATATCACGACTCACTGGCTTGCCCCTGGCTCTGATTGCCCGGCTCCCTAGAGCCGGATATGACATTAATGAGTTACTTCAGAGATGGATGTCACTACCAATGTCGATGATCGGGAGAATTAATATACTTAAAAGTAATATCTTACCAAAAATACTTTATTTATTTCAAAACATTCCTTTACCACCACCTTCAGATCTATTCTCAAGAATTAAAAAAAAGTTAGTGGAATTTATATGGAACAATAGGAAGGCTAGATTACGTTTGTCCTTACTATATTTACCATTTGATCGTGGAGCTCTGAAATGTCCAAACTTTATGTTGTATTACTGGTCAGCACAACTGAGGTCTATGACATATTTTTCATCAAATGATCCTCCTCACTGGACTGAAATGGAATCATACAATTTACCTTTACCTCTTCCCTTATTCATATACTCAGACTCGGCTAAAAAATTACAGAAACAAGTTAAAAATCCAATTGTAAAGCACATGATTAAAATATGGTGTGAAACCAAAAAATATTTAAAAGAACCACACTTACTGTCACAATTTAGCCCAATATGGGGTAATCAATATTTTACACCAGGGAGAGCGGATGCTGTATTTAAAGTATGGAATTTAAAAGGAATTCAAAAGATTCAAGACTTATATTTGTCACGTTCAGATAACATAGTGTCTTTTGAAGAACTGAGGATTAAATTCAATCTTAATAGAACACATTTTTTTAAATATCTTCAGCTTAGAAATTTTATTCAATCAAATCAAAATAATGCTCTCACCCGACCTATGTATTCATCCTTGGAAAAAATTTTGACTAAAGATAGTAAGAGAAAGGGTATTATTTCAGAGTTTTATAACTCATTGACACTATTCTCAAGTGAAAACTCACAGAAAAGACTGGAAAAGAAAAGATTGGAAAGAAGACCTGCAAATTGAAATTTCAGAGGAACAATGGGAAATGGCTTGTGCAGATGCTCAAACCAAATCAATAAATGTACGTCTTAAACTGATACATTTTAAATGGTTAATGGGGATGTATGTTACACCAGTGGAGTTAAATAGATATAACAAAAACATACCAGATACATGCACAAAATGTATGGGAAGTAAAGGAACCCTATTTCACTGTTTATGGGAATGTAGAAAAATCAGAATGTTTTGGGAAGAGGTGAGGGTAACAGTTGAAAAAATAATTTCAAAACAATTCACATTGAACCCTAAACTGTTTTTGTTGGGTCTGTATCCAGAAAAACATAACTTTAATAAGAGTGAAAGAGCATTCATAGACCTCGGTTTGCTTAATGCCAAAAAATGTATTGCACTACTGTGGAAAAATACTCATAGACCAGATGTGACTCAGTGGTTAAGACAGATGTTAACAAACCTTCCACTAGAAAGAATAACATATATACTGAAATTAAAGGAAAATGTGTTTGAGAATATATGGAGACCTTTCATTGATTATGTAAAGAAATTAAACATAACTTCTGAAGAAGAAGGTGAATGATATGTGTGGACCATGTAAATTCCAAACTGGTGAATGTATATTATGTATTCTTATGTAATAGATTACCTAAACAGAGGAGCATTGTTGTTGATTTGCTTTTGTTAATGGTTGTTGTTGTTTTTAGTACATTTTTTGTTGTTGTTGTTGTTGTTGTTAGTGTTTTTTTTAAATTTTTAAATTACTTTAGTGTTAGTGTTTGACTGTTTGTGCCATGTTTGTAAAAAAAGGTTCAATAAAAAATATTGTGGAAAAAAAAAGAAAAAAAAATGTACTGACACTTTTTGCCAACAAATAAAAATGAGAATGTTCCAGAGACAAGAGCTAATATGAATGGTTTGAAATAAGAGCCATTTTTTTAAACATAAATGAAAAAGAAAAAAATGCTGGATATTTCCAGATTGTGCTTTGTTGTCACTCACCACGCATTTCTCCCCGGACTGCGGTGTGCGTGTGTGTTGGGGGGGGGGGGGGGGGCTTCTCCTATACTGGGCCCACAGCGGAGCACCACTCCATTCATAGTGGGTTCATTTTGCAGCCGGTCTCTGCAGGAGGAGTGTGATGGAGAAAAAGGACGTTCCTCAGGGCGACTAGCAGAGACACAGACAGCCGGTAGCAGACACTGGCTCACACTCTCAGCCACACGCAGCTGCACTAACATGAGTTTTCTGATGACAGAGAAAAAAGTGACCTTAATTTGATTAGTTATATGTTGCCGTGAAGAACAAATGAAGCTTCTTCTGAGGCTAACTAAACTCCAAATATGTAGGCTATTTTTATGGTCTAGTCCAGGGGTGTCAAACATACTCCCCTTTTTAACATAACTTTTAAAAGGGTAACACCCAAATATTTGAACTCATCCACAGTATTAATCTTATGCCCATTTACAACGATGTCAGGACAGTCTATGGTTTTGCACCCGTTTGTAAAGAACATGGTCAAAATCTTTTCAAAGTTTAAAGTGAGACAGGAGTTATGTAACAATTCAACAACCTTATACATTGCTTTTGTTAATTTTGTAGAAACTTGAGTGTCATGAACTGCCCAGGCGGGGCAGAAATGAAGACCCAAACGCTGGCTGTGAGTTGCAAGTGATTTAATAAAAAACACAAAATGTAACAAAGCACAAACTTACGAGACAGGATACAGAAAAGGTCGAATAGCACGGAAGCTAAGGCATACTGAAATGCCAGGATGACCAACAGGAGAGGTGTGTGGAAACGCCGGGATATAATAAGGATTAGATGTGGGACTCACGTCTGCACACTGACAAGGACACTGCAACGAACTGCGGTGCAGCGGCCACAAACTTGAGCTAAAAGGGGAAGTAAAAAAAAAAGACACACTGTCAAAATAAGAGCACAGAAGGAACAATGGTAAAAGATAACTAATTATGAATGTGGAATAATTACAAGAATGGGACTGAAACCAAATAATGCACAAGGAGACAATAATCACAGACCACCAAGGCGAGGACAAGAGGAAATACAAAACCAAGAGATACTAATAATATAATATTCATGAACACCAATAAACAAGAAGACAAGTGAGGGCGAAGACAAGAGTAGACTCATGTCAAAAAAGGCAGATAATCTTTATAATACAAAATTGGATGGTCATGGATGCATAATATAAATGACAAAATAATAGTAGCTCAACTAAGAACAGAAACTTTCATAAACAGAAACAAATGGCAAACTCAAATAACATCATACATTAAAAACCAAACATGAAGTCAATAATAAAACTGAGATGAGGAGAATACAGAAAATAATCTAAAATAACTGAAAGCGTGAGCACGGTTCTCTAACCGTGCTCCGCATCGTGACACTTGAGTAACATTTTGGATCTAAAAGCACATCTAAAAGCAGCATGTTTTTTGTTGTTTTGGCCACTTGTCATTTTCTGTAAATAAATGCTCTGAATAATGATATTTTGATTTGGAAGTTGGGTAAGTTGTTTTTACTAGGTTAGAAAATAAAACAAAATTGTTTTCCTCAAGCACATACATATAAATAGTAAAACTAGATAAAGTGATAATTTTGCAGTGGTGTTTTTGGTCTCTTAACTTTCTTCTAGAGCTGTATATATTACAGAGTCATCAACATGCATTGTTAAATTTAAAACATCACACACAGATGGAAGGTTATTAATGTATAAGCTGAAGAGCAGCGGCCCCAGGGTGCATGCTTTGAATGGGGAGAGGATATTGTTCACCTGCACACACTGTTGTCACCCACTCAGGTAAGATTTGATCCATTTTTTGGTTTGTATGGAGAGGTCATAGATTATGAATTTATTTAAAAGTATGTTTTGATTTACATTGTTAAAAGCTGTTTGCAGTTCAAGAAAAACTGAGTTAAAGTGAGTGAGTGGTCTCTGTCTGACCCCTGTGGCCTAAAGAGGTTAAGAGGAGGGTTTAGGCAACTAGTCTTGATAATCTGTTAAATACATAGTCAAGACCAATTTACACGGTATGTAGTTGAGTCTTGTTTTCTTCAGTTAGTACTAGGAGACATTTGTTTGAGATCATTAGTGTGACAGATTTGCTGCTAATTAGCGCTCATGTCACAATATTTTCGCATGTGGAGGAAATAAACTCAACTTACGAATAAACTATAAGTCAATTGTAAAAGTCAGAGTAATACAACCTTAAACCATTTAGCTAACCGAGCGAGCTGAGTCACTTTAAGGTCCATAAATACATCACAGAGGCTCCTCTGATCTGGGGAGACCCAGCCAGAGACAGATACGATGGGATGCGTCCAAGGACGGATAATTTTGTCACACATAAGGAGTTATTCAGAACTCCTTATACAAAGATATAGAGTGATGACAATCAAGTCAGTGGTGGTAATGCACCTGTAAGCTGGTTGCCAACCGCCAATCAAATCTAAAAGAAGAAGAAGACGCTCATATGTGTTGACCCCTTACTCAGCACCTAGCTTTACGCACAGTTAACCCCCTTCCCCCTTACACTCAGTGCATTAAGAGATTAACAGGGTTAGCTGCTGACACTTATCAGGGCTGAATTAAAACACAAGAGGAAGCTGCAGCAGGTCCTCTCATTAAATACCCTTCTAGTAGAGGGGTGTGTGTGGGGGGGGGGGGGTCATTGCACAGAGCATGTCATTAGTGGAGGGTACCAAGCTTCCCGAGTCTACCATGCAGAGCCAGCTGGGCTTATCTTGAAGAGAAATAGAGAAAGAGAGCCATCTAGGGAAAGGGACAGAGAGAGAGGGTGGGAGGAGGGTCAGAATCCTGCACATGCTCACTGTGAGTGCAGCAAGTGCAGCTTTCATCTGCAGCGGAGGCTGAGCGTGACACAGAGAGAGTTTGTGTGAGCAAACTGAAGCTTGGAGGGACAGCATGAGAGCTTGATGGAAAAGATGGAACAGGTTTGAAAAGGAGCGGTAACTAGCCATGTTTGCATTTACATCCAGCTGGTCACCCGCCAGCTTCCTCCGCAGACTGCAGTTTGTGTTGTGAATGTTGCGGTGCAGGTCACCTCCTTCTCTTTTGGGAAAACGAAGAACCCCAGGGAGGTGTGAATTTCTGGCACAAGTGCTCGGCACTGCGGCACCTCGAACCGAGCGAAGGAATGTAGTGGAGAGGCTGGGCAAAGCTGTGAATCATCCATCCAGACTTTGGTCCCCAACCATCCGTCAGTCTCTGCATCCACTCCTCCCTCCCTTCATCGGTGCATCTCTCCTGCTCTGCGTATGGGAGGTGAAGCACTGGCAGGTTGTCAGTCAGCATGCAGCGGTGTGAACGGGCAGCCCAGTGCCCACAACACGCTATGGACATCAGACACTTCTCGCCGTACTAATGAAAGGCTTCAAGCTCGCCTGGTAAGAATAAACTGAGAGCTGAGGCACTTTGAGTGTGTGTGCTTGAAACGCAGCCTGTGTTACAAAATAGCTCTCAGGCTGATATTAATGCAGAGCACAACGCAGCCAGCAGTTCCATGTCTACGACTGTTGTGTGGTGTGTTTGCGTGCTGTGGCTTTAACTGTCAGTTTGATTCCATGACTACTGATAGACCGTCATATGTGCGCTTTGTAGACCAGACGCAGTACTCGCTGTGTGTTTACATCCAGTAGATCGCCTGAAAACGTATCAGCTTGTACTGAGGGTTAGATCAGTAACAGTAATCCGTGTCCACCAGACTGACAGTGTGCGGTCGCGTGTTTTTCCCCACTTTGACTGTGGCGACCCTGCTCTGCTCCCCTCTGGCTTACTCCGTGTGAAGGGAGCAGCTAAGGAGAAGCGCTCACGTGGCTGCCTGGGAGAGAGCATGCACATGCTCACGCCGTCCGTGCCCGGCTTTCACTCTCACCTTCCTTCTCGCATGCTGCCCTTTTCCCTCCTTTGTGCCTCACGGACAAACAGTTCAGGTGGCCGTTCGCTCAGTTTAATCTTTTTTTTTTTTACCTGTTCCGCTACAGTGTATGTTCCATGTGCACTTCTCCATCTTCCATCCTTTTATCCTCTCCTCCCCCTGTTTGTTTATGCTCCTCCCCTTCCTCTTGCTTGATATTTTTAGAGACGAATTACAGCGCGCCATAGGAAGAAAAAAACTGGAGGGGAAGCAGTTTCAGTAACGTGCGTCCCGCTTCCTTCCTTCCCACTTTCATGAGGACCTCTTCTTTTTCTAACAGGACCTCTGCTTTTCCCTAGTGTCACTGTCTCTTATATTTTCTCTATATTATCTGTCATTATTTTTTTAATCTCTGGACTACCCTCTTATTTTTTCACTTAATCCTCCAGTCATTCCAAACTTTAGACAATAGTTTTTAAAGGTTCCGGGTTTCATGAAAACAATCAGATTGAGTGCAAACGCCGCCAGTGTTCCTTCTTGTTTGCATACATGCACCTTCCTTTTTATTTCTCTGAACACAGAAACAGTCATAAACTCCAGTCTGCTCACTGTTAATCTATTTCCATAACCCTGACAGGCACAGGTTAATTTACACTGCACAACCATCTGTCACTATCCTATAGGTCTCTACACATTAATGACCTATATGGGTGGATGGCTAGCTTGCGTGCCATTTTTTTTTATTATATAATATGCATATATACCATAACATGTTTATTATAAGGTCCTATAGAATATGTTTTAAGAGGATTTTGAACATGAAATGATTCAAAAGAGGTCAGCCTAACAACCCGTGGTCATGATTAACTACCTCCTGTCCATTCAGATTAATCGGTGTGTGACACAGCATAAATCCCACTCACCCTATGCATTCTGGATCCATAACTGACACTGATTGTATAGCAGCTTATTTGTGTGGACAGGATAGTTTTGAAAATTGCAGCTACTTCATGTCTCTAGCAAGATCGTCTTTTGGTATTTCTCAAGCAACATTTTAATTTCAGGAGATTTATGTTGACTTAAGATACGTTTCTTTTGAAAATGTTTATGGAAATACCTAGGAGTGGGTGACATAAACAGTAGATTATGCCACCCAAATTTTGGCTATCAGAAGAAATTTTGATTGCATTGGCCAAACACAATATTGCTTGTTTATCAAATAGATCAATATATGTAAATATTTTGAACTACTTTTGGGGTTTTTTTTTAAATGAAGAATTTGACATTTCTGATTATAATTGAGTTGTTACAGCATTCTTTCCTTGTAAAAAAAAAAAACAGCCTGCTTCAGTGCAGCTGCATTCCTGCTGTGCAATAAATTTAGAGCTAATCGAGTTTGTGTTATGTAGGGTTTTTTTAGAGCCTAAAATATATATATATAATTTTATTTTATTTAACCTTTATTTATACAGGAGTGATCCATTGAGAGGCAACCTATCTTTTTCAAGGACGCCCTGTTCACATTCACACAGTTACACATTGAAGATAAGATAAGATAAGATAAGATAAGCCTTTATTAGTCCCACAATGGGGAAATTCCAGGATTGCAACAGCACAGGGATAGCGACACTCAGAGCAATAATTTAGAAAATAAGAGAAAAAGAGCAGTGAATATACTGTACATATGTACACATAAATATATAAATATATATACACAGTGAGGAGCATTGTAGCTAGATGGAATAAACAGCATAACCGTCTATTCAGTTACCCCACAACTAGGGTACAACCAACTAGCCCAGTACAAGCACAGACTGACCTGTGGCCACTGAGCAGCTCCACTGGAGCAGTTGGGGTTGCAGTTGGGGCACCACAGCGGGTTATGAGGGTAGGGCAAACACTGCTCTGTCATCTGTCCCATCCTGACCTGATCCTGCCAGTCCATGGATTGAACCGCGACCCTCCAGTCATAAATCCACGCTCCTAACCATGAGGCCACCACTGCCTCACAAATAAAAAAAAAAATGTATTTGTCTTTATATTTGTTAAAACTGAAAATAGGTATAAAAATAGGCATGCAGTGAATATAAAAAGTTTACACACCCCTGTTCAAATGCCAGGTTTTTGTGATGTAAAAAAATGAGACCAAGATAAATCATTTCAAAACTTTTTCCACCATTAATGTGACCTATAACCTGTACAAACCAATTGAAAAACAAACTGAAATCTTTTGAGGGGAAAAATAAAAAATAAAAAATTTACAATAACCTGGTTGCATAAATATGCACACCCTCTTATAACTGGGGATGTGGCTGTGTTCAGAATTAACCAATCACAAGTTAAAAGGGAGTCAGCACACACCTACCACCATTTAAAGTGCCTCTGATTAACCCCAAATAAAGTTCAGCTGTTCTTGTAGGCTTTTCCTGACATTTTTGTAGTCACATCTTACAGCACAAGCCATGGTCTGCAGAGAGCTTCTAAAGCATCAGAGGGATCTCATTGTTCAAAGATATCAGTCAGGAGAAGGGTACAAAAGAATTTCCAAGGCATTAAATATACCATGGAACACAATGAAGACAGTCATCATCAAGTGGAGAAAATATGGCACAACAATGACATTACCAAGAACTGGACATCCCTACAAAACTGATGAAAAGGCGAGAAGATAACTGGTCAGGGAGGCTGCCAAGAGGTCGACAGCAACATTGAAGGAGCTGCAGGAATTTCTGGCAAGTACTGACTGTTTAGTACATGTGACAACAATCTCCTGTCTTCGTCATATGTCTGGGCTGTGGGGTAGGGTGGAAAGATGGAAGCCTTATCTTACGAAAAAAAACATCCAACCCGGCTGCATTTTGCAAAAACACATTTGAAATCTCCCAAATGCATGTGGGAAAATATGTTTTGGTCCGATAAAACCAAGGTTGAACTGTTTGGCCATAATTCCAAAAGGTATATTTTATGCAAACACAACACTGCTCATCACTAAAAGAGCACCATACCTACAGTGAAGCATGGTGGTGGCAGCATCATGCTTTGGGGCTGTTTTTCTTCAGCTGGAACTGGGGCCTTAGTCAAGGTGGAGGGAATTATGAACAGTTCCAAATACCAGTCAGTGCTCGCACAAAACCTTCAGGCTTCTGCTAGAAAGCTGAAGATGAAGAAGAACTTCATCTTTCAGCACGACAATGACCCAAAACACACATCCAAATCAACAAAAGAATGGCTTCACCAGAAGAAGATTAAGGTTTTGGAATGGCCCAGCCAGAGTTCAGACCTGAATCCGATCAAACATCTGTGGGGTGATCTGATGAGGGCTGTGCACAGGAGATGCCCTCGCAGTCTAACAGATTTGGAACATTTTTGCAAAAAAGAATGGGCAAATATTGCCATGCCAAGATGTGCCACGCTGATGGTGCTACCCAAAAAGACTGAGTGCTGTAATAAAAGCCAAAAGTGCTGCAACAAAGTATTAGTTTAAGGGTATGCGTGTTTATGCAACCAGGTTATTGTAAGCTTTTATTTTTTATTTTTCACCTTAAAAGATTTCAGTTTGTTTTCCAATTGGATTGTACAGGTTATAGGTCACATTAATGGTGGAAAAAGTTTTGAAATATTTTATCTTGGTCTCATTTTTTAGCATCATTTGTGGACACTCTGAAGGGAGACAATGGGGCGGCCAGCACTGGCAAGCTTGCCGCCTGTATACTAGACCATGAAGATTGGACCGCTAGGCATGCAGCTCGGCTGAGGACGCTCTGATTGATTGATTGATTGATTGATTGATTGATTGATTGATTGATTGATTGATTGATTTTTTTACATCAAAGAAACCTGGCATTTGAACAGGGGTGTGTAGACTTTTTATATCCACTGTAAAATTAGAGATACAGTAACATTATGTGTTTTGCCAGGACCTATTGCACAGACTGTGTCTAGTGTTGATTTTGGCATCGAATGAGCCCCTCTATCCATGATAACAAGCCTAATAAAGTAGCTCTGAAAAGATGTAAAAGCATAATGCAGTATCTCACAAAAGTGAGTACACCCCTCACACTTTTGTTAATATCTTATTATATCTTTTCATGGGACAACACTGAAGATATGACACTTCGATACAATGTAAAGCAGTCAGTTTACAGCTTGTATAACAGTTTAAATTTGCTGTCCCCTCAAAATAACCGAACACGCAATCATTCATGTCTAAACCGCTAGCAACAAAAGTGAGTACACCCCAAAGTCAAAATGTCTAAATTGTGCCCAATTAGCCATTTTCCCTCCTCGGTGTCATGTGACTCAGTGTTACAAGGTCTCAGGTGTGAATGGGGAGCAGGTGTGTTAAATTTGGTGTTACCGCTCTCACACTCTCTCATACTGGTCACTGGAAGTTCAACATGGCACCTCATGGCAAAGAACTCTCTGAGGATCTGAAAAAAAGAATTGTTGCTCTACATAAAGATGGCCTAGGCTATAAGAAGATTGCCAACACCCTGAAACTGAGCTGCAGCACGGTGGCCAAGACCATACAGTGGTTTAACAGGACAGGTTCCACTCAGAACAGGCCTTGCCATGGTTGACCAAAGAAGTTGAGTGCACGTGCTCAGTGTCATATCCAGAGGTTGTCTTTTTAAAATAGACGTATTGCTGCAGAGGTTGAAGGGGTGGGGGGATCAGCCTGTCAGTGCTCAGACCATATGCCATACGACTACTTTACATTGTATCAAAGTGTCACATCTTCAGTGTTGTCCCATGAAAATATATAATGAAATATTTACAAAAATGTGAGGGGTGTACTCACTTTTGTGAGATACTGTAGCTGCATATTATTAATTTCGTAGCACACATGTGCGTCTTTGTGTTGGGAAAGCTTCAGCGAGTGATTCTGATGTGGAACCTGAATCTGTGAGGTTGTTTCAGCTGGTTTGCACTGTCAGAACTGTCTGTTGGATCCTTCAGTGCTCTGTGTGTGGGCTAGCTAATCAGTTATCATTATTACTGAGTGGCGCTATTGATGACTCTATTGATGCGTCATGTGTAGTTTGCACATTTTTGATTGTATATGTTCCAGTCAATGGTACGATGAAAAAAGCATGCAGTGAGAGGAGGGGTGGGCAGTCAGTGACTTTCAGGCTGTAGGCTGTCCATAATCCCACCCAGAAGTTGGAAACTGTGCTGATAGGTCTTTTATTTCCCCCATTGCCCTAAAAAAGAATGAAAAATCATCTTCTTCACTTTCTCTTTGCTCCTCCCAGACTGCCTAGCACAAGCTTTGCAGAATATTGTTGCTCCCACATGAGGAAAAGCAAATGTTTGACTCATTTTTTTTTTAAATTTCTCTTCCTTAAAAAACATGTTATTTGTATTATTCTGAATACCATATGTGGATTCAGGAACACCCCTAATATTGTAAAATTGATGTTCTTAGTTGTTAGTTATTGAGTGGAAATGATCATCAAGAAATGAGCCGCTGTTTTCAATGCCACAAGACTACTTAAAACATCCATTTTAACTTCACGTACACTGCAGCACAATTGTTCTTTTAAATGCCTGGTACTGTCTAATAGCTGTCTGTTGGCAGGTAAAATGATGAAAATGTTATAAGTATAGTGTACACTTAAACCCATATAATTTTAAAGACTAAAACCCTGTTAATATTACTACCAGCTGTCAGCAGTGCCATTTTTGTTGTCTCGGTTGTTTGGTGTTCCATATGCATTTGACTGCATCTAGGGCCAAATCATCAAACTTTTAACAGTAAAGTTGTTCTCCCTTTCAGTGTCTATAACTGAATCATTAATTTTAATCACAAGGCAGCCTACATAAACTCCAAAATTTGTTTTGAGGATGAGCCAGGGAAAGAGAGAAAATGAGTGATTCCTCAGGATTTGGCAGTGGCCCCAGTGTATGGATGCTTGCTCTTGGTATGACATTTGTTGTGACTTAAATCTGCACTGTAATGCACACGCATGCATTCAGACAGAGACAGATGTGCACACAAAACCAACAGGAGCAGCTGTAGCAACAGCAAGACACTGACAGCAGGCTGGAGCTGGAGCTTACTCACTGCACGTGGCACCGTGGACAAGCCGCAGGACTGTGAGCGTGCATTTGCATACAAAAAAGACCTGTGTGTTCATTTTAACTAAAATTGTCTTGTAAGTTGTTCATGTTCATATATTTTATCTGTGATTGCCAATCATAGACAAATGAAGGGTATTTCCTGTTTGATGTCCAGTGGTTGATGAGAACAAGTCTTCCAGCCATCTGTTTTTACACCACTCTGATGCTACCATGAGGGCGAAATGAGCTAATGCTTTGGTATTGTGTCCACTGTCTTTCCATCCTTATGCATTTTACAAGAATCACTATGCCTCCGTGGCAATTGCCCCGATGTTTGCCAAACTTATGCACAGGTGGGTTTGCATTCAGGTTGTGCTCAAGGTCAAGGTCAGCATCAAAGATCAAGAGATTCAGGTACTTTGTGCAACTCCTCCTAGGCAATTTTTTAGCAAATTGTGGTCAAGGTCAATACTGATTGCTGAAATACTTTAAAATGGTTCAGTCTTGGATGTTTTCTGAATTTGCAGCTGTAGTCTACTGTTGTCTGTTTCAGGACAAAATCAGTGCCACCCAATATCAGTCAACAAGGTGAACATTCGTCGATCTCCATGTTAAGCCCATACAGTATATCAGTCCATCCCTTGTTATATACATATATATGTATGTCCATATGCAGCTATGGAGTGAGAAGTGGAGGCTTTTGGTGACCTTTACTGTGTTCATCAGTCCACAATGAGCTATTTTGTCATTGATACTCTGGTTTACTTTTTAAATCTGTCACAACTACATTTATCTTTATTAACAAAACAAAAGAACATAAAAATTGACTGTTGCAGCAGCTGGAAAATCTATTTCAGAAGTTCATGCATGTACATTTAACAACCCCAGACATGTATTATCCAGAAACAAGCTGCTAACAAGCAGTTCTCTCTAGGCTATTTTGGGCTGACTTGAAAATTGAAGCTCCAACGGATCTGCGGTTCAGTTTCATATATGCACGCTATTAGGCAAGAAGAATCAAAAGATTTTAACGTTATATGAAACGTTGGTTGGTCAGATTTAATATGGCTATGAGATATGATGATCAAGTTCCTTAGAGGAAAGCTAATGTGAACCATCAAGAGCCCAGGGTTTATAAGGAATGGATGGGGATCGCAGCTTTTCAGATAGAGCACTGCACCACCATCAGACTCTGAAGGCCACAGTGGACTATAGAGTTCACAGCAGGGGCTCCACAACCAAGAGAAATTGTAGAACGGTTTTGCTCCCGGCTTCAGGTTATTATCGCTCTCTCTTTCTCTCTCGTTTTATTGCCGCATCCTTCCCACAAGCTATTTGTCATCACTGATTATATTCTACTGTGCACTGTTCCTCCACCACAATATTCACAATACTGCATTTAAAAGCACTTTTCAATGTGTAAGCTTTCATTAATTGTATTTTTGTACAATTATAAAGTCAGTAGGAAACACAGAAATGTTTGCATGATAGCACTTATTGATATAAGAAAAATGCTTACATTAAAGATTCATGTATCAGATAGCTGATAGTTTAGGTTTTGATCACACTAACTTTAAAGGTGAATTCTAATATTTAAAATAATATTACTTTTATTTGTTTGATTTAATTTATAATGCCAAATTTGACCTATATGATTGCAGTCATTGCAGTTAAAAAATTCTAATTAAAAAGTCTCTTTTGTTAGAAACAGATGCATTTATTTCTAGCCAACTTTGATGCAGCCATTATAACTCACTGTGAGAGACGATTTTTCAGCTTCACACGGTCATTATCAACCTCATTATTAATGGGCTGGTAGCTGTATTCAGGGACAAGCAGTGATGTATACCTCCCTCTGATACTGATGAACCTAAAGACTTCAGTCTTTCATCATCTTCCCCCTGGCATAAAGGCTGTCCAAAACAGGGCCATTATGCACTGAGCATTTTTATGTTAGACAACCAACAATTTTTGAATGCCTTTGTATTCAAAAGTGTGATTAACAAAACAGCCATTTTTTCATAAGTGTTACCTGTCTACCAAAGAGTCCAGCTTTATCCAACTGTAGGGTTAAGAAAAGCAATAATAAATTATTTATTATTGCTCAGTAAATTATAACAGTCAACATGGATAAACTGCTAAAGTTGAAAGGGGACACGTCTCAATTTAAAACCTGTTTAAAAAGAAAAAAATAATTTTTTTAAAGTTCACACTTGCAACATGCTTTGACCTTATGCCGGTGCTTTTGTTAGTTTCTGTCAATTAGCAGCTGACTGTGTGCGCAGCCTGCACTCGTAGGAAGGGACTGATTTAAAGTGGGTGAGGCTTAGCGTGAAGTCTGGTGCATTTCCTTCCAATGCGCTTTTGATCTGCAAAAAACAGGTCTAAAGTCAGCAGCACATTATCAACTGCTATTTCAGCAGTGCATTTAAAAGGTGTGAATACGCACGAATGCCTCTTCCTACACTGGTGCTCGAATTTCTCAGTGTCCGATATTTTGACAGACTGATTTTGTAAAAATCTGTCATAATCCTTTACCTTACCTTTCTTTCATTCATCCATTCATTCATTCATACATTAAGCATTCAAAATTAAAGTAGAAGCAGGCTTTATTTGATCTCGTCTATGGATATGGTGACAGCTTTTTTTGTTGTTAAAATGCAGCAATTTTGCACTCAGCAGAGGGAATATTAATGTCCAGGCAAAGATCAAGGATCACAGAGGACAGCCGTGGGGGATCAGATGGGCTGTTCCTCCAGTTTATTCTCATGTGTCCGTTATCAGATAAATAGTGTCTGTTAATAATTTGTCTTCATCTTTCACAACTGTCTTTAAGAGCTGCAAAATCCTGCAGGAAATTTCAATGATGTTAAATTATGCTACATTGTTTTAAGCCTCTTTTACATGAGTCTGAAGCCTACTCCACTGTGCTTCGCAGAGAATAGATCCCCACTTGTTTGCAGGGATGACATCATTTTCATTCATGATTATTTGCAGGTTCCAGTACCATCATTAATTCCCCTGGATCTAATTTCCTCTTGTGTTTATGAGTCAGTTTTTCAACCCTGAAGGCAAAAACACGAAGTGAGACTAGAGACAAAATTTTTCCTCAGTAAAGCACCTATAAAACACCCACTAAACACACAATTTTCCAGTTAGTATCCATTGTTTGGGATAATAGTAAATCAGGCCAGTGGTGTGTGCTGTCCTGAAATGCACTTTCACTTTATGGCTGAGCTGGCATTGCCCTCCCCCCCATTTAAATGCTGTCATATTAGTATTACACCTTGGATCTTGTGCCCCTGTTTATTAAAGGGAATGAGAGCTACAACAGTGATTGCTTTGTTTCATGTTACGTCCAAAACACACCTCTGAAGAATTAAGAGCATTATGACAACCTCTTCCTGCTTTTCATGAGGTGCAAAATTACACTGCTGTAATAGCAAAATTGACTTGGACATGCCCATAAATACACTCAGTGCCATAGACAATAGATTTTTGACTAAATTTGTGTAATAGGGCCCTTAATGTGTTTCCAAGTTACTCCCCATGTTTATAACAAAAAAATGTAGATTTAATTATGTAAAATAAAAGGTTAAATCAATTCAGTCCTCAAATCCTGCAACTTTTATTATGTATTAAAACATAATAATCCATAATAAAAAAACTTTTTTTTATTGTGAAATGTATGTTAATCTGTTTTAATAAAGAAAAACAAAAGAAGAAAGATAAACCCTTTTTGAATACGTTTTTGAGAATTTCTTTGTTTGTTTGTTTGTTTTTCTGGCCAATGCTGAGAAAATCTAGAAAATATTTACAGAGGCTTTGACCCAAGGCCAGATGGATTATTATTCTCACTCTCTCTCTCTCTCTCTCTCTCTCTCTCTCTCTCTCTCTCTCTCTCTCTCTCTCTCTCTCTCGCTCTCTCACACACACACAAAAAAAAAATTATATATTATATAGCACAAATTTACAACGATCGTTGAATTGAATTATAAATATTTATACATATTTCCAATTAAATTCAGATCAAAATTTTCAGCAGATTCATTTAGTTGTTCTAATGAGAGAGTTTGGGGACCACTTGTAGCACGGTAAAGCAAACTTTTTCTTCAAGACTACTGACAACATTAAAGAAGTTTGGTCTTGTTGTGTCAAAGTTGTTTACAGATTTAATAGTAATTATATTATCATAATCAGTAAATTGACTCATAGGATCACTTAAATTTTAGAATAATATCAGGTTTAAAAGTTACATTACTCTAAACTTCTCAGTTATATTTGATTTTCTTTTTTCCTGTCTTCATGTAAAAACTATGATATGCTCAGAATCTCCAGGCCATCCCAACAATCAAAACGTCTCCTCCTTCTACATAAGATGAGCTAATATCCACACGTTCTTTTTAGATGGCTGTGTCCCATCACACCAGGAGAATGTCTCCCACAGTGACCTAATCCAGTTTCAAATTTCCTTAAATTACCTCAACAAGTTATGCTTTGATAACGTCTAATTTTAAAAACCAGTTTTGGTACCCAGAGGTCACAGCTTCAAGGAGAACCTGAGAAATGCGCAGATAATTAAGCATTTTAATTAAGCCTGGGACCAAATGTTTCAGTTATGCTTGTGGGACCTGATTTAAATAGTTGTAAGGAAGATACTGGTTCTACTCAGGTCCATTTATTTGCTTACAGTTACTTATGAATATTTATCAGGTCCAGTCTTTCAGTCTTCTTGTTTGGGATGAAGCGAAGACATCCTCTCTCAGGGTCAATGGTCATGTGTTGAACTTTTAAGCTCCTAGGCTTTGTGGATAACTAATTCAGTGTTTTAAGGCTTTATTCAGTAACACCACCACCTTACAAACATTCAACCCCTCCAGCTCTCTTTCCTTCTCCTCCTAGTTGGGAACATTTCAAGTGGCTGTGAGCATGAATGGCTTGACTGGCTGCCATGGCAACTGCACGGTGGACACAGTCGGGCTGACAGACATTTCCGACCCAGCCAGGCGTCACCACATTGGTGTCGCCATGGCAACTCTGTAAACAGCACGCCTTCCACTTCTGTAAAAGATGGAGGTCTTTAGGAATTTGGGGTGTGTTCTGTGTACAGCTTGAACTGAATTAATTGATTAGTTAATTAATTCATTTGAGAAAAATAAAAACGTCCATCATGTGTGGCAGACATAGCTAGAAACAGCAGCCTTCATTGTTCATTGCATACCATGTCTGTGATTGTGTGGCCAGTTTGACCATCTGCATGTCCCCCGGCTTCAACAGCAACAATCGGAGCAGAGGTTCCCTAAGTAGGTCACTTGTTGGTGTGAGGCTGGGCAGGCTTATCTGGGCACACAGTGGTCCAGCTCAGTGGACCGGCTCCCTTTGTTCCACTGCATAGCTCTGCCCAGTGCTCCCACAGAGGCCGCCAGCATCGCTGCAGCCTCAGGGTCAAGACTTTCCAGTGACATAGCTAAGAGTTGAGTGTGTGTGGTGGCACAGAGGTGACGGCTGACTGGGGTGACCCGCATGTGTGAGTAGCCACATGAAGCTTACCTGACACCTCAATTAGACCAATAAATATTAGTATAGCCCTAAAATAATGTGAGTGAAACTGGTGGTGTTAAACATTAAATAAAAATAGCAGATATGTTGAGAAAGAAATTTGCTCTTAAAATTTCAAAATGTACACCTTATTTTTCTATGTTAACTGTTATAAGTAGAGGTCATTCAGCTTCAGTCCCGTTGATACAAAACTTTCAGGCAACAACTGTGGCAGCAGCTGATTCACTTGATTGACAATCTTTCACTAACAACAAATTTTTCTAGCTAGCAAAGTAGGAATCATGTATTCTGATATTTGAATATTTTTAATTGTAGAATACTCCATATTTTCAGAGCAGATTTGACATTGTGCACTGCTTTAAAAATGACACAGGAACTACCTTTATATACAGGTACATCTCAAAAAATTAGAATATCATGAAAAAGTTCAATACTTTTTGTCACTCATTTCAGAAAATGAAACCCATATATTATATAGATTCATTACACAGAGAGTGATATATTTCAAGTGTTTATTTATTTTAATTTTGACGATTATGGCTTACAGCCCATGAAAACCCCTAATTCAGTTTCTCAAAAAATTAGAATATTACATAAAATTAATTTTAAAAAAATAGTTTTTTAATAGAAATGTTGGCCGACTGAAAAGTATGTCCATGTACACACTCAATACTTGGTCGGGGCTCATTTTGGATTAATTACTGTATCAGTGTGGCGTGGCATGGAGGTGATCAGCCTGTGGCACTGCTGAGGTATTATGAAGGTCTAGGTTGCTTTGATCGTGACCTTCAGCTTGTCTGCATTGTTGGGTCTGGTGTCTCTCATCTTCCTCTTGACAATGCTCCATAGATTCTCTATGGGGTTTGGTCAGGAGAGTTTGCTGGCCAATCAAACACAGTAATGCCATGGTCATTAAACCAGGTTTTGATACTTTTGGCAGTGTGGGGGGGTGCCAAGTCCTGCGGGAAAATGAAATCAGCTTCTTCATAAAACTTGTCAGCAGAGGGAAGCATGAAGTGCTCTAAAATTTCCTGGTAGACGACTGCGCTGACTTTGGTCTTGATAAAACACACAACAAATCGCTAGCACCGATCACTGCAACAGACCTGGCCCAGGCCCTGAGGCTGCTGGCGGAGACGAGGCAAAGCCAAGCCGAGTTGCCAAGCCACAGGATCTCAAAGGGCAGTGTCTCACTCTGTAGGACGCCGCTCCACTCCCACAGCCAGCTGACGGACGGTCCGTCACAAGGCTGCTCCCCTAGCCTGCTCGCGAAAATGGAGTGGAGTCACGTGGATCCCTGGAGGATGGTGGGGGAGTTGGCCGTGAGAGTCAGCAGTCTCAGGTCAGTTGGCGTGACCGGAGCCAGTGCTAGCAGTTTGCTGTGGAATCACAGCAAAATTATTGGTAGATGGGCCGGAGTGATGTGAGGCATATTGTTGACTGTGGACTGATGAACCAGGTGGTAACAGGGATGGCTATTGGGGTGACTAAAATCAGGAAAATAACAATATAAGCCACATTTGGTACAAACATCCTGGTACCAGTGTTAGCTGGGGGGGGCTTATAGTTCAGGGACTAATATGCTACCTTTAGCACCCCTTCCATCTACATGACAGAGAGCTAAGTGGGCCAATGATAGAGCAGTGGGCGGGTCTCAAAGGCGGGGGTAGGTTGGCTTTGTCAGATCATGGCGTATACAATTTACATGGAAGAGTCAAAAACGTTTCTGGTGTTTCTGGGAGAGAAAAACAAGATAAAGGCTGTGTGTGTTTTTGTTTTTTTTTGTTTTGTTTTTAAGAGAATTGACTGTTTTGATATTTTTTGGATAATTATGTGACCAATAGGCACATTTCAGACAGTTAAAATCTACAAACACACCATTTTTCAGTCATTTGACCCCTTTAAACAAAAGTTGGCATGAGCCACCCACAAGTGGATACATCAGTTTTATGATAAATATGATCCAAATGTCCTGGGTATGATGTTAAACTGCATCCAGTGGTGAGGCCTCCACCTGGGGAAGGCATTCTGGGGAATGTGGAGCTGCCCCTTAGTCGGCACTGCTCCCAGGCAGTAGCATCTGTCAGGGTGCTAGTTATGGCTCAAATAACACAGCAGAAGGAGGTCCCCCACCAACACCCCAACGCTAGCCAGATAAAGATCCCTGACTGGCACACCCCAATGGCAGTCGGAAGAAGGTCCCTCACCGACACTCCAATGGCACAAAATGGCACAACAACTGAAAACAAAGAGGATGCTCTTCCAACAAATTGTCAGAAGAAAACTGCAATTCTTCGGCCGCACCATATGACACAAAGGCGTTGAGAAATCCATCAACCAAGGCAAAGTGGAAGGCACTCACAGAAGGGGGAGAACCAGAAGCATAGCAGTCAGACATTGAGGAATGACTGGGATACAGTCTGTATCAGGTGTCCCAACTGGCACAAAATCAGGATGAATGGCACCACCAGAGTGGTGGCCTAGTTGGTAGAGCATCCGCCCCACAACTAGAAGGCCTTGGGTTCAAGCCCCCAGCCGGGTCATACCAAAGACCATATAAAAATGGTACTTTCTGCCTTCTAGCTTGGTGCTCAGCATAATAGAATGGGGGAAGGAAAAAGCTGTTTGTGGTAGCGCATTGCAGAGACCCCTCTGATTCTGGATGTGATGAACATTGTAGATAGGAGAAACATAATTTTGTTCTACTATACATGATTGGCTGTATGGATTGAATGACAATAAAGTTGGTTTCTTATTTATCTTCATATCCATGAAGGCCACAACAGCTCGTCTTGAGCCACCTCACTAAGAGTGAGTGATTATCCAAAGCACAATTCAGCACATTTTTTTTCACCAGCACAAGAAGAATTTAAATACGGTTTATTGTGTTTTTCTTTTATTGTTTGTATAACTCAAAACAGTGTTGTTGGGGTTTTTTTTGTTTGTTTGTTTGTATTGAGGAGATTGCTGCGTGAACTGAGAGAGATGCTGAGAAGGTGTCAAGACAATTACAGGAGGAAGTTGAAGGATAAACTACAGCAGAAGAATACGAGGGAGTGTGGTCTGGAATGAAAAATACAGTGGGGCAAAAAAGTATTTAGTCAGCCACCAATTGTGCAAGTTCTCCCACTTAAAAGATGAGAGAGGTCTCCAATTTTCATCATAGGTATACCTCAACTATGAGAGACAAAATGAGAAAAAAAAATCCAGAAAATCACATTGAAGGATTTTTAATGAATTAATTGGTAAATTCCTCGGTAAAATAAGTATTTGGTCAATAACAAAAGTTCATCTCAATACTTTGTTATATACCCTTTGTTGGCAATGACAGAGGTCAAACGTTTTCTGTAAGTCTTCACAAGGTTTTCACACACTGTTGCTGGTATTTTGGCCCATTCCTCCACGCAGATCTCCTCTAGAGCAGTGATGTTTTGGGGCTGTCGCAGGGCAACATGGACTTTCAACTCCCTCCAAAGATTTTCTATGGGGTTGAGATCTGGAGACTGGCTAGGCCACTCCAGGACCTTGAAATGCTTCTTACGAAGCCACTCCTTCGTTGCCCGGGCGGTGTGTTTGGGATCATTGTCATGCTGAAACACCCAGCCACATTTCATCTTCAACGCCCTTGCTGATGGAAGGAGGTTTTCACTCAAAATCTCACGATACATGGCCCCATTCATTCTTTCCTTTACACGGATCAGTCGTCCTGGTCCCTTTGCAGAAAAACAGCCCCAAAGCATGATGTTTCCACCCCCATGCTTCACAGTAGGTATGGTGTTCTTTCTCCTCCAAACACGACAAGTTGAGTTTTTACAATAAAGTTCTATTTTGGTTTCATCTGACCATATGACATTCTCCCAATCCTCTTCTGGATCATCAAAATGCTCTCTAGCAAACTTCACACGGGCCTGGACATGTACTGGCTTAAGCAGGGGGACACGTCTGGCACTGCAGGATTTGAGTCCCTGGCGGCGTAGTGTGTTACTGATGGTAGCCTTTGTTACTTTGGTCCCAGCTCTCTGCAGGTCATTCACTAGGTCCCCCCGTGTGGTTCTGGGATTTTTGCTCACCGTTCTCATGATCATTTTGACCCCACGGGGTGAGCTCTTGCGTGGAGCCCCAGATCGAGGGAGATTATCAGTGGTCTTGTATGTCTTCCATTTTCTAATAATTGCTCCCACAGTTGATTTCTTCACACCAAGCTGTTTACCTATTGCAGATTCAGTCTTCCCAGCCTGGTGCAGGTCTACAATTTTGTTTCTGGTGTCCTTTGACAGCTCTTTGGTCTTGGCCATAGTGGAGTTTGGAGTCTGACTGTTTGAGGTTGTGGACAGGTGTCTTTTATACTGATAACGAGTTCAAACAGGTGCCATTAATACAGGTAACGAGTGGAGGACAGAGGAGCCTCTTAAAGAAGAAGTTACAGGTCTGTGAGAGCCAGAAATCTTGCTTGTTTGTAGGTGACCAAATACTTATTTTACCGAGGAATTTACCAATTAATTCATTAAAAATCCTTCAATGTGATTTTCTGGATTTTTTTTTTCTCATTTTGTCTCTCACAGTTGAGGTATACCTATGATGAAAATTGGAGACCTCTCTCATCTTTTAAGTGGGAGAACTTGCACAATTGGTGGCTGACTAAATACTTTTTTGCCCCACTGTATCACTGGGTGTAAGGGGAGGGACAGACAGACAGCGGGGAGCCATGAGAGAGCCAATGAGCTGAATCTCTTTTTTAATAGGGTCAACTCACTGTCCGTCACTCCCACAGCCCAGCCAGACTCCCACACACCCCTCCCCACTCACTCCCCTGTGCAGCACCTCCCTCTCCCCTCAGCCCCCCTCCTCCCCACTGATGACATCAGTACCAACCCCCACATCACTGTCACTACAGGCCAGGTGTGGAAACAGCTGGAGAGACTTTACCAGCGGAAGGCTGCAGGCCCTGATGGCATCTCCGCCCGGATCCTGAGGACCTGTGCCAACCAGCTAGCTCCGGTACTGAAACACCTGTACAACCTGAGCCTGAGCCTGGGGAGAGTATGGGTGCTGTGGAAGACATCCTGCCTGGTTCCTGTCCCCAAGAAGTCATCGCCATTGGACCTGAATGACTATCAACCAATTGCCCTCACATCACATGTGATGAAGGTCCTGGAGAGACGTGTTTAGCCCACCTGAGGCTGCAGGTGAAGACGTGGCTGGACCCTCTGCAGTTTGCATATCAGCCCCATTTAGGAGTTGAAGACGCCATCATCTACCTGCTGCATTGAGCTCACTTGCACCTGGATGGAGGAGGAGACATTGTGAGAATCACATTCTTTGATTTCTCCAGTGCATTTAACACTATTCAGCCGCTGCAGCTGGGTGAGAATCTGCGGGTGATGGGTGTTGACAGCTCTGCGATCTCCTGGATTACCGACTACCTGACAGGCAGGCCACAGTTTGTCCGGCGGGCAGTGTTTTGTCTGATGTGGTGGTTAGTGATACTTCAGCTAAACAGGGGACTGTGCTTTCTCCTTTTCTCTTCACTTTATACACCACCAACTTTCAGTACAATACCGAGTCATGCCACCTGCAAAAATTCTCTGATGACTCAGCTGTTGTTGGGTGTGTAAGAAGGGGAGAGGAGGGGGAATACAGGGCAGTGGTAGACAGATTTGTGGTCTGGGCTGAGCAGAATCACCTGAGACTGAACGTCAGCAAGACCAGAGAGATGGTGATTGACTTCAGGAAGAAGAGGATGCCCTCACAGCCATTGCAGATTAGGGAGGAGTTTTTGGGGGTAGTGGAGGACTACGAATACCTGGGTGTCGCGATCAGCAGCAGACTGGATAGGAAATCTAACACCGATGCTGCGTACAAGAAGGGGATGAGCAGACTCTATTTTCTGAGAAAGTTGAGATCCTTCAACGTGTGCAACAAGATGTTGGAGCTTTTCTATCAGGCCATTGCTGCCAGCACCATCTTCTTTGATGCTGTCTGTTGGGGTAGCAGTATCAGAGCCAGCGACACCAACAGACTTGACAAGATTATCAAGAAGGCTGGCTCTGTAATTGGTCTCAGGCTGGAGATCTTTGAATCTGTGGTAGAGAAGAGGACACTGAACAAACTGCAGTCCATCATAGACAATCCTGATCACCCCCTCCACCACACACTGGACAGTCAGCGGAGCACTTTCTCCAGCAGACTGCTACAGCCTCACTGCTGAACAGCCAGTTACAGGAAATCTTTTCTGCCACATGTCATTTCACTGTACAATAACTCACTCTGATGTTGAATTTTGGTCATAACAATGCTGCCATACTGCACCTTACAGTATAATTGGTACCTCATATTCCACCCTGTGCCTTATAATCCTTCTCTGTACAGTCAGTTCTATCCATAGACTCATAAGGATCATCATCTATTTAACCTGGTAGTAGCCTATGTTGTATGTAAAGTTATCTAAGCATTTTTACTTTACTTCTCTGGGTAACTCCTTTTCTATTATGCTGTGTGTTTTTCTATTGGTTGGGTTGTCTGTGTCATGCTGCTGTTACACTGTAATTTCCCAGTTTGGGATCAATAAAGTACATCTATCTATCTATTGATTTTTACTGTATACTGTATTGCATTTGTTTTTAGAGCTGCCATGAAACAGAATTAGTTGTCGTGACAATTATGCATATTTCCATCTTATAATTAAAGTTTAAGTACTCTTAAATAAAATATCAGTTCAACTGTAAAACAAGTACAATGTGACTATTGTACTTGCTCCGTAAGATTAATGCACTTCTGCTGCTTTAGGGTAGATTCCTGTGGGGTCATCTACAGTTCAGATCACCATATTATTTTACATTTTGTAGAAAATGTCATCAACCAGTGTTTCTTTTAAAATGCAGAACTAAGTAACACCTACCTCTGAAAGCTTTCAATATGTAAGGGATAACTAAAACTTCATATTTCCTTTCATTCCTCATTCTCATTTTGTATTAATACCAGTGCATGCCCATAGAAAGCAAGTATTCCTGTCTGAGACAGGTAGGCCAATCAGGCTTTACAGGCCCAAATGTAGGTTGTGTTTGAAAGTGGAATACAAAGGTGTAGCCTATATATAGGCAATCACACATGTAAGACTTTGACAATTATGAAAGGGACTGAACTGAGATTTATTTGATTGTGTGAACAGTAATTACATAATTATTGGGAACCTCTTGTTTATTTGTTTTGTCAGGTCACTTATTTGTGTGATCTTTTGAGTTCTATTCATAAGCGTTATATCTTGCACTTTGGGGAATGGGAGTTCAGTCACTGTTATAATTGCTTTAGTTTACAGTATATGTGTGGTTCATAGTGTATCATCAATAAATTCATACATTACTGTAACAGGACACATTTACAAATATTTATAATAAAGGACCACATTGGAAACGTGTTTTCACTTTCATGTGTCATCCTGGATTTTGTATGACATTTCATATGTATATTTACATTTTCTATGTTTGTATGCCATATTTAGTGTCATTTTTATCCTAATAAATACAAACAAACAATATTTGAGACCCATTGTAGTGCATCCTTTTACATTTTACCAGTATTATAAGTACAAAACACCCAATATTATTATACACAGCAGAATGACCTGTTTGGCTGCAACTGTTGCATCAGTGTTGCCCATTTGTATGTAAATATGTAAATAAAAATGATTTATTTTGTTACTTGGGCGTTTTTTCTGCCTTGTCGTCATTTAGTCAAATTGTGCATATGTGTCCACATATGATAAGTAATTGATCTGGCCATTCCGCTCCCCAATCATGGCGGTATTATTATTAAGTTTCTAATTTTTAGACACTCGCGTGAAAGTGTCTAAAAATTAGACCCATGTGGTACCACTGTCCTTTGCAGGACAATGGTACCACATGGGTGAAGCAGCAGTCGGGACCACCATCTACCATTGACCAGGCAGGCTGAGCATGCCTCGCCGCAATGGAACGTGGTCTGTCCGATCGGACACCGGTGTTGGAGAAACAGCAGCTGAACCACTGGATCGCAGTCCTTCGCAGAGAGCCAAGCCCAGCCTGCCCATTTAACGGGAGTCTCGGCTGCTGCTTTATCCATGTCCCACCACTCTCCTTTGCGGCACCATGGGTCCCCGTCAGTGCCCCCACCCCCCACCCCCACGCACACCTTGTGTTCTCCATGCCGAATTATCCATTAGACCTACAAAATCACAGCAACTTGATGGGATAATTTTTTTAAGCATGAAATCTTAAGTATTATCTTTTTCTAGTCACATTTCTCCTTGCATGTTCTCCATGCGGAATTAACCATTAAGATAAGATAAGATAAGATAAGATAAACCTTTATTAGTCCCACAATGGGGAAATTCCAGGATTACAGCAGCAAAGGGATAGCAACACTCAGAGCAACAGCAAATAAGATAATAAGATAAGAACTGGTTAGCCAAAGTAGTAAATAAATATACATATGTACACAGTTATATACACAGTGCAGGAGCATTGCAGCTAGATGGAATAAACAGCATTACGGTTTGTTAAATTACCCTGCAGAATATGAATATGTACCCAGACAGTATATTTTGCATTTGAATCAACAGAGTTGTTGCCACCCTCAATAATGATTGTTATTGTCCTAGTTGTGTATTGGAGGGAATGAGCTCTATTGTGCAAAGTTGTTACGTTTAATACATTTAATACGACCTCTCTGAGCAGCCCTGGTTAGGTTAGGTTATAAAGTCTGACAGCCGTAGGTAGGAAGGACCTGCGAAACCTCTCTGTCGTGCACCTAGGATGGCACAGCCGACCGCTAAATGAGCTCCTCAGTGCGTTCAGTGTGTCCTGCATGGGGTGGGACTCCAGCAGAGATGACAGCTTAGCCACCATCCTCCTCTCTCCTATCTCTTCCACTGGGTTGAGGTGGCGCCCTAGAACAGAGCTAACTTTTTTGATCAGCCTGTTCAGTTTCTTCCTGTCGGCTGCCGTGATTCCACTGCCCCAACAGACCACTCCAAATGTGATTGCTGATCCTACCACTGAATCGCAGAAGGTCTTCAGGAGTTCCCCTTGCACTCCAAAAGACCTGAGTCTCCTCAAGAGGAACAGCCTGCGCTCCCCCTTCTTGTAGAGCGTGTTGGTGTTGTGTGACAAGTCCAGTTTATTGTTCAGGTGAACACCCAGAAGATTTCACCATGTCAATGTCTGTTCCCTGGATGTTTACCGGTGCTGGTGAGGGGTCGTCCTCGCCTGCGGCAGTCCACTACCAGTTCCTTGGTTTTCCTCACATTAATCTGGAGGCAGTTCTGTAGGCACCAGTCCACGAAGTCCTGGATAAGTCCTCTGTACTCCACATCATCCCCATCAGAGATGAGGCCGACAATTGCAGAGTCGTCAGAGAACTTCTGTAGATGGCAATGTGTTGTGTTGTGTGAAAAGTCAGCAGTGTAGAGGGTGAACAGGAAGGGAGCTAGAACTGTTCCCTGGGGGGCCCCCGTACTGCAGATGATGGTATCAGACACACAGTCCTGGGTTTTCACAGACTGTGGTCAGTTTATGAGGTAGTCCAGGATCCACGATGACAGGTGCTGATCCGCCCCTGCACACAGCAGTTTGTCCCTCAGGATCATTGGTTGGATGGTGTTGAAAGCACTGGAGAAATCAAAGAACATGATCCTCACAGTGCTCCCAGGCTTCTCCCGGTGGGACAGGGGATGATGTAGGAGGAAGATCATTGCGTCCTCCACCCCAATGCCATGCTGGTAGGCAAACTGAAGTGGATCCATCACTGGTCCCACCAGGGTGCGGAGATGGGTGAGGAGCAGCCTCTCCTGGGTCTTCAGTAGGTGTGATGTGAGGGCCACTAGGCTGTAGCTGTTCAGGTCCTTGGGGTGCGGGGTCTTCGGTACGGGTACCACACAGGATATTTCCACAGCTGTGGTACCCTCCCCAGCTTCAGGCTCAGACTGAAGATGTGCTCCACGATCCCACACAGCTGGTCTGCACAGGACTTGAGGAGCCTCGAACTGATGCCGTTCGGACCTGCAGCCTTCTTCGCCTTGATCTTCTTCAGCTCACCTCTCACTTGGGTCTTAGTGAGAATCAGGTTGGGGCAGAGGGGCTGTGTGCTGGGGGGGTCAGGTCTGTGGGGGGGAAACAGTGGGGGGTGTACTGGGGGGTGGGGGGAGGGCCGTGGACAATGAGACTAGATGAAGGTGGAGGCAGCAGTGCTTGGTGGGCAGGTGGAGAAAAGGGCGGTTGGTCAAACCTGTTAAAAACAGGTTCATGTTGTTCACCCACTCCCTACCCCCTGTGGCCTAGGAGGGAGTATTTTGGGGCCTCATGTACAAAGGGTATTTGCGCACTAAAACATGGCGTACGTCCTTTTCCACAGAAAATTTCAGATGTATCAAGAATGAAATGACCGTGGAAATATGCGCAGCCCCACTCCAACTTCACAGCTGGCGTACGTACGTTTCTACTGTTATTGGTCCGTTGGCGACACTTAGAGGTGATGGTGGGAGACTGATAATGACATGAAAATTATTGTACACACCAGAGACACATGATGAACTAACATCCAAGTGGGCGCAATTAGATGAGTGAATATAAAAGCAAGCGCAAAGAAGTGCAGAAAATGTCTCTAACAACAAAGGATTAGAAGATATTGCAAATCGCACACTGAGAAGAGAACGGGTATTTAGAGACAGAAGATTTTCTGGCTCAGGATGATGACTGGTTTGTCAGTCGGTTTAGGTTTCCACGGGCAGTCCCTGTGGAACTGAGCTGAACAGAGCTACAGCCACTCTTGGAGCGCGACACGGCGAGAAGCCGTGCACTGCCCATCCCAGTGCAGGTGCTGACAACACTGGAGTTTCTGGAAATGGGCATTCCAGAAGGAGCTGGCAGACCCATCATGAATTTCCCAGTAAATCCTGAGCCGAGCTATGCCAGCTGTGTGGGATGGCATTATCCGGCTGTCACCCAGGTACATCATATTCCTATACAATGCAGTTGAACAGGCCAACATCAAAGTGCAATTTGCAGCGAGAACCGGTTTTCCTAATGATTCTAATTAACAGCATTGTTGAAAACAAACTACAAGCTGGCATTGTGTGGATGGTTGGCTTCTTGGTGAGTAAATTCATGTAGTTGTCCGAATAATAACCCACCTCATGCGCAACGCGCCTGTGCACCCCACGGATATCACCCTGTCTTCAAGGCTTCATTACAACTCCATGGTTTGAGTAAGTGACTTACTTTTTTTGCTGATTAAACTCCAGTTTCACAGCATTCTACCAAGCCTCCAATTGACTCTGTGTTTACAGTAGTTATGTCAGTAAACACATGCGTAAGTTTGAAATGCAACAGTCTCACCCGTTCCCCGGCGCTCTTCATTCATTTAGTAGTGTATGTAATCCATGTAAGTTGTATACAACTGTAAAGGATGAGATTTGCATTTTGGGCATAAAATACATACTTGTTGAGTCTAATATGATCTGCTTTCAACTGACACGTGACCGTGGCTACTCACTAAATAGATTCATATTGTCTTTTTTTCGTGACTGTTTTCCTTTATTCAACCAGCTGATCCTCCCGGCTGGTCACAAATTGATTGACTGATTTATTCATTGTTTAAAATAACATTGTATAAAAGATACAACATATATTTAAAAACAATGCAATGGCACAAGAAAGTGTGCACACTTATTTCCATTGGGATCCCTATAAGAGGTCACAACTGGTCTCATACCTGGAACCTTCGGCTTTGAAATCTGGCAGTTTAATCACTGAGCTATACACACTACAAGTCATAGTGATCAGCTTACGCTTCTGAGGATGACTGCAGACATCGGTCTACACATGTCAAACTTAAAAACATCTCCTTCTTATCCCTGTCTGAATAAAGGAAACAATAATCTACTCTTCTACGGCTGTGAGCAGTCTTATTAAATTATCTGTATCCAGCGCTAATGCCGGAGGACAGCATGCCAAACAAAATGTTTTTACGTGCCTCTGCCTCATTCAGCAGCACCTCTAACTCACAGTCCATGAAATTCCATTAAATCCATTATTTTTGACCATGGATACAGGAGAATCAAACGTGCAGCGCTTGTATATATCTACTTGCATACCTATTGCATCTAATTGCATATTCAAATGGAGGCGTTCAAGGGAGGAGTCCGGTATTTCCTCATGTGCGTTCAAATTCAAGTAGATTGGAATGTACAAAGGAAATGCACTTGGATTCCTGCATACTGACAGTTCATACGTCTGGATTTTTTTTGCTTACGCCGTTTTCTTGATTTAAACGTACGTCATCTTTCCGTAGGAAATCCACTCAAGTCTTTGTACATGAGGCCCCTGGTGCCCAGAGCTGGTTTTGAGGCCTCTCCGGACACCGCTGACGTCACTCTGCTGCAACCTGTCCTCCATCTTCTTCCTGTAGCTGTCCTTCCAATCTCTGATCTTCCTCCTTAGCTCCCTCTGTACGGACTTCAGCTCCTCCTTGTTTCCTGACCTGAAGGTCCTTTTCTTCTCCTTCATCGGTGACTTTATCTCAGGGTTGATCCAGGGTTTGTTGTTTGAGAAACACCATATGGTCTTGTTGGGTATGGTGTTCTCTAAACAGAAGTTGATGCAGTCTGTGATGGTGTGTGTGAGGCCGTCAATGTCCTCACCATGTGGATCACAGAGCTGCTCCCACACAGTGGATTGAAAACAGTCCTTCAGAGTGTCCTCTGCCTCCTCAGACCGTATCTTCACTGTACGGGTAACAAGAATTTTGTCTGTGTACCAGGGATTTGTACACAGGCAGGAGGTGAACCAAGTTGTGGTCAGATCTTCCATTGTGGGGGGGGGGTTGATGAGTTGTAAGCCTCCTTGATGTTTGCATAAAATAAATCCAGTGTTTTATTGTCTGGTGTGGCACGTGGCATACTGGGTGAAAGTAGGCAGAATGGAGGGCAGGGAAGTATGGTTAAAATCACCAGAGATGAGCTGGAGAGCCGTGGGGTGTTGAGTCTGTAGCCTGCTGGTGACTGTGTGAATGACATCACATGCTGCCTCAGTGCTCGCAGAGCGGGGTACATAAATAACATTAGACCAACGCAATAAGATAAGATAAGATAAGATAAGCCTTTATTAGTCCCACAACGGGGAAATTCCAGGATTGCAACAGCACAGGGATAGCAACACTCAGAGCAACAATCAGAAGGCAAGAAAAAAAACAAGCAAGCAAGAGCAGCTAATATACATATGTACATATTACTATAAAATATATATATACACACACACACACACAGACACACAGTGCAGAGCATTGTAGCTGGATGGAATAAATATATGAATATATGAACACAGTGCAGAGCATTGTAGCTAGATGGAATAAATATGTAAATATATAAACACCCACAGTACGGAGCATTGCAGCTAGGTGGAATAAATATGCAAGTATATAAACACACACAGTGCGGAGCAATGTAGCTAGATGGAATAATATGTAGATATATAAAAAACACAGTGCGGAGCATTGTAGCTAGATGGAATAAATATATAGATATATAAATATAAACACACCCAGTGCTGAGCATTGTAGCTAGATGGAATAAATATATAGATATATAAATATAAACACACCCAGTGCAGAGCATTGTAGCTAGATTGAATAAATATGTAAATATATAAACACACACAGTGCAGAGCATTGTTGCTAGGTGGGATGAAACAGCATAACCGTCTATTTAGTTATCCTACATGGTATGATTATGTGCCCATACATATTCTCACCCTCCATA
The DNA here is from genome assembly GCA_020510985.1 of Pholidichthys leucotaenia. NCBI lineage: Eukaryota > Metazoa > Chordata > Actinopteri > Cichliformes > Pholidichthyidae > Pholidichthys > Pholidichthys leucotaenia. The sequence goes on from CM035847.1 coordinate 145,686,747, forward strand.
GCGACCGGTATGTTCCTAGTTGTATGCCGGAGAGGACCATTGTGTAAGTCTATTGCATCTTTTGCATTCAAAAAAAAAAAAAAAAAAAACTATTAGTTTGTTACGTCTTTTTGCTATCTCTGCGAGCAGCCCTGCTTAGGTTGTACAGTCTGACAGCCGTTGGTAGGAAGGACCTACGAAACCTCTCGGTTGTGCACCTGGGATGATGTAGTCTGCTGCTAAATGAGCTCCTCAGTGCATCCAGTATGTCCTGCATAGGGTGGAACTCGGACTCCAGCAGAGATGACAGTTTAGCCACCGTCCTTCTCTCTCCTATCTCCTCCATCGGATCAAGGCGTTGCCCCAGGACAGAGCTAGCTTTCTTAATCAGTTTGTTCAGTCTCTTCCTATCGGCTGCAGTAATGCCACTGCCCCAGCAGACCACTCCAAAAGTGATGGCTGATGCCACCACCGTGTCATAGAATGACTTCAGCAGCGCCCCTTGTACACCAAAAGACCTGAGTCTCCTCAGCAGGAACAGCCTGCGCTGTCCCTTCTTGTAGAGTGCGTCAGTATTGTGTGACCAGTCTAGTTTATTGTTCAGATGAACACCCAGGTACTTATAGGATGTCACCATCTCGATGTCTGTTCCCTGTATATTTACTGGTGCTGTGAGGGGCTGCCCATGCCTGCGGCAGTCCACCACCAGCTCCTTAGTTTTCCTCGCGTTGATCTGGAGGCAGTTCCGATGGCACCAGTCCACAAAGTCCTGGATAAGCCCTCTGTACTCAGCTTCATCTCCGCTGGAGATGAGACCAACGATCGCAGAGTCATCAGAGAACTTCTGTAGATGGCAATGTGTTGTGTTGTGTGAGAAGTCCGCAGTATAAAGAGTGAACAGGAAGGGAGCCAGCACCGTTCCCTGGGGGGCCCCCGTGCTACTGATGATCGTGTCGGAAACACAGTCCCGGGTTCTCACAAACTGAGGCCGGTTCGTGAGGTAGTCCAGGATCCATGATGACAGGTGCTGGTCCACCCCTGCGCAGCAGGGGTGGACCAGCCCTGCTGCTGCTGCTGCCGTGAGCAGCAGCAGCAGCTCACGGCAACTTTATGGTATAATTTTTTTAAGCATTAAATCTTAAGTATTATCCTCTTTTGAGTCAAATTTGTCACTTTTGCTCACAGAGCACTGTGGTTACTGATGCCGTAATGCCACGTATTATTCAATCAGTACGGAGTCAATCCGAAACCCCGCTCACACTTCTAGAAGCCTGGGCATGAGACTGAGCAGTGGCTAAACTTTTATTGATAAAAATTACATATTTTGAATGAACAACTCCATACTCGGGGATGCACACCCTCGTAACCTCAGCAAAGCACTTATAAAATCTGAGGTTAGTCTGACGAATGGTTTGAGAGATATGTGAGGAACGGACAGACACACAGACAGACAGAGACAAACAGACACACAGATTCTTTGCATTTATAGATAGATGCCTGGAAATACATTGGCCTTGTGTTAGGTAGGTTAATATTTGTTTCATAATGGTGGCATTCAATCTGCATTTTTGAATGTCACCAGGATACGACAAACATAAAATACCGTAGGCTTTTTGGTATTTGGAACACAGCGGTGTTTAGGTCTGCATGACACCCTGAAATGTGTTTACCAGAAAGCTGTGGCTCATTTATTATGTGATTTCTGAAGGAGCCTCGATTGTAAAGTAACCTGAATGCCGATGATGTCAGCCTCTCTATTCATGAAGCACATGAATAATTGAGGGAGAAGCAGGCTCAAAGCACCAGCAGCTCAGTAGAGGTGGAATGCAAAGTGAAAGCCATCTCTTTCCTCATTAGCTCTCCCGCTCTCTTTCTCTCTCTCTCTCTCTTCCTTTCTACCTTGGCTAGTTTATTCTCCCTCACTCTCTTTCATCTATTGTCAGTCTCCAGCCGAGAAATTCTGCAAACCAGGAGCAGCGATCGCCAGAGCATAGCCTTGCTTGGATACTAGGCGAAGCAGCGAGCAGTCAGATGATCCATTGGCTGGGAGAGTGAAGGGAGAAAAGGGGAACATGGAAAAGTGCAGGTTGCTAAGAGAGAACAGGAGCTCACCACTGTCCATTTGACAAGGGAGAAGAGTGCAGATGATTCAAAGAGGCAAACAAAGGCTGATATCCAGCTTCAGTGGTTTTCCCACCATCAGTCGGGAATATATACGTTCTTTCTTATCTCCCTCTGCTGCATTGGCTTCCTCCTCCTTCTCCGCTCATCCGTTTGGCATGCTCCGGATCTCGTCCACCCGCCTCCCCTTTATCCCTCGCTTCTCTCCCCCCTCTCCTCATCAACCACCTCATCTCCTTCCTGTGCCTCATCAAAGCCTCCCGCTGCAGGAATGAAGCCGTTTGGAACGAGCTGATCGCTGCAGAGCGGCCCTCTACATGGCTACAAGCAGGTTAGTGCCGGGGAACAACTGCCCGCTTACCTGCCCGCATTCAGCCAGGAGTGCACGGACCCCACAGAAAGATCAGTGCCCAACTGCTTGAAAAGATCAACATGTGCTAGTTGGATGGAGGGGCGGGCAGCTGCACCTCAGACCACTGATGCCTCTTCTTTGGCAGGTGGCGTTAAAGGCATTGTAATCTGGTTATTAGGAGATCAGAGCTGGCCGGGGAAGATCAGTAGCCCTAAGCCTACTGAAGAAAATCTCCCCCAGCCTGCTTGTTCCATCTCTCTCTCTCTCATTTGTTCTCCATGTACCTGTCCAGCCGCCTTTCTTTTTTTAAACGGAGGGAGAGAGGAAAGTGAAGTGTACCATCCGGGGGATGATCCGTTGGGTGAACAGCTCATTGCTGGGAGCCGCCTATGAGGACATGGTGGTGTTTGAGTGTGTGACGATGGCGTCTGAGGGCTGCCGCTGTCTTGAGGGCTGCTACGGCGAAGTGTTAAGAGACTGTGTCTTGCAGCGTGGGTATGGCAGCATGGACCGGGGGGATGATATGTGTGTGACCGTATGTATAGAGGGTAGATGGGTGGGGTAGAACTGGTTTGGTTATATAATCTGTTCAGTCCATGGGTGCTTTGAAATGGTTTAGTTTTGCATTTTAGATTTCTTGTGTTGCCAATTCTATCAACTCAGCACAACAGAGTGAGGTGCGATGTGTTTCCGCAAGACGTGGGCGCACAGTGTGTGCTCCCGCATGCCCGTGTTTATGTCTGTATCAATGCTGTATGCGCATTCCTCTGTGTGCATGCGCAGTGGTCGCTGGCGAGCGTGGTGCCGCTCCTCATGGTTCTTTCAAACCGAGCGGTGTTGAAGGGCCACTGCCAGATGGGTATTTTCCAGGGTCAGCAAAACTGTGAAAACAAGTGGGGCCCACAGAAAGGCCCGGAACTATGTCCTTTTGTGAGGCTGAGCATTTGGGCAGCTTGAGCTGGTTGGATTTAGAGCTTTAGAGCTTATTTAAAGAAAGGACTGTAGCAAACTGCTGCAACATGGCTCGCTTGTTTCTCATTCTTTGTGTTCTTTTACATTGTATGTTCAATCTTGACCTACATTATTTTGAAGAGAAACAAGTCTTGGTCTTCTCTGATTAGCTCCTTGAAGTTGGTTGTTTTTGTTACTGTGCAGACCTCTGTAATGCAGATTAGTTCTGTGTTGGAACCTGCATGTTTTACAAATCCTCTATCTGCCCAGCAAAAGAAATATTTTAGTATTTTCATAATTAATAAAAGTGAGTTTAAGCCATCCTAGGTGCAGTAAAGTTAGGTTAGAATCAGATATGGATTATTGAACATACTATCTTCTCTGTTTCTGCCCTTAATTACACCACTGAGTAGTTATTTGATATCACATTTACTAAGCTATTTATTCACAGATTTTTTTTAAATTTCACCCCTATTATGAATGCGTTTGTGAATTAGACGGCAATAACTACAATGCATTCTAAATTTCTGTTCACCCCAGTGTCAGTGTCAGCATGTGAAAATGTTCAGGTGCTGGTTAAAGTGTTTACAGATGATTCCTGTTCACTAGTACACGGTGATAAAGTTTTTACAGATGGAAATATTGAGTTTATAAACACAAATAATTTGGATGCTGTTATTTCTTGTTATATTGTAATTAAACACTAGATACCTCCTTATTAAATGTACATGTTAGACCCAGAGATAACTTTATAGTACGTTCACCGCAGTGTCGCGTGTAACTTTGTAGTGTTTAGAAATTGTAAAGGTCCATGTTATTTTTTTAGACCTGCACAAGCCCTGGTACGCTTTGCAGTGATTTCGTTATCAAAACTTACTGCTGATTTGATTGAAGGTGACAGCTAAATAAATGCATGAAGAAAATTTTACTGGCTTGGAGTACAGTAGAAGCTTGCAAAAGGTTTCTAGAACAAAGCGCTCCCTTTTTGTGCTTTGTTTTTTTATATCTAATTTAATCTGTTGAAATATGTCACTCAGTAGAGTTTTTCAGTACACAAACATACAAACCCCAAGTCCACTGAAGTTGGGATGTTGTGTAAAATGTAAATAAAAACAGAACATGCTGATTTGCAAATCCTTTTCATCTTACTGTATATTTAATTGAATACACTACAAAAACAAAGTATTTATTGTTCAAACTGATAAACTATATTGTTTTTGGGTTTGTTTGTTTTTTGTTTTTTTTTGTTTTTGTTTTTGTTTTTGCAAATCTTCACTCATTTTGAATTTGATGCCTGTAACATGGTCTAAAAAAGCTGGACAGGAGCAGGAATAAACTGGGAAAGTTGGGGAATGCTCAGAAAACACCTTTTAGGAAAGTTCCACAGGTGAACAGGTTAATTGGTAAAAGGTGAGTGTCATGATTGGGTATAAAAAGGAGCATCCCCAAAAGGCTCAGACGTTCACAAGCAAGGATGGGGTGAGGTTCACCGCTTTGTGAACAAATGTGTGGGAAAATAGTCCAACAGGTTAACAACAGCATTTGTCAATGTACAACTGCAAGGAATTAAGGTATTTCATCATCTACAGTCCATAATATCATCAAAAGTTTCAGAGTTTGTGGAGAAATTTCTGCACGTAAGCGGCAAGGCCAAAAACCGACATTGAATGCCCATGATCTTTGATCTCTCAGGCTGCGCTACATTAAAAACTAGAAAAGCACTCGGAGAGCGCAGACCTCCGCCAAGCGCCACAGTTCCCCCCATACAGTCTTCAGATTCCTTGATCATGAAAACATATGACAAGCAGTGGTTCAGTTGTTATTCACGAAAATGGCATTTTCCGTAATGGCGGCCACAGTTCCTCCCATACAGTGTGTGTGTGTGTACGTTTTCAGATTCCTTGACCATGAAAACATATGACTAGCAATTGGATTGACAATGATAGGATTAGTGGTTCAGTAGTTATTCACGAAAATGGCATTTTCCATAATGGCGGCCACAGTTCCTCCCATACAGTGTAATTGGATTGACAATGATAGGATTAGTGGTTCAGTAGTTATTCACGAAAATGGCATTTTCCATAATGGCGGCCACAGTTCCTCCCGTATAGTGTTTGTGTGTACGTTTTCAGAAAACATATGACTAGCAATTGGATTGACAATGATAGGATTAGTGGTTCAGTAGTTATTCACGAAAATGGCATTTTCCGTAATGGCGGCCACAGTTCCCCCCATACAGTGTTTGTGTGTACGTTTTCAGATTCCTTGACCATGAAAACATATGACAAGCAATTGGATTGACAATGCTAGGATTAGTGGTTCAGTAGTTATTCACGAAAATGGCATTTTCCGTAATGGCGGCCACAGTTCCCCCCATACAGTATTTGTGTGTACGTTTTCAGATTCCTTGACCATGAAAACATATGACAAGCAATTGGATTCACAATGATAGGATTAGTGGTTCAGTAGTTATTGACGAAAATGGCATTTTCCGTAATGGCGGTTTAGCACCACAGTTCCCCCCATACTGTGTTTGTGTGTACGTTTTCAGATTCCTTGACCGTGAAAACATATGACTAGCAATTGGATTCACAACAATTGGATTGACAATGATAGGATTAGTGGTTTAGTAGTTATTCACGAAAATGGCATTTTGCATAATGGCGGTTTTCAGTGGACGGTGATCCGGATCACCACCAAAATCTAATCATCTGTAGGATACCCCATTTCTGACAATCTGTGAAAATTTCATGAAAATCCGTCCATAACTTTTTGAGTTATCTTGCTAACAGACAAACAAACAGACAGACAAACAAACAAACAGACAAACCAACGCCGATGATCACATAACCTCCCCCTTTGGCCGAGGTAACTAACATCATTCTGTGAAGGATATTACCACGTGGGCTCAGGAACACTTCAGAAAATCATTGTCAGTTAATACAGTTCATCGTTACATTCACATGTGCAAGTTAAAAGTCTACCATCCAAAGCAAAAGCCAACAGCACCCAGAAATGCCGCTGGTTCCTCTGGGCCCAAGCTCATCTGAAATGGACTGACCCATAGTGGAAAGTGTGCTGTGGTGTGACGAGTTCACGTTTCAAATTGTTTTTGGAAATCATGGATGTCATGTCCTCTGGGCTAAAGAGGAGAAGGACCATCCAGATTGTTGTCAGCGTTAAATTCAAAAGCCAGCATCTGTGATGGTATGGGGGGATGTTAGTGCCCATGACATGGGTATCTTGCACATCTGTGATGACACCATTAATGCTAAATGGTACATTCATGTTTTGGAGCGACATATGATGCCATCCAAGCAGCGTCTTTTTTAGGGACGTCCCTGCTTATTTCAGCAAGACAATGCCAAGCCACATTCTGCATGTGTTACAAGAGTGTAGCTTTGTAGTAAAAGAGCGTGGCTACTAGACTGGCCTGCCTGCAGTCCAAATCTGGCTCCCATTCAAAATGTGCGGTGCATTATGAAGCACAAGATATGACAATGGAGATGAAAGGTGATGCAACACAGTGGTAAACATGCCCCTGTCCTAGCTTTTTTGGAATGTGTTGCAAGAATCAAATTCAAACTGACTTAGCATTTACAAAAAAACTATTTTTATCAGTTTGAAAATCAAATAGATTGTCTTTGTAGTGTATTCAACTGAATATAGGTTGAAAAGAATTTGCAAATACTTGAATTCTGTTTTTATTTACATTTTACACAATGGCCCAACTTCATGGGAATTGGGGTTTGTATACTACTACACAGTATTTGTATCATTGCATTAAAATTTCAGCGTATCCATCCAAATAAGTGAGTCCAGATGGTGTGTGTGTTGAGTTTCCTGCCAGACAGCGTTCTCTAACAGCAGCGCTGGTTGAGTATATTTAGCCACACTCATTGAATATTTAAGCAACTTTCTGTTAGCTGTTGCCATAGAGATATTCATTTTAAGTGAGCTCTAGTTGAGGTTTGTTAAGGGCAGTGTTGCAAATTATGTTTATGTTAAATTGCGAAGTGTTTCGGTGAAGTAGTATGTTTTGTTTTTACATCCCATAACATGTAGTAACAACTATAACAGACCTCATACTGTATGAATAGTCACAGCTATATTTGTTATTCTACAGCTAAGATCATTGCCCTGCATTCATTAGAATTACAATCCAGACATAATGCTTTGATCGGTACCCCCTTTGTTTCTCATTGTCATGTTTCATGTAAGAGTTTAGAACAAAGTCCGTGCAGTCACCCTGCTAACGTGTAATGTTGGTTCAGAGAGCAAATTGTGTCAATGATAGTGTGTAGGTGTAACAGGGAGGTTCAGCTTCGTTTGGGGGTTTCTCTCCCAAACATCTGGTGTCGTGTTTTGCATGAAGGGAGAACCCAGGCAACAGCTGCTTTCTACAGTCTCTCCCATCTCAGCTGCTGAAATTTTTACTCCTTGAGAGTAGCCACAGGTGTCTTGGTGGGCTCCTTTTTGCACACTCACTCAGTTTGCGAAGATGCCCCGTTCTTGACTGATTTACACAGGTGCTATATTACTTCCATTCCTTCCTGTTGGATTTAACTAAATTCATGGGGATGTCCAGTGATTTGGAATTTTTTTTGTACCCAAACCCTGACTTACGGTAGACTTTTCAGTAACTATTTTTTTTTTTTCTGAGTTGCTTGGGGTGTTCTTTTGTCTTTATGGTGTGATAGTGATTAACCAGTGGCTGCACCTTCCACACACAAGTGTCTTTATACTACAGTCACCTGAGAAACATTTATTGCATTCAAATTACCTCCATTTCATCCAATTAGGTCATTCAGCTTAAAAGGAGTGAAAATTTATGAAGTCCATTGTTTAAAATTATATATATATTTAATTAATTACCATTTCTTCAGTCAGAGCTTTATTTATATAGAACTTTTCATACAAAAAGCTGTAACACAAAGTGCTTCACACATTGAAATAAAACACAATTAACCACACACACACACACACACACACACACACAAAACAAACTTCCATTTGTGTAAGATTTTGTAGAAATCTGCTTTCTCTTTGACAGAGTTTTTTTAAAATGTGATTCCTTTTATCAAAGCATGGGGGGGGGGTATTTTTTATAAGCACTGTATTATCGTATCCAGACATTATAACTTGTGAGGTGTGTAACTCCTGCTTTGGTTGTGTTATATGCCAGTGAGGGGGACACCACTAGGATGTGATGTAAAAAAGAGTACATTTATTATAAAAAAAAAAATATGCATGATTTGGGAAATACTTTGACATTGCTCCATATTCCTGTGGTATTTGTACATGGCATTGCTTGTGGAAGATCATGCGCGTGTCACAGTTGCGTATGGTAAAGAAGAAGCCAATTAAAAGCAGGCTTGTGCTTCCGGTATCTCTCATTTCAGTCCAGCTAAATAACTACAGATACATAGGGTGAATAAGAACTGTATTCAGCTCCTCTGTACAGATGCCAACTGTGGTAGACTGCAAGTCTAATTTAAAACATTACTGGCACATGCCTCTAGGGGGAACTACCTGTATTGTTCAGCACTACTATTAAGGGGACACATTAGAACAAGAGTGTGAAAACCCCGCGCAGAATCCATGTTCAGTCATATTATGTGTGTTGCAGAATAAACGGCAGAGTTAGCCAAAGAAATAACTCAAGTGTGATCATTGCTACACGGTAGGATATCACACAATTGGCGACGAGGATTAAAAGAAAAAAATCAGCGGCGAGAAACAGAGAACATTGCAAGTGTGGCGAACTCAAGTGACTCCAGTAGTTCGAGTGCAAGTTCAGAGGAGGAAAAACGAGGTTTCCCCACCACGACGAGCAATGGCGGCTGTAATCGGAACGGTAACCCCTTTTGATAACTCGACTCAGTCATGGGAAGAATATAGTGAAATGTTGGACTTTTTCTTCGAAGCTAATGATATTGAGGAGCCAGACAAAAGGAAGGCTGTACTGTTGAGTGGAGTTGGTGCAACTACTTACAGCTTGTTGAGAAATTTAATAAGCCCTGCATTACCGAAAGATAAAACATACGACCAGCTTACTGCTGAGCTTCAGAAGCACTTCAGCCCCAAACCGAGTGAAATCGTGCAACGATTCAAATTTAATTCACGCATAAGGAGGAACACTGAGTCCATAGCAGAGTATGTGGCAGAATTGAGGAAATTAACACTGCACTGTGATTACAAAGACTCATTGGAAGAAATGTTAAGAGACAGACTTGTGTGTGGAGTGAATGATGACCGAATGCAACGGCGACTTTTATCTGAAACAAAACTCACTTTTGCGAAGGCTTTGGAATTATGCCAAGCGATGGAAACAGCATCTAAAGATGTGAGAGAGATGCAAGGGAAGCTAACAGAGGACACAGCAACGCATGTTCGTGTGCCTAAGACCCAAGTAGGTGTCCACAAAGTGTTGACTGACAAAACTCAGCACAAATTCCCCAGTTGTTATCGCTGCAAAGGCCAGCACAATGCCGCCGAGTGCAAATTTGCCACTGAGCTGTGTCATAATTGTGGCAAGCGAGGGCACATTAAGAAAGCATGTAGAATAAAGGTGGACAGCGCACAGGTGCTGAAAGCGACAGTTAATGGGCAAAAGTATGAAAACAAGGGCCCAGGAAAGGAACAGCAAGCGAATCAACTGAGAGGGGAGGGAGAAAGTGATACAGAAGACATGGATTTTCACACAATTTACAACACGTCAGAGGAGCTGACCAAGGTAGCGCCCATCACGCGTACCATGAATGTTAATGGAATGAAAGTAACATTTGAAGTTGATACAGGCTGTGGAGTAACCATATTAAGTAAACAGCAATATACACAACTGTGGAAGAAAACAGACACAGCAGAATTAAGTCCCTGTTCATTAAAATTAAAAACATACACAGGAGAGAAGCTAGACGTGCTAGGCATGGCACAAGTGAAGGTGCAGCACGAAAACAAAGAAAAGGACTTACCTGTAGTAGTAGTTGGGAGCGAAGGACCAAATCTACTAGGGCGAAGTTGGCTACAAGAACTGGCCATGATTGATCAGTTGGTGAATAAAGTGGAATCTCAGCCCAAATTGCAGCTGGAGGAGATCCTCGAAAGACACGCTGAGGTGTTCAAAGAAGGCTTAGGACAGCTAAAAGGTGTCACTGCAAAGATTAATGTGGACAAGGAGGCCCAACCACGATTCTGCAAACCCCGACCGGTACCCTATGCAGTCAAGCCACTGGTCGAAAGCGAGCTACAGAGGCTGCTGGATGACAAGATCATTGAGCCAGTGCAGGTTGCAGAATGGGCGGCGCCCATAGTCCCAGTGAGAAAGCCGGATGGCTCCATTAGAATATGTGGAGATTACAAACTCACTGTCAATCGAGCATCACGGGTGGATCAGTATCCAATTCCTAAAGTGGAGGACCTCTTCGCACAGCTGAATGGCGGCCGACACTTCACGAAATTAGACATGAGTCACGCCTACCAACAAGTAGTCCTGGAAGAAGAATCAAGAAAGTATGTAACCATCAATACACACAAAGGCTTATATACCTACACACGCTTACCATTTGGAGTAGCTTCCAGTCCTGCTATATTCCAGAGAACTATGGAGGGCATCCTAGGTGGAATTCCGAATGTTACCATTTATTTGGATGACATCCTTTGTACAGGACCAAATGAACAAGAACATCTGAAAACGCTGGAGGAAGTGCTTCAACGGTTGGAGAAAAGCGGTCTGAGGTTGAAAAGAAGCAAGTGTGAGTTCATGGGAAAAGAGGTGGTGTTCCTAGGCCACAAGATCAACGCCAGTGGTCTACACCCTCTAACAGACAAAGTGGAAGCCATTGCGGAGGCGCCTGAGCCACAAAATGTTACTGAGTTAAAAGCCTACCTGGGCTTGTTGAACTATTACCATAGGTTCCTCCCAAAGCTCTCCACGCTGCTGGCACCACTACATACCTTACTTAAGAAGGAAGAAAAATGGTCATGGGGGGTCAAGCAGCAGAAGGCGTTTGAAGAGTCCAAAGCGCTACTTCAGTCCTGTAGTGTGTTAGTGCACTATGATTCAAACAAACCACTCATCCTGGCGTGTGACGCATCACCCTACGGTGTGGGTGCTGTACTCTCTCATCGTATGGAGGATGGCTCAGAGAGACCCATAGGGTTCGTCTCAAGAACTCTTAGTGCAGCTGAGAAAAACTACTCCCAGCTAGACAAGGAGGGCCTTGCAGTAGTATTTGGTGTAAAAAAGTTCCACAAATACCTGTATGGGAGACAGTTCGCTATAGTGACTGACCACAAGCCACTAATTTCACTGTTCAGTGAAATGAGAGCCATACCCCAGATGACATCTCAGAGAATTCAGAGATGGGCCGTTACATTAGCAGCGTATGAGTACACCATCGTTTACAAAGCCGGACGGGACCATACGAATGCTGACGCGATGAGTAGGCTACCCTTGGATGGAGGAAGAGACAGCACGCCTGAGGAGGAGGAGAGAGTGCTATTGTTTGAAGATATCGGCGTGCCCCTGGTGAACGCACAACAAATAAAGAAGTGGACAGACAAAGACCCTGTTCTAGCAAGAGTGCGAGAATACATCTTGCGAGGATGGCCGAAGATGAACAGTCCTGAGTTCATTCCCTATGCCCGACGACAGGATGAGCTCAGCACCCAGGAAGGTTGTATCCTGTGGGGAGGACGCGTGGTTGTTCCACCACCTGGTAGGAATGCCTTACTGCAACAACTACACCAAGCACACCCTGGCATCACTCGCATGAAAGCGTTGGCGAGGAGTTACATGTGGTGGCCCAACATGGATGCAGAGGTGGAGGCGCTTGTGAAGTCATGTGCGGCATGCCAGGAGAACAGGAACAGTCCTCCAGCAGCCCCACTACATCCCTGGGAAGTTCCAGATAAACTATGGAGAAGAATTCACATTGACTACGCAGGTCCATGGATGGGAAGAAAGTTGAGGTCAACATTTGACTTAATACATCCAGACTTCAGAAACAAAGTGCATGACAAACAAGAGAAACAAAAAGGTTATCATGACATGCATGCTAGAGAGAGAATACTGAGAGAAGGAGACGTGGTCTACACCCGCAACTTTGGCTCAGGACCAGCCTGGGTACCAGGAGAAATAACAGAAAAGACAGGCCCTGTGTCATTCAAGGTGACATTAGGCCATGGACAAGTGGTGAGGCGACACATCGACCAAGTTCATGGTAGGAGCTCCATTCCCCTGCCGATGGCACCAGAGGTGTTGTCTGACACCCATCCTGAGGAGAGCATCAACGAACCACCACTTCAGGTGAAACCTGAGGTAACCGTCTCTGCAGATTCTACGGGCAGCACTGCAGCAGCCGAAACAGTGGAGCAGTCTGAGTCTTCACCTGCAGTTGGCTCACCCGCCGTGAGAAGATCTCAGCGAGCTAGGAAAGCTCCAGACTACTTGAAGGACTATACTTAGTCAGTAGTGAGTTCCCCAGCCACAGGACAAGAATGCGTCCTGGAACCTCACTGGGATGCGGTAGTCAAACCAATTCCCCAGTTAGACTGTTATGTGTGTTATACATGTAAAAAAAAAAAAAAAAGAGAAAGAAATTATGTGTATGGCACATGTGTTTAAGAAGTTAAAAGTAACTGTGATTGTTTAGGGTTAAATGGGAGTTCCAGGATGTCTAGCATAATTGGCTAGTGTAATTAAAAGTAGTTTAATCTAGAGGGGAGGGATGTGGTAGACTGCAAGTCTAATTTAAAACATTACTGGCACATGCCTCTAGGGGGAACTACCTGTATTGTTCAGCACTACTATTAAGGGGACACATTAGAACAAGAGTGTGAAAACCCCGCGCAGAATCCATGTTCAGTCATATTATGTGTGTTGCAGAATAAACGGCAGAGTTAGCCAAAGAAATAACTCAAGTGTGATCATTGCTACACGGTAGGATATCACACCAACCAAGTCCAGTTGTCTGAAATTATTCACTGCTACCCTACTATTTACTCCCTATATAGGGAATTCAGATGTGGAAAACTATTGTTAACAGAAAACAGAAGGAATACTTTCAGACTTTACTGATCTTATTTCCTCAGCACCAATGATGATAATAAATACAGCATATATCAAGTTTATTTTACTGTATTAATAAATAATAAAAACACTTTAAGGTACTTAGTGTTGTGATGTGAGACTCCCCTTTCTGTCTTTCATTTTCTGTGCATTGCTCTATCAGGTATATTGTTAATCCAGTGGCCTATGGTTGGACGCTGCTTTTCGAGATGCATTGTTCGATACTCTGAGTGGACTATATAGGGGTTGTTTTATAATCTTTACCAATAAGAACAAAATTATTGTGTCAAAGAATAGAGAATGTTTATAACAACAGTCTGGAAATGCCTCCAGGAGCAACAGATAATAAACGGGCTTGTACTTGATCATTTAAAGTGCTTTTTTTATTCTACCAGTCTTATTCACTCATCCGCACAGCTCCTTATTCTTTGTAGTTGAGGGCTTTCATCCATTACTCACACTGATGAGCAACACCTCGGGGGCAGTGTGGGGATTGAAATCTTCCCCAAGGAATTTTTATGGACATGCTAACTAGGGCCGTCACGGTTTGAACCACCAACCCACAGTCACAGCAATTATTCAAAAGATGTCAAAAAATGATAACCTTTGACATTAAATAAGAAAACAGTTGACATTTAGAACCATATTTTGAAAAATCTTTTTTTTTTTTGAGACGGTACATACTAAATAGAAGATGAGATGTGACGAGGCTTAAGCAACACTTCCATCTTGTAACTTCTAGTTTAGATAGAGATTATTCTGCCTGCTTTTTATTTTATGTACATAAATTCAATAAACTTTGGAGCATGACTGCATCAGTTTTATAACCCAGTGGGTGGTGTACACTACACAGTAATCCATGAAACCATGAAAGGAAGGAATACGGGCTTAAAGAGATGCAGAAAGTTCAGATTCCAGTTGTGGTTCTGTGCTAAAGTCTTGCATGGAAATTCTCTCCTTCCTGATATGGTAGAAATGTGTGCGTTCTAAAAAATTTTCCATAAGCTCAAATTATAAAAGCAGGAACTAATTAATAATAGCTACAGATATCACAATGTGTGTATATACTATATATGCATTTATCCCGCTGTTGTAAAGAGATGTGAAGACGCTGTGATGTCCCTGGCTCTTAACAGCAAAGACGTTCATACAGCAGACTCTGACCATCAGACAGAAGTTGTCAGCACTGCTCCCTGTGATTCAGAGCTTCAGGCTGAACTGTAGTCCTCAGTGTAACAGTAGATCAGTAATTCATGGCCACAAACAGCAGCCATCGGCTGACGTAATGGCTTGCATAATGCCATGTCAAGTAACTAGGCTCGGCAGGGCCCGTCACACAGATCACTTACAGGGCCTTTTGTTAGCCTCTGTCATTACGCAGAGAAGCTTTTTGTGTGTATGCGCTGTCAAGAGACTGGAGTTTAGAATCAGAGGGGATAAAATCTTCTCTGTGACTGAAGTAGAGGCAAAACAACAGTCTGCCAAGTCGGCTGGTAATAGAATTATTAAAACAGATCCCCATGTAACAGCCTTTTGTTTTTTTACATTTTAGAATCGCAGGATCATTTGCTTTTGCTAGTTTTGTCAGCTGAATTATGCTAATCGGTAAATCTTCATGTCTTTCAGAGTGGGTGAAATTTTTTTTTCAAAATGTGGAAAGCATTTAAATTCTCAGAAGAGATAATCTTTGTATAATTTCATATAACAATCCATCTAAAAAAAAAATAATGATTCAGTAATTTAATTCAAAGCAAAATCATCAAAATCTAGAACAAAAAAGGCTCGATGAATATGGAAAATATGAATGTTTAACTTATTTGAACTGAATTCATTTAAACAGCATTTTCAAAATATTCCATTTTTTGTGAGGCACTTGTGTTGCATTGTTTCATATTTGACTGAATTTGAAATAAATGACCTAAAAAGGTCAAAGCAAAAGAAGTTAAAGTGAATTCTTTGCAAAGTACAGCAGCACAATTTTTAATCAACCTGATGAAGAGCTGCAAATAAAGACGCACTCACAGATTCTGCTGCTTTTGATGTGCTGCGTTAGTGAGAAGGTCCTCACTGGTCACAGTCTTACCACATTTGTTTTGATTATGATTAGCTTAGCCATTATTAGGCAGGTTAGCACATGGAGTTTCAAGCTTCTTAAGCCTCAAGTGATGTAAGTCTGAGGAAACAGTTTGTGCTTTGTTTTTCTCCTAAACATTATTCACGCTGTGGAGTTATTTTTGATCAGGATTTGTCCTTCAATTCACATATTAAATTTGTTTCTAAGACTGCCTTCTATCATTTGCGTAATATTGCCAAGATTAGGAGCATCTTGTCTCAGAGTGATGCTGAGAAACTGATCCACGCTTTGGTAGCTCGAGATTAGATTATTGTAATTCTTTATTATCAGGCTGTCCTAAAACATCTTTAAAAAGTCTTCAGCTGATCCAAAATGCTGCAGCAAGAGTTTTAACAGGTACTAGAAAGAGAGATCATATCTCTCCGGTTCTGGCCTCCCTTCATTGGCTTCCCATAGAGTTTAGAATTAAGTTTAAAATCCTTCTTCTTACTTACAAAGCTCTAAACAATCAGGCTCCTTTTTATTTAAAAGATCTGATACTACCGTATTATCCTAACAGAGCACTACGCTCCCAAAATGCAGGATTACTTGTAATACCTAGAATCTCCAAAAGTACAATGGGAGGCAGAGCCTTCAGTTATCAAGCTCCTCTCCTGTGGAATCAGCTGCCAATCTGGATTCGGGAGTCAGACTCGATCTCTGTTTTTAAGAATAGGGCTAAAACCTACCTTTTTGATATAGCCTACAATTAGGGAGGGATCATGTGTTTCTGAACCCTCCCTTAGTTATGCTGCTAATAGGTTTAGTCAGCCGGGGGACCTCCAGTAATGCACTGGGCCTCACTCCTTTCCTCACTCTCAATGAAATATTTTTTTTGCTGGTCATTAACATTTGTTTGTTCTCTCCCATAGACTGAGTCCCCATCGTGCTGTTTGCTCTCTACATGTCTGTTCTTTTCATCTTCTCTATCCCCTCACCCCCCAGCCAGTCGCAGCAGATGACTGCCCCTCCCTGAGCCTGGTTCTGCTGGAGGTTTCTTCCTGTTAAAAGGGAGTTTTTCCTCTCCACCATCGCCAAGTGCTTGCTCACAGGGGATCGCCTGATTGCTGGGGTCTTTCTGCAGCTGTGGGGGTTCCCCCTACAGTTGATAGTGCTATGAGATGACTGTTGTTGTGAAATGGCGCTATATAAATAAAGTTGAATTGAATTGAATTGAATTGCTGTCATGCATTGTTGTGTCTGATTGCATGTTAATTTATGTTGTAAGAACAGGTAAACATAAAAATGTTTAAATTGGTTTCTTATCCTACTTTTCACCTCATTTCTTTCAGCACTGCCAGTAACTCAAACAAGAGCACACCCACCTGCTCGCCAGTCCTGCGTAAACGCTCGCGCTCTCCCACACCACAGAGCCAGGAGGGAGAGAACATGGTGGAGAAGGGTTCAGACCACTCCTCTGACAAGTCCCCCTCCACACCAGAGCAGGTTGTCCAGAGAACATACTCCGTTCAGTCAGCACGCAGCGGGGGGAAGAATTCAAAGGTGAGCGCTGCTTTTTACCCATATACCACTTTGTCATGGTATCTTCCCTGTTTGAAATGTGCTGCTCTTGTAAAAAGGTTTATCTTAGCATCTATTAACACTGAAACACCATAAAATTAAGGTCAAGGGTTTAAGGGAGTCCTACCCCCCCCCCCAAAAAAAGCTCACGACGACGATGCGCCACATAAAACAGCTTTAACATCTTTAGCTGCTATTAGAAATGAGTTTAACACTAAAAGTTAATGGATCAAGGTTAGACTAGTTATGAAAAAAGCTGCAGAAATAATTAATTGTGTCTAAAAAGAATGTGAGTGGTATTCAGCATAATTCCTCATCCAAACACAATGAGTATGAATTGTGCTTGGAATGGTTTGTGTGAAATAGACATAGCAAAACAGTTAACGGTGAAGTGATGTTCCTCCCTTTTGATTTTATTTCTGTCACATTACGTTGCACCGTGAGAATAAGCTGTCCTCACTCTGCGACTGTCATGGACATACTGTATATAAACACTTATGCAGCTATTCAGTCAAAGCAGTTGCAGAAACACGTCAGAGCTGGCCCTGTTTTGAGTATGTCCCAGTATAATGACATCAACACTATGATTGCTTATTGACAAGACTGTCCCACAGACAATCTGAAGTTACCCCCCCCCCCTTCTGGAAACACTGCAGCCTGCTCCATTCCAGCCTGTAATTTTTCACCTCATTTGCTATAGTTACAAAATGCATTCCCTTTGGTAAAACTACAGCAGGGTCTCTGCCGGTCATTAAAGTCGATGTAAACATGACTTTAATTAGCCTTCAAAATGAAAACTAATCCTTAAGACTGTCTTTTGAGGGTCTTAAAAATGCCAAACACATAGTCAGTCAGTCTTTTTATTCAGTTTTGTGTATTTGTAGATATTATTTTGCAGTATAAACACCAAGAAAATATGAATGAGCAACAGTCATCATTGGGTTATGCGGAGGGGACTAGTTTCATGTGGTTATAATTTTATTAGCTCAATCTGACAAAGCTAAAAAGAGATAATGTGATGACGCGGCATCCATCGTCCATCTGTCTGTCCACATGGCTCTCATTTATCTAACACGCGTAAGGCAGAAAAGTGGTTCTACAGTTATTTCAGCGTGCAGCTATTTATCAGTCTGAACATGATCTTAGGGTGCGCTCAAATCTCACGTCAGCACTGAGTCTGGGTACGCAAATTTTCAAGTCGCCGTAGACTCCCGTGCAGCAGAGAACCCTGCCGTGTGGGAGAATTATTTTATCATGTCAAATTATAATGAACAGTTCAAGCTTTCAGGCGATATGTTTGCCTTGTGTTATATTTAGAAGAGAGTTTTGACAATATATTTTAATGACTAAAGAGGCTGCTTTATTCATTATAAACGTTTTATCCATATTTACTGTATGTCACTGCAGTAAATATTAAAACAGATTTAAGATGATTTTTTTAAAAGTTATTTGACAGAATGTATAAAAATTGAATTTAGTTTCTGAAATATTTTTTTACCATTGAAGTTGAGCTGCAGGGTTTTTTCAGTTATCATTTTATTATTGTATTTATGTATCTGTACTATGAGGAGTCTCCTCTCTGAGCACTGTGTTAAAATAATATTCTAAAAAGTATTTCTTTCTAAGTTTTCTGTTATGTAGTGCAGTGTCTCATAATAGTTATCCATTGAAAAATTATCTATTGACTAAACCACAACAGAGCTTTACGCACAGAAGTGCCCGGCCAAGCTGATCCACTGCATCGGGGTAAAAAAAAAACCAACTGCTACACACCCAGTGTGGCTGAGCTGAGCCAATGCACACAGCGCACGTCAGACAGCTCTTCAAAGGTCAGGAGATCTCAGTGCTGATACGATTTTATGAAAATTGTTACTGCTCATAGGCAATTGCCCTAATTCTTAACAAACTCATGACCTTTATCACATCCTAGATGAGTCTGCATCTAGGCTGTGCTTAAGGTCAAGGTCCATTATCTGGAGATCTGAGCATTCTCGGGGTGATTTCGCTAGGCCGGAACGAGCTACTCCATCACTGATGTTCTGGTAGTAGCACCATCAATCCCTTGAACTAACCCAGCCACAGGGGGTGCACAAGCCAGTGTACTGCTAGTGCCGGTCCCAAGCCCAGATAAATCGGGGGGGTTTTGTCAGGAAGGGCAGCCGACATAAAACCTTTGCCAAATCAAACATGCGGATTATGACAAACGAGATTTTCATACCGGATTGGTTGAAGCCCGGGTTAACAACGACCGCCACCGGTGCTGTTAACCGACAGGGTGCCGGTGGAAATTGGGCTACTGTTGGTCGATATAGTGAAGGAGGACATGGAGAGGGTTGGTGTTACAGAGGAAGATGCAAGGGATAGGGTGAGATGGAGACCAATGATCCGCTGTGGTGACCCCTTAAGGGACCAGCCGAAATTAAAAGAAGAAGAAGATCAGTCCCTTGAACCGGACTGATAACCTGAGATTTGCAGCGATTCTTCTTACACTCATTTTTTGGACAAAACTTTAGAATATGATCACGGACTTCTTATCAGGTGTTAAATTTGATCAAGCGACTTTAAAAAGAGTCTTAAAAACTTAATTTTAATTAATTTTAATTGTGCAGTCATAGGAAATATTAGGCTGCTTTATCCCATCACAGCAGACCTGTATATACTTACAGTACATTAAAGCCTGGGTCACAACAGGTCGTACAGGCTACTGCGGCCTGTCTGCGTGCAGATTTTGGGCTGAATGTCACATGCCACACAAGTGTTTCTATTTTTAATAGAAGTTTTTTAATTTTAGAGCATGTAAGCACATACGGAGGATGTTGGACATGTCCAACAAACTCCATGAATTCTCTGCGACTAAGAGGTCAGAAGTGTGACGTGCTTCACCCGCAAGGAGTTTGCATGTTAGATGTACAATTTGTAAGGCCTCTAAGAAGAAAAATTGTGGTATAACACGATAATACTATGTGTTATAATGTGTAATGTATTCTATACTATAATACTGTAACACATAATTCTATAATATTACACTAATACTATAATAATAGTACTATACTAAATAGTACTATAGCACATAATACTATAATTGTACAGTACATCATTGTAATATTTGCCTATATTCTTAAAATGGCAATGCTGAAATCAAATTGAAATAAACATTATAGTGCTAAGCTGAGTCTATTGGTTATGTGGGGTGGGACACGCTGCAGCAATTCAGCAAAGAGATTGCAGTCCATCCGGATGAAGGCCATGTTGTGTAGTCTCCTTAACATTTTCTGTCCATCTCATGGAAGAGTGTCTCATACTGGCCAATCAGCCACCTTTATTTCTAATTGAAAGAATGATCAAGTCATAAATGAATAGCCTGTGTACACTGCAGGCAATAAAAAAGTCAAACTTACTGAGAGCTGGTTAGTATATTTGATAAGGAGTCTTCAGTCAAAACATTTAGAAAAGGATCAGCCTTTTTTATCATTCAGCAAAGGTAAGCACCATCATCTTAGTGATGTATTTCAGTCTGTAAAAACCTCCTTGGTTACAAACTTGATCATTTCTTTTATCTATAAAGCTTACCAGTCGCATTGAAAGCCAAAGCCCCTGCAGCGGCACTTTGATGGCAGGTCACTGCTGAGGTTGCCGTGCCCGTTATAATATGATGTTATCTGATAAAAAAACTTAACTTTTTTTTTGTTTTAATATATTTTGTCTAATAAAAATACTTTTAAATCACAAAAAAATAGTTAATATAATTCCCATCACAAAAGGGTTGGCCTAACTATTTAAACCACCCATTTGCCACAGAGGCAGGCAACATTATGCGTGTGTCTGTTATTTTCCCTACATTGGTTTGGCCAGAATTTGTGAGGAAATACTGAGTTATCCTGTTGTCCTTTTCCTACCTGCAGCTTCTCAGGCGAGTTTGTTAAAATGCACAAGATTAATAAACCCTCATGACAGTATTGTTTGACTAGTTAGCTGATTAATTAGAAAATAGTAAATTTCAATCAAATTGGTCTGCCAGCTCAGTTTAATAGCAGAGAAACCATATCAATATGATAAAAAGACTGAATGGTTTTGTTCACATTTTGATTTGTAGTCATAACTTTAAGAACAAGAATACAGATTAAACACTTGTTTCTGATTACACAGATGAACAACACAGTATTACATGATAAAGTTAAACCCTTTAACTGCCCTAGGTGCCATATGGCACCTGGGGCAATGCAAGGCAACTCAAGCGCCCCCCCCCCCCCCATGGTCAAGAGTGGTAAAAAAAATTTGTCAATAAAATAGTTCAGATTTCCAAGGCTATAACTTGAAAGTTACAAAAGATAATGGCTTACTGTCAAGTAGAAAGATGTAGAATATGATCCAAAGTTTCAGATAGGAATAAATTTACGCATCTAATTTGCATAATGTCGTGGCAGCTATATAAATTACATAACTCAGTCAATAAGTTCACACATGCAGTTGCTGCGCTGTGCCACTTGGGGCGCGTGACCCATCCATTTAATCTGGGCAGTTACAGGGTTAAAATAAAATATTATTGTAAATAATATTGTTGTAAATATTATTGTGCACACCTAACGGGGTGACAATTACAGTTAAATACTATCAGTACAATCTGTCAAAATGATAGATGGCTCTGGAAATTTTCCTTGATTGCTAGAAATTACCGGTCAATGATGAAGCATTCTCAGTTAATGCAACCTCAGTCTGGCATGTATATCATCATCATCATCATCATCATCATCATAGCAGTCTGTCAGGGGCGACAATGACTGTTTCATTTAGGTCTGATCAGATTCCTCCACGCAGCTCTGCCCTTCACCTTCCGCTGCCAGGAACTCCTGACCTTGTTAACCCGGGCAACATCTGAGGCGGTATGAGTTGTTTTCTGACTGACCATTTCATGAAACTGCTTGCAAAGTATTTGAGTACCGCTAGCTTTTGCTGGACTAGCGACACATTCTTGGCAGATAGAGGTATTATCAGTGGCAAGGACAGGCCAAGACAAACTGACTCCAGTAGCTGTCGCAGTGACTGACCAGATGATAGGTTTGTTTATCTCTGCTCTTTATGTAGTGCATGTCACGATGCACCGACTGGCAAAAGTCCACCACAGACCTTGCGACAGACATGCTTATCTGCCAGGATGTCCAGTCTCAC
This sequence comes from Pholidichthys leucotaenia, assembly GCA_020510985.1. Classification (NCBI taxonomy): domain Eukaryota; kingdom Metazoa; phylum Chordata; class Actinopteri; order Cichliformes; family Pholidichthyidae; genus Pholidichthys; species Pholidichthys leucotaenia. The sequence continues at coordinate 145,709,022 of CM035847.1, forward strand.
CCCATGTAACTGGGAGTGGTCCACCACAGACCTTTGAGAGATATTGTTTTTAGTTCTGCCAGGATGCCCAGTTTCACCCTCCACACCCTCGGAAGGGCGGGGTTGCCGGTTGAGTCGCCAACGGCCCGACCCATGAGACAGGTAGTACCAGTTTTCATGGTTGTCCGGTAGCAAGCAAACATATATATATATATATATATATATATATATATATATATATATATATATATATATATATATATATATATATATATATATATATACATACAGTATATATATATGTATATGTATATATATATATATATATATATATATATATATATATATATATATATATATAGTATATACTGTATATGTATATATGTATATGTATATGTATACACACTGTATGTATATATATATACAGTATACTGTATGTGTATATATATATATATATACACACACACACACATATACAGTGGTGTGAAAAAGTGTTTGCCCCTTTCCTGATTTCTCATTTTTTTGTATATTTGTCACACTTAATGTTTTAGATCATCAAACAAATTTAAATATTAGACAAAGATAACACAAGTAAACACAAAATACAGTTTTTAAATGAAGGTGTTTATTATTAAGGGGAAAAAAATCAAAACCTACATGGCCCTGTGTGAAAAAGTGATCCCCCCCCCCCCCCCGTTAAAACATAAATTAACTGTGGTTTATCACATCTTTGGAAAGCTGAGTTCAATTTCTCTAGCCACATCCAAGCCTGATTACTGTCACACGTGTTCTCAATCAAGAAATCACTTGAATAGGACCTGCCTGACAAAGTGAAGTAGACCAAAAGATCCTCAAAAGCTAGACATCATGCTGCAATCCAAAGAAATTCAGGAACAAATGAGAAACGAAGTAATTGAGATCTATCAGTCTGGAAAAGGTTATAAAGCCACTTCTAAAGCTTTGGGACTCCAGTGAACAGTGAGAGCCATTATCCACAAAAGGCGAAAACATGGAACAGTGGTGAACCTTCCCAGGAGTGGTCGGCCAACCAAAATTACCCCAAGACCGCAGCGACGACTCATCCAAGAGGTCACAAAAGACCCCACAACAACATCCAAAGAACTGCAGACCTCACTTGCCTCAGTTAAGGTCAGTGTTCATGACTCCACCATAAGAAAGAGACTGGGCAAAAATGACCTGCATGGCAGAGTTCCAAGATGAAAACCATTACTGAGCAAAAAGGACATAAAGGCCTGTCTCAGTTTTGCCAGAAAACATCTTGATGATCCCCAAGACTTTGGGGAAAATACTCTGTGGAATGATGAAACAAAAGTTGAACTTTTTGGAAGGTATGTGTTCCATTACATCTGGCGTAAAAGTAACACAGCATTTCAGAAAAGGAACAGCATACCAACAGTAAAATCTGGTGGTGGTAGTGTGATGGTCTGGGGCTGTTTTGCTGCTTCAGGACCTGGAAGACTTGCTGTGGTAAATGGAAGCATGAATTCCTCTGTCTACCAAAAAATCCTGAAGGAGAATGTCCGGCCATCTGTTCATGACCTCAAGCTGAAGCGCACTTGGGTTCTGCAACAGGACAATGATCGAAAACACACCAGCAAGTCCACCTCTGAGTGGTTTAAGAAAAACAAAATGAAGACTTTGGAGTGGCCTTGTCAAGGTCTTGACCTGAATCTGATTGAGATGCTGTGGCATGACCTTAAAAAGGTGGTTCATGCTCAAAAACCCTCCAGTGTGGCTGAATTACAACAATTCTGCAAAGATGAGTGGACCAAAATTCCTCCACAGTGCTGTAAAAGACTCATTGCCAGTTATTGCAAATGCTTGATTGCAGTTGTTGCTGCTAAGGGTTGCCCAACCAGTTATTAGGTTTAGGGGGCAATCACTTTTTCACACAGGGCCATGTAGGTTTGGATTTTTTGTACCCTTAATACCCTTTTTGTACCCTTAATAATAAACACCTTCATTTAAAAACTGCATTTTGTGTTTTTTCTTTCTTTCTTTCTTTCTTTATTTAATATGGACATAACAAATTACATTAGTACAATCACAAGGAGAGACCAGATGTTTTGCATAGGTGTATATAGCGCAAGTGCTAATTCTCAACACCAGTCCATAGGTGGCTTATATAGGTCATAAATTAGGCTGTACATACACAATTTATAAGCTAATTAAAATTACAAATACATTACAAATTATAAATAGAGCAAGAGATCCATGATCACAACAAACACAATTCAGAATAGACATGCACACATTGCTGGTGGGATTCTAGCCAATCTTTAACGCCTCTGTTGAAGAGGTTGGCATTTGTCTCCAATTTTATGTGAGTTGGCAGAGAGTTCCATAAGTTTGCCCCTTTTATGGAGAAAGCAGACTGACCAAATGAAGTTCTAGACATGGTGACTGTGATATCCTACCGTGTAGCAATGATCACACTTGAGTTATTTCTTTGGCTAACTCTGCCATTTATTCTGTAACACACACAACAAGACTGAACATGGATTCTGCGCGGGGTTTTCACACTCTTGCTCTAATGTGTCCCCTTAGTAGTAATGCTAAACAATACAGGTAGTTCCCCCTAGAGGCATGTGCCAGTAATGTTTTAAATTAGACTTGCAGTCTACCACATCCCTCCCCTCTAGATTAAACTACTTTTAATTACACTAGCCAATTATGCTAGACATCCTGGAACTCCCATTTAATCCTAAACAATCACAGTTACTTTTAACTTCTTAAACACATGTGCCATACATATAATTTCTTTCTCTTTTCTTTTCTTTTCTTTTTTTTTTTCACATGTATAACACACATAACAGTCTAACTGGGGAATTGGTTTGACTACCGCATCCCAGTGAGGTTCCAGGACGCATTCTTGTCCTGTGGCTGGGGAACTCACTACTGACTAAGTATAGTCCTTCAAGTAGTCTGGAGCTTTCCTAGCTCGCTGAGATCTTCTCACGGCGGGTGAGCCAACTGCAGGTGAAGACTCAGACTGCTCCACTATTTCGGCTGCTGCAGTGCTGCCCGTAGAATCTGCAGAGACGGTTACCTCAGGTTTCACCTGAAGTGGTGGTTCGTTGATGCTCTCCTCAGAATGGTTGTTAGACAACACCTCTGGTGCCAACGGCAGGGGAATGGAGCTCCTACCATGAACTTGGTCGATGTGTCGCCTCACCACTTGTCCATGGCCTAATGTCACCTTGAATGACACAGGGCCTGTCTTTTCTGTTATTTCTCCTGGTACCCAGGCTGGTCCTGAGCCAAAGTTGCGGGTGTAGACCACGTCTCCTTCTCTCAGTATTCTCTCTCTAGCATGCATGTCATGATAACCTTTTTGTTTCTCTTGTTTGTCATGCACTTTGTTTCTGAAGTCTGGATGTATTAAGTCAAATGTTGACCTCAACTTTCTTCCCATCCATGGACCTGCGTAGTCAATGTGAATTCTTCTCCATGGTTTATCTGGAACTTCCCAGGGATGTAGTGGGGCTGCTGGAGGACTGTTCCTGTTCTCCTGGCATGCCGCACATGACTTCACAAGCGCCTCCACCTCTGCATCCATGTTGGGCCACCACATGTAACTCCTCGCCAACGCTTTCATGCGAGTGATGCCAGGGTGTGCTTGGTGTAGTTGTTGCAGTAAGGCATTCCTACCAGGTGGTGGAACAACCATGCGTCCTCCCCACAGGATACAACCTTCCTGGGTGCTGAGCTCATCCTGTCGTCGGGCATAGGGAATGAACTCAGGACTGTTCATCTTCGGCCATCCTCGCAAGATGTATTCTCGCACTCTTGCTAGAACAGGGTCTTTGTCTGTCCACTTCTTTATTTGTTGTGCGTTCACCAGGGGCACGCCGATATCTTCAAACAATAGCACTCTCTCCTCCTCCTCAGGCGTGCTGTCTCTTCCTCCATCCAAGGGTAGCCTACTCATCGCGTCAGCATTCGTATGGTCCCGTCCGGCTTTGTAAACGATGGTGTACTCATACGCTGCTAATGTAACGGCCCATCTCTGAATTCTCTGAGATGTCATCTGGGGTATGGCTCTCATTTCACTGAACAGTGAAATTAGTGGCTTGTGGTCAGTCACTATAGCGAACTGTCTCCCGTACAGGTATTTGTGGAATTTTTTTACACCAAATACTGCTGCAAGGCCCTCCTTGTCTAGCTGGGAGTAGTTTTTCTCAGCTGCACTAAGAGTTCTTGAGACGAACCCTATGGGTCTCTCTGAGCCATCCTCCATACGATGAGAGAGTACAGCACCCACACCGTAGGGTGATGCATCACACGCCAGGATGAGTGGTTTGTTTGAATCATAGTGCACTAACACACTACAGGACTGAAGTAGCGCTTTGGACTCTTCAAACGCCTTCTGCTGCTTGACCCCCCATGACCATTTTTCTTCCTTCTTAAGTAAGGTATGTAGTGGTGCCAGCAGCGTGAAGAGCTTTGGGAGGAACCTATGGTAATAGTTCAACAAGCCCAGGTAGGCTTTTAACTCAGTAACATTTTGTGGCTCAGGCGCCTCCGCAATGGCTTCCACTTTGTCTGTTAGAGGGTGTAGACCACTGGCGTTGATCTTGTGGCCTAGGAACACCACCTCTTTTCCCATGAACTCACACTTGCTTCTTTTCAACCTCAGACCGCTTTTCTCCAACCGTTGAAGCACTTCCTCCAGCGTTTTCAGATGTTCTTGTTCATTTGGTCCTGTACAAAGGATGTCATCCAAATAAATGGCAACATTCGGAATTCCACCTAGGATGCCCTCCATAGTTCTCTGGAATATAGCAGGACTGGAAGCTACTCCAAATGGTAAGCGTGTGTAGGTATATAAGCCTTTGTGTGTATTGATGGTTACATACTTTCTTGATTCTTCTTCCAAGACTACTTGTTGGTAGGCGTGACTCATGTCTAATTTCGTGAAGTGTCGGCCGCCGTTCAGCTGTGCGAAGAGGTCCTCCACTTTAGGAATTGGATACTGATCCACCCGTGATGCTCGATTGACAGTGAGTTTGTAATCTCCACATATTCTAATGGAGCCATCCGGCTTTCTCACTGGGACTATGGGCGCCGCCCATTCTGCAACCTGCACTGGCTCAATGATCTTGTCATCCAGCAGCCTCTGTAGCTCGCTTTCGACCAGTGGCTTGACTGCATAGGGTACCGGTCGGGGTTTGCAGAATCGTGGTTGGGCCTCCTTGTCCACATTAATCTTTGCAGTGACACCTTTTAGCTGTCCTAAGCCTTCTTTGAACACCTCAGCGTGTCTTTCGAGGATCTCCTCCAGCTGCAATTTGGGCTGAGATTCCACTTTATTCACCAACTGATCAATCATGGCCAGTTCTTGTAGCCAACTTCGCCCTAGTAGATTTGGTCCTTCGCTCCCAACTACTACTACAGGTAAGTCCTTTTCTTTGTTTTCGTGCTGCACCTTCACTTGTGCCATGCCTAGCACGTCTAGCTTCTCTCCTGTGTATGTTTTTAATTTTAATGAACAGGGATTTAATTCTGCTGTGTCTGTTTTCTTCCACAGTTGTGTATATTGCTGTTTACTTAATATGGTTACTCCACAGCCTGTATCAACTTCAAATGTTACTTTCATTCCATTAACATTCATGGTACGCGTGATGGGCGCTACCTTGGTCAGCTCCTCTGACGTGTTGTAAATTGTGTGAAAACCCATGTCTTCTGTATCACTTTCTCCCTCCCCTCTCAGTTGATTCGCTCGCTGTTCCTTTCCTGGGCCCTTGTTTTCATACTTTTGCCCATTAACTGTCGCTTTCAGCACCTGTGCGCTGTCCACCTTTATTCTACATGCTTTCTTAATGTGCCCTCGCTTGCCACAATTATGACACAGCTCAGTGGCAAATTTGCACTCGGCGGCATTGTGCTGGCCTTTGCAGCGATAACAACTGGGGAATTTGTGCTGAGTTTTGTCAGTCGACACTTTGTGGACACCTACTTGGGTCTTAGGCACACGAACATGCGTTGCTGTGTCCTCTGTTAGCTTCCCTTGCATTTCTCTCACATCTTTAGATGCTGTTTCCATCGCTTGGCATAATTCCAAAGCCTTCGCAAAAGTGAGTTTTGTTTCAGATAAAAGTCGCCGTTGCATTCGGTCATCATTCACTCCACACACAAGTCTGTCTCTTAACATTTCTTCCAATGAGTCTTTGTAATCACAGTGCAGTGTTAATTTCCTCAATTCTGCCACATACTCTGCTATGGACTCAGTGTTCCTCCTTATGCGTGAATTAAATTTGAATCGTTGCACGATTTCACTCGGTTTGGGGCTGAAGTGCTTCTGAAGCTCAGCAGTAAGCTGGTCGTACGTTTTATCTTTCGGTAATGCAGGGCTTATTAAATTTCTCAACAAGCTGTAAGTAGTTGCACCAACTCCACTCAACAGTACAGCCTTCCTTTTGTCTGGCTCCTCAATATCATTAGCTTGGAAGAAAAAGTCCAACATTTCACTATATTCTTCCCATGACTGAGTCGAGTTATCAAAAGGGGTTACCGTTCCGATTACAGCCGCCATTGCTCGTCGTGGTGGGGAAACCTCGTTTTTCCTCCTCTGAACTTGCACTCGAACTACTGGAGTCACTTGAGTTCGCCACACTTGCAATGTTCTCTGTTTCTCGCCGCTGATTTTTTTCTTTTAATCCTCGTCGCCAATTGTGTGATATCCTACCGTGTAGCAATGATCACACTTGAGTTATTTCTTTGGCTAACTCTGCCATTTATTCTGTAACACACACAACAAGACTGAACATGGATTCTGCGCGGGGTTTTCACACTCTTGCTCTAATGTGTCCCCTTAGTAGTAATGCTAAACAATACAGGTAGTTCCCCCTAGAGGCATGTGCCAGTAATGTTTTAAATTAGACTTGCAGTCTACCACAGTGACAATGCAGTCACCGTTGATGGAAGCTCGTGTGCATGCTCTGCTAGAGCTCGAGCGTCTAGCCACCAAACCAGAAAAAGGAGGTGAAACAAGATTGTATAGACATTTAAAAACCAGTCTGATATTACAGAAGATAATAAAATTTTCAAAAGTAAAAAGATTGTGCTTGACTAAAATACCACAGTGATGCCACCGCATTGGTTTGCGGTCCAAGATTTTTATAGCCTGTTTATATACAGTATTGCAGTTATGGGTTTTAGTGTAATTTGAGATGTTTGTGACCAAGATGTGCTACAGTATGACAGATATGAAAGAATCATCGCGTGCATATATGTATGAGCAGTTCTGAATGAGAAATCCCTTCTAATGAGACGGAAGCAATTTAAATTGGGTTTGACCTTCTTACAAATGTAATGCACCTGCTTGTCGAATCGCAGGTTCCTGTCTAGAATGATCCCTAAATACTTGACCTCATTCACTTCAGTAAGCACCTCATTTCCAATTTTAACATCAGAAACATCATTCATGGGCCTGTTTCTAATAGAGATACACATAGCAACAGTTTTTTTGACATTCAAGGATAAATGCAACAACACAAGCCATTTAGAGATGTTCTGTAAAACCTGGGTCAGGTGCTCAGCTGCCATGCTAGCCATTTTAGCAGACAGATAGATTATGGTGTCATCAGCATACATCTGGCAGTTGGCACCTGAGCAACTATCGGGCAAGTCGATGATGTATATTGTGAACAACAATGGCCCTAGTATAGATCCTTGTGGTACTCCCATGTTATTGGTGAGCAACCCAGATTTCTTCCCATTGACCTTGACACATTGTTCTCTCCCCTCCAGGTATGACCTAAACCACTGTACTGCCTCAGTTGAAACCTTGAGGTCTTTTAACTTCGACAATAGGACAGTGTGGTTTACCGTGTCAAAGGCCTTTTTTAGATCCAGAAACACGGTCACCACAACATGCCCCTTAACCAATAAAGCCTTGACCTTCTCAATAAAATAACAGTTAGCTGTTTCTGTGGAATACTTAGGTCTAAACCCAAATTGCTGTGAATAAAGTAATTGGTTGGACTCTAAATGTTCTATCAATTGATCAGCAACAATCTTCTCCAAAATTTTTGAAACTACGGGCAATATGGCAATCGGCCTGTAGTTGCTTGCTAAGTCCTTGTCTCCCGACTTATAGACCGGGGTAATTACTGCTGTCTTCCAATTCTCTGGAAAGGTATTTGTTCTTATTGACAAGTTAACTAAATGAGTAATAGGCTCCAACAGACTATTCTGGTGTTTCTTAATTAAGGCAGCATTTACTTGTGTTTACTTGTGTTATCTTTGTCTAATATTTAAATTTGTTTGATGATCTGAAACATTTAAGTGTGGCAAACATACAAATAAAAAGAGAAATCAGGAAGGGGCAAACAGTTTTTCACACCACTGTATATACACCAGAAAAACCAACGTATGCCATCCACATGATCTGTACAAACATCTCATGTGTGATGCAAGTGTGGTTTACTTGTGCCGTGCATCCCATCTCCTACATACAAGGTAGCACTATCTCAATAATAGAAGTCAATATGAATTCCATGGCTGTTGTTCGATCCCTCTTTACAAGGCCATCTCATGTACACCCTGCGAGGTACAAGACGCACTTCAGACTGTGTCAAGAATGTACACCCTGTGAGGTACAAGACGCACTTCAGACTGTGTCAAGAATGGGTATACGACATCCACGTCCTACACAGCCCCAGAAAATCACAGCTGGCGTACGATATCTAAATTCGTACGTCATTGTGACCGAGGCTTAAGCCTGTAAAATTTGTCACATTCACTTTAAATAGTTATTCTTTTAGCAGTAGAAATCTTAACTGTATGAGCATGTTGGGATCACACATGAATCGATTTGCTTTCTACTGTATCTATTTTTAGTCACCTGGCATATGTGAGTCTACACTGTCCCTGATTCACATTAATACTCATGTAATTGCTTTTCTCAAAGATGAGAGTAAAATAGTACTTAACCACAGTTGTTCAAGGTACCATTGCAAGTTTTCAAGCTTCAGAAAGAGTCAGTCACTCCTACTGTCTTTGTCAATGGCCTTTTGCTTCTCTTATGCTGATTTTTTTTTTCCCAATGAGTTGTTCTCCCTTTAGCGATTGGCTGCTGTTGATCTTTAACTTCTCTTCCCTCTCAGCTGCATCTCCCCTCATTTAAGCTCACTGATGGAGGAAATGATTCAGTTTCATAGAAGGATACAGCTCTCATTTGATTTCCCATAACGTTAGACACAAGTCCCTTTCATTCTTTACTGACGTTCTGTCCTCATCGCCCTCTAGTTTTAAGTTAATTTGTTTTATGTTTTATTTCTCCACATCATGCACACTCTCATTGTTTGTCACTATGTGGCATAATGATAAAATGTGCCATCTGATAAAATACACTTTATGTTTGTACTTTCAGCTGTTTCTTCTTGTGGTTTGTTTCTTTTTGTTTTAATTTTTCTATCTGATTTTTTCTTTGTTCTTCTCCTGATTGCATGCTAGTCTCACAAGCGACTTTCCAAAGTAAGCATTACTCTTTTTTTCTGTTGTACAACTACTTCTGTACCCACTGTCCTCCTCAAAACCTCCTGTCTTGTGAGCTGCTTTGTGAAAACTGTTGGAGCCCCTATTTGGGAATGCTTCACCCCCAAGCCCAGCTTGTCCTCATCCACACTTTTGCAAGGCCCATCTGCACCCACAATCACAGCAGATGGACACAGTCTTGGAACCAAAAAACGTTATGCAGCCTTGCTTACTTTTTCGTTTCCCTTTTTTATACCTCTCTGGTGATTTTATTTGTATATTGATATACAAAGGATGCACTCTTTTTGCACTTCTTATGAAGGAAAATAAAAGAACCATAGTTTAATTCTGTAATAATCCTGGAGGCTGATTGTACAGTGGACCTGAGAGCTCAACATAGTGCAGCTACAGAAAACAACGGCAACTAGAATAAATTAATTCAAATTAAGAAACAATTACCATCAAAATGGCAACATCTGTAATTTCCCAGTTTGGGATTAATAAAGTACATGTCATGATTTGCCCCTCAGGGCAGAGAGAGAGACAGACCCACATGCCAACTGCAGTTTGTGGCATTTATTGAAAACAAACACAAAGTACCAAAGTGCAACAAAGCAAAAATCCAAACAGATAGCAAGGAAAACTTACAGACTGAGATGAACTCGAGACAAAACTCACCAGAGCAGGGTTAGGGCTCTGGTGGCATAGAGGAAGAGAATCTTAAGACTGCCGCAAAAATGAAATGAAAAAGCAGTCCTTATATAGCACAGTGGTGCAGTGGTTAGCACTGTTGCCTTACAGCTAGAAGGTTCCTGGTTCGAATCCCCAGGTTGGCAGGGGTTGGAACCTTTCTGTGTGGAGTTTGCATGTTCTCCCTTTGCTGCGTGGGTTTACTCCGGGGGCTCCGGTTTCCTCCCACAATCCAAAGACATGCATGTTAGGTTAATTGGCTGTTCTAAATTGTCCCTAGATATCTGTTTCCTATAGGCCCTTAGAATAGAGGGTTAGTATTAGTGAAAGTGCTTTGAGTGGTCTTTGTGACTAGAAAAGCGCTATATAAGTGCAGGTTAGTTAGTAGATATAGGGTCAGAACCACTAACACAAGTGAAGACAGGTGTGGGTTCACATGAGCAGGCTAAAAGGTAATAATGGTAAATGATTGGGATCAGCTGGAGATACCGAGAGGAGAGTGCACTGGCTGACAACTGACAGGGCTACGCCCACACAGAGCACCACCCAGGAAATGCCCTGACAGCTGTCAACCGCAATAATAAGGAATTAGAATAAAATATAAACAAGTACAAACTGAAAAATAGATACCAATAAATACAGGATCAGAATGTAGTAAACTGAGACATAAACAGGAACACAAGCAGGGATAACAAAACCCAAAAGGCACAAAAATACAACAAATATATATAAATACAGAGAAAAAAGCCACGAGACTGAGCATGGTGAAACCTCCAGTGCTCAGCTCGTGACAGTACATCTATCTATCGATCTAACACGTGGGTGCTGCAAAAGAGTCAGAATATATGTAACTCCTGAAATGCACCGCAAAGCTTGCAACACAGTGGTAATAATAAAGTGATGCACCACAATGGTCAGTTACAGTTACTTAGATGTAGTGCACACACATCAGTACTGGATCCAAAAATGGAAAAGGAAAAAAAAGAGTAGAGGAATCCTCACACTATGATAAAAAGCTCCCAAAAAATGTTATTATAGCAAAGCAACATTTCAGTCTAATAGACCTTTACCAGGTATTATTAACTGGGCCTCACAGCAGCAAACAGCATATGCACAAACCAATTCATCACACAGGTGATTATAATGTGCATAATTGGGAATCCACCCTCTTACCTTGAACCAATCAGAAAGAGTCGACCACCTCCTTCTGAAACTCCCCTGCAAGGGAGAAAGTGTGTCTAGAGCCAGTTTTCACAGGTTCAGTCCCAGTACATCTAAGTGTGGTTGGATTATCTTTAGATGTGTTGAAATGCACAGCGACAGGATTTTACTTACAAGTGTCATTCTTTTACTCATCCACACTCTGGTAAAAGAATGGACATTATGACTTGTAATAAAAAATGTCATTCACATGATCAGATGTCCTTGCAGTGAGGCTTATATAGGAAAAACACTTCACGCTGTCTGAAGACTCGTATTTCTGAGCACAGGAGCAGTATTCATAATACTGACCTAAGCAGCGGTTCCGAGGGTTGTTAAAGCCAGGGGGTTGGCAGTGGGGGTTGAGACCCCCCCCCCCCCCCCGTCCCCCCCACTGCCTATAAAATGCTCCCAGCTGGCATGCATCTCAAATAGCCTCTGACAACCCAAGTCCAACTCCTGGCCTGCTTGTGTGGCTTAGTTCTTAAGCCGGGCGGCTGACAGGAGAAGGAGAAGGGGCGAAGCCGGGCAACTGGCGCCTTTAAACCAGTAGCTCCAGGTAGGTGGGGCTCGACAGCCTAGGAAGACAGCTCACCTAGGGGAAAGAAAACCCTGATCTCAAACCTCTGCTGTCTTGCAGCACATCCGTTTACGGAAAAGGCTTCGAGAGACAACCCTGAGGGAAAACCCGGAGTGGAGGCCCGAATGCAGATGGACCTCATTATTGGCCTCCTTCTGGCAGCTCCTGCAGCCAATCTGGTGTCAGATGTATTGCTCCACATTCCTATGGACTACACCGGCAAGGCGGAGAGGGGCACTCCGGAGTCTGAGTCTCTGTACACTTTGCCCAGTCCTGCGCCCCGGAGAGGCCACTTCGGTGCTGTTGCAAAGCAGCAGAAACAACATGGGAGGCAGCAGTTACGAGTGATAAGTCCAACCTGTTTGGGGAAGGGTAGGATGCTACGGGTTGCCTCCGACAGTGGTAGGGATCTTTGTGTCCCAGTGATCAGCTACCGCCGGCCCTAAGCCGGGCAGCCCCTGGTCAATAAGGTGACAACCCGCCACGGCCTGCCTACTTCAGTGGGTGCCCGGAGCTTAGAGTCATCGCTCAATAAGCAGACCGTAACACTGTACCAAGCAAAAGGAGAAAGAAGAAACTACAAGTCCTGCAACTCGCGAGCTGGAACATCAGGAATACGTGCCCTGGCCTGGTTGACGACTTGCGCCAGATTGATGATTTGAGGAAAACAGCTGTCATTTATGCAGAACTCTCCAGGCTAGATGTGGACATTGCTGCTCTTCAGGACACCAGGCTTACAGGAAGTGGCACACTCCGTGAGAAGGACTACACCTTCTACTAGCAGGGCAGAGCCGAAGGTGAAATACGTCTGCACGGTGTAGGATTCGCTGTGAGGAATAGCCTGCTGTCAACTACCCAGCCACCTGATGGTACATAATGCATTCTCGTCTTGCGATTTTTCACTTCCACTGGCTTTGTGACCATCATGAGTATCTTTGCACCAACCCTCTGCTCTGCCTTGGAGGTCAAGGACCAATTTTACGAAGATCTCGACACCGCCATTGGCAGGTTACCGGAATCTGAGCCACTGTTTCTGCTTGGAGACTTCAACGCCAGAGGGAGTGGAGACCACGACTCTTGGCCTGACTGCATCGGACACTTTGGTGTTGGCAGAATGAACAAGAATGGACAGAGAGTACTGGAACTTTGCTCCTATCGCAAGCTCTGTATTAGTAACACGTTCTTCAGTACTAAGCCGTATCACCGAGTATCCTGGATGCACCCAAGGTCCCATCACTGGCACTAGCTGCACTTAATTATCACCAGGAGAGTCCATCTGAAGAGCGTACTAACCACATGTAGCTACCATAGTGCGGACTGCGACACAGACCATACTTTGGTGTGCAGCAAAGTACGTCTCCAGCCAAAGAAGTTCCACCACTCCAAGCGTTCTGGCCTCCCACGCATTAACATCATGATGACATCCAACCTCAACCTCTGTGCTCAGTTTGCTGATGCCATTGAGAAGGCCACTGGGGGCCCAACCGGCAGCTGAGATCGCCAAAGAGAGGTGGAATTTTCTGAGGGATACCATCAATAGTGCAGCCTTGTCCACATTCTGCAATAAAGAACCACACAACCCAGACTGGTATGAAGCAAGTCTTTCAGAGATGCAACCCGTTATTAATGCCAAACGTGATGCCTTGATGAACTACAAGAGGGAGCCATCAGCCAAGAACTTTGCTGCTCTGAGGGCAGCTAAGAACAATGCTCAGAGAACCACTAGATACTGTACCAACCAATACTGGCTGAAGCTTTGTCACAGCATTCAAGAGTCTGCGGACAGTGGGAACACACGAGGAGTCTATGAAGGCATGAGAAAAGCCCACGGACCTAGTGCTAGGAAAATACACCCTCTAAAGTCATCCATTGGTGAGACCATCATAGATCGCAGTAAACAGATGAATCAATGGGCAGAGCATTATCAAGACCTCTACTCGAAAGAGAAAGTGGTGACAGAGGCAGCACTCAACAGCATCCCCAGATGCCATGTCACGGAGGAGCTTGACACACTACCAACAAAGAAAGAGCTGATCAAGGCCATCGACTCCCTTGCCCATGGCAAGGCTCCAGGAGGAGATGGCATTCCGGCAGAAGTGCTGCAGTGCGCAAAGTCCACTCTTGTGCACCAACTCCATGATCTCCTTTGTCAGCTCTGGGAAGAAGGAGCAGTATGCACGACGCAAACATCGTCACCTTCTACAAGAACAAGGGAGATCGCAGCGACTGCAACAACTACAGAGGAATCTCGCTGCTGAGCGTCGTGGGGAAAGCATTTGCCTGGGTACCTCTGAAGAGACTGCAGTAACTTGCCGAACGGATCTACCCTGAGTCGCAGTGTGGCTTCAGAGCACAGCGGTCTACCATCGACATGATTTTCACCTTGCGTCAGCTGCAGGAGAAGTGCAGAAAACAGAAGCAGCCCCTGTACACTGTCTTCATCTACTTGACAAAGGTGTTTGACCTTGTGAATAGGAAGGGCCTCTTCATGCTCCTAGAGAGGATAGGATGCCCGCCAAAGTTGCTGAAGGTGGTGTTGTCGTTTCACGAGGACATGAAAGGCACAGTGCTGTTTGATGGATCATCATCCGCCGCTTTCCCTATCAACAGTGGCGTGAAACAGGGCTGTGTCCTTGCCCCTACACTCTTCAGCGTCTTCTTCTCCTGCTGCTGTCATACGCCTTCAGCGATTCAGAAAATGGAGTGCTCCTCCACACTCGATCAGACGGCAAGCTGTTTATTTTGTCCCACCTGAGAGCCAAGACTAGAGTGTGTCAGCTACTGCTGCGTGAAATACTGTTTGCTGACGATGCTGCCCTGGCCTCCCGTATGCAAGAAGGATTGCAGAGGGTCGTTGACTGCCTGGCTCATGCCTGCAGGGAATCTGGCTTAACCATCAGCCTGAAGAAAACGGATGTGATGGGTCAGGATGTCAGTGAGGTGCCAAACATCACCATTGGGGACCACACCCTGGAAGTGGTTGAGGATTTCACTTACCTTGGCTCTATTATCTCCAGCAATCTGTCCCTCGAAGCTGAGCTCAATAAGCGCATTGGTAAAGCAGCATCTGTCATGTCTAGACTGTCGTCAAGAGTGTGGGAGAACACCAAGCTTGCCACAGACACTAAGCTAGTGGTGTACTGCACCTGTGTGCTCAGCACCCTACTCTACGGCAGTGAAACCTGGACAACATACACCCGACAGGAAGGCCGCCTCAATGGTTTCCATCTGCGCTGCCTGTGACGCATCTTAGGTATCTCTTGGCGGGACAGAGTGTCCAACAAGGATGTCCTTGTAGTGTGCGAACGCCCTGAGCATGTTCGCAATGTTGGCACAGAGATGACTGTGCTGGCTCGGTCACATTTGGCGCATGGAGGATGGTTGCCTGCCAAAGGACATCCTCTACGCTGAGCTCATGTCAGGCTCCAGACAAGTTGGTTCCCCAATGCTGTGCTACAAGGATGTGTGCAAGAGAGACATGAAGTTAGCTGAGATCACCCCTGACTCATGGGAAGCAGCTGCAGATGATCGCAGCAACTGGCGCCACATAGTGCGGATAGGCGTGAAGAGAGCTGAGGCCCTGCGGGAACAGCAGTGGCTCGACAGAAAGGAGCAACAGAGAGCAAGAGCAGTTACAGGACCCTTGCTGCCAACACCCTACATCTGCAGCCACTGTGATAAAGACTGCCACTCCAGAATTGGACTCTATAGTCACAGCCGATGCTGCCCCACTGCGAACTGACATCTCCTGGCACAGCCCATTGTCTCGTGAGACAATTTTCCTGTGCAATTTCAATATGATTTTTAGGCTGTGTGTATTTTAACATTGTGGTTGTTAGGTTTAATTGACTCTAATTATTTTCTCTCAAATAGGCACTTACAGGGGCGTTTCAGACCAAGGTGGTCAGCTCTTTCTGATTGGTTCAAGCTAAGAGGGTTGGTTCCCAATTATGCAGATTAAAATCAGCTGTGTGATGAATTGGTTTGCATATACTGTATATTGTTTGTTGCTGTGATGCCCAGTTGATAATGCCTATTGAAGGTCTCTTAGACCAAAACGTTGTTTTAGTATAACAACATTTTTTGTGAGCTTTTTATCACAGTGTGCAGAATCCTCTTCTCTTTTTTGTCAGTTAGTTACAGTACTTCCCTGGAGACTTGAGACGAATTACACACTCACTGATCTACATCACAATTAATAACTACACAATATATAATTCCCAGAATGTATATTGTAAATTGCCTATGTATATATGCCTTTGTAGGTCATTACTTCATTGTGTCCATGGAATCTTTTCCACTGTGTTGTTAATTTTTGCTTTGTTGTATTAATTTGCATGTGCTGTGACCCCTGTGTGTTGCCATTTTGATGAAGATGTTTTCTTAATTTGATTCAGTTTTGTCTGTTTGCAGTTGTTTCCTGACATTATAGTTCTTTGAGCTCTCAGAGCCACTGTATTACAGTGATTCAGATCACCTTAAAAAGCTAATCAATTGATCCTTGGTCGTTTCTGAAAATATAATCAAAATTGACTTATAACTTTTTGAGTTGCATTGTTAAAAGATACACACACATGAACAAATGAATGTAACCAGAAACACAGCCTCCATGGCAGAGGTAATAATAATAATTTATATCTAAAGACAGACATCAAGCTGAAGAATGCAGCAAGTTAGGTTGAGTAAGGACAGAGATGGTCATGAACAAAAGAGTGAAGCTGGAAGAAGTACTTTAAGGAGCTGATGAATGAAGAAAACGAGAGAGAGGAGGACAGGTGGTGGAAAGATAGTGAATCAGGATGTTCAGAGGATTAGCAAAGTGGAAGTGGGGGCAGTTGTGAAGAGGATGAAGAGTGGAAAGGCGGTTGGTCCAGATGACATACCCGTGGAGGTATGGAGATGTTTTGGAGAGATGGCAGTGGACTTTTTAGCTAGATTGTTTAACACAATGTTTGAGAGGGAGCGGATGCTTGAGTAGTGGAGAAGAAGTGTTTTGGTACTGATCTTCAAGAACAAGGGTGATGTTCAGAGCTGTAGTAACTACAGAGGCACAAAGCTGATCAGTCACACTATGAAGATATGGGAAAGAGTTGTTGAAGCCAAGGTGAGAAGAGAATTGACAATCAGTGAGCAGCAGTACGGTTTCATGCCAAGAAAGATTACTACAGATGCAATGTTTGCTTTAAGAGTGTTGATGGAGAAGTATAGAAAATGTCAGGAGTTGCACTTTGTTTTTGTGGATCTAGAGAAAGCAAGAGAGGAAGTGTGGTACTGTATAAGGAAATCAGGAGTAGAAGAGAGGTGTGTGAGAGTGGTGCAGGACATGTGAGGACAGTGAGACGGTGGCGGTGTGTGCTGTAGGAGTGGCAGGTGGATTCACGTGGGGGTGGGATTACATCAGGGCTGGGCTCTGAGCCCCGTCTTGTTTGGCATGGTGATGGACAGGCTGGCAGATGAGGTCAGACAGGAGTCTCCACGGGCAATGATTTTCACAGACAACATTGTGATCTGTAGTTACGGTGCAGATCACATGACACTTCAAATTAATCTCTGCAAAAAGCACAATGTGAGACCACTGTATGAGCTGCAGGTTTTTACTTGGTTGCTTCAGTCATTTTATTTGCAAATTGTCAGTCTTTATTGCACTGTTTTGTGTCAGGCATTCACACATCTATGAAAAGCTATTGCAGAATGTGCCAAAAACTTAAAGACACAGGCACATTATTTTTGCCTCTGTGCACCCATATGTATACACATATAGTAATTGATTACATCACTCCTCTTTTCTGGACCAAAGTTCAAGCCCCACCCACCTCCTCCAGCCCACGTTGCAATATCTTTGCCTTTCCTTGAACCGTCATATGATGCCGTTAGCTCATCCTCAGCTTGATTTTCCAAAGCCTAATGCAGTCTAAATGATAGCAAGATTGATGAAAATAGAGATTATGATGCAGCAGCAGTCAGTCTTCTCATGCATCATCCCAGCTAAATGGAGAGTCAGATTCAGTAGATCTTCAGCCCTTTGACACTAATGATGTGTAATTTGAGTTGTTTTAGCCACCATCTCATTCAGCGGCTTTATCGTCCATTTCCTTTGTGTTTCTGTTGCTCACTGTGCTTCTCTTAACATTTTGTTTTCTCTTTAATTTTCTTTCAGTATGACAGACTAAACCTGATTAAAGTAAGCATTTCTTCTTGTTTTTATTTGTCCCACTGACAATCCCCGCTGGTCCCTAAACTTCCCCCCCAGCCATGCGACTGTATGATCCAGTTTTGACAGTTTTAGTCCCTCCCATCTTTTCCAATGCTTCCCATCACCCAGATAAATCTGAGAAGTCTTATGCAGTTGTTCTCCAAAGGTGTTTGGTTCAATCTCAAAACTGATGGCTGTCTGGTGTGTGCATGCAATAACAAAACTCACCTGTTGAAAAAATGGAAAAGTAAGAAATTTGGCCGTTATCAGTTCTTTGAGGCCAGCAAAATTGTATTTGTTACTGTGCTCCCAACTAAATCCAGATGCAGTGGTGTAAATGTCAGCCACATTTTTTTTCATTTGTTCTAAACATAAGAAGCATTTACTTAATTATACTTTAGTAGTTTATTTCAACCACTTTGTCTTTATTATATATTTTCAAACAGAAATATCCCTCTTTCTCACCATCTCTCTGCTTCTACCTTTAAAAAAACCCATAATAGTGAACAGTGCTGCCATAAATCTCACAGCCTCCCTGTCGTGCAGTTGCAGAGTCAAACACAATGGTGCACAGCACACGCACGCAGCATGCTGGCCTGATCCCAGGCTGCGGCCTCAAACTAATTCCTTACTTGTGCCTCTGTCACCTTCAAATCAGATTAGCCTACATTAGCCCAGCTATCATTACAGCCACGCCACACACAGTAGTAGAAAAGCCACACTTACAACAACCCGAGAAGCAGCAGAGGAGGTGTTTCTGTTTTCAGAAAGGTCAGATTTAGAATCGTGTTTTTATTCATTTTTGTGCATGTTTTCATGAGCCACAATACGTTGAACATGTCACCCTTTGCTCATTCCTCAGTTGCTATGACAGAATCAACATTGCATTACAGTGACAAATGTCCAAATATAGCTGACTGTGAAAACAGTAAAGCAGGACAAATGTGATCTTTGATGCAGTTTAGTCATTATTTTTTTTTTCACTTAACTATGTGGCGCTTCTGTCATCAAACTATATGATGCCTGTTTTACCCCTTCAGCCCTCTTATTGTCCCTGTGAGTGACCACCTCTTGTTTCACCCGTCCAAACCGCACGTTTACTTTTAGCAACTTTGATCTGAGGCTGTCAGAGGTGAAGGTGCGTTTATGTGGCGAGAAACAGTTGAAGATGTGCCTCTGCTGCCCTCTGCTGTTTTGAAACCAAACCTATTTATTACCTCCGCCAAGGAGGTAATGTTTTCACCGGGGTTTGTCTGTCTGTCTGTCTGTTTGCCTGTTACCAACATAACTCAAGAAGTTATGAACGGATTTTGACGAAACTTTCAGGAAAGGTGTGTAATGGCACGGGGAGCAGATGATTAGATTTTGGTGATGATCTGAGAGTGCATACCTCCACCAAGGGCTTTGTTTGTATTTGTGCAGCAGGATTACACAAAAACTACTGCATGGATTTGGATGAAATTTTCACCAGAGGTGGTTCTTGGCCTACAGAGGAACCCATTACATTTTGGTGATGATCTGGGAATGCATACCTCAGCCAAGGCTCTTCTCACAGTGTATCAGCCACAATACTCCAAAACTAATGGACACACTTTGATGCATACAAAGTGGCTCTAGGCCTACACACAAACCCATTACATTTTGGAGGTGATCCATGACAGACTGAAGGAGCCTTGGCGGAGGTATGCGCTCTCTGAGTGCTTTTCTAGTTTATTTATTTGTTTGTTTGTTTGTTGTTGAAATTACCATATGATTTACAATGAAGTATTTCTTGTTAATTTAACGGTGTAAACCAGAGGCTGGCAGCCTCCACTATGGAAAGATCCATTTTGTGTAATTTGTGGCTAAAAATGTCTGCATGCAGCCACATTTTTGAGTCTTGAGTTGAGGGTTAAATAGCCGAGTCATGAGCATAAACTGACCTGTCAACATTAGCAGCAAACATGGCTTTCAGTTTGAAGTTTGCAGCTTTGTTCATGTACATTCCCAACTTGTACATGTGGCATTTTTATACGCTTGCTGTTATTCTCTTTTAAACATAATTTCTTATTAATGTGAGTTTTCCCCTCCTCATAAATGTGAAACTTTTTCATAAATTTGACAATTTTTGTATAATATTATGACGCTCTTCTCATAAATCGCATCTTTTATTAACAAATGTGTGTCATTTTCTCTTAAATTTATGGTTATTTTTCCTTATAAATTAGCAGTTTTATTTTCATAAATTTGTGACTTTATTTAATTCTTAAATTTTAAACATTTTGAGTATTTTCAGCATTTTTCTGATGAATTGATGAGTTGTTTTTTTTGTTTTTTTCCAAAGCCACTGTCCTGGGCAACAGGGCTAAATTGTGGCTCCAGACCCACAGGTTGTAGACCCCTGGAATTAGCATTTAATTCTCTCAAAAAAAAAAATGCTCTAAAACTGAAATAATTTTATCTTTACAGCATATTTCTTTAATCAAATGGCTTTAAATGTTGTTATTCCAAAACAAAAATGAATGTAAACTGTAACTTTAATGTTGTAATGCGGCACATCTAGAGATGTCTGGACAGAAATTACTTTCAGTTTCACCAACATACAGTAAGAAGCAGAATTACCTTTAAATTTCTTTGACATTTGTATATTTTTAAGTCCTTTCTTTAACAGGTGAATTAATGGCCAGGTAATTGAGTGAACTGAAAGAGAATTTCACCATGCATTCACCACATCAGACTGGTCATAAGTAAAGCATCACTAACGTTTTTTTTTTAACTTTCTGAGCTCCTGCCAGCAAAGCTGTAACTTCCTCCCTGACTTCAAAGGTTTGAAAACCTCTCTTCCTCTCTCTCTCTCTCTCTCTCCACAGAAAAGCCAAAGCTGGTACAATGTAAGTCACTCTGTTTTTTTTTTGTTTTTTTTTAAATCATCAGTCTGTGCTTGTTTTTGTTTAAGCTGTGTGTGTTGCTGTGGTGGCGCGTGTTTGTGTGAGTCATGGTGTCAGTTTTGTGATGATGGAAGGTCATTTCCTTTGACTGTTTTGTCACATGAAACTGTGGGAAAAAAATAGCCAGCAGTGAAACGTTTAGCGCGTCCTTAAAGTGGGAGCATATGCAGGAAACATGCAGCAGTATGCAAATGTTAGAAACACCAGTCACATGACACAGAGTGCTGCAGCTTTGTTTTGCACCACAGGGTGGCGTGCTAACACTATTTCTAACACATGACACAACAACACAAATTTTGTTCGAATGTGTTAATTGTCTGTGGCATAAAACTTATTTCCTTCAGCCTTTGCTTTTGAGAACAGGTTAAGGACATTTAGAAAGTAATGTATTTTATGTAAGAATGACTTATTTGTATATTGCAATTTACATAAGGTCTGACTAGAGCAATGTTAAAAATAAAATTGGCTTGGATTTATACTAAAGTTTGTGAAAATTTTTAGAAATGAGCATAGATCATTTCAGTGAGTTTATATACAAGTAACTGGGAAATAATGATTTCTCCCCAGGAACAAACATAAATAAATAAATAATAGATTAAACATTTTCTTGCATATTGTTTTAATTCTCTATACAGTCAGTCGCTTTTATTCTTAAAGGAAGGCAGCGGTTTAGAAAAGAAAGCAGAGAATGACAGCTTTGACTTGTGGTTCCCACAGAGTGGTCTTTGTTTTATGTCGTTTTGTTTTTACGTCTCTTTTCTTTTGTCCCCTGTGTGTACACTCTTCCCTTCTCTCCCCAGCATGAAAGACAACACATCCTGAGAGTAAGCATGACTTGTATTCTTGAGCAACCCTGAATATCTTTGCTACAAGACTGGTGGGATTTTACTGTCCCCCTCGCCTGGTTCTCATTTCATTGACGTCGCTCTGCGCTCAGTGTTGCTGCCACCTAACAGCAAAGCCTCGCTGTTAACTCAGTGATTTAGATATGATAGAATATAAAACTGGAAACGCTGCACATTGTCGCTGTCCGGCTGCAAACCTCGTATCTCCAGATTTTGACATTTTTTAATTTTTTTTCTTATAAACCATTATGTTGGTCACCCTTTATGTCTCTGGATGGTTTTACTAATATCAGACTAATTATAAGCATTAGAATGCCCATGTGAATAAATCCTGTAGCTGCTAAATTAAGGGGGAAAATACCGTTTTTCACATTTCCTGAAAAAATATCTGTTTTGGATGTACGAGGTTTGCAACAGACAGCGATGACATGTACTTTGATTTAAACTGCAGAGTTTTTTGCTGCTCAGTTATGAAATTATAGCCCTCAAAATGGTTACAGTGTAGTAGACTTGTGTTTTACTAGATCTGCTGATGTGGTCCAAAGCCTGAGACCACACCAGCTTCTAGTCATGGCATGCAACAGGTGGTAGCACACTGAGTTCCTCACTAAACTAAGCAGCTTGCCAGACTTTCACAAGGCCTTCTGGGTGAGCTATGGGAATGCAGCACTGAGCTTAAACGTTTCCCACACACCTAACTCTTTCTTGTGCCCCGATAAGCATGGACACCAGAAAGTTTCTTTAGTATTAATCCAGTGCACTCAGCTGTAATAAATCACTCTCATTTCCTCACCTGACTCAGTTTTAAGGAGAGACTGCACTGGTGGTTCTCAAATTAGGGGGCAGGACCCGCTGGTAGGAAATAAACTCACTTCAAAGAGGTGTGGATGGCCAAGGGAAAATACTGTATAGGCTGAAACCAAGGTGAATTCATTAGTTATTCTAGGGAATTTACAGACGTAGTTTACTGGTGCTATCGTGCCTTTATTTACTGTAATTTAACTGGTTTGAAGGTAGCATGCCTGCAAAGTTTGAGAATCGTACAAAATGGCATGAAATATGATAAAGTTGCTGATAAACTCAATGTTTGTTTTTTCCAAAACTGTTCTCATTCTGTTGAGTATTTTCACTGTGTTTAATGCACTGTTTTCCAAAAACACCACTGTGCTTGGTGACAAGTTTCCATAAACAAGGACACTGCTTGTTATTTTGACTCAGTTCCAACTTTATATCCTGTTCCTTGAAATACAGTTTAGGGTGGTGTTTGTGTTGTTATGCAGGTGAAAACGGTTCATGACAAACACTGTTAACACAACTGTTAACAATAGTAGTGCATTCTTGAAACTACAAACTTTGCGTGGGAATAATGACAAAGATTTGGCATGTCTAATAAAAGGGTCATATTGTAAGAAGAGAAGACTTGAGACTGTCCCTGCTGTCACATGTTGAACATTCTATTAAAGAAATGATGAGGCTGGCATGAGCCAGAAGCTGAGGCTTCAAACTGCTCATAACACAAGCTAATGTCCACTCTTTATATGGTCATCTGAAGGACACGGCAGTGGCACTGCCTACACATGATGTAAGGAGGTACAGCTTACAAATGAATGATTTTTGTCAAGTTCTCTTTGTGGAAGTTTGGTGAAAAGTATTCCTTTAAAGATGATAGAGACAAGATTCTGACCTCCTGGCCAGCAGGTGTCGCACTTACTAGATGTGACTAACATTGTAGATAGGAGGAATGTAATTTTGTTCTACTGTGCATGATTGGCTGTATGGACTTGAATGACAATAAGTTGGTTTTCTTTCTTTTCTTTCTATTCTCATGAAAATACAGTCCTGTTCACCTTTAAGGATGGTTTGTGGGGCTTAAACTGCTTGTTACTGTATATCCTGACAGGCTGAGTAAGAACTATCCATTCATTTGTTAGCTCATTGCGGCATTGCATTAGCAGAAAGAAACTAATCCGATGGCACAGCATCTATCTGCCCATCTATTCACTAACACACAATGATCCAAAGATGGGTTTGCATCGAAGTTGTGCTCAAGCACAAAGGTCAGGAGATCTGGACACTTATGTGATTTTTAGAAAAATCAGTGCTCCTCCTAGGCAATTGCCCCGATTATCACCGATTTATACACAATGATCCTCAGGTGGGTTTGCACCCAGATTGGTTTAAAGGTCAGGGTCACGATCAAAGGTCAGGAAACCGCCCAAGACCAGTCATTGGGTGGGCCGGGGCAGTCTCGGGCCAGCGCCCCACAGCCAGAACCAGGCAACCCCCTGTGGGAGAGCCCCCACAAAGAAACACTAGAGCTAGGACAGGATAATAAGATGAATAAAACTATCACTAATTAATAATAATAAGAATATACATAATTTGTTAATTAAATGATAATCATAACCCCCATTTAAACTCAGTTTAAAATGTAATAGTATTTAATAACAAAGTGAATAATTATAGTAAGAACAACATAAAATAAGTTTAAAATCAGAAATGAAGAAAATTAAAATAGGAAACTAATCAAAAGAAAGGTTAAAATAATAGGTCTTGAGTCCGCTTTTAAAAACATTAACATTCTCGGCAGCCACAATGTTCTTCGGCAGGCTGTTCCACAGATGTGGGCCGTAGTAACTACAGTTAGGCCCAGAAATATTTGGACAGTGACACAAGTTTTGTTATTTTAGCTGTTTACGAAAACATATTCAGGATACAATTATATAATCAATATGGGCTTAAAGTGCAGACTCTCAGCTGTAATTTGAGAGTATTCACATCCAAATTGGAGCAAGGGTTTAGGAATTACAGCTCTTTAATACGTAGCCGCTTCTTTTTCAAGGGACCAAAAGTAATTGGACAATTGACTCAGAAGGCTGCAAAAAAAAAATAACAAGACTGCATGGGCTCTTCCCTCGTTAACCTGTCATCAATTAAGCAGTTAAAAGGTCTGGAGTTGATTCCAGGTGTGGCGTTTGCATTTGGAAGCTGCTGCTGTGAACACACAGCATGCCGTCAAAGGAGCTCTCAATGGAGGTGAAACAGACCATTCTGAGGCTGAAAAAAAAGAAGAAATCCATCAGAGAGATAGCAGAAATGTTAGGAGTGGCCAAATCAACAGTTTGGTACATTCTGAAAAAAAAAAAGTGCACTGGTGAGCTTGGGAACTCAAAAAGGCCTGGACGTCCACGGAAGACAACAGTGGTGGATGATCACAGAATCCTTTCCATGGTGAAGAACAACCCCTTGACAACATCCACTCAAGTGAAGAACACTCTCCAAGAAGTAGGTGTATCAGTATCTAAGTCTACCATAAAGAGAAGACTTCATGAGAGTAAATACAGAGGATTCACCACAAGGTGCAAACCATTAATCAGCCTCCAAAATAGAAAGGCCAGAATTGACTTTGCCAAAAAAACACCTGAAGAAGCCAGCCCAGTTCTGGAACAGCATTCTTTGGACAGATCAGACTAAGATCAACCTGTACCAGAATGATGGGAAGAAGAAAGTTTGGAGAAGAATTGGAACAGCTCATGATCCAAAGCACACCACATCTTCTGTAAAACATGGTGGAGGCAGTGTGATGGCATGGGCGTGCATGGCTTCCAATGGCACTGGGTCACTTGTGTTTATTGATGATGTGACAAAAGACAGAAGCAGCCGGATGAATTCTGAAGTGTGTAGGGATATACTTTCTGCTCAGATTCAGCCAAATGCAGCAAAGTTGACTGGACGGCGCTTCACAGTACAGATGGACAGTGATCCAAAACATACTGCAAAAGCAACCCAGGAGTTTTTTAAAGCAAAGAAGTGGAATATTCTGCAATGGCCGAGTCAATCACCCGATCTCAACCCAGTCGAGCATGCATTTCACTTGCTCAAGACAAAACTTAAGGCAGAAAGACCCACAAACAAGCAACAACTGAAGACAGCTGCAGTAAAGGCCTGGCAAAGCATCACAAAGGAGGAAACCCAGCATTTGGTGATGTCCATGGGTTCCAGACTTCAGGCAGTCATTGCCTGCAAAGGATTCTCAACAAAATATTGAAAAGTAACATTTTACTTAGGGTTATGTTTATTTGTCCAACTACTTTTGAGCCCCTGAAATGAGGAGCGTTTGTATAAAAATAGCTACAATTCCTACATGTTTAATCACATATTTTTGTTCAACCCCTTGAATTAAACCTTAGAGTCTGCACTTCAATTCCATTGTAGTTGTTTCATTTCAAATCCAATGTGGTGGCATGCAGAGCCCAAATCATGAAGACTGTGTCACTGTCCAAATATTTCTGGGCCCAACTGTAAAAACCGCCTCACCATGGGTGCGCGTTCTGACAGTAGGGATCATTTTAAGGCCAGTGCCAGAGGACCTCAGTAGCCGTGGGGGCTCATATGTTAAAAGTTGTTCTGATAAATAAGAAGGCCCAAGACAGTGCAGACTTTTATAAACCAGTAAAAGAACCTTAAAATCGATCCTGAAGGACACAGGGAGCCAATGCAATGATAACGGCACAATGTGAGCCTGCTGTCTGGTCGTCATCAGAACACGTGCAGCTGAATTCTGTAATAACTGCAGATTTGAAATTGTCTTTTTGGGAAGACCAGAGAGCAGGGCATTACAGTAATCAATACGACTGGTGATAAAAGCATGCATCAGTATCTCTGTGTTTGCTTGAGAGAGAAGTGGGCAGACTCTGGCTATGTTCTTTAGATGGTAAAGTCCTGTCCGTGATATACTTTTAATGTGTGGGGTAAAACCGAGCTCAGAGTCTAAAATGACTCCCAAATTCTTAACATATTGGGATGAGGTAAAGGACAGACTATGTAATTTTGGTAAAATTTTCTCTCTCTGAGCTTCAGGAACGATGACTAAAACTTCAGTTTCGTCCTGGCTGAGTTGAAGAGAGTTTGCTACCATCCATGATTTAATGTCTAAAATACAATTAAAAAGGGTATTGATTAGTTCCGTGTCATCTATGGTAATTAACTATGGTAATTAATGCCATGAATCCTGATCCAGGTTTCATCCAGGTTGTGCTCAAGGGCAGGCCAGAATGAGCTGTGCCGTCATTAATGGTCTGGTTTACTACCTTTCCTGCTCAGGGTTGAGGTGACGAAGAACCATGCAAAGAAAAATAAGGTTTTTTTGCAGCTGTGAATCACAAAAAGCTACAATAGGTTAGAATGAAAATCGCATCAGTGCAACAATAAAAATATTTGTGCTAGACAAATTGGAGAAGAGCAAAATTAAGCTAACACAGTGAGGCAAACAATTTTCGGCGTAGTACTGGTAAAGTTACTCTAGACCATCCACTGAGAACAGGAAATGATGGAGCAGTACTGTTACGTATCAACCTGTTAACTTGTCGGATTCACAGGGGATCACCTGACGGTCGGCGTCTGTTTCTACAATTGTAAGGTGTTTGCCCTACAGTAGAAGAGTTATGAGACGATTGTTGTTGTGAATTGGTGCTATATGAATAGAGTTGTATTGATTTCACTTGCAGTGTCACTAAAACCAGAGTTCCATTCAGTACCTTTCAAAATAGAATACATCAGATGTTTTTAAATGTTTTCAGCTTTGGTGGTAGTGGAGGATGCTGGTGTTAAATGGCACAAACAGGAAGAAGAAATTGGAAAATAAAAAAAAATGGACTGACACATTTATTTACAAGCAATGTGGAGTAACCCCGACTGTTTTTTCAAAGGCTTATGAACCAAATTGTCCTCAGAAGATGCTGAAATAAACTGTAATCATCTACCTTCTTAATGGCACTAAAGACTAGATAATTTTCAGACCCAATTTATTTATTTTGAGATTCATAGTAACACCAATGTCATTGAAAACTGATTAAAAGTCCCTCTTTCCTAAAGCAAATTCCTCAAAATACACATTATTTAACAACTTTGAAATTCACTTCAGTGCTCTGATATCATCCAGGAAGTTCTATAAATGAAGTTGGTCCTTTAGACAGTGAATGAATAGAATCTGTTTAGCCCCGTGGAGCTTACCTGGCTTTCCACCAAATGAAAAGCAGCAGCAGTGAGAGAAGATTGTTTTGTTATTAATGGGATAAAAATACTTCTCCAGTACACACTGAAGCCCCACCCTGGTTTACAGTACCAGTCTCCTCCATCCCTGACTGTTTGTTCAGCGTGTTAATGGTTAACTCAGTCAATAAATACTGTATCTACAGTTCCACCTCATCCCCAGGACTCATATGTCACCTAGACTGTTGATTTTGTATGAGTGACAATGGCCTCTTTCAGTGTTGGAGTTTAGTGAAGAAAATTACATTTTCACAAGTAAAATCAGAAGATAAATCTTTATTTCCTTGAAGTTTTGTCCACACAGTGTAAAGGAATCCATAGACTGGAGTGACCTACAGTATAAGAGCACTGACTTCCAGGAAGACTGGGGATACATTTTGTTTTCCAAAACTGATCAATTTGCCATGCAAAAGCAACTTTTTCTCGGAAATCAGAAGTCTTTTACTCCTCTTTGCTCCATCTTCCACACTGTCTAAATATGTTTATAGTGTGTTTTGTTTTGTTTTTTTGTCCATGCTGCTAAAATCAGAGCTGGGAGTAACAGAAGGGGATCAGATATCAGGAGTCTACGAATGACCTCAATACTGAGACATGTGCAGATATCCATGAAATCGCTAGTGATTCCCTTTTATATTACGTTTAGTTTGGATTCTGGCACTCACGTAATAGAACCTTTTAACAAATAATTATATTTGCAGCATGTTTATTTATCCACCTCACTCTGCAATTGAAGCCCTGGTTTATGATCCAGCGCAGACCCTTCCAAGACTGATGGTGTTGTTTTACAGGCAGAGGTAACTGGAGGTTATGCTCACATCTGTTCTCTGTAACTCAATCACTTGGTCATGCAGCAAGACAAACCCAGTACATATTTGTGAGGAATCGTATTTTACTCTGTCCACCTTCATCTTCTTGGCTCCTTTCTATTGAACGACCTATCTGTTCATATTAGTCCTCTGCTACACAAAATAAACAGATTCTTTGCTGGTTGTAAGCAGAGTAATTACTAGCCACTCAGACTTGGGCAGCACTATGCACACACATGCACACACATGCACACATGCACACACACACACACACACACACACACACACACACACACAGAGAGAGACTGCTGACACGCTTACTAGGAGGAGTAACCAGAAAAAAAAAGGAAAGGGCTACTGGCATGATAATAAAGGACTTGTTGGCTGAGGTTACTCGAGGGCAACGGCCGTAACTCGTCTCCCTGTGTGTGTGAAAGGAAGCGAGGGAGAGCCAGAGAATGACAAGGATCATGTGGCTAGAGTGCGCTGTGTCCACCGCTCGGCACTAAAAAGGAGCAGCACCCAAAACAGAGGGCGGACACTGCAGCTTCAAACAACTGGACTCATCACTTACTCGCCAAACTTACTGAAACGGAAAAGCCCTTGACTGGCAAGAGGAGCATTTTGGAAAATTTTGCTTCCATCCAGGCATCAAGAAGGGTCTGGCCTTTTGAATATGGAGCTGGATGAGGATTATTCGAT
Organism: Pholidichthys leucotaenia; assembly: GCA_020510985.1. Taxonomy (NCBI): domain Eukaryota; kingdom Metazoa; phylum Chordata; class Actinopteri; order Cichliformes; family Pholidichthyidae; genus Pholidichthys; species Pholidichthys leucotaenia. Next base: position 145,738,496 of record CM035847.1, read on the forward strand.
GGCCGACTGGGAGGCCGTGCTGGAGCTGGATGAGGCTCTGGCAGGGTGGCTCCTGCAGGGTCCAGCTAGAGGGGAATGGGGCTGGGAGTGGGGCTGGGCCGTCTCAGACGTTCAGGACCCCGAGTGGGACAATGAAGATATTCCTGCTGTAAGTTGAGTCCCACTTTTGAGCAGAAAACACAGTGGACAGCAGCATGCATACTGTATATCTATATATGAAACTTAATTTGCCTCTAAAAGGACAAAAATCCTAAAAGAAGTGGAGCTGCAGACGTTTTGTAGGTCTTAGTAATTCCCCACCAGTAAGTCAAACAACTGGTTTGGTTATGACTCACACAGATATTTGAACTTTTTTAGACCTCTGAGGCCTGCTGTTGGGTTACTATGTGAGGGATTAGATTTATCAACAGTTGAGATGTGTGTTTGGCTCTTTCATGACACAGAGATTGGTTTTAGAAAGGCATGATGAGGTGTGCGGTAAATGTCAATTTTGTTGTCACCCCGCCATTATTTCAGGATGTCAGCGTTTGACTGTGATGTGAACATGCTGTTCTTTTCCCACCAGCACCTCTGGTCTCTGAGACTAGAAAAAGTGCTATATATAAATACAGGACTTTATCCCTTATCCCCGATTCCTTATCCTTTGGACCTTAAAGGACACATTTTCCTTTTGTTTCTGTATTGGCAGCTATGGTTTCCTGCAGCTTTCCTGTTGAAGGAAAGCATCTGGCACAGACAGTAGGAGCTGCCTCTCTCTCTCTCTCTCTCTCGCTCTCTCCGTCTCTTTGGGCATATATTTGGACATTTTATCCATCCCAGTCTTTCTCTGTGAATAGTCATGTCTGCAGTATCAAAGCAAAAGAAGAAGTATGATTATAATCAGTGTGGTCTGGTTCCCAGAATTTACATCACCATATTAAGCAAATCACTTTTTGATTTTTGTTTATTCTGGAGGCTCCGTCGGTCCTACCCCTTATCTTCTAACAAAACCTTCATTGTCAGAACCCCATTGCTCTTTACTGCAATGTATTAATGTAATTTATTTTAGATTTAAGTCATGGCAGCATGTGTTTTGAATGATCTGCACAGGGCTGACTTTGGATGTCTTGTGCTTTAAATTGCTGAGTTATGACAGCGCCTTTCAGATGACTCCAGCTGCACATCTTTCTCGGCTTTCTTCTCTGCATTACCATCACCGGTACCTGTGAAAATCCCCCACAGAACGAAGGTCACAGGATGATTAAAGTAAATCAGACGTCCCCGTCAAACCTGTGGGTGGTTTTAACAAGGCTATCTCACGTACTAATTGAAAGAAATAACCCCGAACTCTGTGACAGAGACAACACTTTTGAGAGGGTGTGTGAGACGTGTTTGTGTTTTGGAGGCATGCGTATCAGAGACTGTGGTTTGTGACTCACTGCAGGTGCTGAGCCCAACGTACAAGCAGCGCAATGAGGACTTTAGGAAACTCTTCAAGCAGCTCCCCGACACAGAGAGACTCATTGTGGGTGAGTAGACGCCGCAGACACACTGGGAGAAATCTGCGGAGCGGCAGGGTGCAGGCGACTCGTTAATAATTAGAAAATGATTAATCTTCCAAGGGCACAGGGAACAAATACTGGAAGTGTCTGGTGTGTCGATGATGAAATAAAACAGTGTTCTTTGGTCTACCTCTGCTGCTTTTAGAAGAACTTACTAGTGCATCTCAGTAAATTAGAATATTGTGGGAAAAGTCATTTCATGAAGATAAACTTTGCTACAGTATATTCAGTATTCATTAAACACTGCAAAGAGTGAAATGTAAATAAGATGAAAAAAAATCAAATCAAGGCTGTACATGCTTGGGTGTTTGGGGTTGGGTTTTGTTGTTTTGTTATGTTTTGTTTTTTGTCTGACAAGACATTTTTTTCTGGCTGTGGAATTTTCTGAAAGAAAATTTAACTGTACTTTAAGAAAGATATCTTGATTTTTTTATTTTTTTTTTGCTTATTTTAAGTACAATTATCTGGCAATGAGGCAAGATAATTTGGCTTGTCCAGTTGCCTAAAAGTAAGTGAATTAAAACAAGTAAAATGTTCTCACAAAAAGCTCCATGGCAAGAAAAAATATCTTGTCAGGCAACAAAACAATAATAATAATGGATTAGAGTTATATGGTGCTTTACGTGTCGGGTGACATCTCAAAGCTCTTACAGTGAGTTCATTATTCATTCACTCCAGACAGACATTGATAATGGTAAGCTACTACTGTAGCCACAGCTGCCCTGGGGCAGACTGACAGAAACATGGCTGCCAATCTGCGCCAATGGCCTCTCCGACCACTTATACACATTCATACCCAGTGTCATGAACACTGGAGGCAAGGTGGGTAAAGTGTCTTGCCCAGGGACACAATAGCAGGATGGCTGGGGAGAGCGGGATTCGAACCGCCAACCCTCTGGTTATTGGACGACCCGCTCTACCTCCTGAGTCACTGCCGCCCACATTTCCTTCCTCTGTTCCATTTTTGCTGAGCACCAAGCTGGATGGCAGGAAGTTTCATTTTTATATGGGCTTTGGCATGACTCAGCCAGGACTTGAACCCCGACCTCCCGGTTGTAGGGTGCATGCTCTACCTCTAGGCCACCACTCCAAAACAAGCATATACATCCTTGATTTAAGATAGTTCATCTTAGTTTTTTCAGTGCAGATACATTGTGATATTTCAAGCATTTTTTAATTTAATTTTGATGATTATGGATACAGTTTTTGAATTAAATCACAAAGCAGTATATTCTTATTTATTGAGATGGACTTTAAGTCTTCTCTGCACACATAGCAGCAACAGAGGTTATATTTGTTTGGATATCAGCATGTTGAGCTATTCATAGACATGCTTTAAACCTGCACATGTGCTGTTTAAAAGTGCATGGCAACAATATCAGCATTTAGCTTCACTATTTAAAAACTTTGATCTAACTCGTAACTTTCTCTGCCACTGCTACAATACAAACATTTGTCTCACAATGCACAGTAATTCGCATGTGAGACTGATGTATTTGTATCATCTTTTTCATTAAAAAAAAACATAAGAGGATACTGCTGTGAGATGAGCAGGACAGTCTATGGGTTTAAAAAGGAGGAAGCAGGAACTGCTCCTCAGTGAGAGAAAGACAGTGAAACATTATTCATGCCGCTCAACCGTGTCATCCTTGGAGGGAGGTGTCCAGCACATGTTTACCATGGTTTAAAATGCTTAGGGGTTTTGCACTGGGAAATATTATATTGATTACCTGCTAAAGGTACAATGTTTAAAAAATTTTGAGTAACCGTGTTCTAAAATTTAATACAGTATAAAATCTTACATTTGTTTTCATTGCTATATAATCACTCTTTAGTAAAAGTCTTTGAATTTTGCGTACTTTAAGATAAGTTTTATTTCAGTGAACCTGTAACCATGTGACTATGATCCTCAAGTCAGGAGCATTATACCAAATTAGCCACACCTGTGGATGCACACCCTGCTATATACACACCCAGCATCCACCCACTCTTCCTCTTTCTCTCCTTTTGGTCGGTAAGAGCTTATACCAGTCTGTTTGGCATTACTTTTTCTGTGCTGTGTTGGGCTGCCATACCTTTGGTACCCCATTGCTGTGTCATACGTTTGTTGTGTTTCTGCTGAGCGAGAGGAGGCATGTAGCGGCTGTGTGCAGCGTAGTATGCACTATCCTTATCTGCTTCAGAGGTACAGTATGTGATATATTCAGGGCTGTACATAACTTTTTGGGTCTTGTTCTCAGGGGAGAACCTGAGGTTGTTGCTTGGTCCTCATTTTTTTTCCTTGACCCACCTCACAGAAGCGAGGAACATGTGGATAACGTAACACACATTTTAATTTAAACTGAAAATGAATGAAAGCATTACAACAAAATGTCTGTTTTTAAAGCTCCATAGTATGCAACTTTCTAATGAAATGACTGCGCTTCAAGCACTGAAAACTAAATGTACAAATGTCTGACTTTCAAACAATGAAAACCAAATGAAATGACAGCTTTTTAAGCACTGACAACAGTTATTGCTATTTAAAAGCACGGAAAGTTCTGTTGTCCTACAGAATGTCATCATCACTTCCCTCCTGACGGTCTTCCTCTGTTTCATAATGGTTCAGCCTGTGATTAGCTTAGATGTTATTGTCTGTGCAATGCACTGCATGATACGCCCTCCCCCTTCTTAAGAAGGATAAGTGGTCCCGACGTGAACTCCAAACCTTTTGAGAAGCGGAATATCCTCCTCATATGAACACATGGGATGTGCATATTTCGCTTTGTGAAAGGCCAACAGAAAAACATTTCTCAGTGCTAGATGCTGTTCTTCATTCAGTTCGTCTTGCCATCTGTTGAGCGGACCACTGGGCCTCTGGCCCTGGTGGCGCCTGATAGCAATATCAATTGCTTGCACTACTTTCCGGTGCTGTCTGCTATTCGTATGCGTATCAAAAGCTGGATGATTAAAGTTTTTAGTACCTCAATAAAAGGCGCTATTTTTATCTGCCAGAGTTGGATTTTCATGGCATAGTTTGCACCACATTTTGGTGCGGGCGTCATTTGTTGAAAGCCACCTGACCTCCTGCAGCCACTTTTCCAAGAATGCATGCTTCTTTTTGCGGTTCAGGTTCAATCTGGCATTTCTTTGGAGGTGAAGGAACACCAATGTAATTGCTTAACGGAGCTTGCTTCTTGGACATTTTAATGAAAGGAGAAAATCCTAAAAGCAGTGGCTCATACTCTGCACTGCAGTCCAATGTTTAGAATTTATCTGTCCCTAGGTACGCAAACGCGCGTTACAACATTTGATCTCGTGCACATTGCTTATTTTGATCTTGCATGCACGCCTGTGCACCACTTATGTGCACCCCTGGATATATTGTTGCTTTCTTCAGGCAAAAACTGGTTAACAGCTTAACAGCACAGTACAATTTGCCTTTAGTTCAGTATTTGTTGACTGGCAGTCGTCTTCTTTGCGTAGGTACTAGGCGCTCCTGTGCTTAGCGTGCTCTTGCCACCTCTGGTGGGGGAGTGGTACTGCATACAGATGGAAACTAACATCTGCTACTGATCTATGTTGTCTTCTGACTAGTGCTCTTTGTGCCTCCTCGAACAGCCTTTGGCCTGTTATATTAATCAAAGTCAACGTTTTGTCAATTTTTCCATATGTACAGCACATACAGAGAATTGAAATTACATTACTCTGAGACCCATGGTGCAGCAAGGTAAACACTAAGTAGGAAATATGAATATAAAGTATAACATCTAACACCAAATATTAAACATCAAACATCAGTGCAAAGAAAACCAACTCCCAATCAGAAACTAAAAATACTAAGGGTGTGCAAAATAACTAAATATGATAAAAATGAAGACAGTATGTAGTAACTAAGGCACATATCAGGACACATAGAGGGTTAAAGTGGCACATAGTGCAAAGGGAGCAGTCCATTGCTGCATAAAGTGACTGGTGAAGCCCTGAGATCAGTGTTGTGCATGTGTTGGATTGAACAGTTCCTGGATGACAGAGTGAAGAAGGGGCAAGTAGCCCAGAAACGGGTATGCCACCAGCTCTGAGCTCCATCCCTCTGGGTTTAAGTGCTCCAACTGGAACTGGGAAGGCCAACAGGAGATGGAAGCAGTTTGAAGAAAACCAGTTATGCAATCCACGGGTGGATCTCATGGGGAGACAATTGGAGGGAATGCGTAAGACCATGGAGAACATGGCTGCAGATCAACATCGCCTTTTGGATATGCCACACCAGGTTCCCTTATGTGCCCCTAGACCGTACCCTGATGCAGTGTCTCTCGTGGCCTCCAATGATTTGGGTAAGACCAGCAGCTGTGACTCCATTGGGTGAGTGAATTGTCTTTGCAGTTGATGATAAGGTCGACAGTGACTCTCAGGTCCTGAGCCCAATGATATATCTGTCAGGGCACTGCTCTCTAAAGCGGCATCAGCTGCAGGGCTTCTTCCCCCATCTTCTTCACCTAAAGCTTCAGCTTTGGACAGAAATCCTACAACCCAGAGGGCAGATTCCCTGGCCAGTTTATCCTGACTTTGTGAAACATCTGCAGAAGTCCTGGGCTCATCCAAAGGAGGCTGCTGAGAGTGGGCCCTACCTTTGCATTGCTGGCTGGGGCTCCCCCCCATAGGCAGCAAATCTGTCGTGCCACTGATGGTTTCGTAGCCAGGGCCTACCAGTCTGTGGCTATGGCCTCTAGGCTGGCAAATACTAATATACTTCTTTTGGTGTATTTAGAAGGTCTGATAAAGGACCTAGAATCAAAAAGCGAAGCTGACCTTCTACCAGAGTTGGTAAGGGTTATCGAGCTCTCAGTCTAGAGCACTTGGGAATTCCTTGGCCCAGCTGACCATGGGTCAGCAGCATGTTTGGTTGAGTCAGTCTGGATTGGCAGATACAGACAAGGCTGCTGTTTTGGAGGCTGCAATAGTGCTTGGTGGGTCTTTGGGCCTGCAGCAGAGGGCTCTTCGGCAGCAGGAGGAGGTTCAACACCACTCATGTCCATGCTCTCGTGAGCATGTAGGTTGTGATCCTGCCAAGCCCCGCCAGTCTCCCTCTTGGTGCGTGTCCCCTGATGTCAGCCTTCTCTGTAGTGCACCTCATGAGTTGGCATCAGTGCACCTCGTGTTCGTGGGTGATCAATACACTGGAATTTGGATACCAGCTACAATTCAGACCCCCCGCCCCCCGATTTCAAGGGGTTTTGGAGACAAAAGTAAAAGGAGTCTGTTTCTGCTGTTCTGGGCAGCAGAGTTTCTGGTCTGGTGGGGAAGAGCGCAATACAGCCTCTGTCTCCAGGAGAAGAGAGGCAGGGCTTTTACTCTGCCTACGTTCTTGTCCCCAAGCGAACCAGGGATTTCCGCCCAATTCTAGACCTAAGGCAGTTGAACAAGTATCTCAAGGTGCTCCCTTTCTGGATGCTCAGGTTGAGGACATTATTTCAGGCCATAAGGCCAGGTGACTAGTTCACAACAGTGGACCCTTTCGATGCCTGTTTTCATATTCCCATAAATCCAACCCACAGGATGTTCCTCAGATTTTTCTTTCAGGGAAAAGCCTTCGAGTACAACGTCCTACCGTTCGGTCTTTCCCTGTCACCTCAGACATTCACAAAGTGCATGGATGCTGCATTCACCCCACTGCAGCAGAAGGGCATCAGTTTTCAATTACCTGGATGATTGGCTGGTTTGTGCCCCAAGTACATTCTGTAATACCTACAACCATGAGACCTTATTAAACATCAAGGTACTGCACGCTGCAAGAATCGCGGCGCTCGGTTGTGACTTGGACATTCTACACCAGCATGGAATTCTGGCGGAGTCCCCGCTAGAAGCTACCCGGGAGAGGAGGAAGCGTAAGCGAAGGGAACACAAGCAAAAGCGTGGAAAAATGGCTGGGATCCATGCTAGGCTAAAGGCTAACCCCTCCAGACCAGCGGTACCATCGCTCATTCTCTCTAACGTCCGCTCCCCCGACAACAAGCTGGACGAGCTGCAGCTGCTGAGAGAAACCCGGAGAGAGTGGAGGGACTGCTGTGTGCTTGAGTTCACGGAGACGTGGCTCCACGACAACATCCCTGACGAGGCCATTCAACTGGAAGGTACGACATTGTTCCGGGCAGACAGAGAAACGGCGAGCTCCGGTAAGAGCCATGGGGGGGCCTATGCATCTATGTTAACAAGAACTGGTGCATTAACGCCACGTTAGTATCTAAACACTGCTCTCCGTTGGCGGAGTTCCTTATTGTAAATTGTCGGCCATTTTATCTGCCAAGGGAATTCAGCAACGTGTTTGTAGCGGCTGTTTACATAGCGCCGAGCGCTAACGCTAATGGTAAGAAGGCACTCGGGGAACTACACGATGCAGTTAGCGAAATCCAGACTTCAAATCCGGACAGTTTTGTAGTGGTTGCAGGGGATTTTAACCACACCAGCTTAAAGACTGTGCTCCCCGAGTTTAAACAATGTGTAGACTTTAAGACCAGAGGAGAGAATATGTTGGACTTAGTGTACACAAACACAGATGCATATAAGGCAATACCCCGCCCCCACCTCGGCCTGTCTGACCACATATCCGTGATGCTGGTGCCTGCCTATAAACCCTTATTGAAGCGCAGCAGGCCAGTAGTGAAACAAATCAGGATTTGGCTAGAGAGTGCAACCTCTGCACTGAAAGACTGTTTTCTGCACACAGACTGGGAGGTCTTCAAAATAGCAGCCTCCCAGGAAGACAAGACGGATGTGGAGGAGTATGCTGAAACGGTCACCAGCTACATCGCGAAGTGCACAGAGGATGTCACTACAGTGAAGACCATCACTATGCGGGGAAACCATAAGCCCTGGATGACCACAGAGGTGCGCTCGCTGCTTACAGCCAGAGATGCAGCCTTCAGAGCGAAGGACAGGATCGCCCTCCGCTCAGCCAGGTCTGCGCTCTCAAAGGGAATTAAGACGGCGAAGCGCGCCTATGCAGAGAAAATCCAGGGACACCTCTGTGACACTAGGAACACCAAGCAGATGTGGCAGGGAGTTCGGACACTGACGGGTATAAGTCTAGGCAGGGGGTCGATGATGACGACGCTTCGCTTCCAGACAGGCTCAACAACTTCTTTGCACGTTTTGAAGCATCAAACCCGACAATCAGAGGGAGGGCTGGCCCATCCCCACCATCGGTCGGACCAGATTTTACCATCAACAGAGCGGACACACAGAGGACCCTAACCAGAGTCAACCCACGCAAAGCTGCAGGTCCAGACAACATCCCGGAACGTGTGCTTTGAGACTGCGCGAGCAAGTTGGCAGATGTACTGACTGACATTTATAACATCTCCCTGAGTCAGGCCATCGTTCCCAGATGCTTCAAGACCTCTATCATTGTACCGGTGGCAAAGAAACCAGTTGTGTCTTGTCTGAGTGACTATCGTCCTGTTGCACTGACACCAATTGTGATGAAGTGTTTTGAACGGCTTGTCAAACTACACATTACAGCCTGCCTCCCTGCATCACACAACCCGCTCCAGTTTGCATATCATTCAAACCGCTCCATGGAGGATGCTATAGTCACCACCCTGCACTCTGTCATCACCCACCTGGATCAGAAAGACACCTACGCCAGACTCCTGTACATTGATTTCAGTTCAGCATTCAACACCATTATTCCCCAGAGACTGATGGAGAAATTACTCCTTCTTGGTCTGAACACCGCCACATGTCTCTGGATCCTAGATTTCCTGACTGAGAGACCTCAGTCTGTCCGGGTTAGAAACAACATCTCCACCTCTGTCATGCTGAGCACCGGATCCCCTCAAGGCTGCGTACTCAGTCCACTGTTGTTTATACTTCTAACACATGACTGTGTATCCAGACATGAGGGGAACCAGATTATTAAGTTTGCAGACGACACCACGGTGGTGGGACTTATTCAGAGGGATGAGGAATCAATGTACAGGGAAGAAGTGAGAGACCTGGAGTGCTGGTGCAGGGAGAACAATCTGTTGCTCAACGTAGACAAAACGAAGGAGATGATTATCGACTTCCGGCGGTCACAGCCTGAACACGTCCCCCTCAGCATCGGCGGCTGTTTAGTGGAGAGAGTGGAGAATATCAAGTTCCTCGGAGTGTAGATCTCACAGGACCTGACCTGGAGCAACAATTCTTTGGGGATCAGGAAGCGGGCCCAGCAGAGACTGCACTTCTTGAGGAAACTCAAACAGGCCTCTCTCCCCATCTGCATCCTCAGGACCTTCTACAGAGGTGTGGTGGAGAGTGTTCTGACGTACTGCATTTCTACATGGTACTCCGGCTGCAGTATGTCAGACAAAAAAGCCCTGCAGAGGATAGTTAAGGGACCTGAGAGGGTAATTGGAGTCTCCCTCCCCTCTGTTCAAGAACTTTTTCAGAACCGTTGTAGGAGCAGGGCACTGAACATTGTCAAGGACCGTTCTCACCCTCTGCATAAACACTTTGAACTTCTGCCATCTGGCAAACGATTCCGGAGCATCAGAGGCAGAACCACCAGACTGATTAACAGCTTCCTTCCACAAGCTGTTAGGATGCTGAACAGTTGATCCGGAATCTCTCGTATACACTACTGCACCTACGGACATTATGTACATTATTTGTATATTATAGTTAGTTTTTTTTCAAGTATGTCTCAGGGATGCGTAAATGGATGTGGTGGGGTGGGGGTGAAGATATGTGTGAGTGTGTCTTAAATCATGTTCTTTAACTTATATGGATGCCGAGAGAAACGCAATTTCATCTTGCCTGCACTACTGTTGTATGTACAGCAATATGACAATAAAGGTTGATTTGATTTGATCAATGTCCGAGGCGAAGAGCCACACGGAAACCATCTTGGCTCACTTGGTTGCACTTGGGTTGCGTTTAAATGCAGGGAAAACCTGCCTAGTTCCAACCAGGGTTATCAAGTACCTGGGGCTCACCCTGGATTCAGTTGCCGTGAGGGCATCCTTAACTGCAAAGAGAACGCATACTATCAGGCAATGCATCAGGGGCTGCATCTCACAAAGGACAGTATCAGTGCAGCAGTGCCAGAGGATTTTAGGTCTCTTTGCTGCAGTTGCCCAGGTGGTGTCTCTGGGCCTTTTACATACAGTGGTGTGAAAAAGTGTTTGCCCCCTTCCTGTTTGCCCACCTCTTCCTCAGGAACCTACCAGCTACAGCAAGAGTGATCCTGTCCAACTCACCGCTGCTGGTGTCCAAGAACTACCGCACCCTGGCGCAAGAAGGGGACCGCATCATCCTAGCGAACAGAGCTCTCAGCGTGCACACAATGACACCAGCAGCCATGAAGGACTCCAGCGAGGTCGAGGAGCCATTGGGGGTGGCTGGGACGGACGCCAAGAGACGCAGGAATGGGATGCTCTGTTTCTATCACCGCCGGTTTGGCTCGAATGCCCAACGCTGTCTGCCGCCGTGCCAATTCAAGAAGCCAGGGAAATGGCACGGCCAGCAGTCAGTAGCAGTTGTGACCACTGGTGACAGGAACAGGCTGCTTTTCATCACAGACACACGTTCAGGGAGACATTTCTTGGTGGACTTCGGCTCCCAGAAGAGCCTCATTCTGCCAGTTAGTGCGGACAGGTCAGCAGAAGGTTGCGGCCCCGAACTAATGGCTGCCAACAGATCCAACATCAGGACGTTTGGTGAACGAACGTTGACAGTATGCTTACACAGACACAATTACCAGTGGGACTTTGTGGTAGCCACATGTTCGGTCCCCATTTAAGGCCCTGATTTCTTTTATGTGCTTACGGATTATTAGTCGATGTTGCCAATAGACGTTTAGTGGATGCTGTTTCCTTTTCCTCCTTGCCCTGCATAGCTCGGGGAGTTGGGCCAACAACACATGCTAACGTTATAACTCCAGGGGGTAAGCACCAGCATTTGCTTTCACAGTTCCCAACACTCATGGTTCTGACTTTTTCTGCTACAGTAACAAAACACGAGGTCGAGCATTTCATAACAACAAAAGGTCCGCCGGTGTTCGCACGCTCTCGGCACCTGGACGTGGTTAAGCTGGCCAGCGCGCATAAGGAGTTTGCTAACTTAGAGCAACTGAGCATCGTTAGGCGCTCTCGTGGGCATCTCCACTACACATGGTGCCAAGGCCGATGGATCGTGGCAACCGTGCGGCAATTTCCGGCACTTGAACAACGCCACGGAACACAATCAGTATCCTATCCCGCACATCCAGGAATTTTTCATGCATCTGGCCAGGACGCGTGTTTTTTCAAAAGTGGACCTGGTTTACGGTTACCACGAGGTCCCAGTGTGCACAGAGGACATTCCTAAAAGCGCGATAATAACGCCTTTTGGCCTTTTCAAGTTTTTACGCGTACCATTCGGGTTAAAAGGCGCAGTGCAAACCTTCCAAAGAATGACGGACATGGTGCTCCGTGACCTGCCTTTTGTTTTTGTCTACTTAGATGACATTTTGGTGGCTAGCATGTCCGAGGAAGAGCACCTCGCCCATCTCAAACTAGTTTTCCAGAGGTTGGAAGCGCACAGGCTTATCGTTAACCCAGCGAAGTGCCAGTTCAGTGTGCCAGTGATTGATTTTTTGGGTCACCGCATTTTACCGGAGGGTGCAATTCTGCTGCCTGATAAGGTGCGCGCTGTGTCGAATTTTCTGCGTTCGCAGACTGTGAGGTTCCTGCAGGAGCTTTTGGGCATGGTCAACTTTTACAAGAGTTTGCTCCCCCGAGCAGCCCAGCTCCTGGAACCGTTGTACGCTGCGCTCAAGAAAAAGAAGCCCACGGAAAACATCGACTGGAACCCCGAGCGAGTCCAGGCTTTCTCAGATGCCAAAACAGCACTCGCTAACGCCGCCTTGCTAGCCCACCCTGCCCCGTCAGCGCGGATGGCACTCACCACGGATGCGTCTGACATTGCCATAGGGGCAGTGGTGGAGCAGTATGTCTCCGGTTCATGGCAGTCACTCGCATTTTTCAGCCGTACTTTGCGCGACAACGAACGCAAATTCAGTACGTTTGACAGAGAGTTGTTGGCCCTCCACCTGCCGACGCGCCACTTCCAGTTTTGGCTAGAAGGGCGCGAGTTCATCACATTTGTTGATCATAAGCCGGTAACGTACGCAATGTCCAAAGTCTCGGAACCGTCGTCAACCCGGCATCAACAACATTTGGCCGAGATCTCAGAGTTCACGACCGACATTCAACACGTAGCCGGTAAGCTTAATGTCGTGGCCGACTGCTTGTCACGTGCGTTAGTCTCCCCGGTCTACATGGGAATAGATTTCCCTGACCTGGCCGCGGAGTAAACCTGGGACGCGGACATTTGTGCACTCCAGTCTGCGCCTACTTGGCGCCGCCGCATTTTTGAGTCAGTCCACTCCCTTTCACATCCCGGCATGCGTGCCTCGGTTAAACTGGTGGGAGCAAAATTTGTCTGGCCTCACTTGTGCAGGGACGTGAAAGAGTGGGCTACAGCGTGTGTCGCATGCCAGCGGGCCAAAGTGCACAAGCACACCAAAGTCCCCTTCAAGCCATTTCAAATCCTAGCCAGGAGGTTGGACCACATCCACATGGATTTGGTGGGTCCCCTCCCGCCATCGCAAGGTTTCATGCATCTTTTGACAATCGTGGACCACGCGTTGGCCTGAAGGGGTTCCGCTGGCTTCCACCACATCCGCAGAAGTGGCTTGCGCTTTTTTGTCGGCTGGGTTGCACGGTTCGGATCCCCATCGGACATCACTTCTGACAGGGGTCCACAGTTTGTTTTGCGATGGCCCAGAGCCTGGGGATCAAAATCCTCCGCACTATCGCGTATAACCCCCAGGCTAATGGGTTATGCGAACGTTTTCATAGGTCGTTTAAGGCAGCGCTCAGAGCTTCACTCACGGATGCAAATTGAGTCGACCGCCTGCCCTGGGTCCTGTTAGGTTTGTGCTCCGCACCTAAGGAGGATCTGGCAGCCTCCCCGGCAGAACTCATTTTTTCTCAGCTGCTGCGGATCCCCAGGGAATTTTTACTGAAAAACCCCACACCCAGGACTGACCCGCCCACGCAATTTTTATAAAGTACAGAGGCTGCTAAAGTGTCAGGCCCAGCCTACCATTGTTTTTTCTGCACCTTGGTCCCAAAGAGCTTACACAGCGCCAAGTTTGTTTTTGTCAGGCACGATGCACACAGAACCCCGCTGCACCCACCGTACGACGGACCGTTCAGAGTGCTGGAAACTGGAGCAAAGCATTTTGTGTTAGACTTGGGGGGGGTGGGGGGTGTAAGGAGACTGTCTGCATTGACAGGCTGAAGCCCGCTTATGTGTTGGCAGACAAGCAGGTGGTGTTGGCCCAAGCTCACCAGTGCGGACGCCCACCGACGGTAGTTCCGCAAGTTGGTGTTCCCTCGGTAGAGAACTAACCTGTCCCCTCCACGGACCAACGTGCCCTCACGCACACCTCACCAGGAGGGCGGTACGACCGGACCAGCGACCCCCCCCCCCCCCCCGCTACAGCCACTAGGGCGCCGGCTCAAGCCCAAGGGACCAGGGGGTTAGTCCCCTTTCTGGGTGTTTGGGGGTTGGGGCTGTGTGGTGGCACTGAGTGGGGGATTCTCCACCCAGAGTCGGAAGCCAGTGGGGGAGATGGAACAGAGAACTGAAGGAGGAAGTGGTACCGGGGGGTCTCAGATGTAACAGAAGGAACTAGCCGCACCCCGGGGAGTCAGGAGACACCGGAGTTCGCTAGAGTATGAGAGGGAGTGAGAAGCAGGGTTCGTGTTCTATAATGTTAATGTGCCAGACAGGCTTTGTGCACTGCGTGTATTGTCTTTGGCTCCTTGGGTCTCATGGGGCAGAAATAAAGTGGTATAAAAGGAGGCACCCAGAGACCCCAGGTAGAATTTTTTCTGTGTTTTATGTTGGAAGATGAATAAAGTTTGTGTGTTGTCCAGTTTACTGTCTCGTCTGCTTTCATTTTCCACAATTATACAGTTGTGAAGTACAACGAAATTTGGTTCTTCATTCAGCCGGCATGGGTTCCTTATGCTCAAGAATGTTTTTTGTTTCATCTTCAGTTACCTGGAAGGACCGGTTTAATTTGTGTGCACTTTCAGTTAAGTACAATTAAGCAGTTGAACTCATCTGGCTGTGTTCTGTGCTTCAATGATGTAGTTGGAGTATTGTGCTCCTTCAGCCTGTGGATGACGCCATCTCCACTGACTGATTTGGTATACTGTTGTCACATGGTTATTTTCACTGAAATGAAATAAAACGAATGTTTACTTATGTAAGCACGGTTTTATGAAAAGTGAACTTGTAACCATTCATTGTTTCTCATTGGTGGAGGCTGGCTCCTCCCAATCGTTAGAAAGAGGAAGAGTGGGTGGATGCAGGGTGTATATATAGGGTGTGCATCCACAAATGTGGTTAATTTGGTGTAATGTTCTTGACCCCAGGATCATAGTCACATGGTTACAGGTTCACTTTCATTCATAAAACCGTGTTTACATACATAAACATTTGGGGGGGGTTATACACAGGAAGGCTCCATATGTAGGTGGCCATCTTGGATCAATATAATGTCTTTAGGTTTTTATGTCAAACTTTAATAACATAAATTACTTCTGTATGTTCTCCTATGTGCTTTGTAAGAGGGTGATGACTCATAAAATGGCAATTGGTTGCATTTTTTTTAAATCTGAGTACTAGATCGCAATGAATATAACACGCTGCACTTTTAAGCAGGTAATCTCAACTACTGCACGAGGGGGGGCTGAAAAGTTCATAGTGGTCAAATTTGACCAAATGTGGTTTATTTTTCAACATAGGCCACCAGAGTGGTGGCCTAGGGGTAGAGCATCTGCCCCACACCCAGGAGTTCGAGGTTCAAGTCCCGGCCGGGTCATGCCAAAGACCATATAAAAATGGAACTTCCTGCTGTCCAACTTGGTGCTCAGCAAAAATGGAACGGAGGAGGGAAATGTGGGCAGCAGTGGCTTAGGAGGTAGAGCGGGTTGTCCAATAACCAGAGCGTTGGCGATTCGAATCCCGTTCTCCCCAGCCATTCTGCCGTTTTGTCCCTGGGCAAGACACTTTACCCACCTTGCCTCCAGTGTCCATGACACTGAGTATGAATGTGTATAAATGTTCGGTAGTGGTTGGAGAGGCCGTTGGCAGCCATGTTTCCATCAGTCTGCCCCAGGGCAGCTGTGGCTACAGTAGTAGCTTACTACTACCATTGTCTGTCTGAAGTGAGTGAATGAATAATGGATTTTCATTGTAAAGTCCTTTGGGTTTCTTAAAATTCACTATATAAATGCAAACCATTATTATTTATAGTCTCCCCTTCAATCCACATACTACTTCACTGAAGAAGAAGTATGTGGATCAGAAGTATCTTCATACTTCTGAGGCGCCTGTATGGCTGCCGCGTCATTAGGGAGCGCTTAGAAACGAGCGCACCTTAGTGATAAGTAAAATTCCTTGTATGTGTAAGCATACTTGGCAATAAAGTTGATTCTGATTCTTCATCAGTGTTGCAGCGCTTAGATCCCTGTGGTTGAAAAATAAGTTACATTTGGTCAAATTTATCCACTATGAACTTTTCAGCCCCCCCCCCCCCCCAATATTAGGATGCAGTTGCTCTGTTGTGTAATGAATTATTTTGTGTCATAGTGCATTTATTTTCCTCTGTTTTCTTTTGTCACAGACTACTCCTGTGCTCTTCAGCGGGACATCCTCCTGCAGGGACGACTCTACCTCTCCGAGAACTGGATCTGTTTCTATAGCAACATCTTCCGCTGGGAAACACTGGTATTGCTGTTAACTCGGCTCACCTCTGTGCATCTCTCCTGGCAGTACTGGGTTGTGTGTCTGTCTGTGTGTAATGGTGTGTGTCTCTTTGTGTCTGTGTGAAGCTAACAGTGCGACTAAAGGACATCTGCTCGATGACAAAAGAGAAGACCGCCCGCCTCATTCCCAATGCCATCCAGGTCTGCACAGACACTGAGAAGGTAAAAGAGATGGGGTCACAAATTAGGAGGCTTTTTCACTTGTAGGATAAATTAATTTGATAAGGAACAGTCAGAGAGGCCTAGAAGTATAAACTCAGGCTGGTAGCAGGAGGAATTGTTTAATAGTACTCACAATTTTATTAATCACCATTCAAGAGGAATGTTCATGTCAAGTATACTACAGAATATTAAGACCCATCATTGCTGCCAAAATGTGTTGAGTTTAAATAATATCAGAAAAGAAATATTTATTTCCATGTTCTTAAAGACATTTATTTTATTTTAACAGTTACTGATATTCTAGCTCTGTGGTATGGGTCAGGTCAGGCATTGACTTGTTTGCTACCGGATAACCATGAAAACCGGTACTACCTGTCTCATGGGTCGGGCCGTCGGCGACTCAACCGGCATTCCCGCCCTTCCAAGGGCGTGGAGTGTGAAACAGTTCCTGGCAGAACTAAAAACAATATCTGCCACAGGTCTGTGGTGGACCACTCCCAGTTACACAGGGTGAGACTGGACATCCTGGCAGATAAACACATCTGTCGCAAGGTCTGTGGTGGACTGTGCCAGTCGGTGCATTGTGACATGCACTACGCAAAGAGCAGAGATAAACAAACCTATCTTCTGGTCAGTCACTGCAACAGATACTGGAGTCAGTTTGTCTTGGCTTGTCCTTGCCACTGATAATACCTTTATCTGCCAAGAATGTGCTGCTAGTCCAGCAAAAGCTAGCAGTACTCAAATACTTTGACCATTTCATGAAACTGCTTGCAATCAGAAAGCAACTCATACCGGCTCGGACGTCGCCCGGGCTTACAAGGTCCACGCTGATCTGTTCACACTCCGACAGGCAGTGAAAAGTAAGCTAGGAGCAGGAAGACAAAAGAAGAGGAAAACAGCAGCCTTGTGTGTAGAAGAATGGAATGTACACACTCTGTTGGACAGAACAACATCGCAGCGCCCAGAAAGATAGCCACGCTTGTGGCCCTGGAAATGAACAGGTACAATGTAGACATAGCTGCACTTAGTGAAACAAGATTGCCTGGATATGACAGCTTGGAAGACCATGGGTACATCTTCTTTTGGAGTGGGAGATCAACTCAAGAAAGGAGAGAAGCAGGAGTGGGCTTTGCAGTTAGAAAGGAGATAGCAGCAATGCTTGACGAGGAACTGGTGCCAATCAACGACAGGATTATGACTATGAGACTCCCACTACAGCGGAAGATGTATGCCACACTCGTCAGTGTATATGTCCCAACAATGACCAACACAGAGGAGGTGAAGGAAGAGTTCTACAGTGATTTACGTGAGACTATCAGGCGTGTACCGACTGATGACAGGCTGATACTCATTGGAGAGTTTAATGCCAGAGGTGGTTCGGACACTGAGAAATGGAAAGGAGTGCTAGGCAGTCATGGAGTAGGCAAGTGCAATGCTAATGGAGAACTTCTACTTGCACTATGTTCAGAGTACAACCTTGTGATAACCAACACTCTATTTAAGCACAAGGACACACACAAGAAGACATGGATGCACCCAAGATCCAAGCACTGGCACTTATTAGACTATATCATAGTCAGGCAGAGAGACATAAGGGATGTATTGGACACCAGAGCAATGAGAGGCGCAGACTGTGGTACTGATCATGTTATGCTGAGATCTAGATTAAGGATTTGCAGACAAAAACAGCACTGCAGGACGGGTGCGAAGCCACCACGGAAGCTAAACACTAGTGCACTGAAAGGCTAAAAGAAGCAGGAAGAACTTGCACAGGAAATGGATGAAAACTTGAAAGACTGGGACAGCAACAACTCAGAGAATGACATAGAAGTGAAATGGGCAACACTGAAGGATACGGTGTATCAGACTGCGAGTGATGTATTAGGCTACCCTGAGAGGAAACATCAAGATTGGTTTGATGAGCATGATGAACACCTGAAGAAACTACTAGAAGCGAGGAGTACAGCTAGGCAGGAAAACCTACAGTGTAACACAAGGTTGAAGAAGAAATACTCAAAGGCTCAGAGTGAGCTACAGAAGTACACCAGAGAGATGAAGTCAAACTGGTGGGATGAAAAAGCGGAGAAACTTCAAACTGCAGCAGACAGGAAGGACATGAAAACATTCTACACTTGTTTGAGCAAAATCTACGGCCCTAAACCAAGAGGATTGATCCACCTAAAGGCTATGGATGGTGAAACGGTTTTGCAGGAGAAAGACAAGATCCTGGACAGATTTGCAGACCACTTTGACCAACTACTGAACAACCCTGGAGATCTCACTGAAGAGGCTAAAGAAGTTCTAGTGCAATGACCAGCTGTATCAAGTCTGGATGAACCACCAAATTTTGATGAACTAATGGCAGCTATCAGGACAACACAGGATGGTAAAGCTCCAGGAAGGGATGGAATTCCAGCAGAAGTGTGGAAATTTGGTGGTGTTTTGGTGGTGCTGACCAACTGCCTGCACAAGCTCATCCAAGAGATATGGGATGCTCAGAAAGTACCTCAAGACTGGAAGGATGCAAGTATTGTGTCTTTGTTCAAGAAAAGTGACAGGAAAGATTGTGGAAATTACCAAGGTATATCACTGCTAGCCACTGTTGGTAAGATTCTCTCACATGTACTACTTAACAGACTCAGTGAACACATCTCGCAGAATGTACTACCGGAAACCCAGTGCGGCTTTAGAATTGGAAGAAGCACAATGGACATGATTTTCTGCTTGAAACATGTTCAAGAAAAGTGTATCAAACAGAACATGCCACTTTATGTAGTCTTCATAGACTTCAGTAAAGCCTTCGATACCGTTTCGCAACAAGGACTTTTGCAGGTACTCAAGAAATATGGTTGTACAGAGAAGTTTGTCAGCCTGATCGAGGCACTCCATACAGGTATGCAAGCAAATGTGGCAATGAGTGGTTCAGTATCTAAAGACTTTTCAGTAAGCAACGGGGTGAAACAAGGGTGTGTGCTGGCACCTATACTCTTCTCGCTATATCTGGCAGCCATGCTTGAGGTGGCCTTCAAAGACACTTCAGAAGGAGTATACATTCAAACAAGGAAAGAAGCAGACTTGTTCAATGTGGCACAGTTTAAAGCCAAGAGTAAGGCATTGATAAAGGTAGTAAGAGAAATGCTCTTTGCCGACGACAGTGCTCTAGTTGCACACAGCATGGAAGATATGCAGTCTTTAGTGGGGCAATTTGCAAGAGCAGCTAGCCAATTCAGCCTCCAAATCAACATCAAGAAGACAGAGTGCCTTTATCAACCACCAAAGTTCCAGTTATCAACATCACTATCAGAAGAGATCAGCATTGGTACAGAGCCACTAGTCAAGTGCAAGACTTTCAAGTACCTAGGGAGTACCGTTTCAGAGAATGCTAGGCTGGAGGATGAACTATCTCTCAGAATGGGAAGAGCAAGCGCTGTGTTTGGAAACTTGAGGGAGAGACTGTGGAACAATCGACATGTGTTTATCCATGTGAAATGCAAAATGTACAGAGCGACAGTACTGGCTACTCTATTGTACGGTGCTGAAACTTGGACTGTCTACAGAGTGCAGGCGAAGAAACTCCATGCGTACATGATGAGACACCTTCGAGCCATAATGAACATCTCATGGAAAGACAAGATAACCAACAAAGAAGTGTTGAAACGAGCTGGTCTACCATCAATGGAGGCCATGCTAATACAGATGAACCTGAGATGGCTCGGACATGTTGAGAGGATGGACCACCAGCGTCTCCCTCGCCAGTTACTCTACTCACAGTTATGCAAGGGCAAACGCAATCAGGGTAGACCAAGGCTCAGATTTAAAGACACTGTAAAAAAGAAACTTGAAGAAGTTGGACATAGACAGGAGTTCCTGGCAGCGGAAGGCTAAGGACAGAGCTGTGTGGAGGAATCTGATCAGACCTAAATGAAACAGTCATTGTCGCCCACAACAGACTGCTATGATGATGATGATGATGAGTATGGGCTGATGGCTATATGATTTTCTATCCTTCACAGCACTTCTTCACATCATTCGGAGCCAGGGACAGGACATACATGATGATGTTCAGACTGTGGCAGAATGCGCTGCTTGAAAAGGTCAGCAAATCAAAGTTTCACTTTTCTGCAAATAATTATCTCATGTAAAAATTGTCCTTTTGTATAGAAACTTTGGGGCGCATTGCTGTAAAGCAAATGTGTTTTTGTGGACACATTTACTAATTAGAAGGAACAAAGTGATGCCATTTGTTCCTTCACTTTCCCACATTTTAGTTCATTCTTTCTTTCCTAGATTTTATTCATTTTTTTTGTAAGTTTTGGTTGATTTTTCTAGACAGTCCTACAAGGAAAAAGCTCATAAAATGGAAGTGATTCTGTATAGAACACATAATTTGAAGTAATTCAGTATGCATTTACCCTTTTATGTTTCTTCATTTTTGTTTAATAAAAGCACTTCAGTGTTTTTATGTATTGCTGTGTGTAAAATTGTGCAGTGTTGGGCATTATGTTAATGTGTTAGACCTTAATAATAATGATGCCAAATACTTTGTAAGAACCTTGACTAAAAAAAGTCTCCTTCTGTATCAAGTGAACGACATAGGAGGTGGCCATTGATGCCAGAGCTGCGATTAATAATTGCAAATTAATTAAAGATAAGAATGAATTATAGTACATTTTGTTCCCTCAATTCAGTAAAACATGACCTCAGAATAGGATTTCTTTTCACAGCAATGCTCACTAAGAAGTTCCATAAATTAGCATCACAAGAGAATATTTATTTTTCCTCCTCCCTCACACCTCACTGGATTAATTTTCTCCTTTTGCAGCCGCTGTGTCCTAAAGAACTGTGGCACTTTGTCCATCAATGCTATGGCAATGAGCTCGGCCTAACCAGCGACGATGAGGATTACGTTCCCCCTGATGACGACTTTAACACCATGGGGTGAGTCTGGCTTTGCTCCTGCATCAGTTGCTATGGCAATGTTTATAAAGGTTTTTGTTGATTACCTCATTACCTAAGAAATTAGAAAATAATTACAGGGTTGAATACAAGCCCGTGCAGGCCATGCTCACTCCACACTCGGGTAATTCATTTATAGATGCATAAAGCACACCAAACATCCTTCTGTTCTAAGCCAGCTCTCTGGTCACTTGCACTTCAGGTTAAATGTTTATTTTAAAATGCTTTAGTTCACTAGCTGGATTCAATTCTGCAGAACAATTTTCTGCATATAGTTTCTTGAATCATTGAAATCCAACAAAACTGTGTTTTGAATGTGTTTGTTCTACAGTACACTTGCCTTTTATTACTGTTAATTCACCACTGAGGACATAAATTTGATAATGGATTAGCTACAATAATTATTACTATGTACTGTTTGAGAAACTATGGTCGAGGAATGACAGATTTAATTGGGTGAAAGAAACCAAAAATAAGTTAAAGTCAGATGTATTTATTTCGAGTGGTTTGTTTTGTTTTTCAGGTTTGACACAAATAACTAGTGGACTCGGTGCCAAAACCTTAGTACTAGCCTGTGTTAAAGAAAGTATTTTGAAGTGAAGCGTTCCAGATATGCATACTCGGTGGTGAAAGGGCTGTTTTTGGTGGAGCTGATGGAGCAGGTTGATGGGTTTTTGTGAGCAGTCAGCTGATTGGACTGAATGTTGCCCACATGAATACCTGAGGGGCACCACGAAACTCATTCAGTATTTATCGTCAGGTTTTCTTTGAGTTAGCAGTCTCAAAGTCTGAGACCTGAAATCATGAAGATGTTCATCACAAAGGTGATTATCAGCTTTGAGTCAGTTTTTCCCCTTCATTTGATGTGTCATGGGACTTTTTTTTCTGGACATAAGTATTTCTGTACTAAGGGTGGTAGGTATATGAGATTACTGTTAGTTTTCTATTATAATCTTGGAGTAACTGTGTGATGACTTATGGGAAGAAGCAGTCTAGATGGAGGAACAGCAAGACAAGCTTGATTTGGAGTTGAAAGACCTTTTTGTCAGTTTCCCGCCTTATAAATATGTTTCTAATTGTAAACCTGGTTTTAAATATAAAGGCCTGCAGGCACTACTTGACCTAGATTTAACAAGAAGATCTTTCTGGAGGCATGGTGGGTTGAGAATATGACTTGCCTGTCACTGTTCTCTGGTGCCGTCAGGTTCAGTGAAGAGATTCCCAATGAAGAGAATGAGATCAACAATGACAACTTGTCCAAGAGCAGTCCAGACGTAAAGCCTGAAGGGAGTCCCCCTCCGTTACATAAGAAGGTCATCCCAAACAGCACCATCCCCAGTCCTGGCAACCATGACACACCCATCACAGTAAGTTATGTAATGTAATATTTTTATGTCAGTAGCCCATAAAAATAAGGACTTGAGTTTCAATAGATCCGCTCTGCCTTTTTTTCCTCCATTGCACTGGAAAATCACTGCTATCCTCAGAAAAAAATAAATTAACATGAGCTAAACTGTGGTGGTAAGGTCCTTCAGAAAGTTTCAGTGGAAGATGAGCAAACAGCAGATCCACTCAGCACCCAACTCACATGTTAGCCACTGAAAGTAAAAATTCACTCTGTGACTAAATATTTTGTGTGATTTTTATGTTTTGCTGCAAAAGAACTAAAGCTGCCACATGTGGCAACACATGTGGCAGCTTTGCCACATGTGTTCTGTTCCAGTCCATACCCTCTATTCCCTACTTCCTTATATTTGTATGTATGTCTTGTGTAATGGATCTTGAGTTTTATTACCAACTTACTGCATATAGCACCCAATGAGAGTTGGACTCCGCCAGGGCTGCCCTTTGTCACCGATCCTGTTCATAATTTTTATGGACAGGATTTCTAGGCGCAGCCAGGGAATGGAGGGTGTCATGCTTGGTGACCACAGGATCTCATCTCTGTTGTTTGCAGATGATGTTGTCCTGTTGGCTTCATCCAGCAATGACCTACAGCTCTTGCTGGGACGGTTTGCCGCTGAGTGTGAAGCGGCTGGGATGAGAATCAGCACCTCCAAGTCCGAGTTCATGGTCCTCAGCCGGAAAAAGGTGGATTGTCCTCTTCGGGTTGGGGACAGGCTCCTGCCCCAAGTGGAGGAGTTTAAGTATCTTGGGGTCTTGTTCACGAGTGAGGGGGAAAATGGAGCGAGAGATCGACAGACGGATTGGAGCAGCATCTGCAGTGATGCGGACGTTGTACCGGTCTGTTGTGGTGAAGAGGGAGCTTAGTTCTAAGGCAAAGCTGTCGATTTACCAGTCAATCTACGTTCCTACTCTCACCTATGGTCACGAGCTTTGGGTAATGACCGAAAGAACGAGATCGCGGATACAAGCGGCTGAAATGAGCTTTCTCCGTAGGATTGCTGGACTCACCCTCAGAGATAGGGTGAGGAGCTCAGTCATCCGGGAGAGGCTCAGAGTAGAACCGCTGCTCCTCCACATTGAAAGGAGTCAGTTGAGGTGGTATGGGCATCTGATTAGGATGCCTCCTGGACGCCTCCCACTTGAGGTGTTTCAGGCACGTCCCACTGGGAGGAGACCCCGGGGCAGACCCAGGACTCGGTGGAGAGACTGTCTCCCAGCTGGTCTGGGAACGCCTTGGTACCCCCTCTGAAGAGCTGGAGCAGGTGGCTGGGGAGAGGGAAGTCTGGGCTTCTCTGCTTGAACTGCTGCCTCCGCGACCCGGACCTCCGGAAAAGCGGTAGAAGATGGATGGATGGATGGATGGATGCATATAGCACAGTTAGCAATTAAGCTATGAAAAACTGCTCAGTATTTGCTTGATATGATTTTCTTCTTTTCTTCAGTTTGACCTCCCAACAGAAGAATATGCAGACTGCCTACCAGATGGTGAGCTGCTAACCATGCCTTTGGTAGTGGAAGAAAAGAATGAGACCAGCAGGCCTGGTGGTGCTGTCCCATCACCGTCGCTGGACTTAAATGACAACGAAGACATCCCTACGGAGCTCAGTGACTCTTCAGAAACGCATGACGAGGGTGAATACTCCCAACATGCATTGCAAATGAAATATTTATTCTCTAGAGACTTTGTCAGTCTAGTGCACCATTCTGTCTAATCTTTGTACAGGTGAGGTGCAGGCCTTCCATGAAGATCTAAATGGGAGACAGCATATCAATGAAGTCTACAAGTTCAGTGTGGACAAACTATATGACCTCCTTTTTACAGAGTCTCAGTTCATGAGTGATTTCATGGAGCAAAGGCGATTCTCAGGTCAGTCGTGTTCCTCCATGTCATCCAGTCATCTCATGTCAGACCTAAATGGAAACTGTGGAAGTCACAACATTAACTGTCTCTCATCATGTCAATTAGATGTAGTGTACCAACCGTGGAAGAAGGAAGATACTGGAAACCAAACCAGAGAGATCTTGTACACCATCTCCCTGTCCAACCCCCTGGCCCCCAAAACAGCCACAGTCACTGAGACACAGGTGAAGCCAGCTCCAGTCTATTACACACGTTCTGTTTTATAATGCTTTTCTAACACCTTCTAATCACGTTTGTGGATTTCCTCAGACTCTATACAAAGCCAGTCAGGAGAGTGAGTGTTACATCATTGACGCTGAGGTCATCACACACGATGTGCCCTACCATGATTACTTCTACACTCTGAACCGCTACATGCTCACAAGAGTGGCCAAGAACAAGTGCCGGTTAAGGTGATTATGAAACAACCTGTAGCCTGTATGTGAAAGATGGACGCAGCCACTGTGATATCTTTGGTTAGCATTTGGACTCTTGTTTTAAAACCTGTCCTTTCTGACTGTTAATGCTTATCTTTTGGACACCAGATGTGTCAAACAAGGGCTGTGTTTTAATAAGAAAAGGAAACTGCATTTTGCAAGAGTTTAATGTTGTAAACTGTGTTTTGTATCAAATTAGATTTAGAACTTCTCAGGGAGTGTTTTCAAGTTTTTGTTGTTGTTGTTGTGGGCTGTGGGCCACATCTGGTCTGCAAGATAATATATTTTGTCCATAATAACTGACCCACCAGTGCATAGCACACCTACCACATACACTACAGATCCCAGAATGCACTGCAACAGTCCAGGTCGGCAAGCTACAATAGTTACCCTCCTTTCTATTCTAATGGCACAACCATCAGTTGGTGTGTATCTATAGTAGATACTGTTAAGTAACTTTAAGCTTGTTAGAAAAAACAACAAAGCTAAAAGACTTGTAAAACAGAGACTTGCATGACAGAGGCTTTTTTTAACATCAAAGGTAAACCTTAATAGTCTTATCTGTGCACTTTTCCCTTTATTCAGAAGTACAGTAGCTTTGTGTTTGACAGATTTGCACGTCTATTGTCACAGAGCAGAAATATTCTAATTTTGCATGTCGATGATGTTAAAAAATATAACTTCACAATTCCCTTGTTTGGTTAAAAGCTTTTTCATTGGAAATGATTTAGTGCTCAGAGGGGAAACAAGTTTTTAATTATGTCTTTTTTTTTTTTTTGATTTGTCAATTTTCTGTTTTTTGGTTACGGTGGATTTATTCTGCATTCTGTCAGATGTCTTATGGCAGCAATGACTTCGCACAATACCGCTGTCTAAATGTGGTCAATTTAAGTCAGAATGGCAATAAATATTGAACTGCTTGGTCCTTGATTATGACTGTTTTTAGTTTTGGCACCTGTTTGGTAGGGTTTGACATCGCGCCCCGCCCCCCCGTCCCCCACCACCACCACTGGTCATTACGCCTAATGCATGTTTATGGCACTTTGCTGTTGGCTTCAGTTTTTGCACTGATGCAAGGTCCACCTTTTAAATACAGTCAAAAATATCAGATTCACAAAAATCTTGAAAGTCATGTGGCGTGTGCACTATTCATTGTTGTGGTCTTTTTGATATTTTTCTTTTAGTCCTTATTTTGGCATGTTATATTGTGTATTTTTTATGTGTGTGGATTTGCATCTCTTTCCATCTCTTAGGATATCAACAGAGCTGCGTTACCGGAAACAGCCGTGGGGGCTGGTGAAAGGCTTCATCGAGAAAAACTTCTGGAGTGGGCTTGAAGAGAACTTCCGCCATCTTGGTAAACTTCTGCGTTGTCTGTTTCAGTAGATCACAGTGTTACTTTGTTATCCAAGCTGAAGTGGTGTCCTGTTAATAGGAGAAAATATGTCAAACTCACCGGGTTGGAGGACAGTTGAAATATGAAATGCCTTCCTTCTGAAAATGTTTTAATCTCATGAGAGTAATTTTGAGTGAAATATAGTAAATCTATAAACATAACTCTTTTTTTTTTGTCTTTCTTAGAGTTGGAGTTATCAAAGCTTGAGGAGGTGCTGGAGGCTCATCAGATGTCTCCAAAAGCAAAAGTGATAAAGAATGCCACAGTGAGGCGCAAGAAGAGGCCACTCCCCCACATGCGCAGCCAGCATCTGGATGAGGCCCTCAGCCCTGTTACCACGCCGACGGATGAGGAAGTGATTCAGAGGATCAAGCAGGTGGCAGGCTCCACGCAAACGAGACACCAGAGTCCAGAACACCGTCATTTGTCGGGAGGCCTCGCTCTGTACAGCGTCTCCAAACTGCTGCTCATCATCAGCTTTGTGTAAGCGGCTAATCACAGCGTGCACACAGTGTGGTTTGGTTTGTTCTCCTTTCATGTAATTATCAGGGCTTGACGTTAACTTCTTTAATCAGCAGCCAATGTGGCTAGTACTTTTGCAAGGTTATTAGTCACTATTAATTTCTGTAGCCAAAAGGTTGACAGCCTCTACCAAGAAAAGAGCCGTCCTGGTCAGTTTTTGGCCAAAAATGCCTGCTCAGCACAACAACAAATATCTGCTGTTAAAATAAAGGTAAAACAGTTCAAACTGTCATTGTGCTCTTTACTAAGGCAATAAACATGTTTCTGTCTATCTATAAACTGGCCTATCAGCATTAGTAATTAACATTTTTTTAATTAAATTTGCAGCATTTTTCTCATGGATTTGTGACTTCTTTTGTTTGTATGTTGCATCGCTTTTCTCATAAAATTTCATCTTACAGCTTTTTAGCTCATTCCGGCGAAGCTGAAAGAGCCGGCTGTCGGTCCGTCCATCCACATTTCACAGGAATCGCTACTCCTCCTAGGCATTTGCCCTAATGGTCACTAATGATCCTCAGGTGGGTCTGCATCCTGGCTGTGGTCAAGGTCAAAGGTCAAGAGATCTCTCTTTTATGAAAATTGTTACTCCTCCTAGGCAATTGCCCTAATTCTCAACAAACTCGCACACAATCATCATCAGGTTTGTCTGCATCCATGTTGAAGCTAAGGTCAAGCTCATTGTCAAAGGTCAGGAGATGAGCATTTATAATTTCATGAAAATCATTACTCCTCCTAGGCAATTGCTCCAATGTTCAGCAAACTCATGCACAATGATCCTCGAGTGGGTCTGCATCCAGGCTGTGTTTAAGGTCAAGGTCAGTGGTCAGGAGATCTGAGCACTCTGGGGCTGATTTCATCAGGCTGGAATGAGCTATTCCTGGTCGGGTTTTTCATTCAGGGTCACTTCATTTATGCAAATTTGTGACATTTGTGCAAATTTGTTTTTATCATAAATTTGCCACTTTTAATAATAAATTTGCCACGTTTCTCACATTTGTGAGCTTTTCTTTCTTACAAATATGCATCATTTTTGATCAATTTGCGACTTATAGCTCAAGTAGGTTCATTTTGTCTTCTTTTAATTATTTACCTTTTGTTATTATTAAAGACAATGTCTTTAATAAAGACATTGTCTTTAATAATAAACAAAGACATTTGTCTTATTAAAGACAATGTCTTTAATAAGAACAAAAGTTAAATAATTTGTGACTTATTCCGAATTTTCCTCTTTATCGTGAATTTGCAAATGTAATTTTTTACACATGTTTATGTTTGTCTTGCTAAGCCCTGCTAATTACAGCAAAACAGTCTTAATTATGTAACTAAGCTATTCACAAGTAAACTCAAATTAATGTTTTGTTGATCCTTGATCCTTTGTTCTCTTCCTTTGTTGCCATCCTTAGGATCTGTCTCAGGTATACTTATGTTTTCTGATTAACCAGTAAGGAAGGATATTATTAAAGACATGGGTGACAATTTAAGGGAAACACTAATCAGGTGTCTCTGTTGCCTGTGGTTATCAGGGTAGAGGCCACTCCTGGCAGGATGCAAATGTTCCATCTTCAGATAAAAGCAATCACTTATACCCCCTTTACACAGGGGTGGAGATCATTGAGAGATCAGGCCAATTTTTGATCCATCAATGATCTTCAGTGACCTCCACAGTTGCCATGGTCTCCTCAAAGTTTTGACTAAGTCCATAACAGATAAGGATCTGCCAAACGTTCCCAAACATTAAAATGGCCCAATCTCTCAGTGATCTCTGTGGTGTGTAAAGGAGTCCTTAGAGCAACCTTGTGTTAGTTGGCAGTAAACTGTCCCTTCTCTAAGGGGATGCAAAAAGGCTTCCAAGAAGAACAACATACAGTATCATCTAGCATTAGTGGTCAGGTTTTCCTTTAAGTTGTCTCCCGTTTGCAATTAGACAGTATAAGATTTGCAGATAATAGGCAGAGTATAGCATTGTTGTTAAGTTAATCTTCCCTTATTCTGTTGACCTTCTTTGGTTTATATCTCCTCCACCTTCAGCCTGGTCCTGCTGGTATTCCTCAACATGATGCTGTTCTACAAGCTGTGGATGCTGGAGTACTCAACACAGTCATTAACAACCTGGCAAGGTCTACGGCTGCACGAAAGGTACACATGTCATCTATTATTTACGCAAAGCTCCTTTATTATGAGGGTTCAGCATAGCTTGAGTCAGTAGGGAATACCAGAATTTCAGCTTTTCCTGTGTTTGCACAAAAGGTTGCCACACACACACACACACACACACACACACACACACACACACACACAGGCATACCCACACCAAACTATATCCATATGTTCCTTGACGTATGTGTTTCTAAAATTACCCATGAATAGCTCTGGGCTTACTGAAACAATTTTAACTAACTGTTGGCTGGCAGCCCCTCCAAATGGATATCATGCTTCAGTGGCTGCACCCTTGTGTTGCTAATATGTGTGTATGTGTGTGTTTCTCAAAGTAAACTGCCTCAGACGCAGATGGAGTGGGCCCAACTCCTGGAGGCGCAGCAGCGCTACTATGATGCCGAACTGCAGAAGTGGAGGGAGATTATCAAGTCATCAGTGATGCTGCTAGACCAGGTATATGGAGCCAGATGGGGCTGGGGCATTTGAGAGGCTTTCATGACATGCAATGAACAACTCTTTAAGAATTTACTTGGGCTTTTTACTTTTTCCAGGTTAAAAACATTGCTTTAATTATATCCAGAAAGGATTGAAGCTGCCTGGTTAAACAGTGGTGTTGAGGTGTGAAGGAGCTCTGTGTTGGTTCCTGAGCGTGTCTTTATTCAAATTTAGCTCTGACCTAACACTGTACTTTAAAAGGGCTATAATTGTCAGCCTAGATTGTTTTTCAAATTTGACTAGTGGTGTTGGACGATTAAAATTTCTAATCACGATTAATCTTTTGGAACGTTGACTTAATCGTGATTGATAATGCATTAATTGTGTGTTTTTCCATTCAGATACAATGTACCTTAAGTGGTAATTTTTCAAGTTTCTCATACTGTTATAAACATGGGAGTGGACAAATATGCTTGCTTTCTTCACCTGCAGGCTTATTAAAGCGCTCAACATATCCAAAATAACAAAAAATATCCAAAATATTCTCCAGAAAATCCTTCAAAAGTACTACTGCATGTGCAAAAAAACAGAAGGCCAGGGCTCAGTAACGTCACTGCAACACAACTCGGCATCTACACTTCCATAACAAACATCCACCGCTTTTAAGCAGCTCAACACAAAACAATGGACCTCGTGTGTCACAACAGACACAATTTCCCTTTTAATAGAAAAATTGTAAATATAAACAAACAACTATCTCGCCCGTGATGTCACTGACCACACAGCAAAAACAGGGTTTGGGAGTGGACATTACAAACACAGCTTGAGAATTTAAGACGGGTACTCACCTACCGACAGTTGGACCCAAAGCTATGAATATGAAATAGGCGAGTGTCTGTCCGTGTCAGCTGCTGGCAGCCGCTATATCCGCAGCACGTAGTTGTTTATACTGCTAGCCAGCTAGCCAGCTCCCAGAAAAGAAGAACAACCAACATCCAGGTGAAGTTTTGGAGGAGGCTGTGACAATTATCCAGGTGAGAGCGCCAACAGGTAACATTGTACACTTAAACATGGCAGCATTTTGGGGATTTCCACGGCTGTGATCCAGCTTGTTTGATTTCACAATGTCTGCATGGCACGCACAGTGTCTGTATGGCCAGAACGGCTTCCATACGGAGAGCAGCTAGGCCAAAAAAGTGCTGTTTGCACTTTCTGCCGTTAACTGCGGTTAACCTCCATCAAAAAATTTGTCCGTTAATGGGGGCGAAGTGTTAGTGGTGTTGCCGTTATCGTGTTAATTGCCCATTAAGTTTGACATATCACATGGTCAACCAAATTAGCTGGGTGAAATGCATTGAACCAAGGTCACACAGACATGTACGTGTAAATACTGGTAGATATGTCTGTGGTGAACAAAATGAATTGCAGGGATTAGAGCAGGCATATCAACATATGGCCCATGAGCAGAAACCAGCCCGACAGAGGGTTCAAACCGGCTCGCAGGATGAATTTACAAAGTGTGAAAAACATAGAAGGCATGGGCTGACATTTTTATCCCCTGCCGACCCCTTTGGTCAAAGCCAAAGGGGGATTATGTTATGGGTCAGTCCGTCTGTCCATCCATTTGTCCCACTTTTGTGAAATAAACTCCTCCTACAATTTTGTTCTGATTGTTTTGAAACTTGGTACCGTGGTTTGATATATACTGATGATGCACATATTGCAATTTGGTTCTGATCAAATGATTTTTGCAGGAGTTGTAGCCCCTGACCTATGACTTCCTGTTTCACCTCACTTCATAGACAGTAGCTGTCTTGTGAAATCAACTCCTGCAGTTTGGTTCTGATTGTTTTGAAACTTGGTACCATGGTTTGATATATACTGATGTGCATATTGCAATTTGGTTCTGATCAGATGATTTTTGCAGGACTTGTAGCCCCTGACCTATGACTTCCTGTTTCACTTCACTTCATAGACTGTAACTGTCTTGTGAAATCAACTCATCCTACAGTTTGGTTCTGATTGTTTTGAAACTTGGCACCATGGTTTGATACATACTAAGGATGCACATATTGCAATTTCATTTTTATCGGATGACCTCGAGGTCAGAGGTCAGATTTTTCCTAAATCTTCTAACCACAATAACCACTCAGAGAAATGATGTAGGCCAGGGATGGGGAATGAGGGCCATTCCACTGCAGATTTTCTGTTCCACTCAGTCTCTTCAGCAGGTGTTTGCACTGATGACCTTCAAGTAATGCTAATTGGAGAAAGCAACAGCGAAAGATATTGGGTGGAACAGTAAACCTGCCGTAGATTCGTCCTCCATGGCACATATTTGCTCATCCCTGATGTAGGCTTTTCAAATCAATACAGTAGTTGTATCTCATACACATCTTGGACGATTTACGACCTGTCCTAACTATGGGTTTGGGGTCAAGGGGTCAGAGGTCAAAGTTCAAAGTTAACATTGCAGTTGCATTATGGTAAATGCTACATTTACTATTACTATAAAACAAGTAAACCAAGACCACCAAACCTGGTACACAGGTTCACTTTGGGATCCTGATCTCTGACTATGGGTTTGGGGTCAAAAGGTCAAATATTAACATTAACATTCCCTATGCCTTATTACTGTACAATGAGTAAAGCTAGGGTCACCAAACTTGGTACACAGGCTCACCCTGTGACCCTCAAGTGTGACTATGGTTTTGGGATTGCAAGGTCAAAGGTCAACATCAAAATGACTTATAAACTCTATCTCAATAACAAAGAAAGCTAGGGTCACCAAATCTGGTGCACAGGTTCACTCTGAGACCATGACCTCTGACTACAGTCCTGTTAGAGGGAGCTGAGGTGGAGGTTGTGGATTCATACGAATATCTCGGGTTGTGGTTGGACAATAAATTGGATTGGACAACATACATTAGCCACTTGAATGGGAAGACACAAATTAGGATGTACTTCCTACGGAGATTGCGGTCCTTCAACATCTGCAGCAAACTTCTGCGGATGTTTTACCAGTCTGTGGTTGCCAGCGTCCTCTTTTACTCTGTGGTGTGCTGGGGGGCAGTATATCCAAGAAGGATGCGTCCAGACTGAATAAACTGATCAGGCGGGCCAGCTCTGTGGTCGGCGCGAAGCTGGACACCCTGGTGACGGTGGCAGAGATGAAGACTCTGGATAAACTGTTGGATATAATGGACATTGTCAGCCGCCCTCTGCACACCGTCACCAGTGACCAGAGGAGCCTGTTCAGTGAAAGACTGCTCCTTCCCAAGTGTCAGACCAACAGGCTCAAGAACTCTTTTGTCCACCATGCCATCACACTCTATAACTCCTCACTTGGGGGGGGGGGGGGGGGGGCATAGAGTACAGAGGACTGTAGGGCATTCATAGTGCAATAATTTTAACTTAACCATACTTGTACAAGCCATATTCAGCCCTGTATTTATATTGTGTAGATTATGTTTAAGTGTTTATTTTTTTCTTTTTTGCTTTTCTGATCTGTATGCTCCTTTTATGTGCTGCTGGAAATTTTAAATTTCCCAGAGGGAGTCATCTCAAAGGAATTAATAAAGTTAAGTCTAAGTCTAAGTCTAAGTCTACAGGTTTGGGGTCCAAAGTTCAAGCTTGACACTCCCTATGCTCACTTATTATAGAACGTGTAGAGCTCTCTAGGGTCACCAAACTTGCTACACAGGTTCACCTCCTGCCCTACAACTATGGGTTGTATACTTTGTTTTATATTCATGGATGATGGGTTTATTATAATTTGGTTCTGCCACAGTAATTATATTGAAAAGTTGAAAACTACTCTCCACCAGCAAGTATTGGGATCTTCAGAGAAAACGGAGGTGGGGGATATTACACTCACCTCAGTGCTCTTGTTCAGTATAGCAACTGCTATTCCAATTTGTACTCTGAGGGTCGCACTGTTTTATTAAGAGTAGCAGACACAACACTGAGACCCAGAACTAAACAGCAGCAATGTGCATACCCTATTGCACACAATTTTTATGTATAAATTTCATGCATTTACAAGTCAGGAAAATAACTTTCTTACTTAATAGTTCCCACTTTAGATTGTATGGTTAGTGAGTCGGTTCAGGTGGTTAGGTTTGATGATAGATTTGGAAATATATGTACATCTATCTATAAAAGCAACAAATCTGTTCCACGCATATCTCTTGAATTGTTTGTCAGATTGGCCTCAGATTTTAAACGTGCTTTCCTGAGGGTACGAGGGTGTGCATCCCTGAGTATGGAGGTGTTCAGAAAAAAAATATGTAATTATTAAAAGTTTTCACTTCTGCCGCTGTTATTATTCTGATGTAGTGCCCTCACCATTCCACACGGGGCCGCTAGGTATTGATATTTCGATACCAGGTAGTCGATACGTTAGTAGCGATACTTTTTGACAGTTATTTGTTTTACCGCCCTGTTTCTTCTAATTCATTTTGCCTGATCACATTTTTCCCACTGTGTACCCGTCTACTGCTGTTGTTGTTTTTCTGATGTAGTGCCTATTATATAGTTACTGTTCATATGGTTGCACTGTTGGAGCTCTTATTTGTGTGGTATGGGATGGCGGCCCTGGTTTCCGGTTCCGCCACCTCTGGTGGTATAAGAGGGACTGCTGGTAGAGGGGTGGTCTCTTCCGCCTTTCCTCTGCCAAGCAGCTGCATGTATGGTCAGGTGTACAGAGCCCTGTTTCATTAATAAAGTAGTGTTCAGCTCCACTCCTGGCCTCGTCTCGAGGAGGAGGCAACCAACGGCGGTCCGGAAAGCAGACTGCCACCAGGGATGGACCCGGGTGAAGGTCTTGGTGGGGGGGGGGGGGGGGGGCACAGCACAGGTCATCCTCACCGAGTCATGGGCGTGTTATAAGGGTTCAGTTGTTCTGTGTTATTAGTTTGGGGATTATTTTGTTATTGTATTTTAATTAGGAGACATGGCAGTAGTTTTTCTGTTATGGACTTTAGTAGTATAGACAGCAGAATAACTCGCCTCGCCTTGTGTGGGGTAGGACAGCAGTCTACACGTCCCCCCTAATTTTAGTTCTTTTGGTGTGACTGTTATAGGCCCCTTTTGGTGATTTTAGTTTGTTTATGTCTAGCGGATGATTTGGGTTCCAAATTGGGGTGGGCTGATTGTGTGTTTTGGATTTTTCTACGGGGGGGGGGGGGGGGGGATATTATGTAGTTGTTGTTCATGTATATGGTTGCACTGTTGGAGCTCTTATTTGTGTGGTACGGGATGGGGTTCCGCCATCTCCGATGGTATAAGAGGGGCTGCTGGTAGAGGGGCGGTCTCTTCCGTCTTTCCTCTGCCAAGCGGCTGCGTGTACAGGCGGGTGTACAGAGCTGTGTTTCATTAATAAAGTAGTGTTCAGCTCAACTCCTGACGTCGTCCTTGTCTACGAGTTACAACATAACAATTGGCGACGAGAGAAACTCATGGAGGCATGTGGAACACCAATCGTCCATTGCTGGAGCTTCCAGGGGAGCCACCTGTGCCGTGGCCTCGTTGGTATGGGGCTTTCCAGACATACATGGTAGCGCTGGACCTGGGAAGAATGGAGAAACTGTGAGATTGTGCATTATTAGTACACAACCTGGGAATGGAGGGACAAAGAATTTTGGGCTAGCTTGGAGATGCGGACACGTATGAAGAAGTAGTTGAGTTAATGACTCGCCATTTCAGAGTGCCGGGCAACGTCATCGTTCAGCGGATTAAGTTCAGACAGCGCCGCCAACAGGTAGGCGAACCGATGCAGCAGTTCGTGTCAAACTTAAGACAGTTGGCCGTTGAGTGCCAGTTCGGGCCATTAGAAGAAGAAATGGTGCACGACCAGTTGGCGGAACAAACCAACTGTGCCACAGTCCACTCCATTTTGCTCACGTTGCTGGGGAGTTGACACTGACAAGGGCTGTCAAGTTAGTGCTACAGCTAGAAGCAACAGATAGGCTAACTTGGGAGCTAAACGAGCACCTTTCACTGGGAGGTTCAAGATCCCCCATGGCCGCACAGGTAGAGGACCCGGACGGCGATGGGAGTCTCGAAGATGATGCAGGGAGTGCCAATACTGTACGGATGAGGTCTGCCCCGGAGAAGCCCAGGTGTATGGGTTGTGGGTCCACGAAGCACCGCCTCAAGGCCAGAGAGTGTGCGGCAAGAGGGAAGCGCTGTCACACGGTGCCAGCCAGCCCAGTGAGTTACAGCATGCTCCGAAGATGAGTGGGCACGACTCCAGACAGTTGGAGTGCTCGGAGGTGTGGAGGAGAAGACGCTCCGTGGTAGCGCTGGACCTGGGAAGAATGGAGAAACTACGAGATTGTGCATTATTAGTACACAACCATTCCACACGGGACCGCTAGGTATCGATACTTCGATATATGTGGTATCGATACCTTGACTGTTATTTGTTTTACCGCCGTTTCTCCTAATTCATTTTGTCTGATCATTTTGTCTGATTTTGTCTGTAAATAATGAGTTTTCTTTCAACTCAAAGCTTAGTCATGGAGTTCCACAGGGATCTGTGCTAGGCCCTACTCTTTTTAGTTTATATATGCTTCCGTTAGGCAACATTATTAGAAAGCACTGTATACATTTTCATTGTTATGCTGATGACACACAATTATACCTGTCAATGAAGCCAGATGATAGTAATCAATTAGCCAAGTTAGAAGCCTGTCTTAAGGAAATCAAAGCTTGGATGACTTGTAATTTCCTGCTATTAAATTCAGATAAGACTGAAGTCATTCTTGTTGGTCCAAAAAACCTTAGAAATTCCTTTCCAAATCAAACTTTCAGTTTGGATGCGGTTACTCTTTCTCTTAATAGCTCTGTGAGGAACCTTGGAGTTATTTTTGATCAGGATTTGTCCTTCAATTCACATATTAAATTTGTTTCTAAGACTGCCTTCTATCATTTGCGTAATATTGCCAAGATTAGGAGCATCTTGTCTCAGAGTGATGCTGAGAAACTGATCCACGCTTTTGTTAGCTCGAAATTAGATTATTGTAATTCTTTATTATCAGGCTGTCCTAAAACATCTTTAAAAAGTCTTCAGCTGATCCAAAATGCTGCAGCAAGAGTTTTAACAGGTACTAGAAAGAGAGATCATATCTCTCCGGTTCTGGCCTCCCTTCATTGGCTTCCCATAGAGTTTAGAATTAAGTTTAAAATCCTTCTTCTTACTTACAAAGCTCTAAACAATCAGGCTCCTTTTTATTTAAAAGATCTGATACTACTGTATTATCCTAACAGAGCACTACGCTCCCAAAATGCAGGATTACTTGTAATACCTAGAATCTCCAAAAGTACAATGGGAGGCAGAGCCTTCAGTTATCAAGCTCCTTTCCTGTGGAATCAGCTGCCAATCTGGATTCGGGAGTCAGACTCGATCTCTGTTTTTAAGAATAGGGCTAAAACCTACCTTTTTGATATAGCCTACA
The DNA here is from genome assembly GCA_020510985.1 of Pholidichthys leucotaenia. Taxonomy (NCBI): domain Eukaryota; kingdom Metazoa; phylum Chordata; class Actinopteri; order Cichliformes; family Pholidichthyidae; genus Pholidichthys; species Pholidichthys leucotaenia. The sequence continues at coordinate 145,775,718 of CM035847.1, forward strand.
ATTAGGGAGGGATCATGTGTTTCTGAACCCTCCCTTAGTTATGCTGCTAATAGGTTTAGTCAGTCAGGGGACCTCCAGTAATGCACTGGGCCTCACTCCTTTTCTCACTCTCAATGAAATATTTTTTTTGCTGGTCATTAACATTTGTTTGTTCCCTCCCATAGATTGAGTCCCCATCGTGCTGTTTGCTCTCTACGTGTCTGTTCTTTTCTTCTTCTCTATCCCCTCACCCCCCAGCCAGTCGCAGCAGATGACTGCCCCTCCCTGAGCCTGGTTCTGCTGGAGGTTTCTTCCTGTTAAAAGGGAGTTTTTCCTCTCCACCGTCACCAAGTGCTTGCTCACAGGGGATCGCCTGATTGCTGGGGTCTTTCTGCAACTGTGGGGGTTCCCCCTACAGTTGATAGTGCTATGAGATGACTGTTGTTGTGAAATGGCGCTATATAAATAAAGTTGAATTGAATTGAATTGATCACCTTACCGCTGCGTCGCCATTTTAATCACAGGCGAAGCCATGCTAGGTGGTTTTTCGCCAACGGAGCTCACTGGTGGAGAATCGTTCCTTGCTAGGTAGCAAGTAGCTAGCTAGCAGGTAGTCGATACTTTGGTATCGATACTTTAAAAATATCACGATACCACTGTCGATACAAAACGTGCACTTTTTCACTTCTGAGAGTTTTACGCATTAAAGTTCCATCCATCCATCTTCTACCACTTTTTCGGAAGTCCGGGTCGTGGAGGCAGCAGTTCAAGCAGAGAAGCCCAGACTTCCCTCTCCCCAGCCACCTGCTTCAGCTCTTCAGAGAGGATATCAAGGCGTTCCCAGACCAGCTGGGAGACAGTCTCTCCAGCGAGTCCTGGGTCTGCCCCGGGGTCTCCTCCCAGAGGGACGTGCCCAAAACACCTCAAGATGGAGTCGTCCAGGAGGCATCCTAATCAGATGCCCATACCACCTCAACTGACTCCTTTCAATGTGGAGGAGCAGCGGTTCTACTCCGAGCCTCTCCCAGATGACTGAGCTCCTCACCCTATCTCTGAGGGTGAGTCCAGCGATCCTACAAGGAAAGCTCATTTCAGCCGCTTGTATCCGCGATCTCATTCTTTCGGTCATTACCCAAAGCTCGTGACCATAGGTGAGGGTAGGAACGTAGATTGACTGGTAAATTGACAGCTTTGCCTTAAAGCTCAGCTCCCTCTTCACCACAACAGACCGGTACAACGTCTGTATCATTGCAGATGCTGCGCCAATCCGTCTGTCAATCTCTCGCTCCATTCTCCCCTCACTCGTGAATAAGACCCCAAGATACTTAAACTCCTCCACTTGGGGCAGGAGCCTGTCCCCAACCTGGAGAGGGCAATGCGCACGCATTAAAGTTTTGGGGTTTTTTTTAGTTGTATGCATTAAAGTTATGTGTGAAAACCGGTTGCTCATTCTATTATCATTTTACAAGCACTTTTCAAGTATTTATGTTCATGACTTTTATTAATATTTCATATTGTCATTGCAATAAAGTTATTAAATGAACCTTATATCTGTAAATTTCTGCATTATATTTTACATTTACATTGATGTTTATGTTAAGGCTGCCTGACTGCAAATTCCATGAAATTGTATGGATTACAAAGTCTTTCCAAAACCTTGAAATTACTTGAATTTACAGTTTCTTAATATTTCATAAGTCTTTAAATAATTAAACTCCACTACTTGACCTGGTCACACTGCCATCCACCACTTTATCGGCAGAGATACAGGGAGATAAATTGATTGGCTGATTAGAAATTTGCCTAAGCTCCTAAAACCCGGCAATCCATCTTTGTCCTCTGTAGTTGGCATTATATTTTACCTCATATCTCTCATACTATACACAACGCTCTGTTAAGCCCTGCTGTTCCTTAGAGTAGACAAGTGGAGCTGTAAAATATCACATGTTCGTGGGTGTGACCTTCCCAGCCTCTCTGGCCCACTTTCAAACACAGCCTACATTTGGGCCTGGAAATCCTAATTGGCCTACCTGCTTCTGACAGGAATACTTGCTTTCTACGGGCATGCACTAGTTTAAAATAATTTCTAGATCTTGACAAGTAGTTTTTATCATATATGATATATTTTTGAGTTCCACATACTTGTGACTTAATGTTTTATGCCTTTTGTAGATCCACTGTGATGTGTTCGTTATAATGCACACATGTAAATGATTAACTCTGAGTTTTTTCATGTTAACTTCTAATACTTTCGCAACGTGCAAATGTAGGACTTTTCTAATAAATGTAATACTTTGCAATTTTTCCACATAAATTTAAAACTATATACTCATAAATTTGCAAATAAGCTCTAGAAAAGCCACTGAAATGATTTCCTGTCTTTCATTCAGAAATAAAAAGGCCACAATTTACTAATGCTAATACAATATCATGCAGGTTAGGTTAACTGGAGACTCTAAAGTGGCCCTAGGTGTGAATGTGTGTGTGAATGGTGAAGGGATAGCGCCGTACCATGGCTGCTTCATCCATCCAGGTGGATGCCCTGAATTTCCCCTCTGGGGATCAGTAAAGTACACAAAAATTAAAAAAAAAAAAATCTTAGAGCAATTTGAGGAATCTTTACTTCATAATACTCATAAATTTCCCTTTTCTTCTCCTCTGGTTTTCTTTTCAGATGAAAGATTCTTTATTGAACCTACAGCGAGGCATTGGTTTAAGAGAGTACCCCTCTGAGGCTGAGGAGAAGAGGAGTCGCTACCACTGACGCTCCACCATGAGGCCATGAGGGCATGCTGTGCAATACAGGACCTGTTTTGTTTGTGACGCGGGCGGCAGCAAGACAGAGAGAGGACGGAGGAAGGACGTGGGACCAAGGATGAGCGGGTCCAAAGACACAAAGGGATCAACGGTCATCTCCAGCGCGCAGTGTCCCATTTGCACACAGGAACTGAGGTGTGTCCCCCAACATCTGGGAGGAATTGCAGGACGGGTGCTTCTCCACAGCTGCGGGATAACCGTCTCCTTCTAGTCTCTGTGTTTCCAAGTGCATCCTACTGTAAGCCATGTGAGCGGGTAGCGTGGCAGAGAGGTAGAAGGAAAGCTACTGCATGCATTTAGACAACCTAGCTCCCCTCAGTCAGTGTTGATGTGGTCCAGTACCTGTCTTTTTGTGTCCAAAAAAAAGAACAAGAGGAGAGTCAAAGGAACAAGGAAGGGAGGAGGTGTCCTTTTTAAGTCTAAACGGCTTCCTACACTCTCGACTGTTCCAAACCAATCATTCCCTCCAGGCTCTCGCTGCAGCATCCCTTCAGTAAACCTCCAGGTGATCAGAGGACAGTTTAGTTCTGCTAAAGATAAAGAAGTCATAGCTGGGAGGCAGGTTTCACTGATCAGACCTCATTGCCTTATTTGAAGCTGGCCTATGTGGATTCTGTCGGGGCTGGTTCCCTGTAAGACCGCTGAGATTGAGAAGGCACAATTCAGTCAGTCGCTCCTCCCAGTGTTACCTACTTTAGATCGCACTTTTTCCTCATAGTCCTGATGAAGAATTTGAATGTATTGGTCTGGAATGGCGGACAAACTTTGATCACGATTTATTAATCACTGAATCGGGGACGCTGCAGCGGAGCCAGCAGGGAGTCCTGTATTCTTACTTGTTTTATTACTAAACTGTGATTATATCTCTTTAAAAAAAAGTTTCAGATTGGAAGGAATTCATGAATATATTTGAAATATATAAGAATATTTCATTATTTAATATAGATATATTTCAGAATATATACATTACCTATATTTATTGTTAATTTATGTAAATACAGAAATTATCAGAGCTCTCGACCAGTTAAAGAATTTCTAACAAAGTGTTTTCTTCTTTTAAAAAAATGCATGCCAGATATGTCTGTGACATGTCCAGTGTGCAAGCATAATTCTTCATTTGCGCGGTTATATTCGCGCATGAGCGTGTGTGTGTGTGTGTGCGCGCGCGTGAGAGAGCGAGAGAGAGAGTGCGTGCGAGTGTAATAGTGTGTGTGCACACGTGTGCTGGAAAATGTAACATTGTTACCATTCCACACTTGTATGTTTCTTATGTTCGGATGTTTTCTGGCTCCTGCAGCTAGGCTGCCTTTTTTTTTTTTTTTAAATTGCAATCATTTTTGGATGCTGCCTTGCATTAGTCCCTCCAGGGCACAGTTGTCCAGGGGAAGAATTGATTCCAAATTGCTGTGTCTAGCATCTGATAGTACTGGTACTTCTACAAAATCATCAGTTGCTTAAATTGATGTCTCTCCCACTGTGGTCACACTGCAGGTCTTAATGCTCAATTCCCATTTTTTGCGGAGATCTGATTTGTGTGTGTGTGTGTGTGTGTGTGTGTGTGTGTGTGTGTGTGTGTGTGTGTGTGTGTGTGTGTGTGTGTGTGTGGGCGTTCACATTATAATTTAAATGTGACCCCCATCAGACTGGAGTATGAACGGTCTCCAGCTATGAAGTGACCCGCATGCGCAGAAGAAAACGTAACGTCAGACACAGTGTTGTGTTTGCGGAAGTAAATATGAGCCCTGAACGATTAAGGGGGACAAAATTTCATCTTTGATGCAGTGCAACAAAATAAATGTTAAAAACATTCAAAAATGTTTATGCACAAAATAAATGAGACCAGCTTCATTCCTCTACGTGCCAGATGACCACTTTTTTAAATGTGTCGTTACTGTGCGCCTGTAATGTCTGACGGCTTCAGACCCAAACCCCACCACCACCCCCACCCGCAATTTTGAAGTTGTTGTGCCGTGGGTGCTGAAAAAATTATGATCCAGTGATAAAGGGAAGAAGGTTGATTTAAAAAAAGAGAGCACAAATCAGCTGTCCGTCATGCCTGCAGCATCTTCCACAGCAGAACTGTAGCGTCTGTCTCACTTCAATGACGAAAAAGTCGGATGACATGTGACATGACCGTTCAGACTGAGGTCACTTTGCAAAATATCAGATACGTATCGGAATTAGGACCACATATGAAAGTGGCCTGTCTGGTATGAAAAAATTGGATCTGTGCCATTCAGACAAAAAATCAGATATGGGTCACGTGTGCAAAAAAATCAGAATTGAGCATTAAAGCCTGCAGTGTGACCGCAGCCTCTTTGACACTCTCTCTGTACTTATTGGATCTGATTTGCAGTTAACAGAAGGCCAATCGCATTGGAAAATTTCCAGATTAAAGTTGATCTTTTATAAATTGATATTTACATTTTGGAAATGAACTCTTTATCTGCCCTGTGTGCACCGTTCTTTTGTTCACGTCCTAGTGGTTTGGCCACTTTTTTGCTGCCATTACTTGGATTTTTGCTAAACATTAGACAGTACATCCCACTTTTAAAGATCCCATATTGTGAATTTTCCAGGTATTAATGTTGAGTTTTGATGTCCTCAAGGACATATACATAGTTTTAAAAACCAAAAAGCACTTCCAGTTTTTTATAACAGCTCATCAGAAAAGCTGTCTTTAATGTTCAGCTTGAAACATTACATTTCAGTTCGCTTATTATTAATAATGAGCCCCAAATCTGTGTAGGTAAAGGTTTTTCGAATGAGCCAATCACAAGTAAGGAGGTAATCGGGGTGCCTTTGTTTTGCCAACTTAGAAGTAAAGATAGGGCTTGATGGTTTGTGATGTCATAAAACCCAGGAAGTGTAATCTACTCATTTTTTAAAAAATGTAGGTAAGTAAAGGCAGTGTTTATCTTCTAGCAAGCATTTTGTTAAAGCCCAGGATGATTGTTGTGCATTCGATCGGCCATGCTATTAATCGTACGGCCATATGATCATAGATGCATAGACATCCTATTTTGTAGCCAATACCCTGGGGCTGATGTCTTCCATCTTCGTTGGCTATTAACTTTTTCCTTTCCCCATTCTCTTATGCTGAGCACCAAGCTAGAAGATGGGAAGTACCATTTTATACGGTCTTTGGTATGACACCTGGGGTGTGCACCCACAACCTCCCAGCTGTGGGACAGATGCTCTGCCACTCATCCACCACATTGGTGCGCCCATGATTGTTGTATTTCATGATGTTAAAACCCAGGAAACCATCAATTTGTACAATATGGGACCTTTAAGTGAATACTAACAAAGTGAGAAACTGACTTTCTTCATTGTTTGGGTGTTTATCATGTACATTTCAGAGCAGAGTCAGTGTTCTTATTGGGGAAATAAGCACTTTTTTTCAAACTGGAGATCTGTGACAGTAGCTAATTGCAGGAAAACACAGTTCTTACTCATCAAAGTTTGATGTCTAGTATTGACTGTGTTCAAGGGCAGAGGCTGCTCTAAAACATGCATGTATTCATCTCTTCCTTTATCGACACTGACTTAAAAACAAATTAACCTTTTCCTCATTTCAAGTGTCTGTCTTGGATGCAATGAAAGCATGAGAATTAACGTTATGCAACTAAACTGAACCAAAAGAAAGAAGTAGAAATGTACCTTAACAAATGACCATGTTTAAAATGAAATATTTATCATGTATGTCATGTATTATATTTATATATATGCATAACTATGTATACTGGATTAGGTGCAGTAAAGAGCATCTCTTCACATTTTGCCCACAGAGACCCCTTACAGCTGAGAAGACTTCAGCACTTCCAAAAACAAGACAGAGATTTATTTGTGTAAGAAAAGTTTTAAGTGAAGCACTTTAAGGCCTTTTCAGGTAATGAATGAGAGGGAGGCACAGTATAGTTTGGAAGTGACTGTTAAGCAGAGGAAATTATTTATTTAATTAAAGTTTTTAAATTCAACCAAATAGAGTATTGAGTTGATTACGTCAAGATCTCCCCCTCACAACTTGACACCGGAAGAAACTTTTTTTTTGTCCACTTGGAGGTATTTCTGTGAGGGGAAACCGTATCGCTGCTGTGTTACTGTCCTACATTAGAACACAACAGAGACACGTGAAGACTGCTGGATACCTGCTTTGTGTGAGTGTCAACATTTAAGGAAGGCTCCAAGTGGTGAAAACACAGCAAGCCTAAGACATGAATGTGAGTGATTTGGAAAGTTTTTTTTAGAAATCACTTTATTGATCCTGATGACTGAAAGAGAGTGAGGTTCATGTGTACGACGGTGCACACATGCATGAAAATATGACTGAAATGCTTTAAGAATTTGTTTTCAGATGCTTGTGTTGCTTTTAACATGTTTTGAAGGGGATGTGTTTAATGCTGGAGTGAGGTAGTCTTACTGGCACGGATTTGGTTTTCTAAAAAGATCTCCCCAATTATGCATATCTCTGCATTTCTCATTTTTGCAAGCATGTTTGACTTTGACAAATCTAAACTCTTGTTTTTGCTTTTTTTTCTTGTTTATCTTCTCATGTGCACTCGCACAGTTTAACTGTGTCCCACGAATGATTGTATGGTTGCTATCGCTGCACAGCTGTGGAACCAAGGGGGGATTTAGGATGCCACCACTGACAAACGTATGAATTGTGCGCTCTGTTAGCTGTACCCATTGGCGATTGCCTTGCTGCCACCCATGTGAAACAGTACTAACTACCAGCCTTGGTTAACACAGCAAGAATCACACACGACCTCTTGAAAAACGACCACTGATTAAACTCAAACGCTCCCCTACTGGGTGTGTCTTGATGATATATGTACTGTGTAGTTATGTTTAAAAAAAACCACTTCTACTGTATGTTTTTTTTAAAGGTTTTGATCTCTAGACTTTTAGTGAAATTTATACATGAGATAAATATACTGTATGTACATGTTGTGTATATCTGCAGTGGGCTCCTCACGCACACTGAAAAAAAGAATCTGACCTGCGCTGTGCGTGGGTTCTGAGTTGCCTCATAGACATAAAAGAGAAAATTGGCTTTCTGGTTCATGTGATGTAGAGATTGGAAGTATGAATAAAGAAATAATAGTAAACAAACCTGTGTTTGTGTTTTACAGTTGTTGTTTGTGGTTTTCACAAATTCAGTGGATGAAAAAAGAAATGCGGAACACAAAGGCTTTGTTTTGTAGGAAATGTGCTTCCTTTTTTTGACGGGAATCTTGCTGTATTTTCCTAAAAGGATATAGAGGTATGACCCTTACAGTGTTTGACCTCACAGGGCTTAACAGAGAGTAGTGTCGAGGAAGATGACATGAAGCACCATGATGAAATGTTCATGAGTTTCTGCACTTTAAAAATAAAGCCGTTGTGGAGATAGAAGGCAGGCAAGACAACGAGCTGGACGACACAGAAACTTTATTCTTCCTCCAACATAACTTACAGCAAAAGAGGATCCCGGGTCTCTGTGCATTCCTCTTTTATGTCTTTAATTCCATGCATCGAGACCCGGAACTTCCAACCATAACACATTGTTGTTTAAACAAAGAAATGTGTGGCACATTAACATAACGCCAGCGCCGCACCAACACTTTTCTTCTCTTCAGTGGTGCCGGCAGCACTTACTCTCCCCAGGGGGCACACAGGCCGAACAGTCCTGTCTGATACCCCCCGGTGACACCACCTCCTTCGATCCATTGTTCTCTCCTTCCTCCTGCCTTCTCTGAGTGGAGAAACCCCCACATAGCCCCCCCCCCCCCAAGCACCCAGAAGGGGCACTACCCCTCCCCCGTCCTTTGGGCTTGAGCTGGCACCCATAGCAGCTGTAGTGGGGGGTCGCCGATCCAGTCAAACCGCCTTGCTGGTGAGGCGTACCGGAGGGCACGTCAGTCTGTGGAGGGAAAAAGGGAGGGGGGGGGGACACATTAGCTTCATGAGCACAGGTCCCTGCCGAGGGATCGCCACCTTGTGGAGCTACCAACTGTGGGCGCCCGCGCCAGGAAACTTGGGCCAACACCACCTACTCGTCCACCAATACAAAAGTGGGCTTCAGCTTATCGATGCAGACAGTCTCCCTACGCCCCCCAAGTCTAACACAAAATGCTTCGCCCCAGGTTTCAACACCCTGAACAGTCCATCATATGGTGGGCGCAGCGGGGTCTGGTGCGCGTCGTGCCTGACAAAAGCAAAAGTGGCATTCTGCAAGCTTTTTGTGATGAATGTGCGGGGAAAACAATGGTGGGCCAGGCCCGGTACGCTCACAGCCTCCGTACTGTGTAAAAATTGCATGGGCGGATCAGCCTCAGGCACGGAGTTTTCCAGTAAAAACTCTCCAGGGATCCACAGCGGCTGAGAAAAAACAAGTTCTGCCGGGGAGGCTGCCAAATCCTCCTTAGGTGCAGAGCGCAACCCTAAAAGAACCCAGGGCAGGCAGTCAACCCAATCTGTGTCCGTAATCGAAGCTCTGCGTTGACCGGCAGGATGACGCTCTTCTGGGAGCTGGAGTCCACCAAAAACCGTCTCCCCAAGCGTGTGTCTGTGACATAAAGCAGTCTGTTCCTGTCACCATCAGTTGCAGCTGCCACTGAATTCCGATAGTGCCATCTTCCTGGCTTCTTGAATTGGCATAGCGACAGGCAGCATTGGACGTTTGAGCTACCACGAACGGCTTCTCAACCTTGCTGAAGTCTCTCATGGATGCCGGTGCTACTGTCTGCAGGCTGGGAGTTCTGGTCGCCAAAATGATGCAGTCCGCTTCCTGTGCCAGGGCGCAGTGGTCCTTGGCAACCAACTGCGGCGAGTTGGCCAGGATTCCCCTCACTGTAGCTGGTAGGTTCCTGAGGAACAAGTGGGCGAACAGGAAGGATTCGTCGTCCTTCCCCCTCAGTACCAACATGCTCTCCATCAGCTCCACTGCTGATCTGTCTCCTAACTCCGAATGCGTTAGGAGCCTCTCTGCCCTCTCACTGTTAGAAAGGGTATAGCGCTGGAGAAGCATCCTCTTGAGTGCTTCATATTTTCCTTGGGCTGGCGGCTCCTGGACCAGGCTCGTCACCTGTTGCGTGGTGCGCATCTAGCGCAGTGACGGCATAGTAATACCTGGTATCATCCGTTGTTATCCCACGGAGTGTGAACTGGGCTTCTATGTGCAAGAACCAAGTGGTCGGGTTGTGAAGCCAGAAGTCTGGGAGACGGCGCTGGTGCTCTCCCTCCAGGCAGTCTCCGGGGTGGTGTTCGGCTCGCTTTCCATGGCACGTCTTAGGGTCACCAATGTGGAGAAAGAAGGCAGGTGAGGCAACGAGCTGGACAACACAGAAACTTTATTCTTCCTCCAACATAACTTACAGCAAAAGAGAATCCCAGGTCTCTGTGCATTCCTCTTTTATATCTTTAATTCCATGCATCAAGACCCAGAACTTCCGACCACAACATATTGTCGTTTGAACAAAGAAATGTGTGGTACATTATCATAACATAACGCTGGTGTCACTCCAACACTCTTCTTCTCTTCAGCAGCACCAGCAGCTCTTACTCTCCCCGGGGGGCACATAGACCCAACAGTCCTGTCTGATACCCCCCCGGTGACACCTCCTCCTTCGGTCCATTGTTCTCTCCTTCCCCCTGCCTTCTCTGGGTGGAGATGCTCCCAGCTTCTCATAGCAGTTAGAGGAGTTCGCACACTCTGTTTCTGTAACTTCTAGTGGCTTCACACAGCAAAAACTGAAATCTAAGACAAAATCTTAAAGCTTGTTTTTTGTCTGACAAGTTTGTATGTTCGACAATTTCACTTGATATACTGTAAGTGCTTTGGGCCATAAAGTCAAATTTTTATATTTTTACTTATTTTTAAAGGGGATATATGGTGAAAATTTCACCTTTTCAGACATTTTGCACATCTATACTCACTGCCAATGAAAACGCAACATAATTTTTGTATAAATATTTTTGGGTCCACCCTATCTGAGTGAGTAATGGTGTTTGCAGGACTCAAAATGTCAAGAACTCCTTTTCAGTGGTTATACTCACTGTCACAACTCACTGCCTTTGAGCTCTGGCTCTGTAGTCTTTTTGAGCTCATTTGTTTTGGGTACTCAACAGTCAAAAATGGATGATTTTAAGGAGTGGTCATCTTCCCTATACAAAGATGAACAAAAACACAGCACTATGTTGTGAAATCTCCACAATGCCACATGACAAACGTAACGATGCTCTGAGTGTTTTGGAGGGAGAAGTGTTGGCACAACAGGTGGCATTCCAATTGGGCTGCAATGCATCAACCATAATTCGGTTGCAACAACGCCAGGTCGAAACTGGTTCTGTGGCCAATAGACCACATCCAGGACAAGCACGTGTCACCACCCTGGAGCAAAACCAGTGCAGACTGGTACATTGTGCTGCAGTACCTCTGAGATGAGTTCTACACAGCCACCCAGGCGACCAGGAAACTCCAGGGAGTGGCCAGCCAAGGATCTCGGCCAGTACTGTGAGAAGGCGCCTCAGGCGTCAGGACCTACGAGCCCAGAGACACTTTCGAGGGATGATCCTGATGGCAGAGCGGCAACAAAATCACCACAAGTGGACTCGTCAGCACATCAGGTGGACCCTATGGTAGTGGAACACTGTTCTTTTCCCTGACAAATCCCGATTTTGCCAGTCCAGGACCCCTTGTTGTCAACCGATGAGGCGGCACTGAAGTTATGGTGTGGGCCGGCATTTCAGGTAACTACAGGACATAGTTGGTCATCCTTGATGGCCACCACCCAACGGCGCATTGACCACGTTCTGCAACCTGTTGTGACACCCTTCTTTCTGGACTACCCTGACCTCCAGGTGTTCCAGCGGGACAATTCTCGTCCACATGCCCCTCAAGTCACCAGGGAGTACCCGCAGCAGCAGAACTTTGATGACCTTCCTTGGCCTTCTTATTCTCCGGATTTATCCCCATTGAACACTTGTGGGATCAACTTGGGCGAAATGTTTCAGCCAGAACAGATAGGAACTGGTCGTGGTATTGAAGGAGTGGCTAAATATCTCCCAGGACAACATTATACGGCTCGTGAGGTCCATGCAAAGGCATATTACTGCCTCCATTCACGCAAAGGGAGGCCTTATTCCATATTGAACTTTGTTTTTAAGACAGACATTTTGTTGTGATTTCGGAAAGTCAGGGTACTTCTATTTTGCTCAGTTTTGAAAATTGTTGACACACAGATTTCACTGATCTCTGATATTATTTTGAAAATGTCTAAAAATAATTTGCATCCTTTAATTGACCATTTCCACAAAAATTTGTAAAGATATCAAACTTTTCTACAGTGTTGCATTTTCATTGGCAGTGAGTATATAATAATAATAATGGATTGCATTTTATATAGCACTTTTCATGATCTCCAAAGATGCTTTACAATGAGTCCATTATTCATTCATTCCATGGACAATGACAGTGGTAAGCTACTTCTGTAGCCACAGCTGCCTGGGGCAGATTGATGGAAATGTGGCTGCCAATCCACGCCAACAGCCTCTCCAGCCACTACCGACTGAACATTTGTTCACATTCACAAACAATGGAGAAAAGGTGTCTTACCCAAGGACACAATGGCAGGATGGGGGAAGCCAGATTTGAACCACCAACCTTCCGGTTATTGGACAACCTGCTCTATTTCCTGAGCCACTACCGCCCTATATATGGGTATCTGGAGTGGCTACCAACAGGAAAAACTCACAAGAACACAATTCTATCATTTTGCCAGAGGTGGCTGGTAAACCTCTGGCAAACCAGATCTGGTCCACCTAAGGGCCGTCATTGCAGGATGTGGGAAGAGTGTAACTACATTGTGTGGGCCAGAACCGGGCCAGTCCAATTTTGCTATGTGGGCGTGTCTTTAATAGCACTTCACTGTAAATGCTCTGCTAGACCAATTAATCCACAGTGAAACATAATTTTTCCGTAATTCTTTTGTTTTTTTTCCCCCTAGAATCTCACTGATAGCTAGCCTAGCCTGGCTAAAGCCTCTGGTTTATGTCAAGTTAGCTGAACTACCAATTTAGTCATTCAAAGTTGTTTCTGTGCTTATTATACCTGCAGGACAATTGTATCAACAACTTATACCACACATGCCTGTTACTGATGCTTTATTTTGGGCTTTTCCTTTCTCATATTCAGTCAATTTTATGTTAGCTCAGACTGTGTTCGCTGCCAACGTAACTAACCAGCTAACAGCCTCAATGTGGCCTGAACCACAGAAATGTTGAAAGAGGGAATAAATCAACTATTTAAAGGTGATGGAGACAAGATTCTGACCTCCTGGCCAGTAGGTGTCACACTTACTCTTGTCCCAACTGGTTGGTAGAGACATGTGATATGAACCTAGCAGTGGCGGACTCTCGGGGCCAGCCTTCTGTGCTGGCCTAAACACCATCTGAGTTACATTTACAACCTTTACAACATATTTGTTCCATGAGGATGTATTAAATTATTCCCAATAGTCATTTTCTCTTTATTTTGTAGCTTTTCTCTTGATTGCACTCCTTCCAGTAGTGTAATGCATGTTAGAGTTTTTTTGTCCAATCATATTTCAGCCATCTGTGTTGCCAGGGTCAAGCAAATCTGTCTTGGGCCTTCAGGAATTAACAGTGCGGCTCTGTAGGTTAAATTAACTGTTAAACTTATCCTGTTGCTTTAACCAATCAGATGTCTTCTGTACGTCCAGGGGTACGCATAGAAGGCATTCGAGAATGTTGGCATTTTTGTGTCTTTTGATCGGATGGTTAGACTCCTCCACCCACACTGCAGAGGATTCTAGCAAGCAAACTGCCTGTGCAAGGACTTGCTTAAGCAGCTAAAATAGCCACCTTATTCCTGGGGTGCCACTGTAGGAACAATTATGGGCGGGACTTCCAGTTTTGGCTGAGGTAGTGTTAAATCAGTCAGCAAGACTGGAGTAGCAGGGGCATTTAAAATAGCGTTTTTAAAAGTTTTTCAAATTCATTTTAATATATAGTCCACATATGTGTTTTGCACTTAAGTGGCAGCTAATTTCTGTCATGACTGATAATGCAAAGCTCACGTGCGAGGCAGCAAACACCAGAGAAGACTCGAAAACAGAGTAAACGTAAAACACAACTTTACTGAAAACCAGAAACACATGCAGCTGGAGAGAAAACGGTGCACGCCGAGGGAAGACACTGCTTGCGGGGAAGAGAACGAGAGCTGGTTAGAGATGAGGAGTGAAATGGGAATAATGAACGGAGCAGGGGTTTATCTTACTACAAGTGAGCAGAGAGCCTGGCAGAGGAACCCAGCCTGGAGTGAAGGAGCCAGCAGGGAGGAGGAAGGAGAGGATATGGGCTGAGGGAGTCTGACTGGATAGTGGAGGCTGTCCAGGGTGAAGGAGATGAAGACGGAGGGAAGCGCACCACAATCCCGGAGACGCACCGCAGAGATGGCAGCAACCTGGGGAGAGAGGAGGAAAAGGAGAATTAGGCTGAGTTCCTATTAATGCAAGTTTAAACTTAGCTTCAGGTAGCTATACCCAACGAGCCAGCGCCAAAGTGTTCACAAGCAGGTCCTCTTAAGCGCTGGCAGTGAAGAGGCAGCAGGTGCATCCACTCATGTAGGTGCACTGATGACCTGCGGAGCTGGGAGCCAAGTGGAGAACCTCCCACAGAAAGGGAGGAGAAGCACACGCACCCGATCATTACAATTTCAGCACTTGTAGTTTTTGTATTTTTTGAATGTTTTGGCATAGTTCTGGTACTTGTTGCTGGTGTTCGTGGTTGTGCCATAGACTGTATAAATGGAGGCTCCTTTGTGGCTCTGACTACATTCTATATCTGCTCTGAGGTAAATCTAATTATGTCTAACATATTTTAACAAAATGCAGCTGACTTTATTGCAGTGGAGACATTGATATATGTGACCCGTGCTGGCAAAATGAGTCAGAATGCACACCGCGTCATTACGAGCTACAGGCACGAGAAGTCACAAATCATGACGCTTTCTTTGTTTGCTAAAGGCAAGTCCGGGGAAAACCCCCGTGGATACCTGGTATCATTGTAAAGCTCAAAAATCATACTTTCTAAAAATACATATGTTTTGGCGGAAGACGTAACTCCCGACCGATAGAACACAAATTTTAAACCTAGCCAAAATATAAACAAATTGGCTTTTTCCGGGTCCGTTTTTGCACACTTCCTACAAATTAACCCAATGACTGCCACAGGCACTCCGTGACACCATAAGCCCCTAGTGGTCAAGATTTTTTTCAAGAAAATATTCAGTTCAGATGTCAGAGATTTTGAAGGCTATAACTTGAAAGTGGTAAGAGATAATGGCTTACTGTCAATTAGAAAGATGTAGAACATGATCCAAGGTTTGAGATAGGAGTAAATTTACACATCTACTTTGCATAATGCGACACAGCCATAAAAAATTACATAATTTTTGGTCAAAAATGGACTTTTGGACATATTTACATAAAAGGATGGTTTTGTTTTCTTGTCACTGGTTTTGTTTTGGGGTTTTTTTTGTTATCTTCTCTTCAAAGTATATGAACCAGAACATTAGTAGAATGTCAACAAACAAAGAAATTCGTCAGACTTACCGCTGGGGAGGCGGCTCTCGCTTCGTCCATTTTCGTCCATCCTGGTCGTTATTTTGCCTTCTGTTGGTCATTTGCGCTTTCAATCCCACATCCAGAAACTCTTATGATTATCCCACCTCAATTTCACTTTTATTCCGCTGCAGTTTGTCTTATATGACGACATGGAACCGGCGCAATTGTTGTCTAGTCACATGGCGCTGGGGGCGGCAGCAGGTGAACATCAACCAGCTTCACCCACCCTCTGTTATAACAAAATGTAAAAATTTACCTTCATAAGCTAAATAATCTCTTTTTAGAATCATAGTTGACAAATTTGGGAGCAAATGGCTCCTCCGTCTGCGATCGAGTACATCCGCAGCGATCCGTAATGTCCACATTTGTTTGTCTTGTGGAGATGCATATTGTGGGGGAATCTGCAGATAGCATCTCAGTCAGGAGGCAGTGATTAAACATAAGAGAATAATAGGCAAGGACGTCCTGGGGAGTTGGCAGGAAGAGGGAGCTGGGGGTTGAAGTGAAATGTATTGTGGAGCTGGATATCATGCAGCTCCTCACCTCCTCACCTTCAGCGCTGCGCGCTGCTGAGAAGGTGATCGGCTGCAAGCTCCCATCCCTCCAGGATCTGTACATCTCCAGGACCCGGAGGCGTGCAGGCCGGATCATAGCCGATCCTTCACACCCTGGTCACGTACTGTTTGCCCCCCCTCCCCTCAGGTAGAAGACTTCGGTCCATTCAGACTAAAACCTCCCGTCACATGAACAGCTTCTTCCCCTCTGCCATCAGACTGCTGAACACTAAGTGACTTATTAGACTCTCGTGCACTATGTACAGCAGCTCAACCAGACTCATGTCAATTCACTGTTTTCTTTTTGCATTACCGACTGCACTATGTGGTACTCCACAATATCTGCTACTCGCTAATATATTTAAAATTGCTTGACTAGTATTACTCATTCATATTCTACATTTTATTGCATGTATAGTTTTTATTTCTATCTTTTATTTTTTCATGTTTAATGTTGCAGCATCGCACCGAGACAAATTCCTAGTTTGTGTACTACATGAACAATGGCAATAAATCTGATTCTGATTCTGATTCTGATTCTGCAGTGTGATATGAAATGTCATGCAGATGTGAGATGATCTGTGGAGCTTATAAGGAGAAACCTGGTTTGGCTGATTCATTGCTTTTCTGTGTATGAATGTTGAGAGTGTTAATAAATTTCGTCTGCTCGTAAACTGGCTTCATTTCCCACACTCTCCACACTGGTGACCCTAGACGTATTATGGAACATGAAGCAAGAACCCCGGAGTCGGCCCGCACGGGAAGCCCCAGCAACGCGGCAAGCATCCCACAGACGGCCCGGACAGGAACCTCCAGCAACACGTGCGCTGTTGCAGTCAAGCTACCGGACTTTTGGCAGCACAACCCACGCTCTTGGTTCCACCACACCGAGGCCCAGTTCGCCCTCCGGGGAATAACGGCAGACGACACCAAGTTTTTCCATGCGGATGCAGCGCTGGACGCTCGCACAGCTCAGCAGGTAGCGAGCCTCCTTGACCAGCCCCCAGCCCACGACAGATACGAGGCTCTCAAAGCCACGCTGATTCGGCGCTATACGCTCTCGGACTGCAAGAGAGCAGAGAGGCTCCTGAGGCGTTCCGAGTTAGGAGATGGTTCGGCCGTCAATCTGATGGAGAAGATGTTGGCGTTAATGGGCACGGACGACGGGCATTTTCTGTTTGCCCACCTTTTCCTCCAGAACCTTCCAACAGAGACGAGAGTGGTCCTGGCCAATTCGCCGTTGCTGGCCGCGCATGACTACCATGCGCTAGCCCAGGAGGCAGACCGGATTATCCTCACCACCAGAGCGCTCATGGTGAACGTGGCGGCGTCGGAGCCCAGTGAGACGACCAGAGGAGGCGAGGAGCCACCGACGGTAGCAGCAGCGGGGGTCAAGGAGCGCCAGAGAGACACGCTCTGCTTCTACCACCGCCGCTTCAGAGAGAACGCACGCAGATGTGCGCCACCGTGCCAATTCAAGCGCTTGGGAAATGCCAGAGCTGGCAGTCGGTAGCAGCTGCGACCGCCAGCGAAGAGAACAAGCTGCTCTACGTGACGGACTCGCGCTCAGGGAGGCATTTCCTTGTAGACACCGGAGCCCAGAAGAGCATCATCCTACCGACCTACGCCCACCGGCTGGCAGGACCTAGCGGCCCCGGGCTGGTAGCAGTAAATGGCTCGGACATTAAGACCTTTGGTGAGAGAACACTGGCTTTATCGCTACACAGCCGTACATACAAGTGGACTTTTGTCATCGCAGCACTGAGTTTCCCAACCCTGGAAGCTGATTTTCTGTGTGCGCATGGTTTATTAGTTGATGTTGCTAACAGGCGCCTGGTTAATGCACTGTCCTTTGACTCTCTCCCCTGTACAGCTCGAGGGGCCGGGCCAGTAACACAAGCCAAAGTCACAGCTCCAGGCGGTAAGTTCCACACACTGCTCACTCAGTTCCCAGCACTCACGGTCCCGACATTTTTAGCGGCCATCGCTAAACACGGGGTGGAGCACTTTATCACTACCACCAGGCCGCCTGTGTTCGCACGACCTCGGCGCTTGGACGCAGCTAAACTGGCCATAGCGTGCGAGGAGTTTGCCAACCTGGAAAGGTTGGGCATCATCAGGTGATCGAACAGCCCATGGGCATCCCCGCTACACATGGTGCTTAAGGCTGAGGGGTCGTGGCGACCGTGCGGCAATTTCCGCAGGTTAAATAACGCCACAGCACATGACTGCTACCTGATTCCCCACATTCAGGATTTTTCCGTTCACCTCACCGGAGCACACATTTTTTCTAAAATAGACCTGGTCCGCGGTTACCACCAGGTCCCAGTGCGCGCGGAGGACATACCCAAAACAGCGGTAATAACTCCGTTCGGCTTGTTCGAGTTTCTGCGCATGCCATTCGGATTAAAAGGAGCGGCACAGACGTTCCAGCGCATGATGGACGCGGTGCTGCACGATCTCCCGTTTGTGTTTGTCTTCCTGGATGATATCCTGGTAGCCAGTGCGTCCGAAGACGAACACGTAACCCATCTCAGGACGGTTTTCCAGAGGTTGGAGGAGCACGGGTTAATAATCAACCCGGCGAAGTGCCAGTTCGGCGTGATGGGGATTGATTTTTTGGGGCACCGCGTCTCACCGGAGGGAGCGATACCCTTGCCCGACAAAGTGCGCGCTGTGGCGAACTTTCCCCGGCCTCAGACAGTCAGGGCGCTGCAGGAATTTTTGGGGATGGTTAACTTTTATAACCGTTTCCTCCCCCGTGCAGCTCAGCTCATGCAGCCACTGTACGCCGCGCTCAAGAGACGGAAACTCGCGGATGGAGTCGAATGGACTCCGGAGCGAGGGCAGGCGTTCTCTGAGGTGAAAGCAGCAATGGCAAATGCCGCACGGTTGGCGAACCCAGACCCGGCGGCCCGGATAGCGCTCCCTACCGACGCCTCGGACGTGGCCATAGGGGCCGTCGTAGAGCAACGTGTCACAGGTTCTTGGCAGCCGCTCGCCTTTTTCAGCAGAGCTTTGCGTGACAGTGAGCATAAATACAGCGCATTCGACAGAGAGTTGCTGGCTCTCCACCTGGCCATACGCCACTTCCAGTTCTGGCTGGAAGGGTGCAGCTTCACCGCGTTCGTGGACCACAAGCTGCTGACGTTCGCGATGGCCAAGGTTTCGGAACCATGGTCGGGCTGGCAGCAGAGACAGCTGGCCGCGATTTCGGAGTTTACGACCAATATTCAGCATGTGTCGGGTAAACTGAATGTGGTGGCAGACTGCCTCTCGCGCGCAGTAGTGGCCACGATCTGCGTAGGGATAGATTATACAGCCATGGCCGCAGAGCAGATTAGCGATACGGACGTGCGCGTGCTCCAGTCTGGACCAACAGGGTTAAGGCTGGAGAGCAGGGTACTGCAAGACGACAGCCCTCCCCTAATCTGCGACGTCTCCATGGGACACCCGCGCCCGGTGGTCCCGGTCGCGTGGCGCCGCCGCGTGTTTGAGTCAGTTCACGCTTTGGCGCACCCAGCAGTTCGCACGTCAGTCAAAATGGTGGGAGCGAAATTCGTGTGGCCAGGCCTGCGCAAACAAGTGAAAGAGTGGGCGGCAGCCTGCGTAGCGTGCCAACGAGCCAAAGTGCACAGACACACGAAGGCTCCTTTGGAGCCGTTTAGGATACCGGCTAAAAGATTCGACCATGTTCATGTGGACCTCGTGGGCCCCCTCCCGCCGTCGCAGGGGTGCACACACCTTCTGACAGTGGTGGACCGCACCACACGCTGGCCAGAAGCAGTCCCGCTGGTGGCAACCACGTCCGCGGACGTGGTGCACACTTTTTTGACAACATGGGTGGCGCGTTTTGGAATCCCGTCGGACATCACGTCTGATAGGGGCCCTCAGTTTGTTTCCGAACTTTGGTCTGCGATGGCCCGCAGCCTGGGTGTTGCAATTCATCGCACAACCGCATACAACCCACAGGCAAATGGGTTATGCGAGCGTTTTCACAGGTCACTGAAAGCAGCACTCAGGGCTTTGTTGACAGATGCAAATTGGGTTGACCGGTTGCCGTGGGTTTTATTGGGGTTGCGTTCCGCACCAAAAGAGGATTTGGAGGCTTCCCCGGCTGAACTGGTTTTTTCTCAGCCACTGCGACTACCGGGGGAATTTTTGCCAGACAATCCCACGCTGGACAGCTGCCCGTCTCAGCGTTTGCAGCGTAGTGCAGACACAGGCACGCTGCCCGGTCCAGCCCACCACTGTTTCCCACGCGCTTTTGTGCCAAAAACTTTGAAGAACGCGGAGTTCGTGTTTGTCAGACACGATGCCCACCACCCGCCATTGCGCCCACCCTATGATAGCCCGTTCAGAGTGCTGGAAACAGGGGACAAGCATTTTTTGCTAGACTTGGGGGGGGGGGGGGTGTCGGGAGAAAATATGCATAGACAGACTTAAGCCCACCTTTGTTGCGGCGGACGAGCAAGTGCTGCTGGCCCGGGCCCCCCAGCGTGGAAGACCCCCACGGAGTATTCCCCAGGCAAACGATTCACCAGGACAGCCACACGGGCAGAGCGAAGTCCCCCCCCCCCCCTCGCCTTGGCCCACCCGCAGTCAGACACACGTCCGGCAGCCCCCCGCCGGCACAGAGACCCCAGTTACAGCAGATATGGGAGGAGACTGAAGCCCAAAAGACATAGTGACTGAAACTCTGTCGGGGGGGGGGGGGGGGTGATGTGGAGATGTATATTGTGGGGGAATCTGCAGACAGCGTCTCAGTCAGGAGGCAGTGATTAAACATAAGAGAATAATAGGCAAGGACGTCCTGGGGAGTTGGCAGGAAGAGGGAGCTGGGGGTTGAAGTGAAATGTATTGTGGAGCTGGATATCATGCAGTGTGATGTGAAATGTCATGCAGATGTGAGATGATCTGTGGAGCTTATAAGGAGAAACCTGGTTTGGCTGATTCATTGCTTTTCTGTGTATGAATGTTGAGAGTGTTAATAAATTTCATCTGCTCGTAAACTGGCCTCCTCATTTCCCACACTCTCCACAGTCTAAACATTTCTTCTTCTCTGGTGTCCAGAAGGATGCTTCTATGTCCGCCATCAGTCCTCCAAGGCAAGAGCAGTAAGTTATACGTGTCTGCCACCTTGTGAGATGGAATCCTTTGTACAACTTAAATCAACTGGGGAGTTTTTGGCCACGTCATATAACATCACTGTTGTGTATGTAAATAGGCTGTAATAGTAAGATGGCGGCCGGGTTGGTCATGGGCTAGACCGGGGTGGCTACTGCCGGTTTCCGCTGGTGACGCCACCCATAGCATAAAGAAGTGGGCAGAAGAGGCTCTGCCTTTTTCATTGTGGAGCCACCTGGTCAGCGGGGCATGTGCTGTAAGCCTGTATATATACAGTACTTAACTCTGTTTGTAATAAAGCTCCGTAAAACTGCAGCAACGGTGTGCTTGCTTTGACTCAGTTATGGACATAACAATCACATGACAGGCGCAGCACTGCGCCTGTGGCAGTGGGGGCGCTATCTGTTCCTTGAAACCTTGCCACAATAAGGGTTAAATATCATTTTGAAGGTCTTTCAATACAGAATATGGAAAAAACATAACCTCAGTTTTGATAATTTCCTCAAACTGACTCATTTTGCCAGCATGGGTCACATATCTCAGAGCTTTTATTTGTTTACAGCGTTAGCATCTTAGCAGTGGCGCTAACAAACGGCGCTACTGTCTGCCAGGCCACTTTTTAAGGTCATCTTCCTTTCCCTAGGTAGTCGTGGGAAGTAGAATGACTATATTACTGTTTTTGAGGTGCAAAAGACCGTGTTTCTGCATTTCTTATGCCAAAGTCATTGTTTTTTAAAAAGGACAAGTGTCCCGTTTCAGTGACAACCATACATTCTAAACGAGTACCGGAAGTTGCTACCATAATTCACGCAGCGCATATCATGGGCCTAGGAATAAGGTGGATACTGTATCTGTTTAAATATAATAGCTGTTTTTCCATCCACAATGGCTGACAGGGGAGAGAAAATGATTTGGTCGCTGATATTTTAAAAAAATCAATTTTCCAGACAGACTTTTCAAGAAAAGTTGGTCATTGTGAAGAGAGGTCGGCCAACCCTGAAGCTAGCAGGCCTGTCTTAGCCGAGGAAAGGATTTGTCCGTCACTTCCATATTAGCAATGAGTGGTATCTTTGGATTACAACCTCCAAGGAGTGCTGCAAATTATCTTGCTGGGAATGTCTGTTGTTTACAACTGATGGAGTAGATACTTGGAGTCAGACAGGGTTTGCAAACTTGAGCTGTCTGTCACACCATGATAATTTAGGCAGCGTTCGCCAAACGTATAAAAATTGGTCTAAAACGCTGGGATACACTGGAATTTTCACTTTTGGCCATATCCATTATGTATCCATAACGACTTGGACATATAATTAAGTAATATTAACTTAAACCAACTAATGCTTAGTGTCTTGCAACATTCACAGCTTATGCGCAACAACAGTATAACTTCTGCATAGCACAGTCATGCCAAACTGCCATTGCCTCCCGATCCATGAACCCTATTTTTGGGAGAGATGATCTCTGTTCATCCGAGACGATTCTCCCCTCCAGAGACCACGGTGGGGGTGTGACTGACCTGGCAGAGCTGTCAAATCTGTCTGGTCAGTCACACCTAAAACAGCTGATGTGACACGTCAGGAACATCAGATAACAGTTGTCACAACCTGGCTCAAAGGCACACGAATTGATGGAAATAAAAACATTTATTTTCAATAAAATGAAAAAAATAAAACCAAGATAATACATAGTGTGCTTTTGCTGGGAGGCACAGCCAACAGCAAAGTAAACAGCTGCGCTTTGCGCTTCAAGCGATCAGCTGATTGAATCCTCCTCCTCCGGTGTTCTGACATTTTGGCATATCTATCAGGAAAACACAGGACAGATGATTGTAAAGACTTCAGTTAAATATAAAAAAATCCTGACAGGTCCTATGTGTTTAGCTCTGTGTGTGTGTGTGGGGGGGGGTTGTTTGTGTGTGTGTGCATGTGTGTGAGTGTGTGCGCGTGTGTACGCGCTGCAGGCAGAGAGCTTGAATGGGTTTTTCCTGTGAACCAACACTGCAAATGTGCCATTTGCTCCGCGAATGTGGGACGTATCAGCCATACACTGGATACTGTGGTATATGGGAAACGGCACTTTATTGTGAAGTGCAGTGTGGTGACGTGGACTTCCTGTCACGTTACCGCACTGCACTATATCGTGGGCGGGCCACCATCTTAGGTCCTCTTTGACCGGTGCCCATCGCCAGGTGCCTGCCATGTAACCGCTAACAGAGTTCCATCAATAAAGCTGTGTTCGCCAACTCCATCTTGCCTCATTCATCACCCAGGTATTTTCTATACATAACATTTGGTGATCGAGGATTAACTCATGGAGGCATGCATCACACCACTTCGTCCCTTTCTCGAGCTTCTGGGTGAACTGCCGGTGCCTTGGCCCAGGCGGTTTGAGGTCTTCCAAACCTACATCACCGCGCTGGACCTCAGACAGCTCGACAAGCTAAGGGCACATGTGCTTCTCGTCCATAACCTGAGTATCATGGGCCAGCGAGTTCTGCAGACACTCGGAGCGTCAGACTCCTTCAGGGACGTCACGGAGCTGCTAGCCAACCAATTCCACACCCCGGATAGCGTGACTGCCCGGAGGATTCGTTTTAAGCAGCGACATCAGCGGGTAGGTGAGCCTATCCACCAGTTTGTCACGGACTTGAGGCAGCTAGCTAGCGAGTACCACTTTGGGCCATTCGAAGATGAAATGGTATGTGACCAGCTTGCGGAGCACATGTGCAGTGCCGCACTGCGGGCTAGGCTACTCACGGCATCCAATGACTTAACATTAGCCAGAGCTGTCGAATGAGCGCTCCAGCTGGAGGCTGCAAACAAGCTAGCTTCGGAGCTAACCTGGCGCCAATCACAGAGGCCGCTGGGGCCTCCCACCACGGCAAATGTTGCAGACTCAGAAAGCGAGGATAGCTTGGATGATGACATTACAGAAACCAATGCTGCCAGCCGAAGGTCTGCCCTGGGAAAACCCCTGTGCAAGGGATGTGGGTCTGCAATGCACCGAAACAAGGTCAAGGACTGCCAGGCTAGAGGAAAATGTTGTAGCACATGTAGAGGCTTGAACCATTATGCTAGAGTATGTTGTGTATCTGAACCGGAGAGCCCACGGGAGAAATCACTCCGCCTGCCCCCAACAACCATCCATTTGGTGTCCCCCAGCACAAACGGGTACACGTACTGCACAGTGGAGTTGGACGACGTGGAGGTGTCGCTGCTGCTCGACATGGGGGCAGAGGGGTTGTTGCTGAATTGGGCCACGGTGAGGAAGTTCTTCCCCCACTACAGGATTAGAGGTAACCTGGCACTGTTGCATGGCTATGGAGGTGGCAGGCTGTGCACGGTTGGAACTTTGGAGTTAACGGTCCGGTACAAATCTGCAAAGATGGTTGACTTCACATTCCACGTGTCAGTGTGAGGCGATAACATCATGGGCTGTGATTTGTTTTACGGACTGGGTTTCGCCATTAAAGATGGTGTCGGGAACAAATGGTCAGGTTGTGGCCGCTGGAACCCTCTGGTTCCGGTGGTCAAAGAGAATGTTGTGTGGGATGAAGAGCTAATAGACACCACGGCAGTCAAGCAGGACCAGTTTCACTCAGGTTTGGCGCAGGAAAGTCTCAGTTCCGGCGCTCGGGACAGAGTAGAGGGGGGTACCGAGCGGGGCAGCGGGGCACCTGCTTCACCAAGTCACACCATGCTTGCCCCAGATGCCTCCAGAGCTTGGTCACAGGAGCATGGAGGGTCTGCAGCTTCGACAGTGACCGCTTCAATGGTTTTAGAAGAGGACGAGGCCAGACCGACGAGCATGGGGTTACCACATGCTCAGCAGCACCACGTCAGGCCGAGCCGGGCCTCGCTGAAGGTTTTGGACTTGGTTCGGGGTGATGAATGTGCATGACGAAGATGGGCCAAACGACAGCCAGCAAAACACTGAGGATGTCTGCGCATAATGGCGAAGTTGGACGCAGCATACTTCCAGTTGTCCGATGGCTCATCAAGGCACACCAATCAGCTTCGGCATGTCCAGGAGGATGCGCTGGGTGATAAGGCTGGTTGGGAGTTGGTGTTGGTGGTGAAGGAGTGGGGCTCCGCTGTCCAGAAGATTAGCCTTCGTCCCAGGGGCTTGCTGCTTCCAGGGACGTGCTTGCTGAGGGGTTGCCCTGGGCCCCCCCCATGCCAGTTCTACCTCTCCCACCCAAGTGACTGTGCTGTAAAAAGGGTGTTTGTAATTCTTGTGTTTTATGCATGCATGTTATGATATGGGGTGATTTTTGTGTTTGTATTTTAGTTTAGGAGCACGGCAAGTAATTTTAGTTTAATGAAGGACTTTTTTTTTAGCCATTGGTGGCAGAATAATCCACCATGCCATGCAGGCTGTGTGGCAGTCCACCCGCCAGCCCTATTTTAGGTTGTCCTTAGTGAGTGTGTTCTGTCAATTTAGTACATTAGTTTTCATTATTTTAGTGCGTGCTTGGGGTCCTAAATTGGGGGGGAGGGTCAATTGTGTGTGTGGTTTTGGACTTTTCTAAGGGGGGGAGGAAATGTGGTATATGGGAAACGGCACTTTATTGTGAAGTACAGTGCGGTGACGTGGACTTCCCGTCACGTCACCGCACTGCTCTATATAGTGGGCGGTCTACCATCTTAGGTCCTCCTTGACCGGTGCCCATCGCCAGGTGCCTGCCGTGTAACTGCTAACAGAGTTCCATCAATAAAGCTGTGTTTGCCAACTCCATCTTGCCTTATTCATCACCCAGGTATTTTCCATACATAACAGATACGTCGGAAAATTTTCAGCATGCTGAAAATTAATTTTCAGAAGAGCTTGGCAAACAACGCTGTATACCAGCATGCTCTTAACTTAGACAAAACTTAGCCATAACTGATTGATGTACCCCAGCGTATTCTCCAAATTTTTCATACGTTTTGTAAACACTGCCTAAATTGTCCAGGTGTGACAGGACCTTAACCAAAGCAGCAGCGAGGCACCAAAGCATAGCCACCAGGTGGACAAGCAACAGTACTTTTAAACCTTTGGGGAAACAAGTGGATCTGCAGCTCAACGAACGAGTGCACAGGGAAACAGAGCTCTACAATAAAAAGGTAAAGATTTTTAAAACTATAATTTTATAGTTAAAGTTATCTTTAACATGTTTTGGGTGGACGGTCCTACAGGCTATTTTTATGACGTTTGGTATGAATGGCACTTAAATCGGGTAGATCACCACTGAAGGCCTAGTTGTAAAATATATGGTCTGCCACTGGAACCCAGTTATGCTACTGGCTGTGTGACATCCTAATGGGCCACCATAGTCTCATCATCCAACAGCACAGATATAAATATTATGATTGTTTTGCACCCATAAAAATTTTTACTTCTTTTTTTCCATCAATATATTCTTTTTTGAATTGTTGATTCGGTTCTCTCTCTTTAGCTGTCAGGCATATTTATTGAACGTTACATAAAACAGAACATAACAGCAGCATATAGACATCTCTCCTGTTGTGTTCAGACAGGTGTGCCGTGACACAGTACGTGGTGACGTCACATTCTGACATGCTGTAACCTTAGGAACAACAGTATGGCTGATACCATAACCAGTGTTTGGCAAGTTACTAAAAAATAGTAACTAATTACAGTTACTAGTTATTTCTTTTCAAAAGTAATTGTTACTTTACCAATTACTGCATGATTAAAGTAACTAGTTACTGTGATGGTTCTGTGTGTACTCTGCCTTCCTCTCTCCCTCTGATTAGGCTCACGCCCTGCAGCCTTGTTCCTCACCTGCTGCCAATCAGGCCCTTTAAATGGGGTGCTGTCCCTTCACTCTGCCTGGTGATGTTAACCTGCACACAGCCTGTACCATGTTCTGAGCTCTGCTTCATGATATTATTCTGTAGTGATGGCCAAATGAAGCTTTCTTGAAGGCTTGAGGCTTTTCATCAAAATGGTTCATATAGACGAAGCTTCATTTGCTCTACTAGACCATCTAGTGGACAAAAAGTATACAATATGCAGATTTTTACAAGGGCATTATTGGTTTAGTGTGGATTTTTTTTCTTTTAAGAAATATAAATGATCATAAAGGAAAAAAGAAATAAAACTCGGGTGACTACAGTTGGTGTGCTTATGCTACTTATCCATTTTTACTAAGAAATGATAACTTTTCAACAGTCTTTGGACTAAGGCGATTTTTTTCTCGATTATTTCACCAGCTTTGGAGAATACTCTCTCACAGAACACAGAGGATGCAGGTGTGCAAAGGAAGGCTACTGCAAGTTTGTACAGTGTAGGGTAGACACGTTTCTGTCGTTCTCAGTACATTCACCTCTGTCCTTATTCTCATGCAGGGCACGATCGTGCCTCAGCATAATGATGTGTTATTGTTGTATTCAAGCTCTTTGAAACACAACAGACACTTCACCTTGCAAACAAAAATAAATCTAAAATAAATTACAAAGACGGCCCCACTGGGACTTAAACCCCAGCCCCCCAGTTGCAGGGCAGATGTTCTACCTTTAGGCCACTACTCCAGTTACAAGAAATATCCACTATTTGTGAAAAATGCACCAATGGGAGAAATGAGATCAAAATGTTCCCAAACAGGAGAAGTCCATGTTTTTGGTACTGGCACTATCTCAAAATTGGCTGCGACAAACTCCATACACAGTTAAAGATCAACAACACAAAACGTGAGGGACAGAGATTTTCATTGTGTATCGCTGCTCACTTTATTTCATGTTGCGTGCAAAATTATGAACAACTTCCTGACCCAGTTTTGTGGTACGACCGACTGGCAAGGCTAACGACGTCATCACATACATCAGCAATACACGCCTCGAAACACGCTTTGCCAAATATTTCCTGGAGAAGCTCGGAGCACGCTCTGAAGCTCCAGAGTCAGTTGTCCCATCACTATTATTCTGCCTTGCCGTGTTTTTGATCTTGTGCTTGTTAGACTCTGAGGCTGCCTGCTTTATTGGATTTATCTGCCCACCTGCATCTAGTCTACTGTGTCCTGACCCCTGCTTGCCTCTGGATTCTGGAAATACCCTTACAGACTGGATTTGGATTTTTTTGGATTGTGCACATCCTCATTCCCCAAAGTAAGTCGACTTACCATCATTATATTCACTACTCTTCACTCTCACTCCCCAGCGCTCGGGCTTGGCCAGCCTGTCTCCAACTACCCCCTGGAAACACCCCAGCAGCACCACAGCACCTCTCTCCCTGGCAACCTGCTCCCAGCCGTTCTCCTCTGCAGAAGTGTAAGCACAAAGAAATCAACTTTAAAACCTCATCATCAAAGCTGCTTACAGGGAACCAACAAATCCACTTTTTCTTAAATTAAAAGCTCTCAAGTTGAAAGATCTGGTTGACTTTAAAACTGCAGTAATAATGTTTAAAGTGAAGAATCTATCACTGCCCGCAAATATCCAAAAGTTGTTCCAAATAAGGGAGAAACAATATCATTTCAGAGGAACATGTATATTTCAAAAACCTTCAGTGAGAACTACCACCAAGCAACACTGTGTTTCAGTGCAAGGAGTCAGATTATGGAACGATTTTGGACCTGAATTAAAATCATGTACAACGCTTGGACAATTTAAACAAAAACTAAAGGAAGAAATACTCCAAACATATATACAAGATGACATGTAAAATCACATAAGGATTGTCATATCCAGTCTGTGTTGTGTTGTTACTTAGTTTTTTTTTTGTCACATTTTGTCTTAGCTTTGTTCTGAATTGTAATCGCTCTTGTTTTGTTTTTCTTTTGAATTCTTGGATGGAATATGGGTGGGCAATATAAGCTGCGGCTTCAGCCATCACCCTTTTCAGATAACTTATGTTGAACTGTATAATCAGAGGAGTTCTTGTTTAATTTGACCTTGTTGGATTTTTTCGCCTTTGTTATATTATTCTGTTTCTTTTTAATCTTTACTTTTAATCTATCCGAAATAAAGATTCATTCATTCATCAAATTTGCATTCAAAAGACTATCTTAACACTGCATAGAACTTCGAATAGGCCAGATGTAATGTATTATGAATACTAGAAAAGCACTCGGAGAGCGCAGACCTCCGCCAAGCGCCACAGTTCCTCCCATACAGTGTTTAACATCATAAATAAAATATTGAAAATGGCCCTATCTCGCAATGTTAAATAAAAAAAATAAATAAATAAATAAAGAATCCTTTAAAAAATTCCTGGATCCAGACGGTGATCGGATCACCACCAAAATCTAATCATCTCTAGGATACCCCATTTCTGACAATCTGTGAAAATTTCATGAAAATCCGTCCATAACTTTTTGAGTTATCTTGCTAACAAAGAAACAGACAAACAGACAAACCAACGCTGATGATCACATAACCTCCTTGGCGGAGGTAACTAGAAGACTAGAAATATCAGCAGGGTATACTAGCACTGTATAACACACGTGCGTAATGACGGCAAAATCGCTCTGATATTTTATGTGTTTACATGATACACCAAGCATGACAAGGCTTGCAATTACACAGCACATGTTCTTCAGAATCTTAGGCATTATATAAAATGTATTCTGAATGAATGAATGAATGAACCTTTATTTCGGATAGTACAGGTTAAAAGGAACTGAATAATATAGCAAAAGGGGGAAATAAAATCCAACAAGGTCAAATTAGACAGTAACTCCTCTGATTATACAGTTCAACAAAAGTTATCCGAAATGGGTGATGGCTGAAGCCGCAGCTTATATTGCCCACCCATATTCTATCCAAGAATTCAAAAGAAAAACAAAACAAGAGCGATTACAATTCAGAACAAAGCTAAGACAAAACGTGACAAAAAACTAAGCTACAACACAACACAGACTGGATATGACAATCCTTATGTGATTTTACATGTCATCTTGTATATATGTTTGGAGTATTTCTTCCTTTAGTTTTTGTTTAAATTGTCCAAGCGTTGTACATGATTTTAATTCAGGTCCAAAATCATTCCATAATCTGACTCCTTGCACTGAAACACAGTGTTGCTTGGTGGTAGTTCTCACTGTAGGCTTTTGAAATATACATGTTCCTCTGAAATGATATCGTTTCTCCCTTATTTGGAACAGCTTTTGGATATTTGCGGGCAGTGATAAATTCTTCACTTTAAAC
Organism: Pholidichthys leucotaenia; assembly: GCA_020510985.1. NCBI lineage: Eukaryota > Metazoa > Chordata > Actinopteri > Cichliformes > Pholidichthyidae > Pholidichthys > Pholidichthys leucotaenia. Next base: position 145,805,976 of record CM035847.1, read on the forward strand.
ATTATTATTGCAGTTTTAAAGTCAACCAGATCTTTCAACTTGAGAGCTTTTAGTTTAAGAACAAGTGGGTTTGTTGGTTCCCTGTAAGCTGCTTTGTTTATTATTCTAATAGCTCTCTTTTGAAGCATAAAGAGTGGATATATGTTTGTTTTATATGTATTTCCCCATACTTCTTTACAATATGTCATGTATGGGAGTATTAATGAATGATACAAGGTATATAGTGTGGGTTGATTCAGCAAATATTTCACTCTGTGTAATATTGCAATTGATTTGGATACTTTACCTTTAATATAATTAATATGTGACTTCCAACACAGTTTATTATCAATTATTACTCCAAGAAATTTAGTTTCAGATACCCTTTCAATCTCTACACCATTTACACTGAGTTTAGGTACTGAGTTGTTGTGATGGTTGTTAAAGACTATAAATTTTGTCTTACTTAAATTGAGCGTTAATTTGTTTGAATCAAACCACAGTTTAAGCTTTCCTAATTCCTTTCCGAGTGTATCCAAAAGTTGTTCCAAATTGTTTCCACTGCATAATAGATTAGTGTCATCGGCAAACAATATTAAGTCCATTTTTTATGAAACTTTACATATATCATTTATATACATATTGAATAATAGTGGCCCCAAAACTGAACCCTGTGGGTCTCCACAGGTAACCTTCAGTAACTGTGAGTTTTTGTTACTAACACATACATACTGATATCTATTCTTTAAGTAACTACTTAACCAGGACAGTGCTACCCCTCTAATACCACAATTTTGTAGTTTCTTTAATAATAAATTATGATCTACTGTATCAAATGCTTTTTTAAGATCCAGGAATACTCCAACTGAATACTCTTTATTTTCAATGGCTGTTGATATTTTTTCTATAAATTCCATTAGAGCAAATGCAGTTGTCCTCTTGTGTCTGAACCCATATTGCTGCTCACACAATAAATTATTCTTCAGTATGAAGTTGTCAATTCTCTCATAGAATATTTTTTCAAGTATCTTGGAAAATTGCGGCAATAGTGAAATTGGTCTATAGTTTGAGAATTCCCCTCTGTCACCCGTCTTGTATATCGGAATTACTTTAGCTATTTTCATTGCATTGGGAAATATACCTGTTTGGAGAGACAGGTTACAGATATACGTCAGTGGTTTTACTAAGCATTCAATAATACTTTTGACTAAGAGCATGTCAATACCATCACAGTCCGTAGATGTTTTACTTTTAAACGATTTAACAATTTCAATGACCTCTCTTTCGTCTGTGTTCTTTATGAAAATACAGTCTTTTATAGCAGTGTTATTGCATATTGTATCACCTGTAGGCACCGTAGTGGGTATTTCTTGAGCCAAATTAGGACCAATGTCCTAACCAATGTCCCTTTAGATGTCGAATCCATGGTCCATTTGCCAGGGTTGAAGTGCAGTCGTGCAAACGTCTGCAGCAGTTTACATCGTGTTTACATCTCGCCATGTACGCATGCCTCTCCGGGATTTCGCACGAGAATAGAAACCTCAATACCCTCAATAGCGATAGCGTTAGCTTAGCAAACGCTTCAGGTAAAGCGTAGCGGTGAACCACGAAAAGAAACGCTACTCAGTTTACTCACAGAGCCCGGTGAAAGGCGAATAAAGGGGTATTTCTACTTCAAAAGCTGGTTCAACCAAGGTGGAAATTCAGCCTGTGCGTGTGCGTCACAAATGTTGATCCGATATTCACTGTTGGTTAGTGATTTTAGTGGCAAAATCAGCAACTTTGTTTCAGCACTGAAAAAGTGTGACTATCCCGGCCGCCATCACGTGTTGCTCTGTTCTAAATTTAGATACGATTCCTAGCGATCTCGTGTTTGGAATTGCTTTCGTGTTTTTTTTACGATTTAAAATTTTTGGACTGAATTTTTAGTCAAAAAACGTAATTTTGATTAATAAAGTCATAACCCGGAATGGGGTCTTGAAAACCGGAACCATTACGGCAAAACCGGAGTAGTTGGCAGGTATGTTATAATGAAAGTTTTAAGGAAAACAACATGGCTTATTGAATATACTTTTAAACTAAGTTAACAGAGTAACTTAGTTTAAAAGTTTGCCCGAACAAAGTTTGCACATTACTGTCATGTTCTTGTCCTTTCACTCAACATATTCAAAGGAATGAGCATATCTCCAGCCACCAAACACCGATTTACTCAACTCTTCCATTTGCATGATTCCTCCCGGCTGCTGCAAGTGCCGTTTGTGTTATGTCTGGAGTTACCATATAATGACAAGGCCAGCTGCACAGTCGAACTTAGCTTTATTGAAGGGGTTGGCAACACACAAGATAGCTACCAGGCAGGAGCATCGGATTCGGCAAGGAGGCGAGACTTACTATGTGCCCGCTGATATTTATAGGAGCGTAATGGCGGAAACGGAAGTGGGCCGCTACTGCTTCTTCTTCTACTGTTTATTGGCAGTGCAGCTGTTTTCCCGCTTGGTAAGTCATTAAAAAGAAACGCTAGTAACGTGATCTTTTCAGATTAATAACTTTAACGGGATTACTACATTTATCAGACTAACATGTTACATTACTGCGTTACACCGAACAGTAATCAGATTACTGTAACGCGTTACCCAACACTGGCAGTGAAGAAGCTCTTTGCAACAGGTCACATTAACTGATGGCTGTGTCAGCTATGGTAGGGTCAGTTAGTATTTATTTGCGCTAAAAATATCTATCCATATTAATAAAACGAGTAACGCATCTGAACAAATTTCAGTAACTGTAATGCATTACTGAATTTTTAAACAGTAATTTATTTACACAGCATGTTACTGCAAAGGGGCTGCACGGTGGCGCAGTGGTTTAGCACTGTGGCAGCACAGTTTTACCCTCGGCCGGGGGACCGCGGGGATCATGAGATTGTGGGTTCGATCCCAGCCCCCGACCAACAGTGAGCTGTGTGGAGTTTGCATGTTCTCCCCGTGTTGCGCGGGTTTACTCCGAGATTTCTCCGGTTTCCTCCCGCACACCAAAAACATGTAGGTTTAGGGCGCTCGCGCACGCAGCGACCAGCAGCCGGTGGCTTGTCACCAGACTGCAAACCAAGTCTACCTACGGGTACAAATAAGTAACAAAAAAAACAAAAAAAACAAACAAACAAAAAAAAAAGGTAGTGGCATTACAGTAACGTGTTACTCCCAACACTGACCATAACACAGTGAGTAAGGGCAGCTATGTGTGTTACGTGTCATCCATGAGTCCTCCAACGCGTGCTTGCCACCTTCTAAACTGGCAGATCAGTACAAATTGCCAGTACAGCTGGGGAGTTCAAGGGATGTCAGAGTGAGCTGACAGGTGCAATCGCTGCGCTGTGCCACTGGGAGCGTGCGACCTGTCCATGAAATGGGGCCAGTTAAAAGGTTAATTATATAATGAATTTTCAGTGTTATTAAGGTGTGCTATCCTGTTGAAGAAGTACTCAAGTCATCTGATTGGCTCAGTCAATCACCAGCCAGTCTCTGTTGGGCAACGGCCCCTTTCATTTTATTGGTTGGTTACAGACAAAGAACTGTTTTCTTATTGGACCAGAGTTCATTCAAACCTCCCACGACGGAAGACCATTGGTTCCCTATCATGTCAGTCAGGTTTTCCCCATGAAACTTCCTTGGTTTTAAGGGAAAAACGCCCAGTGGGAGGGAGAGAGTTGTTGTTGTTCTGTGTGAAATGTCTGTGTCCTACTTCTAATGCTCCTTTCCTTTAAATGTCTGGGAAATACTTTTTTTCCTTTTGAGTTCAACTTCTCATTATACGGAGTTTCCTATTTTATTCTGTTAAACTTTGCTATTGATTTTCTTTAAATCCACTGTGTGTTTTAAAAAGGGGATGGATCATTTCCCTCACACTGGCTTGAATAATTTTTTTAATCTTGTCTTTCCAATTCTGTGACCTGGATCAGATTTTGAACTATATCTAATTATTCAGACCCAAGAATGCCACTGAAAGATTCTCGTGTCTGCATGGCATATTACGCAACCAGCGAAGCAGACCGCCCGTAATTCTACTGGAGAAAAAGCCCCAGGAAGCAGCTGGCAACCAAGGCTGCCCAGAAAAGCGCTCCAGCCACTGGCGGAGTGAAGAAGCCTCATTATCGCAGTCAGATCCCAGCATGTGACTGCTGTACTTTGGAAGAAATATCTGCGGGCAGATATTCTCTGGTATCATCTCAAATAAAGCTTCAGCTAAGGATCCAGCTGAAGAAGACAACACCAATGTTTTGTGAGCCCGACTACTTTGTTTCATCTGCTGAATAATGCGATGGCTATTGCCCTAAGTATGTCATAATTTGTCTCAGGTTTAAAAACTAGTTCATACTCTGATCAGAGCTATAGAATTAAAGAGAAATAATATTCCTCTTGTTAAAATCCCAATTCTTTGATTGAAAGATCCAAGAATAAGCCGGAGAATTCTTCAATTCAAAGATGCAACATTTATTCAGAGGTCACATGTAAAGCATGTGACCTGTCACAAGGTTGACTTGATCTGTCGCAAGATCTGTGGTGGACTGTGCCAGTCGGTGCATTGTGACATGCACTACACAAAGAGCAGAGATAAACAAACCTATCATCTGGTCAGTCACTGCAACAGATACGGGAGTCAGTTTGTCTTGGCTTGTCCTTGCCACTGATAATACCTTTATTTGTCAAGAATGTGCTGCTAGTCCAGCAAAAGCTAGCAGTACTCAAATACTTTGCAAGCAGTTTCATGAAATGGTCAATCAGAAAGCAACTCATACCAGCTCAGATGTCGCCCGGGCTTACAAGGTCAGCGCTGATCTGTTCACACTCCGACAGGCAGCGAAAAGTAAGCTAGGAGCAGGAAGACAAAAGAAGAGGAAAACAGCAGCCTTGTGTGTAGCAGAATGGAATGTATGCACTCTGTTGGACAGAACAACATCACAGCGCCCAGAAAGGCAGACCGCGCTTGTGGCCCTGGAAATGAACAGGTACAATGTAGACATAGCTGCACTTAGTGAAACAAGATTGCCTGGATATGACAGCTTGGAAGACCATGGGTACATCTTCTTTTGGAGTGGGAGATCAACTCAAAGGAGGGAAGCAGGAGTGGGCTTTGCAGTTAGAAAGGAGATAGCAGCAATGCTTGACGAGGAACCGGTGCCAATCAACGACAGGACAATGACTATGAGACTCCCACTACAGCGGAAGATGTATGCCACACTCATCAGTGTATATGCCCCAACAATGACCAACAGAGGAGGTGAAGGAAGAGTTCTACAGTGATTTACGTGAGACTATCAGGCGTGTACCGACTGATGACAGGCTGATACTCGTTGGAGATTTTAATGCCAGAGTTGGTTCGGACACTGAGAAATGGAAAGGAGTGCTAGGCAGTCATGGAGTAGGCAAGTGCAATGCTAATGGAGAACTTCTACTTGCACTATGTTCAGAGTACAACCTTGTGATAACCAACACTCTATATAAGCACAAGGACACACACAAGAAGACATGGATGCACCCAAGATCCAAGCACTGGCACTTATTAGACTACATCATAGTCAGGCAGAGAGACATAAGGGATGTATTGGACACCAGAGCGATGAGAGGTGCGGACTGTGGTACTGATCATGTTATGCTGAGATCTAGATTAAAGATTTGGAGATGAAAACAGCACTACAGGACAGGTGCGAAGCCACCACGGAAGCTAAACGCTAGTGCACTAAAAGGCCAAAAGAAGCAGGAAGAACTTACACAGGAAATGGATGAAAACTTGGGACTGCAACAACTCAGAGAATGACATAGAAGAGAAATGGGCAACGCTGAAGGATACGGTGTATCAGACTGCAAGTGATGTATTAGGCCACCCCGAGAGGAAACATTAAGATTGGTTTGATGAGCATGATGAACACCTGAAGAAACTACTAGAAGTGAGGAATACAGCTAGGCAGGAAAACCTACAGTGTAACACAAGGTCGAAGAAGAAATACTCAAAGGCTCAGAGTGAGCTACAGAAGTACACCAGAGAGATGAAGTCCAACTGGTGGATGAAAAAGCGGAGAAACTTCAAACTGCAACAGACAAAAAGGACATGAAAACATTCTTCACAGGTTTGAGAGAAATCTATTTTTTTTTTGTTACTTATTTGTACCCATAGGTAGACTTGGTTTGCAGTCTGGTGACAAGCCACCGGCTGCTGGTCGCTGCGTGCGCGAGCGCCCTAAACCTACATGTTTTTGGTGTGCGGGAGGAAACCGGAGAAATCCCGGAGTAAACCCGCGCAACACGGGGAGAACATGCAAACCCCACACAGCTCACTGTTGGTCGGGGGCTGGGATCAAACCCACGATCTCATGATCCCCGCGATCCCCCGGCCGAGGGTAAAACTGTGCTGCCACAGTGCTAAACCACTGCGCCACCGTGCAGCCCATCTATGCCCATCTATGGCACTAAACCAAGAGGATTGATCCCACTAAAGGCTAATGGATGGTGAAACAGTTTTGTAGGAGAAAGACAAGATCCTGGACAGATTTGCAGACCACTTTGACCAACTACTGAACAACCCTGGAGATCTAACTGAAGAGGCTAAAGAAGCTCTAGTGCAGAGACCAGCTGTATCAAGTCTGGATGAACCACCAAATTTTGATGAACTACTGGCAGCTATCAGGACAACACAGGATGGTAAAGCTCCAGGAAGGGATGGAATTCCAGCAGAAGTGTAGAAATTTGGTGGTGTTCAGCTGACCAACTGCCTGCACAAGCTCATCCAAGAGATATGGGATGCCCAGAAAGTACCTCAAGAATGGAAGGATGCAAGTATTGTGCCTTTGTTCAAGAAAGGTGACAGGAAAGATTGTGGAAATTACCAAGGTGTATCACTGCTAGCCACTGTTGGTAAGATTCTCTCACGTGTACTACTGAACAGACTCAATGAACACATCTCACAGAATGTACTACCGGAAACCCAGTGCAGCTTTAGAAGTGGAAGAAACACAATGGACATGATTTTCTGCTTGAAACAGGTTCAAGAAAAGTGTATCGAACAGAACATGCCGCTTTATGTAGTCTTCATAGACTTCAGTAAAGCCTTCGATACTGTTTCGCGACAAGGACTTTGGCAGGTACTCAAGAAATATGGCTGTACAGAGAAGTTTGTCAGCCTGATCGAGGCACTCCATACAGGTATGCAAGCAAACGTGGCAATGAGTGGTTCAGTATCTAAAGACTTTTCAGTCAGCAATGGGGTGAAACAAGGGTGTGTGCTGGCGCCTACACACTTCTCGCTATATCTGGCAGCCATGCTTGAGGTGGCCTTCAAAGACACTTCAGAAGGAGTAAAGCCAAGAGTAAGACATTGATAAAGGTAGTAATAGAAATGCTCTTTGCACACAATGTGGAAGATATGCAATCTTTAGTGGAGAAATTTGCAAGAGCAGCTAGACAATTCAGCCTCCAAATCAACATCAAGAAGACAGAGTGCCTTTATCTACCACCAAAGTTCCAGTTATCAACATCACTATCAGAAGAGATCAGCATTGGTACAGAGCCACTAGTCAAGTGCAAGACTTTCAAGTATCTAGGGAGTACTGTTTCAGAGAATGCTAGGCTGGAGGATGAACTATCTCTCAGAATGGGAAGAGCGAGCGCTGTGTTTGGAAACTTGAGGGAGAGACTGTGGAACAATCAACATGTGTCTATCCGTGTGAAATATAAAGTGTACAGAGCAACAGTACTGGCTACTCTATTGTATGGTGCTGAAACTTGGACTGTCTACAGAATGCAGGCGAAGAAACTCCACGCGTACATGATGAGACATCTTCGAGCCATAATGAACATCTCATGGAAAGACAAGATAACCAACATAGAAGTGTTGAAACGAGCTAGTCTACCATCAATGGAGGACATGCTAATACAGATGAACCCGAGATGGCTCGGACATACTGAGAGGATGGACCATGAGCGTCTCCCTCGACAGTTACTTTACTCACAGTTATGCAAGGGCAAACGCAATCAGGGTAGACCAAGGCTCAGATTTAAAGACACTGTAAAAAGAAACTTGAAGAAGTTGAATATAGACAGGAGTTCCTGGCAGTGGAAGGCTAAGGACAGAGCTGTGTGGAGGAATCTGATCATACCTTAATGAAACAGTCATTGTCGCCCACAACAGACTGCTATGATGATGATTTATTTTTTTTGGGACTTATTTTGTACCCGTAGGTAGATTTGTTCTGCAGTCCGGTGACCAGCCACCAGCTGCCGGTCACTGCGTGTGCAAGCGCCCCTTAACTCCCTAACCTGCATGTTTTTGGCATGTGGGAGGAAACCGGAGAAATCCCGGAGTAAACCCACGCAAACACGGGGAGAACATGCAAACTCCACACAGATCACTGTTGGCTGGGGGCAGGGATCGAACCCACGATCTCATGATCCCCGCGATCCCCCGGCCGAGGATAAACTGTGCTGCCGCAGTGCTAACCAATGCGCCACCGTGCAGCCCATGATGATGACATATAAAGCAAGCAGCGCTGTGTGCAGTGTGACGCAGCCCCCTTGGGAGCGTCACCAGACTGACCCCGACTTCCGGGTGCAACTTACATTCATCTTCTCGGGTTGGTTGGACCAACCCCGTACAATAGGATGGGCTTGTACGCAACCGTCTGATTGGCCAGTTTAACTCTGACGTGAACAGGCCATTTGCTATTCACGTAAACTATCTCCTAAGATGTAGTATGAAAAGTGGGTATGTTAAGTATTGGTTTGGGTGTGTAACTAATGTAATAGACCTGACTAAAATAATAGACCTGACTAAAAGAGGGGAGAGAGAGAGAGAGAGAGAGAGAGAGAGAGAGGGCTCTATAGCTCTGCCTCATTCTTGTTTATCAGATTGTGGTTGCATAACACTTCAGATTCTAGTTTAACACTTAACATATTTGCTCATAAGAATGTAAACAGAATATCTACTACTAACTAACTAGCCTGCACTTATATAGCGCTTTTCTAGTCACAAAGACCACTCAAAGCGCTTTCATTAATACCAACCCTCTATTCTAAGGGCCTATAGGAAACAGATATCTAGGGACAATTTAATATGTATAGAATATGTATAGAGCATAATGGGAGATTACCTACAGAATTATTATTTTGGCACTCTAACTTTTCATAACTAACTACTAACTAACTAACCTGCACTTATATAGCGCTTTTCTAGTCACAAAGACCACTCAAAGCGCTTTCATTCACCCCTTTGACATAATTTTATCATGTCAACCATACATGGTGTGAGAGACGCTAGCGGTTAGCAGATGGTGAATAAGGTAGGTCCCTACATTATGTTTCAACCCAGTCAACTCAAGACAGGCTTGCACCATTGGTTCTGATACCCTTGCCTCCCCCCTTGTGGACACCCCAGCGCAGTGCAGCGATGTCTAAGAGGGCATACTGAGGCAACACGTCTTTGTCCAGATGAACTACAGTCACATAATTGTCCTTGTTCACCAAGTCCTGCACCCCCACTGAGATCTCCTCCTGATCGTCATGTGAATAGTTCTTTGTCTGGTGGAGTGGATCATGTGGGGGTCATAAGGTCGAACAGGGTCAATCCACGAAGCCCACGAAACATTTTGTCCACTAGTTGACCTTTGCCAGGGCTCGCAGGGTTTGACCTTCCTCTGTGTCTGCTTCCTGTATCCACAGCTGTGGAGCACAGTCCCATCTCGTAGACACACACCGGTACCATTAGAAGCAAAACAACTGTGTGTCCACGCTCTCAGAGGCACATCTCGTCCTATGAGGTTTATAGGACAGTCTGGTGGGTGCAGCAGAGAGTAGACAACATCCAGTCCAGCCAGTGAACAGTTCAGTGATGCTGTCCCAGGGATGCCATGCACCGGTGTACAATCAGTGGACAGAGGTAGAGAGGCTGGTTTTGATGCAGAAAATGCCGTCTCCCCCGTGTAGCTGAGCTGACTACACCCCGGGTGCTGGAGGTGCGTTGGGTGCGCATGGGTACCAGTCCATCCTTCTTCTAGGGACTGAAGTCGTACGGTCACTAGCCCTACGACCTCCTTTTCTACATCGCAGGCACATGTCGTATTGGTCTGGTGCCCCCCCCCCCGCATGCACCTTCCCTGCACCCTACACCTTTGCTTGGGTGCTGATACAAAGGGTTCGGCTGGGACAGGATCAATAATGGCCTGAGGGGTTGTTACTGCAATGGCTGGAGCCTGTACCGTTTTATCCTTATTCACTACATCTGTAGTTGACAATGTGCTGTTGTACGTTATCTCCCATTAGCCTTGAGTGTGTGATTGTCGGCTATATGAAAGCTACAAGCAGTGGTTGTGTTGTGATAAGTGAGCTGGGTAATGGGACCTATGTGTTCAGCAGTAGGTTTGTTATGATGAGTGAGTTGGGTGATGAGACCTATGTGTTGCAGTGTAAGTAGGTAGTAAACAAAATCGCTTAAAGTTAGGAGACATCCTTATCCATGCTTGTTGTATTCGGGCCTCTAGGGCTTCTAACCTTCACAATTATCCTGACTATCTAACCACAATTAGCATGATGTAAATAATAATGCAAGAATACTATGTCTCACACCCCTACATGTGTGTGGTGAGCTATATATGATTCATGTATTATCAGTAGCACATCGTGTTTACAAATAATCCGTAATGGTCTTCTTCGTTATCCTCCTCCCCCATCTTGGGGTCTTCAGCTCCTCCTCTGGACTCAGCAATTGGTTTCTATGAGGAGGTATGAGATGTGCAAGATTTGCTGATGACTACCACCATGGAAAATTGCATTTGGAGGTTTAACTCATTTATCAGTATACTGTATGTGATCCTGGCATACAACGAGCACAAAGAGTTAGAGCTTTGTTAATTCCTGCAGGTCCTGCGTCATCAGGGTGTTTCCTACAGGACTGATGACGCTATGACATCTGTTGCTTTTAGTTTTTATGACCTGATTAACACCTTTCTGGCTCCTGAATATATGGTCTATAGTGTCATACTCTGCTCCTTTTATTAGATCTACATTTGTTTAAACTTTTACCATAACAAATTTAGAATTTGCTTCAAATTTTCTCATCCCCTCATTTGTTAATGTCAAGAGTGGTCATGTAGGAGATTTCTGGGCATCAATGTGCAGTCTTTTGTGCTGTGGTTACCCAGTTAAGAGACAATGTGTATGTTTCTAATTTAGGAGAATATTCTATGTTGAGGTCAGGTGTTGGTTTTCCATGGATGACTACATTTCCCAGCAGAGGTGACAAAATGTCCAACATTTTCCAATCCATGCGTTTGGGTCTAACCAGCCGGATGTGTGGAACCCCCCATCGGTTGAAATGTCTCTTATCCTTTTCAACTAGAACAATGGATGCTTCCACACATTTCCTTGTTTACCAGTCCAAGTTTTAGGACCAATCTGGAGGATGGATTTGCAAATAATGGTTGTTCATAATTTGGATCAGATCCGTTCAATTGCCTATAGTACATGGGGTACAATGCTACTTTTACAGATGTTGATAGGTATTCTACTGGTAGCTTGCCATTTGCAGAATTTAACTGTTACTTTTTCTGACTTTGAAAAGTCCTGTATGTCATTACCCGGAGTTACTACTTTACATGCACCTGTACCATATGAATTTAATCGAAGTACCTTGAACCTCAGAGTCAGGTAAATGGAAAATGACTGCTATTTTCAAATAATTTAATTTTTGCAAATTTTCTGTATATGTGTAGAAGTGAGTCCACTTATCTGCTTTAGTCTTAAGCATAGTTAGTTAGTTAATTCCCTTCACACCATGTTGGTGTATGGGGCGGCGCCCATCTCCGTTTCTTAATCTTAAGCATGCAGTCCAGTTTTTCCGTAGTGGCTGTGGATCATGGGTGACTCCCCCTCACAGCAGCCAGTCTTGCCATCACTCAGTTTCCATTGTGGGGTGCGTTCTCTCCTCCACCACTGCTGTCCTCCCCCTCCTCCTTTTGGCTTCCTTTTATAAAAGAAACAGACTCATGGGGAGCCTCAGGCTCCCCTTGTGTCAGCCATTCCATAAATAAGTGCAGGTTTTTCCTTCAAATTTTATTTTCCTTTCTTATCTAGATTTCCAACTTTGAATCAAGAAAGGCTTTAACTCCATGTGTTGTGTGAATAGTGGTTTGATTGCCCATTGTCAGGTGCCATGTCTTTTCCACAGCCTTTCTTATAGCGGCTATATGTTTCACACAAGCCGGATGACCTATTCCTACGTTGTCTACGGACCACAAGGTTACGAAAAAAAGACAACTTTGTGCACATACTTTAGTTTTGTATTTGTCTACAATAAAACAAAATGTGATGTTTTTCCTGTTTATTTTACCTTTCTTTAACCAGATAAAAATCCCACTGCGATTAAAAAACCTCTTTTCCAAGGGAGAACTGGCCAAGAATGAAAATGTGATGACTTGTGATGGTATGGAACCCTGAAATGCCCACCAACAACTAAATAAAAGAAATATTTCCTTTCAAATTTGCTACTATAGTACATTAGCACCTTTCTATCCGTGCTTATCCCACTCTCAATTTGCTACTATAGTACATTAGCACCTTCCTATCCATGCTTGTCCCACTCTAAATTTGCTACTATAGTACATTAGCACCTTTATATCCGTGCTTGTCCCATTCTCCCCCTTTTAAAACAGAACAGCTTTAACACAAAGCTGTTCTTTTCATCAACATCCAAATGAAAACCATGTAGGGGAGGATACCCACTGTGTTGCTAATTGGGGGACCCCCCCCCACCCCAGGGTTCTACTGTTAACATGGCCTCTACCTCGAATATTAAACCTCTGATCATCTCCTGTGAACCTGCGGTTGATACTGATAGGGCAGATTAGGTGGGGGGTCTGGGTAGGGTCCATATTGCTGTGATGTGAGGTCCTGGGGTGCATAGATAGAGTTTGGTGGGGCATGGACTGTTGTGGCATCTGCTTAGCAGAGGCTTTATTTTGGTGTTTACCTTATCTACGGCTTTTTCTAAACTAGTTCAGTTTGCTCAGTATCGGATTTTAGCACCTCTCTGACAGGACTTTTAGTAAATGAGACGGTAGTTTTAGGCGCCAGTTATGCAATCCTCAATTCTCGTGAACACGTGCTGACTACAGCTGATTCACAAATACTGGTTATGCACATTTAGAGAACATATGAATAGTTTGCTGAATCTGGAATGACTTGTTAGCACCAACACAGCTTCCTGGCAAAACATGTATGGCTTACGCAGACTAACACTTAAATATTCATGAATGAGATTCAATATTTGAGACGCTGTCGGAAGGTAAATGGAAAGCAACAATATAATTTATTGTACTTACATGTGCTCAGTTGATCATCTATGACCCATCTTTCGATGTCCTTTTGTTTTACATTCTTTTACTGTTGTTGTGGAGGGAGGAGGGGGTCGCTAGACGATGGCGTGGAGGGGGAGGGTGGACACAGCCAATTCCAGAGGGCCTGAAGAGGGTCTCACACGGTTGCTGGGGGAGGGATGATCCACAGCCACCACCATCGTCTCAGATTAATAGAGAAACAGACAAGCCATTAAACAGTGTCTTATTGTCCTTTTCCGTTTTATCGCGTTTATTGATCATTTTGCTTTTGTTCTCACCGTTGCAGCATAAGTCTCTCATTCTTACACTACCGTTCAAAAGTTTGGGGTCACTTAGAAATTTCCTTATTTTTGAAAGAAAAGCACTTTTTTTCAATGAAGATAACTTTAAACTAATCAGAAATACACTCTGTACATTGCTAATGTGGTAAATGACTATTCTAGCTGCAAATGTCTGGTTTTTGGTGCAATATCTACATAGGTGTATAGAGGCCCATTTCCAGCAACTATCACTCCAGTGTTCTAATGGTACAATGTGTTTGCTCATTGCGTCAGAAGGCTAATGGATGATTAGAAAACCCTTGTGCAATCATGTTAGGTCTGCAATGCTGTAATTGCTGCAAATGGAGGATTCTTTGACGAAAGCAAATTTTGAAGGAAAAAATTATTATTTCAAATACAAATCATTATTTCTAACCTTGTCAATGTCTTGACTATATTTTCGATTCATTTTACAACTCATGGTGGTAAATAAGTGTGACTTTTCATGGAAAACACAAAATAATTGTCTGGGTGACCCCAAACTTTTGAACGGTAGTGTATGTTTTTTCTTTCCTTCTTCCAATCGTTTCTCCATATTTTTCTCTTGTGTCCTGCACAAAACTAACAATTCATCATCCTTCAATTTTTCTCTAAAACCAAACTTCCTTTTCCATTTTCTGTCCACTCTCACTTCCACAATGCTCATCTCCACAACTTCTATTTATTTATATATTCATTTATTTTTATTTTTATTTTATTTATTTATGTATTGTATGTATGTATTTATTTATCTATTCCAATTTGCAATTTTCCTTTTTTCTTTATTTAAATTACCTCACCTCTATATATTGTCCACCTAGGATTTTGCTACACTTTTATTGTATAAGTAGGAATAAATCTCCTTATTCCCCCCTCTGCCCAAATTAAAGTTGAGCCTTTTCTCTCCAGATGAATGGGCATGCCTTTGCCTCACTACATCAAACCCGCATCGGCAGGCGAGGGAGGGCTTTATTTCACCGTGCACAGACTTGAAGCTTTCCTTTCAGCCAGAGATGAGGTTCCAAATTTATTAGGACGATTTGAAGCTCTATTTGGCAGATTTATGAAAGAGTGCACGTCCTACAGTTGGCCACACGATGGAGGCACTGTGCCACAGCTTGAAGGTAGTTCAAGATGGCATTTACCACATGTGCACTTAATGCCATGTGGCCGCCTCTGCCACGTGCAATTGCAAACGCGCAAGATGGCCCCGGAGCCTATTGTCCACAAACCACGACTTGTTTTTCAAAGAAACTGGAGCACTGCCTCCTTAACTTCAGCTGTGAACATGCCAGAATAACCTTACAACTTTAATTTAGCGCTCCATTTTACTACTGTTACCTCATATGATCTCCTCTCAGTCACCTGTTTTAAACAATCTCAACTCCACTCAGGAGTGGGGGTGAATTGCCTCCCTCCTTTGTGGAAAAACACCCACCCACCTTTGTTCCCCACACGGCCCGAAGAGCGCCGTTAGTTAAATCATACTATGGGAAAAGGTTAATAGATATGCCCAACCCCCGTTATTTCTCAAACCACACATTTATCCCCTAAAGACACAGAGTTAGAACAGACATCCGCATGCACTATGTGGATAATACACACAAAGGTTACTGTGTGTCCTTCCCTGCCGCAAATTTGCATGTACTCTTTTTCCTCATAGCTTAACTTTTATGTAGAGGGTACTTTCATCGAGACCTCGTCAGGTCATCAATACAAGAGGTATCATATCATAAAGTACAGTCTTATAAGATAAGATAAGATAAGCCTTTATTAGTCCCACAATGGGGAAATTCCAGGATTGCAACAGCACAGGGATAGCAACACTCAGAGCAACAATCAACAAGACAAGAAAAAAAAACAAAACAAGAGCAGTGAATATACATATGTACATATAAATATATAAATATATAAACACACAGTGCGGAGCATTGTAGCTAGATGGAATGAACAGCATAACCGTCTACTTAGTTATCCTACATGGTATGATTATGTACCCATACATATTGTCACCCTCCGTAGCGACCGGTATTGTCCTAGTTGTATACCGGAGGGGACCATTGTGTAAGTCTATTGCGTCTTTTGCATTCAATATTATTAGGTTGTCACGTTTTTTTGCTATCTCTGCGAGCAGCCCTGCTTAGGTTATACAGTCTGACAGCTGTAGGTAGGAAGGACCTGCAAACCCTCTCGGTTGCGCACCTAGGATGATGTAGTCTGCTGCTAAATGAGCTCCTCAGTGCGTTCAGTATGTCCTGCATAGGGTGGGACTCGGACTCCAGCAGAGATGACAGTTTAGCCACCATCCTTCTCTCTCCTATCTCCTCCACTGGGTCAAGGCGTTGCCCCAGGACAGAGCTAGCTTTCTTGATCAGTTTGTTTAGTCTCTTCCTATCGGCTGATGTAACGTCACTGCCCCAGCAGACCACTCCAAAAGTGATTGCTGATGCCACCACCGTGTCATAGAATGTCTTCAGCAGCGCCCCTTGTACACCAAAAGACCTGAGTCTCCTCAGTAGGAACAGCCTGCGCTGTCCCTTCTTGTAGAGTGCGTCAGTATTGTGTGACCAGTCTAGTTTATTGTTCAGATGAACACCCAGGTACTTGTAGGATGTCACCATCTCGATGTCTGTTCCCTGTATGTTTACTAGTGCTGTGAGGGGTTGTCCTTGCCTGCAGCAGTTCACCACCAGCTCCTTAGTTTTCCTCGGGTTGATCTGGAGGCAGTTCCGATGGCACCAGTCCACGAAGTCCTGGATAAGTCCTCTGTACTCAGCTTCATCTCCTTTGGAGATGAGGCCAACGATCGCAGAGTCGTCAGAGAACTTCTGTAGATGGCAGTGTGTTGTGTTGTGTGAGAAGTCCGCAGTATAAAAGGTGAACAGGAAGGGAGCCAAAACTGTTCTCTGGGGGGCTCCTGTGCTACCGATGATCGTGTTGGACACACAGTCCCGGGTTCTCACAAACTATGGCTGGTTAGTGAGGTAGTCCAGGATCCATGATGACAGGTGCTGGTCCACCCCTGCGCACAGCAGCTTGTCCTTCAGGATCATCGGTTGGATGGTGTTGAAAGCACTGGAGAAGTCAAAGAACATGATCCTCACCGCATTCCCGGGCTTCTCCAGGTGGGACAGAGAACGGTGAAGGAGGAAGATCACCGCATCCTCCACCCCAATGCCATGCTGGTAGGCGAACTGGAGTAGATCCATCGCTGGTCCCACCAGGGGGCGGAGGTGAGCAAGGAGCAGTCTCTCCAGGGTCTTCATCATGTGGGACGTCAGGGTCACTGGTCTGTAGCTGTGGCCCTGACGTTATACTGATTTTAACAAGCGCTCTTTATTGCCGTGTACAGTCACTGACTAATGATGTATAAAAAGATTCCTGTGCTGTACCGTAAATCATCACTATTTTTATTCTATGAACAGTCACTCACTAAAGATGTTAAAAAAGATTATCGTGCTGTACTGTAAATTATTACTTTTTTTATTAACAGTCACTCACTAAGGATGTTAAAAAAAAGATTCTGGTGCTGTACTTTAAATTATTACTATTTTATTTTTAACAGTCACTCACTAAGGGTGTTAAAAAGATTCTCATGCTGTACTGACTTAGTGATGTTATTTAAGGTTTTGAATTCTTTTACTCACTCATGGATCAAATTTGAGATCTCGTATTGCTACATTACTCACTCGCTGATTAAGTTTGAGATTCTTATAATATATTAGAGTACCATATTTATGCTCACTATTGATGTAAAAAAGATTCTCGCATTGCAACTCTTCCTTATTCATAAAAAACGGCTCTTTAATCCTAGGACATTTCTTCACTCTCCCTTGTGTGAGACCATGTGATTCATGCCTTACATGTGACCGCTGATTTCCATCACACAAACAATTTCTCTGGAGTTTAAATTTTTATTCCCCATGTTATAAAATTTGGAAATCAGATATACCCCTTAATCAGACAACTGTAAATTTAGTATGGCCAAAGTGCAGAAATTCATGTAAAAAAAAGGTTTTCTGCTTACCTTTCTGTTTGGGTGCAAAAGTCGTCTAAAAAGGGTCCTTCCGATCTGTTCCGGACTCGTCTCAGCATAGTTCAATCTGGGTCACCGGCACCAAAATTGTTAAAATCCCGATTCTTTGATTGAAAGATCCAAGAATAAGCCAGAGAATTCTTCTATTCAAAGATGCAACATTTATTCAGAGGTCACATGTAAAGCAAGCAGCGCTGGGTGCAGTGTGACGCAGCCCCCTTGGGAGCATCGTCAGACTGACCCCGACTTCCGGGTGCAACTTACATTCATCTTCTCGGATTGGTTGGACCAACCCCATACAATAGGATGGGCGTGTACGCAACCATCTGATTGGCCAGTTTAACTCTGATGTGAACAGGCCATCTGCTATTCACGTAAACTATCTACTAAGATGTAATATGAAAAGTGGGTGTGTGAGTATTGATTTGGGTGTGTAACTAATGTAATAGACCTGACGAAAAGAGAGGAGAGAGAGAGAGAGAGAGAGAGAGAGAGAGAGAGAGACGTCAAACAGGTTCATTTTGTCTTCTTTCAATTATTTATCCTTTTTTTTTTTTTCCTTTGAAAGACAAAAGTAAAATAGAAAGATGTCTTTACCTTCTTTACATGTTTCAACATGTACATGTTTTCTGATGAAGGCTGCAGTGCAGTTGAAACATGTAAAGAAGGTAAAGACATCTTTCTATTTTACTTTTGTCTTTCAAAGGAAAAAAAAAAAAAAAAAAAAGGATAAATAAGAGAGAGAGAGAGAGAGAGAGAGAGAGAGAGAGAGAGAGAGAGAGAGAGAGAGGACTCTATAGCTCTGCCTGATTCCTGTTTATCAGATTGTGGTTGCGTAACACCAGATTCTTGTTTAACATTTAACATATTTGCTCATAAGAATGTAAACAGAATATGTATAGAATATGTATAAAGTATAATGGGAGATTACCTACAGAATTATTATTTTGGCACTCTAACTTTTCATAACCCTTTCACTCTCTTCATTAAATTCCATTTTTTTCTTAGAGTAATTCAGAATTTCTTTTCATATAATTAGGTTAATTTTCTTCATAAAATTTGCGTCCAATTTTCTTCATATTTTTGTTAGTTATTTCAGTTCCATTTTATCACAGTTACAAATTCATACTAGTTTCTGTGGTTCGACAAATGTGATTACACTCTGTTGCTCAATAATCAGTTACAAGTTGAATGTGATGCTTAATACTTGATCATTTCACCTGCTTACAAATTATTTGAATGTAATGTCATTTAACCTGAATCTGATTATTAAAACTGTTAACAGTATATGGAAGTCTCAGTGAATTTCTTTTCCTGTGTTTGTTCCTAAAGTCACCCAGCAGAATTCACGAATATTTGAGACTGATTGATTGAAGGTATAAAAATTAGTTAGTAATAAATTGTCCAAGCAAGTTGGACTGGTGCTCCTTTTATGAGTGTTCTCCCCGTGTGTGTGTGAAACCTCCATTTCCACATACACCTCTGACTCTAAATTAAATAATCTTTGTACCTTATAATTAAATATTGCTACAAGGATGATGGACAGGAAGCACACCACAGTTCCATTAATCTCTTAGTGTCTGTAAATTTCCAAGAGCACATACACGACACTGCAAGTGCCCCCACAGAAAGCCACTTCCAATCTATGAAGGAGAAAATCAAGTGGCCCAAAATGAGTGACACCAAGGAGTGGACCAACCTGGATGAAGATCTGGACAAAGTTCTTGAAAGAAACCAAGCAGGACCCATTGAAAAGAAGATAGTTTGCCTGACCACGATCACCTACAATCTGGAAAAAGAATGGTATGGAAGATTGCCAAGGCGGGAGGAGAAAGCCAGAGGTGAAAAACAGCCTAATAGAAGGGAAAGGAAAATCAAACAACTGAGGAAGGAGATCAAGAGCCTAAATAAGCAGTTTATAAAGGCCAGCAGTGGGGAAAAAGGAAGGAATAAAAGAACTAAAAGCAAACCTCCAAGGTAAGATAAGATAAGATAAGATAAGATAAGCCTTTATTAGTCCCACAACGGGGAAATTCCAGGATTGCAACAGCACAGGGATAGCAACACTCAGAGCAACAATCAGAAGGCAAGAAAAAAACAAGCAAGCAAGAGCAGCTAATATACTGTACATATGTACATATTACTATAAAATATATATATACACACACACAGACACACAGTGCAGAGCATTGTAGCTGGATGGAATAAATATATGAATATATAAACACACAGTGCGGAGCATTGTAGCTAGATGGAATAAATATGTAAATATATAAACACCCACAGTACGGAGCATTGCAGCTAGGTGGAATAAATATGTAAATATATAAACACACACAGTGCGGAGCAATGTAGCTAGATGGAATAATATGTAGATATATAAACAAACAGTGCGGAGCATTGTAGCTAGATGGAATAAATATATAGATATATAAATATAAACACACCCAGTGCGGAGCATTGTAGCTAGATGGAATAAATATGTAAATATATAAACACACACAGTGCAGAGCATTGTTGCTAGATGGGATGAAACAGCATAACCGTCTACTTAGTTATCCTACATGGTATGATTATGTACCCATACATATTCTCACCCTCCATAGCGACCGGTATTTTCCTAGTTGTATGCCGGAGGGGACCATTGTGTAAGTCTATTGCATCTTTTGCATTCAAAAAACTATTAGTTTGTTACGTCTTTTTGCTATCTCTGCGAGCAGCCCTGCTTAGGTTGTACAGTCTGACAGCCGTTGGTAGGAAGGACCTGCGAAACCTCTCGGTTGTGCACCTGGGATGATGTAGTCTGCTGCTAAATGAGCTCCTCAGTGCATTCAGTATGTCCTGCATAGGGTGGAATTCGGACTCCAGCAGAGATGACAGTTTAGCCACCGTCCTTCTCTCCCCTATCTCCTCCACCGGATCAAGGCGCTGCCCCAGGACAGAGCTAGCTTTCTTGATCAGTTTGTTCAGTCTCTTCCTATCGGCTGCAGTAATGCCACTGCCCCAGCAGACCACTCCAAAAGTGATGGCTGATGCCACCACCGTGTCATAAAATGTCTTCAGCAGCGCCCCTTGTACACCAAAAGACCTGAGTCTCCTCAGCAGGAACAGCCTGCGCTGTCCCTTCTTGTAGAGTGCATCAGTATTGTGTGACCAATCTAGTTTATTGTTCAGATGAACACCCAGGTACTTATAGGATGTCACCATCTCGATGTCTGTTCCCTGTATATTTACTGGTGCTGTGAGGGGCTGCCCATCAGCTAATTAGAGCAAGAAGAGTGGAGGGCCACAATAAAAGGTGAAAAAGGAAGGAAGCAGAAAGAGCCAGGTTCATCAAACGTTCATTCCGCTTTGTAAAATCCCTCTTAGGGGAGACCAAGTCTGGGACCCTAACAAGCTCTAGGGAGGAGGTGGAGGAATTTTTGAAGGAAATCTTCAGTGATTCTTCAAAAGATGAGGCCTTAAGTGATAATGAAAACCTCTATAATGTGGATCCTCCAACCTCATATACTAAGCACAGAACTTCCATCATGGAGAGAAGTCCAAGATGTTGTGAAGTGCGTCAAATCATCCTCTTCCCCAGATCCCAGTGCTATACCATAAAAAGTTTACAAAAAATGCCCTAAGCTCCTCAGGAGGCTTTGGAAGCTTATCCGAGGAATTTGGTTAAAGGGCATTGTCCCAACAGTCTGGAAGAGAGCAGATGGGTGTTTTGTGGCCAAAGAACAAAACTCAACTCACATCAGTCAATTCCAGACCATCTCCCTGCTTAGTGTGGAGGGTAAGATCTTTTTCTCCACACTAGCCAAAAGAATGACATCATATATGATCCAGAATGGCTACATCAACATCTCCATACAAAAAGGGGGCATTGAGGGGTTCTCTGGATGCCTGGAACACACAGGGGTGATCAGCCAATTAGTGCAGGCGGCAAAAGAGACCAAAGGAAACCTCACAGGATCTATTCCCCATAGCTTGATCAAAATAGCCATGAACCAGTACCACATTCCAGATCATATTAAGGGCTTGATCACCAGCTACTTAGCAGATATTAGACTACGATTTCAGACCTAGATGTTTACAACAAAGTTCCAGCCTATTGAAAAAGGTATTGTGACAGGGTGCACCATCTTGCCCATCTTGTTTGTCATGGGGATGAACCTGATCATTTCCACAGCCAATAAAAAGACAAGAGGCCCAGTGACTGCTGCAGGAAGCCAGCAGCCAGCAATCAGGGGTTTCATGGATGATCTCACTATAACAACTTCAACCCGTATGCAAGCAAGATGGATCTTAGCTGAACTTGACAACATGGCAACCTGGACAAAGATGACTTTCAAACCCAAGAAATCAAGGTGCCTCGTAATCCAAAGGGGAAAACCAACAGAAAAGTTCAAACTACTCATGCAAAAGGAAGTCATTCCAAGCATAAAAGGAACCCCTATCAAGTGCCTGGGAAAATGGTATGACAGCAGCCTTACTGACAAAATCAACATCTGCAATACAGAACATCAAACAGTGGAATGGCTGAAGAAAATCGATAGGTCTGGGCTGCCTGGAAAATACAAGTGCTGGATATATGAGCGTGGCCTGCTTCCGAGACTTATGTGGCTTCTCACCGTGTATGAAGTGCCTTTAACATGGGTTGAAGGACTGGAAAGGAAATTCAACAAGTACCTCCATAAATGGTTAGGAATACCTCCAAGTTTTACATCTGTGGGGCTATACATAAGGTCTGGACAGCTTCAGCTTCTGTTGTCTTCTGTAGTGGAGGAATTCAAGGTTGCCAAGTGCAGACTTTAGCTGACATACCGGGACTCCAAGGACCATCTTATTCGAGAAGTGGGAATTCAAACAAGGTCACGTTGAAAGTGGTCTGCCAATAAAGCCATCAGTCAACAGAAGGTTCCCTCAGTTCCAGGGAGGTCATTGGAAACCCCTGCATTGGACATCAAGAC
Organism: Pholidichthys leucotaenia; assembly: GCA_020510985.1. NCBI lineage: Eukaryota > Metazoa > Chordata > Actinopteri > Cichliformes > Pholidichthyidae > Pholidichthys > Pholidichthys leucotaenia. Next base: position 145,828,626 of record CM035847.1, read on the forward strand.
TTAGGAACATCTCATTTTCAACAGTGGTTAAAGTCTACCCCTCAGGAAAAAACAAAGAGGAGAGGAGAAGAGCTAAAGTCATCGAGCTCAGAATCCAAGGATCCTGGACTAGGTGCGAACTGCCTACATGGAAAATCTCATGGGCAACTGAGCCTTTCCGGATTTCCTTCCTGCTGAGAGCAGTATATGAAACCCTTCCAACCCCGGTTAACCTGTACAAGTGAGGATTGAGGGAGAACCCCATGTGTATCTTGTGTGGAGAAAGAGGGACCATGGCACACACTCTGTCGGGGTGCAGCATTACTCTAATGCAGGGGAGATATAGGTGGTGCCATGACAGGGTGTTGACAACACTGGCGGAAATCTTGGAACAGGAACGAAGACGGAAACATCCAGCCAAAACACAACCATTGCTCAACACCATCAGCTTTGTGAAAGAAGAGTAGAAGCCAGTCATCCTAGGAGGTGCAAAACAAAACCTTTTGCAGTCCACCAAGGAATGGGAAATGAAGGTGGACCTTGGGAGGAAACTCCACTTCCCAGAGGAGATATTTTCCACAACCCTAAGACCAGATATTGTCATGTGGTCTCAGGAAGGCAGGAAGGTTTTCCTGGTGGAACTAACAGTCCCATGGGAGGAGAATTGTGAGGAGGCAGCAGAGAGGAAGAAGGACAAATACCAACAGCTGGCCCAGGAATGTCAAGACAAAGGGTGGATGACATGGTTGTTTACAGTGGAGGTGGGGTGTCGAGGGATCCCAGCCCAATCTGTGTGGAACCTGATGATGAAAGTAGGGGTCAGAGGGCACATGCGGAAAATCGCTGTTTGAAGATTGGGAGAAGCAGCTGAGAGGGCCTCCTGTTGGCTCTGGCATAAGAGTGAGGACACTACCTGGAAGCTGGGAGGAGAGGGGTAGTGAACTGGCCATTCACTGACGACCCACCAGTCAGAGAGTGTTGTGGTTAAGGGTCAAAACACTTGAGGATGACTGGAAACCACCTGAAGACCTCTTCCTCCCAGCTAAGGCTATGGCCATTTAAAATGGATATTGTATGGCATTTCTGATGTATTTTAGAACTTTGTTATGTCTGGAAAATGTGGAAGGACCAATGGAGAGTGGAGTTTGCTGAGAACACAAATTTTATTACAAAATGCTAATTATAGTGATAGAGTATTGTCGTTTGGGAGGCTGAGCGCCTAAAAAGAGAACCGAAAAGGGTCTGTGAAATGGCCGTCCCACACATTTATATGTTCAGTGTGATGATGTCACCGAACAGCTGCGTCATCATGCCAACACTGACCAAACTTGTGGTTTCAAACCCCCCCCCCCCCCCTTGGAAAAACAGAACAACACATATAGCTGAATTGACCCTCCCCAATTTGATACAGTGAAACCCCCAAACTAGCTAGGGCCAGCGGGTAGACTAACGCGTGGCCCAATGCGGGTGAGTGGCTTATTGTGCCACTATTCGATGGCAGCCGTGCCCCTAGCTAAACAGTAATTTTTATTGAGGAAGGCAGTTGAGTTGGAGGGGCCTTGAGACGAGCCTGTGGTGGACGTGCCCCTGGAGGCACCGGCTGCAGCGAACCTGGGCGCCATCCCGCTGGAGCCACGGCTCACTTGTCAGCAATGTTCCAGCCAGGATCCCACACCAGCTGGGTGAGCTCCAGTGTTGCGCCTTGAACCGTGGCAGCTGCTCTTACCTCCCACAGATGGCTGGCTTGCCATCTCGATCCATCAGCCATCTGGACGGCGGCTCGTCTCAGCTGCACGGCAATCTTCATGGGTGTTAGTGGTGGTAGAGATGGTGTTGAGACCGACTGCGAGTGCGGTTGTTCGGTTCTGCGGACCCAGATCCAGTCCAGCACTGCGAGTGGTACTCTGTTCGGTTGTACTCGGTATCGTGGTTGTGATGGTATGGCTCTCACATCTGCTGTGGGGTGTCCACCAGGTTGTGGTGATTCTGCTGTGTCCTGTTGGACATGGACTCTTCATCCTGCAGCTTAGCGGGGGCTCCTGGAGGCTGATGTCAGGCGAGGATTCAAAAGCAGTCCAGTGACTCTACTGGGTTTTGTTGGGTCACAGACTCTTCATCCTACAGCTCAATGGCGGCTCCTGGAGGCTGGTGCTAGGCGTGGATTTGGAAGTAGTCCGGCCTCTTCTCCCCCTCTCCTGGGAAGTCTGGTTGTGGCAATGTGTTGCTGTAGCCACTGGTAAAACCTGTGCCGGGTTGTTGTGTCCCGGGGTTCCCGATAGACGAGGGCTCCCTCTCTTGCAGCAGCTCCCTGAAGCTTATACTGGGCAAGGATCTGAGGCGAGCCCGGTCGCTGCCCCTTCTCTAGGCGGTGCTCCTCCTGTGAACACGAGACGACTGTACCCTCATCGTCATTGTTTGGGTGTGTTGCGTCCCACTCATCGTATTGCTGCCCCCTTGCCGGACAGGAATGCGCTCTCTCTCTCGGTGCGTCGGGGAGCCACAGTTGCCACATGGAAAACACCTCGTAGCATTCCTCTGATTTGCGGTGTTTACCTCAGCCTCTTCTGCTGTATCACCGGGCCCTTTTGTAGTTACCGCGTGTGCTAGCAGTGTCTGGCTTGGCTGCTTGGCTAACTGGTCCCACACCATTTCATCCTCCAACAAACCAAATTTGTACTTGCTAGCTAGGTGGCGAAGGTCCATGACGAATTGCTGTATTGTCTCTCCGGTCTTCTGGCATGTAGAAAATATGCTGACCTTCTGTGCCCAGGCTGTGTACGAGTAGAGCTCACATCCGTACCTTGTCTAGCTTGCCCAGGTCCAACGCCACCGATATGTAGGTGGTGAAGAAACCATACCAGCATGGCCACAGTACGGGCAGCTCACCAGGGGTCTCCAGAAACGGCTGTAGTGGCCTCAAGCACGCTTCTGTAGTTTACTCTCGTCACCAAATGCTATGTCTGAAAAACGTGGAAGGACCAACAGAGAGTGGAGTTTGCTGAGAACAAGAACTTTATTACAAAACGCTAAGTATAGTGATACAGAGTATTGTCGGTTGGGAGGCCGAGCGCCTAAAAAGAGAGCCGAAAAGAGACTGCAAAATGGCCGTTCCTCACATTTATATGTTCGGTGTGATGATGTCACCAAGCAGCCACGTCATCACGCCAACACTGACCAAACTTGTGGTTTCATAACACCACAGACTTATTGTCTGCTGAGGCATGGCATTCCACTCATCTTGAAGCGCAGCCCTCAGGTCATTGAGGTTGTGGGGCGCAGGGTTACGAGCCTCTATACGGCAACTCAGCTGATCCTATAGGTTTTCTATGGGATTCAGGTCTGGAGAAAGTGCAGATCACTCCGTTTGAGGTACCCCAGCCTCCAGCAGCTGTTCTCTAATGATGCGACCTCGATGAGCTGGAGTATTGTCGTCCATGAAGATGAAATTAGGCCTGTGTTGTTCATGCAGGGGCACAATGACTGGATTAATGATGTTATTCAGGTAGTATCAGCATTCACAAGGTATAGAGCAGTCCTGTATTGACTAGACACACCTGCCCAGACTGTAACACCACCACCTCCAAAGGCTCGTCTGGTGACAACAGTGGCTGATGCTTATCGCTCTTCTTGACGTCTTCAGCATTGTTGGTGGCCTGTTATATAATGTAATAACACCAATGCACAACACGGACGTGATGGCGCAGGCACGGGTGATGTCATCATGCCGTGCCTATAATAAGAGACTGACAGCAGCAGCCCAAGTCTTTTGGTGCTCCGCCTCTAGTCACACACAACCTGCACCCTGCTATTGTTAGCTTGATAGCCAGTGTTTTACCTGTTCCACTTGTTACCAGTTGGGCTAATAAAAGTCACAGTTCAGCACAGCCATAGTCTCTGCTGTCCCTCATTCACAGATACAACAATGGCGACGAGGATGACCTACACAACACTAAGCATAATGGAGACTGAGCTGCCACGTTTCGCCAATATGAGAACGGCCCAAAGAATCAGGTTTCACCAGCACTGACAGAAAGCAGGAGAGACGACCCAGCAGTACATCGTGGACCTCCACTGTCTGGCAAGCACATGCAGGTTTGGGCAACTAGAGGATGAAATGGTACAAGACCAGCTGGTGGAGTACACCAACAACCCACTGCAGGCGAAGCCATTGATGGTATTGGATGGCCTGCCGCTGGCAAAGGCAATGGAGTTAGCATTCCAGCTGGAGGCCACCAACAAGCTAACATCACAACTAGGTGAGCCACAACAATGTACCCCACTAGCACAAGCAGTCACCCCAGCAGAAGAACCCGATTACATCGTGACCTTCTCAGAGGACGCCGAGGTGAACACCACGGGAAAACGGAGCATCACGTGATGCCAAATGTGCGGTAACTGTGGTTCCCTGATGCACTGAATGCAAGTGCGCTCCTGCCCGGCCAGGAGGCAGCAATGCCAATGCTGGGGCAAGCTTAACCATTCCGCCAAAGTGTGCCACTCAACACAGTTAACAACAAGCTCGCCACACAGTTCAGTTGAACCACCACTAACAACCACCATCCACACAGTGGACTCTAGCAGAGCAGCGTACAAGTGGTGCACAGTAAGGCTCCACAATGTCAGCCTGCCACTACTATTGGACACCGCCACTACAAGATCGATGATGAACTGGGTCATGGTTAAGAGATTTTTTCCTTGTCATCCAATCAGGAAAAACACAGCTGAGCTTTAGGATTATGGACACACTCGTATCAGCCTCGTAGGAACCATAACACTGATGGTTCCCTACGGGTCTAGAGTCCTCCCGGCATTCACCTTCCAGGTAACCACACACAGAGACAACATCCTGGGGTGTGACCTTTTTTTTACGGATTAGGCTTTACCATTCATGACAACCGGGGACTCTGTCTGACCACTGATGACCAGAGCGCATCACACCTTGACGTGGGTACAGCCGCTCCAAGCTTGACACCGCACGGAGAACAGAACACGGAGAAAGGGCATAAACCGGACTTGTCTCTGATCCCCGCCCGGCATAAACCTCAGGGAGCCGCCGCAGCACTGCAGGAGAGAGAGTTCGTGGCAAAGCAGAACCCCGGTGAACAACGACAACCCGGCACACATCCTGTCGCCGGCGAGAGCAGCACACTGCTGTGACCACAACCAGCACCAGGAGAGAGAGGGCATAAATCGGACTCGTCTCAGATCCTCGCCCAGCATAAGCCTCAAGGAGCTGCCACAATGCTGCAGGAGAAAGAGTCCGTGGCCAAGCAGGACCCAGCAGAACAACGCCAATCCAGAGTGCGTCCTGCCGCCAGCGTGAATGGCATGCCGCCACAACAGCAACCAACATCGGGCACGAGAGAGCAGCAGCGCCAAGTGCAGCCGAACAGATCACCACTCATAGTATTTGATTGGGTTCCGGTATGCTGATCCGAACGTCTGGACCTGCAGATGCTCCAGTCACCGCCGATGATGATCACCGCGCAGTTGGGGCCAGCCACCTTCCAGATGGGAGATTGATTGAGATGGCACGCCAGTCGTCTGCGAAAGGTAAGTGCAGCTGCCCCGGACCAAGCCCCAATGCTGGAGCAGACCCAGCCAGTGTGGGATCCGGACTAGGACTTTGCTAACGAGAGAGCGCACCCAGGTCCGCTGCAGCCAGCGCCTCCAGGGGCACAACCACCATGGGCTCAACAGAAGCCCCTGAAATTGAACTGAAAATGACTCTGTTGTGAAATATTTAGCAGAGCATGGTTGGAAAACACACTGGTAGAATAACTCACTCAACCATGCAGAGTCTATTGGTAGTCCACCCGGTTGCCTGGGTTCATGTTTGGTCTGCCGTGAAGTTCTCATGTCTGTTTTAATAATAATGGTTTTGGTTTTTCCCGGGAAGGGGGGGGGATGTTATCTAATGTGGTAACACCAATACACAGCACGGACGTTAAATCTTTTATTGGGTTTTAGACTTTTATTGAGTCTTTATTCTCTTTGACTTAGTTTTTAACTTTTTTAATATGACCCTTCTCTCTTATCTCTTTGTTTTTTCTCTTATCTCTTTGTCTTATGTCCTGATTGGTGGAGCCTTGAGTACTTTTATCGTGTTTATAGTCAGCTTCATGTGTGCTTGTGTTTGTGTTCATGTTGAATGTAACTGTGGTTTGTAAATATGTCTAAAAGGATAGATAGATAGATAGATAGATAGATAGATAGATAGATAGATAGATAGATAGATAGATAGATAGATACTTTATTTCAAACAATAAAGTATAACAAAAACAATACAAATGACAAATGCAATAAAGTAACAGTATACAGTGTTCGAAAGGGAGAAGGAAGAAGTGAACACTTATTAATTCCATCTCCTCTTTTCCATAAATACACCCATGTGAATTATATACAAATTACCACCTTTAAGACCCCAAGTAAACAATTAACTGTATTTTGTACATATCAACATTAACACCCATCCATCCTAACATACATTGATGTCCATACATCAAAACCAGCCTCAAACAACACAGATATACACAGTGCTGTCCCACCCACCATTCCATAGTGTCCCATAGTGTCCCAAGAGAGCATAGTGAATCGTACATATAAATACTACCCTTCTAACATATATCCTTTCAGCAAATAATGTTTATACCTCTTTTTGAATTGAATTCTGTTTGTACATAGTTTCAGTTCTGGCTCCAGACTGTTCCACAAATCCACCCCACAGACAGATATGCACATACTTTTCTTGGTTGTTCGTATCCTGGGTTTTGTAAAGTTTAAGTCTCCTCTCAAATTATGATCATTGTCTCTTTTTTAAATATTTTTTGTATATTAGTTGGGAGTTGATTATTAATTGCCCTGTACATTACTTGTGCTGTCTTAAATTTAACTAAATCGATGAACTTTATGACATGTGACTTTAAAAACAACGAATTGGTATGGTCTCTATATCCTACATTATTTATTATCCTTATAGCTCTTTTTTGTAATGTGCATATTGACTGTAGGTTGGTCTTGTAGGTGTTTCCCCAGACTTCTACACAGTAGTTAAGATAAGGTAGAAACAGTGAATTGTACAGTAAGACCAATGATTTATAGTCCAAGATGTGTCTTGTCTTCCCCAGTATGCCTATACATTTTGCTAACTTGGCCCAGATGTGACTGATGTGAGGTTTCCAGCAGATTTTATTGTCTAGCGTCACCCCCAGAAACTTATCTTCCTGTACTGTTTCTATTCTGGTATCATCTATCATTACCATTATTTCATGATTTATTTTATAATTTCCAAACAACATAATCTTTGTTTTTTTTAGATTTAGATATAATTTATTTTTGTTGAACCACTGCGTTAACTTTTTCATTTCAGCTGTGACCACCTCTAAAACCTGCTGCAAATTCTCACCAGTGCAAAGGATATTTGTGTCATCCGCAAACAAAATAAATTTCAGAATTTTTGATACTTGGCATATGTCATTTATATACAAAATAAAGAGTTTGGGTCCCAAAACTGACCCCTGGGGCACACCACAAGTGATGTCCATGAAGGGTGATTTGTGCTCACCAATTTGTACGAATTGTTGTCTGTTACTTAAATAACTTTCCACCCAACTCAGTCCTACCCCTCTTATCCCATACCTTTCCAGTTTCCTTAGTAGTATTCTGTGGTCAATGGTGTCAAAAGCTTTCTTTAAATCTATAAATACTCCTACAGCAACCTTTTTTTTTATCTATACAACTAGTAATTTCTTCTATAAGTTCGATCAGTGCCAAAGATGTAGATTTATTGTGATGTGTCACCCAAGAAAGGTTAAACTCATGGCAGCAGCAGTCGCCTGTATACTTTATGCTCTCAATAAATATGGGCACACAGTCTGTGCTTGCCATTTTGCAAGTTTACATTGAGCAGTGACTAGGTTGCACAAGGTCTCTATTATAAGCTCACTGTTAATGTGAAAATTATCTGCAATCTATATATGTTTTATATCTATATGGGTACAAGGTAGGCCTAATGTTATAATACCCTATGGTCCATATAATATGTTTTCAGATCTAATCAACCTTGATCCAACATTTGGCTACCATCGTGTGTGCTATAGCTGTTTTACGGACAAAACAAGAGTGGAACGTGCTGAAGCTCGTAAAAAACGACTGGCCGAAGCCCACATTCCTGAGCCTCAGGAGCAAAGCGGACCAGAACTTAGTCCCCCAACACCATCTCCTAAAAAGCGACTGCGATCTCACCATGCTGCAGCAACCATCAGCCAAGCATCTGCAAGGTCAAGCAATGTGTTGCCAATCATCTGCATCATCTGCAAGAAGGAAACGCTCAGAGAAGGGCCACGGACAAATCGTGTCACTGTAAAACTGATGCAAGCTGAGACATGTGATGCTGGTAAGAAAATTGGTAGATCTTACAATTTGGAGTGGTGAAAGTTTAAAGAAAAATAATGTCTATTTAATCTTAACACATATTATATTACTGGTATGTTATTTCTCATATCTTTGATACTGAAATACTTGTGAGCCATTAGTGATGGAATAGAACAGGGAGGTTGACTGAGTTTTACTATTAATTTAATGTCTTTTGATTTATTTGCACACAGGTCTTTTAAGACAAGCAGCAACTGAGAAAGCAGATGAAACCATTCTCAGACAGATAAGAGACCGTGATTGTGCTGCCATTGAGGTCAAATACCACGGCAGCTGCTATTGTCAGTATACAAGATTTCTACGGAGTCAGTCTGAATCCTCCAGGTTGTAATTTATTCCTTTTTATTTTCAAATATATGAATTCAGAGATCCTTTGGGGCTATACAAATTCTTACAAATGAGTAAAGTCATGGTTGTCAAAATGTCAAAAGGGAAAATGTCATAGGTCTCTGCTAAATCAAACTCACTGAAACACTAGTTTTATATTTTTATATAATATTGTGTAGTTTTACTCCAGATAGCATTATTTTTTATTTTATTTCCAGATCATCGAGCAGTGAGAGACTTGGTTTCCAGAAAACCTTTGACCTATTTTGTGAGGAGGTGGTTAAGCAGCGCATCATCCAAAACCAAGAAATCCTAAGACTGAACAGGCTGTTGGACATTTTTGTGTCAATGGCCAAAAAGCATGAAAGACTTGATGCATCAAGCTACAGGTACGGGACAGATTTCCATGGCTTACATATATACAATTTCAACCAAAGATGTTTAAAAAAAATCTTGAGATTCTTACCAATAAAGAAGATTGAAATGACAAAAACTGGCAATAATCATATATTTAGTGACAAATCAAAATTACCTGAAGAACTTTGCATATTGGCGGTGTCTACATGAAATGGAAGCCAAGATTTCTCTGTTAAAGCTAATTTTTCTTTGTTCCACAGGTCCAGCAGATTAAAGGAGCGGCTTAAGCAAAGATTCCCTCAACTGAAATTCTATTCACCGTCAAAGAAATCAGCAAGTGAGATAGTATTTGTTGAGAATATTGCCACTGGTGATGTTGCTGAACAACTGTCAATGTCAACAACAGACACAGAAACATCAAGCCATTTTTGATTTATGCAAATAAGCGGAGTTCTTTGACCCTCAATCACATATTTGACCTCAGAAATCGATTCCTCGGGTCAACATTATGCAGAAAAGACGTCTCAAACGTGATTCTGGGTAGAATGGTTAAGAAGTTGGACTATCCATGCCTGTGGCGGCCATCTTGGATTTATGCAAATGAGTGGAGTTCTTTGAGCCTCAATCACAAAAGTGACCTCAGAAATCGATTCCTGGGCATAACATTATCGGAAAATGATGTCTCAAACGTGATTCTAGTTGTACTGATAAAAAAGTTAGGCCATTCATGGCAGCCATCTTGGATTTATGAAAATTAGTGGATATGGCTGTGTTGTGAGACATGTATATGTTGGACACTGCATATGTGATTTAACCACGATGAAGGAGAGCCAGCCCCCTGCGGTGCGGAGCCACAGAGCCTGGACCCCCTGCGGAGGACAGGGGACAGAAGACTTCCTGACCACTGAGGCTCGGGAAGAGAGAAGGGGGAGTTATGTAAATAAAAGGCTAATGAATGTGAATAAAGAGATTTTGAGAGAGATGTGTGATTTCCCCCGCGAGGGAAATGGTTTGATGTCAGAATGTTTAAATGAGAGAACTTTGGTGTGTTCACTCTCTTTGTTCGCTGCTCAAGAATAAGAGCAGACAGTGGAATGATTTCTTGAATAAATTGGAATGAAAGACAATTCGGTTTCGTTATTCAAGTCTCCCCACATTGGTGACTGACGACGTTGAGAATGAACGAAGAAATTCTCAGGGTCCCGGACTCACAGCGCTCAGAGCTGGCGAGCGCAGTGGCCGTTAAGCTGCCTGATTTCTGGCAGGATAGCCCACGGTCGTGGTTTCTGCAAGCAGAGTCGCAGTTCGCGCTCGCAGGAGTAACGGTGGATGACACTAAGTTCCACCATGTCATCGCTAAACTGGACAACAGCACAGCTCGGTGCGTGCAAAGCTTGGTGGAGCAGCCACCCGCGACCGACAGGTACGGCAAGCTGAAATCCACCCTCATCAAGTTTTTCACCCCCTCGGCTGAAGTGAGGGCGAGGAGGATCCTGTCTTTGCTAGACCAAGGTGGACACAGGCCGAGCGCCCTGATGGAGGAGATGATACAGCTGAGAGGTTTGGACAACGATGATTTCATTTTTCAGTTCATTTTCCTCTCCAACCTCCCGGCGCATGCGAGAAGCACGCTGGCCGGCAAAAAGTGTCACACCCTGGAGGAGTTCCGGGAGCTGGCCCAGGAGGCAGATGGGATCCTGGACGCCTGCGGCGGGCAAACAACCACAGCAGCGACCCGAGACAGCGGGGAGCCAGAGGCGGCAGAACCAGACTGGCCGACGACAGCGGCAACACGGCCGCGACGAGGGGGAGCCAATAGCCCGGCGGCAGAAGTGCGGGCACGACACAGCGGAGGAGAAGATCTCTGCTTTTACCATCGGAGGTTCGCAGAGAAGGCACGCAGGTGTGTGCCGCCCTGCATCTTCAGGAGTTCGGGAAACGGCAAGACCGGGGGTCGCTAGCAGCTTCGACCCTCGGAGAACGCAACAAGCTGCTCTACATCACGGATGCGCGCTCCGGACGAGTGTTCCTCATCGACATCGGAGCACAAGTGAGCTTCATCACCCCAACATACGCGGACCGGGTGGCTGGACCCCACGGTAACGGAGCTACAGCGGCAAATGGCTCGAACATCAACACCTACGGGAGAAGGACCTTGCCTTTATGCTTACATGGCCGCATATATGAATGGACTTTTGTGATAGCGGCGGTGAGTTTCAACATGTTGGGCGCGGATTTTTTGTGTTCACACAATCTGTTAGTTGATCTTGCTAATAGACGGCTGGTAAATGCACTCTCTTTTTACTCTCTCCCCTGTTCAGCTCGAGTGTCCCCGCCACCAGTACAGACCCACGTCGCTACAGCAGGTGGTAAGTTTCACACACTCCTCACCCAATTTCCAGCGCTCACTGTGCCCACTTTTTCAGCGACGGTCGCGAAGCACGGGGTGAAACACTTTATCCCCACTTCTGGTCCTCCCGTGTTTGCAAAAGCTCGGCGCTTGGATGCAGTTAAGCTCGCCATTGCGCGCGAGGAGTTCGCCAGCCTGGAGAGGCTGGGCATCGTTCGTAGGTCGAAGAGCCCGTGGGCTTCGCCGCTGCACATGGTACCGAAAGCCGATGGCTCCTGGAGACCGTGCGGGGATTACCGCAGGCTAAACAACGCTACGGCGCACGATCGTTATCCCATCCCGCACATTCAGGATTTTTCGGTGCACCTGGCGGGGGCGCGCATTTTTTCAAAGATTGATCTAGTTCGCGGCTATCACCAAGTCCCGGTCCAACCGGAGGACATTCCTAAAACAGCGGTAATAACCCCGTTCGGACTTTTCGAATTTTTACGCATGCCGTTTGGTCTCAAAGGGGCAGCGCAAACATTTCAGCGGATGATGGATGCCGTGTTACGCGATCTCCCTTTCGTGTTTGTGTACCTCGACGACATTTTGGTCGCGAGTACTTCAGAGGACGAACACGAAACGCACCTCACAGCAGTTTTTAGGAGGCTGGGAGAGCACGGCTTAATAGTTAACCCAGCCAAGTGCCAGTTCGGCGTCGAGCGGATCGATTTTTTGGGTCACCGCGTCTCCCCGGAGGGAGCGGTTCCGTTACCAGAGAAAGTACGCGCGGTAGCGGATTTTCCCCGTCCACAAACGGTCAAATCACTACAGGAATTCTTGGGGATGGTGAATTTTTATAACCGATTCCTGCCCCACGCAGCTCAAATCATGCAACCGTTATATGCCGCGCTCAAAAAACAAAAACCGACCCAGGCGGTCGAATGGTCCCCGGAGCGGGAGCGCGCGTTCACAGAGGTTAAAAAAGCCTTGGCTGACGCTGCGCTCCTGGCCCACCCAGACCCTGCAGCACGTATCGCGCTGACGACAGACGCTTCAGATTTAGCCATAGGGGCCGTTATTGAGCAACAGGTAGCCGGAGTTTGGCAGCCTTTGGCTTTCTTTAGCAAATCTTTAAGCGCGGCTGAACGAAAATACAGCGCGTTTGACAGAGAACTGTTGGCGCTGCATTTGGCTATTCGTCATTTCCAGTTCTGGCTGGAAGGACGGTGCTTCACCGCTTATGTGGACCACAAGCCGCTCACATACGCCATGGCCAAAATTTCAGACCCGTGGTCTGGCAGGCAGCAGAGGCAGCTGGCCGCAATCTCGGAATTTACCACTGACATTAGGCACGTTGCGGGCAAATTCAATGTAGTAGCGGATTGTCTCTCACGCGCGTTCACGACCCCAACACGCGCAGAGGCAGAACGGGCCACCGTGACCGCGCCGCAGGAGAGCGGCACGGTGGCGCGCGCAGCCCCGGTGCACGTGGGTATAGATTACGCAGCCATGGCAGCGGACCAGGGGACGGACGCAGACGTGCGCGCGCTCCAGTCTGGACCAACAGGGTTGAGGCTGGAGAGCAGGTGTTTACAAACCGGTATGCCCCCCCTGATCTGCGACGTGTCGACGGGGCGCCCGCGTCCGGTGGTTCCGGCCACGTGCCGCCGCCGTGTTTTTGACTCGGTCCACTCACTGGCGCACCCGGGGGTGCGCGCGTCGGTGAAACTAGTGGCGGAAAAGTTTGTTTGGCCGTGCCTGCGCAAGCACGTGAAGGAATGGGCAAAAACCTGCATTTCCTGTCAACGGGCCAAAATTCACAGGCACACAAGAGCCCCGTTAGAACCGTTCCGCATTCCGGCCAGAAGGTTCGACCATGTGCACGTCGACCTTGTGGGCCCCCTACCGGCATCACAGGGGTTCACGTATCTTTTGACAATGGTGGACCGCACCACACGTTGGCCGGAAGTGGTCCCACTTGCGACGACCACGGCCGCGGAGGTGGCTCGCGTTTTTTTAACGGCTTGGGTGGCGCGTTTCGGGGTTCCGTCGGACATTACGTCCGATAGAGGACCGCAATTCATCTCTGAGCTGTGGTCAGCGATGACCAACGGCTTAGGAGCCAAAATTCACCGCACTACGGCTTACCACCCTCAGGCCAATGGTTTATGCGAGCGTTTTCATAGGTCTTTGAAGGCAGCACTCAGAGCGTCGCTCACGGATGCAGATTGGGTGAATAAACTTCCATGGGTTTTATTAGGGTTGCGTTCTGCGCCTAAAGAGGACTTAGACGCCTCCCCAGCGGAGCTGGTATTCGCACAAACTCTGAGGCTGCCGGGCGAGTTTTTACCAGAGCACCCAGAGCCCCCACCTCTCTCGGCTCTGGGACCGTTAGTCGGCACGGGGGCAGACACACTCCCGGGTCCGGTTCATCACGCTTTTCCACGAGTTTTCGTCCCCAAGGCTTTGAAAAATGCCGATTTCGTTTTTGTCAGGCGCGAAGCCCTAAAAGCAACGCTCAAACCGCCTTACGAAGGGCCATTTCGAGTGCTGGAGGCAGGTGATAAGCAATTTGTGCTGGATTTTGGAGACAGAAAAGAGACAGTCAGTATTGACAGACTAAAACCTGCTTTTGTCATGAAGGACGTGTCTGTACCAGTCGCGGTGGCGCCTCGACGAGGCAGGCCCCCGCAGAAGGCAATTAACCACTCTCTTCCTCAGTCAACAGCGCCGAAGCAGAAACACACTGCAGGCAAGGCGGGGCCAACGCACAGCAGATTCGGCAGACGGCTGAAGCCCAAGCGGCGCACAGACTGAATGTTGGTGTTGATTATTCAGTAGTGAGTAAGGTGCTATTTAATTTTAGGAATTAGTCTGTTCTTCATCGTTTGGGGGGGGTTATATGGCTGTGTTGTGAGACATGTATATGTTGGACACTGCATATGTGATTTAACCACGATGAAGGAGAGCCAGCCCCCTGCGGTGCGGAGCCACAGAGCCTGGACCCCCTGCGGAGGACAGGGGACAGAAGACTTCCTGACCACTGAGGCTCGGGAAGAGAGAAGGGGGAGTTATGTAAATAAAAGGCTAATGAATGTGAATAAAGAGATTTTGAGAGAGATGTGTGATTTCCCCCGCGAGGGAAATGGTTTGATGTCAGAATGTTTAAATGAGAGAACTTTGGTGTGTTCACTCTCTTTGTTCGCTGCTCAAGAATAAGAGCAGACAGTGGAATGATTTCTTGAATAAATTGGAATGAAAGACAATTCGGTTTTGTTATTCAAGTCTCCCCACAGTGGAGCCCTCAATCACATATCTCAGTGATTTTCAACCTATGTGCCGTGGCACACTAGTGTGCCGTGAGAGATCGTTAGGTGTGCCGTGGGAAATTATCCAATTTAACTTAATTACTCGAGTGAGTGGCTATGTTTACATGGACACAAGTAACCGGATTAAAAGCCTGATCGGAATAAAAATGCTTCATGTAAACATGGCAATCTGAATATTCTAACCCGATCACGCTCATTCGGATCAAAATTTCATTCTGATTGAGACGGGTGGGTTATGCCGATTGTTAATCCGAATGGTGCGCATGAAAACACTTATTCCAAACACAGGGCAGAAAATATGTTTACTGTGCATGTCTGTACACCAGCCGCACGTCGACGTGACGTATTTCCGCCTTAGCAGCAGCTAGCGGAAAACATAGCGGGAGTAAAACAAAACTGGTCTGTATCGTCCTGCTGTCTCCCTCTTTTCGTCATATGCAGAAGTATGTACTTGTAGCTTCATTACGGAGACTAGCAGAAGCAAAAGTACAGTCTGAATAACACGATACAGGTCAATTTCGACACAAAGCGGGGCTCGCTAATACCAAAAGTTGCTTCTTCTTCTACTATTTTTTGAATGTCGAAATGTCGATCAGCGCATGTCAAAATGATTTATTCCGTTCAAACCTGTGACACATGAAAACACACGTCCTAATCAGATCAGCTTTTTCAGGATCCATGTAAACAGTAAAATTTATAAATAAACAACAACATGTGCAGCGTGGCAACCTTGAGATGTTCCCACTCACCGAGAAACGGCATGATGTTAACACTGCTGCACTGTGCCAGGTGATTGGCACACATTTGAAAACTCTTGAGGAGAAGTTGTTATTTTATTTCTCTTCAGACTTCACACAATGCCTTGTCTGGGTTAGGAACCCATACAGCTCAGCATCAGTTGTTGGAAATGACATGACTTTACAGGAGCAAGAGGAACTCATTGAACTGAAACAAGATCATGGTTTAAAGCTAAACTTTGCTGATCTTCCTTTGGTCAGTTTTTGGTTGACTGCTGCCAAGGAGTTCCCCATTCTGGCCAACAAAGCTATTTCAACATTGCTCCCATTTTCCATGACATATCTGTGTGAGCTGAGCTTTTCAAGCTTGACTGTGATAAAAGCTAAAAACAGAGAGAGACTGAGAGCTGTTGAGGAAGAGCTCCGTGTGTGTCTTTCTTCCATTCCTGCCAGGATATCAGCTTTGTGTTCATCTAAACAGGCCCAGGGTTCACACTGAGTGAGTATAAATACATTTAGAAACTGTATTGCTAACTATATTTTATTATTTTTACTGTGTTAGGCTATAGAGTGTCATTTTGTGTCATTTTGGTTGGTGGTGTGCCCCAGGATTTTGTCAATGTAAAAAATGTGCCGTGGCTTAAAAAAGGTTGAAAAACACTGACATATCTGACCTCAGAAATCGATTCCTCGGGTCAACATTATCCGAAAAAGACGTCTCAAACGTGATTATAGGTAGAGTGGTTCAAAATATAGTCCATCCACACCCATGGTGGCCATCTTGGATTTATGCAAATTAGTGGGGTTCTTTGACCCTCAGTCACACTAATGACCTCGGAAATCGATTCCTCGGGTTAATATTAGCCGAAAAGGACGACTCCAACGTGATTCTAGGTAGAATTGCTAAAAAGTTAGTCCATCCATGGCAGCCATCTTGGATTTATGCAAATTAGCGTGGTTCTTTGACCCTCAATCACACAGTCGACCTCAGAAATCGATTCCTCGGCTCAACATTATCCGAAAAAGAGGCCTCAAACGTGTTTCTAGGTAGACTGGTTGAAATGTTAGGCCATTCATTCCCGTGGTTAGTCGTGGCAGCCATCTTGGATTTATGCAAATTTGACATAGCTATCCACACCTTTGATAGTGGGAACATCGATTTTCGGATTCAGCAGGGGGTTTTTTTTACATAGAAATCATCAAAGATCCCGTAGTTCCCAGCTGGGTGTCACAAAAATCATTTTCTAGCCACATTTTGAGGGAGCTGCTCACGGCCTATAGCGCGTAAGGTTGTCTTGTATTGTCTTTAAAAGGGGAATATGATTTAGTCACAATAACTCTGAGAGCCTGGTGGAAATATCTATTCCTAAATATTTAACATTTTCTGATTGTATTGGAATAGTAGATGTATTTGAGAAATTGCAATTTATAGGTAAAACTATTGATTTTACCCACTTAATAGAGTAGTCTGATAATGACGAAAATTTATCAATGAGCGCCACTGTCTGAAGAAGAGATCTTTGTGAGTTTTCAAGGAAAATCAATACATCATCAGCATAAAGACTTATCTTGTGTTCCT
This sequence comes from Pholidichthys leucotaenia, assembly GCA_020510985.1. Taxonomy (NCBI): domain Eukaryota; kingdom Metazoa; phylum Chordata; class Actinopteri; order Cichliformes; family Pholidichthyidae; genus Pholidichthys; species Pholidichthys leucotaenia. The sequence continues at coordinate 145,845,702 of CM035847.1, forward strand.
TTTCTCCAGTTTGAATACCTCTGATATCAACATTTTGTCGTATGGCTGCTGCTAATGGTTCAACAAAGATGGTAAAAAGTGAGGGAGAGAGTGGACACCCCTGCCTAGTACCTCTCTGGAGATTAAAGCTTCGGGAAGTCTGATCATTTGTTCGGACAGACACAGCTGGACACCTATATAGTGTTTTAATACAGTTTATGAAAGATGAACCAAACCCGAACTTGTTGATGTTCGAGCCCGGTTCTACTGGCCCAGATGTCACCAGGATGTAGAGCTCCACATCCATCGCTGCGACACCTGCACAGCTCAGAAAGGGCCGACTTAGCGATCCCACGCTCCCTTGCAGCAGTATCGGGTGGGAGCACCGATGAAGCGGGTAGGGGTGGACATTCTGGGCCCTTTCCCGACCACAGACCGGGGGAGCCGCTACATGCTGGTCGCAATGGATTATTTCACCAAATGGCCAGAGGCATACGCGGTCCTTTATCAGAGTGCCGCCACGAAGGCATCAAAGCTGGTGCACAAGATGTTCTGTCGGTTTGGCGCACTGGAGGAGCTGCACAGTGATCAGGGTCGGAACTTTGAGGCAGAGGTCTTTGGAGAGGTCTGCAAGCGGCTGGACATCCGGAAGACCCGGACCACCCCGCTGCATCCACAGAGTGACGGCCTGGTCGAACAGTTCAATCGGACCCTCACCGCCCAGCTCGCTGTCCTAGTGGACCAGCGACAGTGAGACTGGGACCTGCATCTGCCCTTTGTTCTGTGGGCATACCGGACGGCAGCACAGGAATCCACCTGGTGCACCCCTGCAGCACTGATGTTTGGACGCGAGCTGTGCACACCGGTGGATTTGGTACCCCCCCCCCCCCTTCCCGAGCTGGAGGTGGAGGGCAAACCAGGTTTGGATTATTTGTTTTGCTTGAAGGAACGTCTCCACACGGTGCACAAACTGGCTTGGGAGGCCCTGGCAGCGGCGGGGAGTCGGCAGAAGCGGGCATATGACTCCTGCTGCCAGGGGAGGGACTTTGCACCAGGAGATCGAGTCTGGATTTTCTGCCAGGAATGAAAAAGGGGACTGTCACAAAAACTGGCGAGCCATTGGTCGGGACCGTGCGTGGTCCTACAGAGACTGTTGGATGTGGTGTACAGGGTGAGGCTGAAAAAAAGGGACCGGGTCGTGGTACTCCACCGTGACCGTCTCACCCCGTACCAGCCATCCGCCCCGCAGGTGGTCGAGCCGGAGCCTTCACCCCAACCAGATACTCCGACCGAGGCACAGGTGAACACTAGCGGGCCTGTGCGTGCTGGTCGTTGATAACGGAGGCCGCCCCAACACCTGGACGGATTTGTGTTGGACTTTTGAGTTGGACTTTTATTATTCTGGGGACAGAAACCAGTCCGGGGGGGACAGTGTAACGGCGGGGCTGTGTTAAGGGGGCGGGGATTTTCCCAGCATGCTCTACCAGTGGAGGATTCAAAGGGTGTTATCATTCGTGTGTTCTAAAGTGTTACTGCTGTGTCATTATATTGCTGTGTTATAATGACACAGCAGCGTTATAAGAAGAATCAGAACAGTGACTGATCGTGCGTTTGTGTCACCCTTAGTGAGACGGAGGTCTGTGTGAATGACCTCCCTCCTGTCTGTGTCGAGGGAGTGTGTTTTAAATAAAACCCATTTTGCCACAGTCATCGCTCCTTTCTTGTGTGAACCCCCACTACGTCACATTATTTTATTGAAAATCTTCTATCAGTTTTATTGATTGCTAATGTTTGATAATATTTCTACCAAAGCAGTCTTCATTTGCAGCATGCAGGTTTACAGACTCTCTTTGGTCGCAAGTTTTAAAGTTTTGATTTTCAATTTTTTTTAATCTTACAAACTTTAGATTTGATTCTGACGAGAGGGATGACTTCCTTATAAATGGCTGCAACAAAAAGAAAAAAAAAGCCCCTTCATGAGCAAGAGTAAGCTAGTCCCACTTCTGCAAGCCATATCCTAAAATGATCCAAGATCATGTAGATTCATAAATAAAGCCATTATAAGGAAAGCTGCTTTGTGATATTCACTTCTCCCATAAACCCAGAGCATTATAATTGAATATATACTGTATATGCAATATAACAGCACCCACTCCTGCTGAATATTGCTTGTCTACTAATAATATTGCAGTGTTGACAAGAGTGTTAAGCAACTATCAGCAGAGACGCTGCAGACTTAGTGTCTTCTTATAGGAAAAAAAAAAACATTTAGGTTGCTCTGTGGTCTGTTTTACCTTTTCCTTTTCCCAGCATATATCCGTCTTATTTGGATGTTCTTTGCGTTACTCTGAGGCGGAGACGTTAAATCGCTCCAGCGTGTTAAAATCAGTGTTTTATTACGTCTAAAATGCCCCCATCCCCCCTTGGGCTGTGATAGGATGACTGGTGAGATGGCCACCCTGCCTTAATGAATTAAGGGGGTGGCGCAGCGTTATGGACGGCACCCCACCAGCCCCCAGCGGCCAATGAAGGTCGAGCCTAGGTTTACAAAGGGGTGGCTGACTGGAGCCCCATTTTCTCACCGGGGCTGGTCGCAGAGGGCGGAGTTCCGCGCCTGGCGTTTGACAGCTGCGAAATAGAAAATGTATCGCGAATAGACGGTCCGTGGAGCCACGCCGCTCCAAGGCAACACGACCATCAGAGGGACTGGGCTGCAGCATGGCCCTTTATAGCCTGCCCTCGTAAATCTGTGCCACTTTTAGAGCACCACAACCAATTCAGGGGAGATAACTCGCTTTTATAGCGCATGATTCCGTGATCTGGGGGTTATGCAGCGTGCGTTCTCGTTCCCGCTGACCGTGGAGCGCAGTCGCACCAAGGAGCGCCTGGAGGAGAGTCTGGCCGGGCTGTGCGAGCTGGAGCTCCGCAGACAGAGGCAGGAGTGTCTGGTGATAGGGGCCCTGACCCTGGGAGATCCGCTGACCGAGGGCAGCTCCAGACCAGAGCTGGCGGCTTTCAGCAGCTGGGGACCGGAAAACTTGACACTGAGACGTCAGCTGGTAAGTTTGCGTTGAGTGGCTTTTATTGCGGCATGTCTGGGCTCCAGGTCCTCCGCTCGTGTTGGCTCACACCCCCGTCACCCCACCCTGTCACAAAACACTTACTCCGGCCCCCCCGTCTATCACGGTCCTACACAGTTTTGAATACCTAATGGTCTCCGGCGTGTCCTCGTTGTTGTCTTCTTGACCGTTGGATGGACTCCTGTTTTGCGCTGCGCCTTTTGTGTTGATGTGACCTCCAGCCGCAAAAAAAAAGTTACTCAACTTGACTAATGGTGCCTCTGTATGAAAGCAGGTTAGGCGTTTAGGTGCGCTGGGCTGAGATTCATGCATGTGGGTAAGGAAAATTGGGGGTGGAGCAGCCGCCGTTTGTGGCACAGACAGTTTAATGGCCCATTGTTCCCCTCATCACAGACTTCAGTGACCAGCTTAACAAGCTCTCGTGAGTAATAAAACCAAATTATAAAATGTGACTTGGCTCCTGGATGCACGTTTCCACATTCGATAGTATTTTGTTTGGAAATCATTTTCAGCACAGTGTGAAATCAAGCAATTTGTGACATATGTCCTCGTGACCCAGTGAATTTTGGATTTAAAAAAAAGAATTAAAACTGGGTTAATTAATGCAAATAAGTTTTAGCGCCAGTAGTACAGCCGCAGCTCCCGCAGGAAGTTTTACGCATGGCTGAACACGCTGATCTCAGCATCGTATTTACATTGTTTTGGGGTTTTTTTGTATGCATATGTCTGGTAGTTGTGTGTTGGGCTGCTGCCCTTGTCTCAACATCACAACAATGGGAAGCCATTACTAAAGAGGGTGGAAGAGAAATTAAATCAACCGCCTCCTCCTCTTCACACCTCCTTCCTTCCTTTCTCCCACCCTCCTCTGCTGGGGACCAAACAATGGGCGCATATGGAGCAGAATACTAATGACGCCGAGCCAGGCCCCGGTGTTTAAAGTGGAGCAGCACCTCATCCGTGGCCCCGTGTGTTGGATTGAATATTCTGCGGCATATGACATTCCGGTAAAATGTGGCATAACCGCGACGCGAGTGCGTAACGGACGTGTCCCCGATGTGCCGTGCGCGCCAGTCTAATTCACATGGGCGGAAGGAGCTGTCAGTGGCATGTCAGCCTGTCAGTCAGCCCGCTGACGGACAGCAGCCATTTTCAAGGCCAGTGAAGGGGTGACGCGCGCGCTTCCCTCTGTAGGACCCCGCATAATTTCCGTTTTCATTTTTGCGCGCCCCGTCTTTGGATCGATGTTTATTAACTGCTCTGCTTATCCAAGCGTGCGGGTAATTACACAAGGAATTCCTTGGAGAGTGTATATTATTTTTTGCCAGACACACACCCTTATTGAAGTGCCAAACCGAGTCCTCATAATATCAGGTCACCACCTGCGTCTGAGCCAAATCCCCGATCTCATCTCCCGTGTAGGTTAATATCTGTGGAAATGTAGAGTTCACGATGTGACTGAAACGGCTGACCCGTGAGATGACTGGGTACGTGTGCCCGCGCATCTGTGCGCGTTCGTTGAATATGATTATGTGACTCCCAGACAGGGTGAGAGTTTGTTGTCCCCCCCCCCCCCCAACAACCACCACCACCTTGATGCAGTGTGTGACATTGACGGTGTTGACAGCTGTGGGGCAGCAGCTGGGCGAGCATGAAGCCCTAACCTCCTATCTTTATCTCCTTTCAGTGTGTGTGTGTGTGTGTGTGTGTGTGTGTGTGTGTGTCTACACCATGCTCGTTTGATTTTAGAAGACTGCACTCGTGTTCCACGGAAGAATATTTTGGATAAGACTATTATGTGAGATCAGTGAATTAACACTGAGATCTTTTGGGGTCCTGTCTTGGAGTCCTGTGTTTCCATACATCTTTCTATCACTTATCTGGGGGTCTGGGTCATGGGAGCAGCAGCCTAGTCCCCACTGCTGCCCAGTGCACATAGCACCATGATCCCTCCTGTAGGTGTTGAGCCCACTGGAGGGTGGACCCATGTGGCTCCTTTGGGAACACTGGGTTCTTGATGTAACTTTTTTTTTTTTCCCATCGGGATCCACTGGACCCGCTTTGGTCTGGTGCGTCACGCAGGACCAGTTTGTCTTGGGAGACCCTGCCAGGAGCGAGTCGCCGCTCCACCATGATACAGTGGCAGTCCACAGAGGGGGCCCTTTGTTTCGAAATAGAAAATGATTAGAATTAACTAGAAAGTGCTTTTCTAGTTTTTTTAAAAAAAGTAGTTTTTTTCTGGTGAGATAGTCATCATTGTTGTACTTTTACCAGAGATTCTCCTAACTTGACATTTTGATATTTAAATAAATAAGGAAAAAAGCTGCAAATTCATGTGTTTAAAGTAACAAATTACATGAAATAAATTGCAAGTTTATGTGCAAAAAAAGTCAGCTTTGTGAGAAAAGCGTTCTAAAGTCATGACAGAAAAAATTGCAGATTCAAAGAGAAAAACATCCATATACTGTATACTGTGTGTATATGTATATGGAAAAGTTATGACCAGTGTTAAAATTTATGAAAAAAGCTCCAAATTAAGGGGAAATTTACAAATACCAAATGTGTCCCTTATCAAAAAGATGGAAAGACATTGAGAAGGGAAAAACATATTTCCACAAAACCATAAACCTTGGAGGCTTAAAGCCTGACACACTGTCTACAGTACCTCTTTTTTGTACCTTTGCTGCACTGCTGGCTCATTGACCAGGCTCTGTGTTAAGTGTGTGTTCAGCCAGCAGTGCGTCATTAGCAGTGTTGGGCAAGTTACTAAAAATAGTAACTAATTACAGTTACTAGTTGCTTCTTTTCAAAAGTTACTTACCAATTACTGCATGATTACAGTAACTAGAGAACCTGGGACTTCCGGTTATGGCTGCCACGTAGGACGGACGTGTCTCGCTCTGCTCTGCTCCTGGAGAAAAAAATCGGCAAATAACTCTCTCATTTGGGACAGAACGTATCCCAGCATTTGGGCGAGGATATGTCGGCGAAGCCTAAGGCTGGAAAACCAGGAAAAGGAAAAAGCGAGCCGCCGAAACAGTCCAAATTAACGGACTTTCAGGTCTGTGACGCAGCAAACAAGGCTCCATATATGGCGGAGGAGGCTGGCGGCGACGCGATTTCTGCGGGGAATGGCGCAGATGCGCTGATGGCTGCCATGAGTTCAATGAGAGCGGACTTTTCCTCTAGATTTGATGGGATTATGACAGCGCTGGAAGGAATAAGAAAGGAATTGGGTGACTGTGTAGAACGAACGGCGCAGATGGAGCTCCGTCTCGCTAGTGCTGAAGATGACGTCACCCGTCTTCAATTAAAGGTGCGCACTTTGGAAAAAAAAAATAAATCTCTGGAAGATAATATTCTGGATTTGGAATCTCGGTCGAGACAGAATAATTTGAGGCTGGTGGGTCTTCCAGAGGAATCAGAAGGTCGGGACGTATGTTCCTTTCTGGAAAAGTGGATTCCGGAGGTGCTGGGCAGCGAGGAGTTGCAATCAGCAGTGGTTCTGGAAAAAGCACATCGTATTGGCCCACGGAGAGATAAGGGACCGCCGAGGACCTTAATTATGAAGTTTCTTAGCAACAGAGACAGGATGAAGATCTTCAACGCTGCACGTGCTAAAGGAGAGATTAAACACCAGGACCAGCAGGTGCGGTTCTACCCAGATTTGGCCACAGGAATCCAGCAATTGAGGAAGCAGTTTGATCCCGTACGTAAGGAGCTGCGCAACCTTGGGATTCGTCATGGTGTAATCTATCCTGCGAGACTGCTGACCACGTATGAGGGCAGAACCCACATCTTCAAGACCCCAGAGGAGGCGCAGGAGTTCATCAAGAAGATCAAAGAAGAAGAAGAGACTGGTGGGAGCTAAGCATGAACAAAATATAAGGTAGAATAATTAAGCATTTGCACAGGCATCTGACTGACTTGAAGTAAATAGTAAGTTTACAAAATATAGATTGTATTATATATTAAAAAAACAAAACAAACAAAAAAAAACTATGATGTACTAAGTTGTTAAAAATTTTGGAGTTAAGTTGGAAAACTACAGAGGAGAGTTAATGTTACGTCATTAAAAGCAGTAGAGTTAGGGTGATTGGGAGGATGAAGAAGGAGTGGCTTAGGCTGTTCCCCGTGGGTGTGGAACAGTCGATGGCTATATCGGGAGACAGAATTTTTCTTTTGATTTTGGGGGGTTTGCCACAAGTGTGGGAAGGGGAAATTTGTTTGTGTGTAGTTTGTAGGATGAATGTTCAACCACTCATGTTTTTGCTTCTCTGTATGAGCATGTTTACACTGCAAGGTAATCCCAAACTCTCTGTTGATCATGGACCAAAGTGTTAACCTTAATTTAACTTCATGGAATTGCAGAGGTCTACAAAATTTAAAAAAACTTAAACAAGTTATGAATAAAATAAAGGACATGGGTTCAAGAATTGTGTTTTTACAAGAAACTCATCTGATAGAGGAGGATGTTAAAAGAATTAGGAGTAGATGGCAGGGAAGTGTATTCACCTCTTCATTTTCATCCTGAGCCAGGGGAGTTATGACTCTCATACATAAATCAGTTCCTTTTCAAGTGAAAAATGTAATTGGAGACAAATTTGGAAGATATGTAATCATTCAAGGTTCTTTGCTATTAGAAAATATAAATCTTGTGAACTTATATGGTCCCAATATAGATGATCAGAAGTTCTTTGCTAATTTATTTCTCATCTTATCATCACTTACAGGGCAACATATAATAGCAGGGGATTTTAATTGTACATTGAATCCAGGTGTGGATAGATCAACAGGCCTGGATTGTACGCACATTGGATGTAGGATGACTATTAATCATTTTATGAAAGAATTGAGATTGTTAGATATATGGAGAGAAATGAAACCACAAGTTAAAGCCTATTCTTGTTATTCCAGTACCCACAAGACATTCTCTCGTATTGATTATTTTTTGATTTCCACAGAATTAAGGTCCAAGATTCAAAACTGCTTTTATGATAACATCGTGATCTCTGATCATGCACCCTGTTGTCTAATATATGTAGATAAAAAATTGACAAAGGAATCAGGTAGATGGCAATTTCAGCATAAATGGCTTCAGGATGAGGAATTTGTCAAGTATATAGAAAAACAGATAGACGAGTTCTTTGACATCAATACTACACAAACATCAGCATGTGTAAAGTGGGAGGCTTTCAAAGCTTTTATTAGGGGACATATTATTAGTTATACAGGATCAAAATCTAAGAAGACTCGAGAGGAGAGAGCTAAATTGGAACATAAAATAAAAAATCTTCAGGAAAAAGTGTATGCAGGAAGTGACCCAAGGTTGGAGAATGAATTACTGATTTTGAGAGCTGAATACGACAAAAAATCAGCGAATAGAGCTGCCTCGAGTCTTCTAAGATTGAAACAATCTTTTTATGAACAAGGTGAAAAATCAGGAAAATTATTAGCATGGCAGATTAAACAATTGGAAATTAAAACACCAATTACCAGTATTATAAGTAATGGACAGGTAGTTATAGATCCTTTAGAAATTAATAGAGCCTTTAGAGATTACTATGAAAAATTATATGATACCAAAAATGAACCTGATTTAACAAAACTAAATGGGTTTTTGAACGAACTATCTATACCGTGTATTCCAAATGAAAACAGGGAGATATTGGAGTCTAAAATTAGTCAAGAAGAAGTTGGGCTAGCCATTGATAATATGAAATCAGGAAAAAGTGCAGGACCAGATGGTCTTCCAGTTGACCTTTATAAAAAATTTAAGAATAAATTAATAAAACCTTTTTTGGAAATGGTTTTAGAAGCATTTCAAAATAATAATTTACCATCATACATAAATAATGCCTTAATTATACTGCTGCCAAAACCAGGTAAGCCCTCTAATAAATGTGAAAATATGAGACCAATAAGCCTATTAAACGCCGACCTTAAGATAATCTGTAAAATTTTAGCAAGACGAATACAAGAAATTTTACCAAATATTATTAATCGAGATCAGAATGGCTTTATAAAGGGTAGACAAGGCTTCCATAATGTAAGAAGACTATTTAATATTATTTATTTTAATAAAGAAGCACCGGATACAGCTCTCCTATCATTGGACGCCGAAAAAGCCTTTGATAGAGTTGAATGGCCCTTTCTTTTTGAAGTCCTACAAAGGTTTGGACTTGGAAATAATTTCATAAAATGGGTTCAAATAATATACAATAATGCTACAGCAGAAATCCTAACAAATAACAATATTTCAAAACCAATAAAAATCAATAGAGGATGTCGACAAGGCTGTCCACTTTCACCTTTACTGTTTACTATGGCAATTGAACCTTTAGCGATAGCGATACGTTTACATTCACAAATATATGGAATTAAAGTTGGACCAACAGAACATAAAATCTCCCTGTACGCCGATGACATAATTTTGTTTATGTCGAATCTAAAAAAATCAATTCCAACCTTGTTGAATTTAATAAAGAATTTTGGGGAAATATCAGGATATAAAATAAATAAAACTAAATCTTCAATATTAATGCTAAATGAGACCCAGAGAAATTACCCAGCCCCTGAGGTAAATCAATTCAATGTTGTTAATCAGTTTAAATATCTAGGAATCCAAATTATGCCTAAGCTAGAATCAGTCGCCAGTGTCAACTATGAAGCCTTAATGTCAGATATCAATGAGTTAACTCAGAGATGGATGTCACTACCAATGTCGATGATCGGGAGAATCAATATACTTAAAAGTAATATTTTACCTAAAATACTTTATTTATTTCAATACATTCCCTTATCACCACCTTTAGATCTATTCTCAAGAATAAAAAAAAAGTTAGTGGAATTTATATGGAACAACAGGAGGGCTAGATTACGTTTGTCTTTATTATATTTACCATTTGATCGTGGAGGTCTGAAATGTCCAAATTTTATGTTGTATTATTGGTCGGCACAACTGAGGTCTATGACATATTATTTTTCATCAAATGATCTCCCTCACTGGACTGAAATGGAATCATACAATTTACCTTTACCTCTTCCCATATTCATATACTCAGATTCGGCAAAAAAATTACAAAAACAAGTTAAAAATCCATTTGTAAAGCATATGATCAAAATATGGTGTGAAGCTAAAAACTATTTAAAAGAACCACAGTTATTGTCACAATTTAGTCCAATATGGGGTAATCAATATTTTAAACCAGGGAGAGCGGACGCTGTATTTAAAGTATGGAATTTAAAAGGGATACAAAAGATTCAGGATTTATATTTGCCATGTGCAGATAACATAATGTCTTTTGAAGAGCTGAGGATCAAATTTAATCTCAATAGAACACATTTTTTTAAATATCTTCAACTTAGAAACTTTATTCGATCAAATCAAAATAAAGCTCTCACTCGACCTATTTATTCATCCTTGGAAAAAATGATGATGAAAGATAGTAAAAGAAAGGGTATTATTTCAGAGTTTTATAACTCACTGACACTATCTTCAAGTGAAAATTCACTGAAAAGATTAAACTACTGGAAAGAAGATCTGCAAATTGAAATTTCAGAGGAACAATGGGAATTGGCTTGTACAGAAGCTCAAACCAAATCAATAAATGCACGCCTTAAATTGATACATTTCAAATGGTTAATGCGGATGTATGTTACACCGGAGGAGTTAAATAGATATAACAAAAATATACCAGATACATGCACAAAATGCATGGAAAGTAAAGGAACCCTATTTCATTGTTTATGGGAATGTAGATTAATAAGAATGTTTTGGGAAGAGGTGAGGGTAACAATTGAAAAAATAATCTCAAAACAAATCATATTGAATCCTAAACTGTTTTTGTTGGGTCTGTACCCAGAAAAGCATAATTTTAATAAAAGTGAAAGAACATTCATAGACCTCAGTTTGCTTAATGCCAAAAAATGTATTGCACTATTATGGAAAAAGACTCATAGACCAGATGTGACTCAGTGGTTAAGACAGATGTTAACAAACCTTCCATTAGAAAGAATAACATATATACTAAAATCAAAGGAAATTGTGTTTGAGAATATATGGAGACCTTTTATTGATTATGTAAAAAATTTAAACATAACTCTTGAAGAAGAAGGTGAATGATGTGTGTGGACCTTGTAAATTCCAAACTGGTGAACATAATATGTATACTTATGTATTGGATTGTCTAGACTAAACAGAGGAGCATTGTTGAAGACTTGATTTTGTTGGTGGTTGTTGGTGTTTTTAGTGCATTTTTTTTTTTTTTGTAGTACTTTAGTGTTAGTGTTTGATTGTTTGTATCATGTTTGTTAAAAAAAAAAAAAAAAAAAAAAAAGGTTCAATAAAGATATTGTGGAAAAAAAACTAGAGAACCTGAACCTGATACTTAAATCATCTTGAATACAAAGCAAGATCATTTAATTAATGTATTACATTATGGGCTTATTAATGTCAGGCTGAAAGCAGACTGTTTCAAACAGCTTTTAGAACATGTTCAGTCTGCTTTATCCTGCCTTGAGCGCTTACTGTGGGAAAAAATCTGAAGAAAATCAACATGATATTGCCAGTAATTTCCTCATTTTGGAGTGAGAAAAGGGGTTTGTGGAATGAGAGAGAGGGAAAAACGGTGAGAATCACTCCAAAAGAGAGAGTTGGCAACACTGCATTAATCTGTCCATGTTTATCTTGCCTTTATGATATGGATTAATCTGATGTGCAGTGATCCAAAGAAAATGTTGATTATCAACAGTCCAAATGTCTGCTGTGACAGAGACATGATCCAGTCCCTCAAATTCCTTTAGGAGATCAAAATCCATTTTTAATATTCTTTATCCAGGTAGCAGGTAAACGTGTTTTAACTTTAGTGGCTCACAGTCTCCGCTGTCTGGAAAGTCACTGTTTATATTACGTCTTCAGTTGGTTTAATTCTTGCTGGGTCACAAACTGTCCAGATGCATACCTGTGCTTGCAGTCCAGCTGTGGCTGTTGAGAATACAGTAGATCCACTTGACGGTGTTGTTAGCATAGCTAGCCGTTACTTGGCACTAGCTTTGTCGGAGCTTTGTTGTTATTTTCAGGCGTTTTTGAAGATTGCAATTAGTCTCAACCAACACTAGTTTTCAACCCACCAATATGCTTTTGTCCTTCACCGTGACGAAGGAAAAATAACCTATTTCCACAAAAACAAAGTAGCTTCATCTTTTCCCAGCAGGAGCAAGCTCCATTTGTTCCTGCTGGCTGCAGCAGTGAAGAGGCTCTTTGCAACAGGTCACGCTGACTGATGGCTGCGTCCGCTACATAGGGTCAGTTTGTACTTATTTGCGCTAAAAATATCTCCATATTAATAAAACGAGTAACCCATCTGATCAAATTGCAGTAACTGTAGCGCGTTACTGAATTTTTAAACAGTAATTTCGTTACACAACACGATACTGCAAAAGTAGTGGCATTACAGTAATGTTACTCCCAACACTGATCATTAGTGATTGCGTTTATCAGTCCATGTGCATGCCAGTGACTGAGTGATTGTATGGCTCACCTGGTGGGTTTCCCCTCTGTTCTGGCTGTAGCGCACAACAAAAAACTGCAACATCTTTTCATTCTTTTTTTTATTTTGGCTGTCAAGAAAATGATCTTCATGAAGCCTATAAATCCTACCTACCTTATGCACTAGCACACACATGATTAGTTTTATAATTGTCAATCACACCACACTGGCTCAACTCTTTATACAACAGTTGGTTCTGACCAAGCAATTTGATTGAACAATAGGGATTCCAGGAGTTACTATAATCCGTGATAATTGCACTCCAATTTCCCTGGATATGTATCACTCCGCTTCAAAGGTGTTCTAGTAACGTTATTTACTAACCATATTTTTCTATCAACTCTGGCAACTGTAGTACTGCTTTGGATACCTTAATTTCCACAGTGAAGTACTGTTTGACAAGATGATATTATGCATCCGTGACCTGGAAGTCCCACCCTTTTGCTAAGGTCTACTTCTGTCCCGTCATTTTAAGATCATTAAACAATTTCACGTCTGTTTAAAAAAAAAAAAAAAAAAAAAAAAAAAAGGCAGTACTAGAGTTTGAGTTATTGTCTCGATTAACAAACCACAATACCTTTGTGGTGATGGACTCTGTTCCATCTCAGAGTGCCAAGAAGAGAAAGCAAAATGTGCTAAATTGCTAGTGTGGCAGGGCTGTGGGTTTTTAACAAAAAGCACAACAACGCTACCTGGGGAATTTCACCCCAGGAAATAATTTTCTACTACCCAAGACCTATAAGGTCACACAGGTTCATTACACACATGGAGCCATAGATGTGATTCCATTAGTTACAAATCATTTTTTATTAAACAATAAAAAAAACAAAGCAATCATAAGTTGCTAATTAAAACCATAACGGCTTGTTGCCTAAAATGAGTTTTAGCTTAAAATAAATTTCTACTAGGGAAAGGATTGCTAAGGACCAGGGGTGGGCTTACCGGGAGGCTAGCCGGGGAAGGGGTAAAAAGGGGTCTTAACTAAACACCACGTGACTGCACACCAACCAGATGGACACCCTGCGTGCACTTCAGAGGGAGTCTAGGGAAAAAAAAACCTCCAGAGGGAACCAGCTGCCACACAGCTCAGGCCCACAGCTCCTGTCCTGCAATAAAAGAAATTTATTCAATATTACACCATAAGAAAGGACTAAAACTCGGGGCAATAAAAGCAAAGATGTTAATCTTAAAAAGGACAAATATACACTACCGTTCAAAAGTTTGGGGTCACTTAGAAATTTCCTTATTTTTGAAATAAAAGCACTGTTTTTTTCAATGAAGATAACTTTAAACTAATCAGAAATACACTCTAATATACATTGCTAATGTGGTAAATGACTATTCTAGCTGCAAATGTCTGGTTTTTGGTGCAATATCTACATAGGTGTATAGAGGCCCATTTCCAGCAACTATCACTCCAGTGTTGTAATGGTACAATGTGTTTGCTCATTGCGTCAGAAGGCTAATGGATGATTAGAAAACCCTTGTGCAATCATGTTAGCACAGCTGAAAACAGTTTAGCTGGTTAGAGAAGCTATAAAACTGACCTTCCTTTGAGCAGGTTGAGTATCTGGAAAAAAAATTTATTTAAATACAAATGCAAATCATTATTTCTAACCTTGTCAATGTCTTGACTATATTCTATTCATTTTACAACTCATGGTGGTAAATAAGTGTGACTTTTCATGGAAAACACAAAATAATTGTCTGGGTGACCCCAAACTTTTGAACGGTAGTGTATAAAGAAAACAAATTTACAAACTAAATAAAATAAATCCAGTTAATGGGATAAAACAAAGCACTGCATAGTATTCTAATTCTCTTGTGTCCTTATAAAATTTTAAATAGATAAAAGAAGGACAACAAGAGTATACCAAATGAGAAATTGTCAAACTAGATGGAACCAAACAAGACCAGATAAAACAAGACCAGCTGTCACGGTAGATAAGCTGTCAAAATAGACAGAACAAGACAGCAGTGTGGAAGCGAGTGGCGGCTGCTGGAAACGAGCCACACACCATGGTGCTGATTACCTAAAACAAAAACCAGTTTCCATTAGGACAACATAAATCAGACTGCTAATGAAAAATAATTGGGAGCAGCATACATACTGAAGCACATAGGTTCGCCTACACAGTTGGACATGGGAGGTACAGTGGCTCGACCATGAAGGCACAAAAGCTAGTGGAAGCAGAGAAATCCCTTAATACACACCCTCAGCACACAAACGGTGCTCAGGGACTTAAACTGCCTACCTTAACAAGGGAGAGCTGACCCGAGCAGAGCAGAGCAACGCCACCGTACAACAGGGCTCACAGCCAGCATACTGCAAGCACGGCAAAAAAGTCAACCCAGATGCCAGTCATCAGCAGAGCACAAAACGTGGAAAACTTGCCTTGTTTCTTATTTGTAGAAGTGCACCAAAAGAACCTTGCAGACCGACAAAGCCTCACACCAGCGAGCAACTATCCCAGGAAGGCAGAAGGAAGTAGCCCGCTGGTGAGGGCTGGCGCCTAAATATGCCACGTTTGTCTACAGCGCCGCCCAACAATTAAAGGGCCATGACAGACAGGGGCGTAGAGAGGGAAAAACGGAAGGAAGGAAAGATCCATCCTGCTACATTCTACCCTTGGCTTTTGCATCGTCGCCCCGACAATGCGCCAGAAAGAGCGGTCAGGACTATGACCAAGGTCTAAAGAAGGCCAGCTGTATGTTAGACACTAGCTGAGGATGTTCATTAACTCCACCTTCCCTGTAACCAACAGGCCATGGCAGATGGTGAACATTGGAATGATGACCAGCGGTGGAACAGCTAGTCTGGCGCAAGGCTGGCTGACTAGGGCCAAGTTGAGCTCTCTGTGATTGTGAAGACGCTGCTGATG
The DNA here is from genome assembly GCA_020510985.1 of Pholidichthys leucotaenia. Lineage (NCBI taxonomy): Eukaryota > Metazoa > Chordata > Actinopteri > Cichliformes > Pholidichthyidae > Pholidichthys > Pholidichthys leucotaenia. The sequence goes on from CM035847.1 coordinate 145,861,191, forward strand.
CGGAGCTACCCTGGGTAGGAGGTGTAGTTGGGGTAATTTTCCCTTCCCATGGAGCCATGACAGAGGGTCCTGTGGGAACAACTGAGCTGGATACAGCCATTTGCTGCAATGAGGGTCCCGGCACAAAGAGCCATACATCATCCTCATTGGACGAGTCCCTGTCTGGTTGTACCAAAGTGAGTGGGGATGGAGCCTGAGGAGGATCAGCAGGGGGCGCAGGTCCAACCTGGGCCTTCATCATGTCCCGATGGACATGGTGCACCTTCTGTAGATCACACACCGGGGTGAGACTATACACCGCTCCCTCACCATCAGGGACTCTCAATACCTGATAGACCACTGCGCTCCAAAGGTCTTGGATTTTATGGCAAATTCTAGCACTATGGTCCCAGAGGTAGACCAATTGGCCTACTTTCAGCGGTGCTTCCCGAACCCGCTAATCGTAATGGTGCTTTTGGCATCCTGCAGCAGCCAACAGTCATTCACGCACACCCTCCAAAAGCCACTTTCAATCTGGCCTGATGCTCAACCACCCAGTCTTGTACTTCTTCCAGTAGTGGGTCCTCGTCCCGACCAAGCAGGAAGTCCACAGGAAGTTTAGGTTCCCGCCCAAACATCAAAAAGAACGGCAATTCCCCAGTCCCCTGATGAGGTGTAGAATTGAAACAAAAGAACCTGGGGAAGACAGGAAGCCCAATCCCACTTTCGGGAGGTGGGGAGTGTGCGCAGGCGTTTATGAAGGGGCTTATTAAATCTCTCGCACTGCCCGTTACCTGCAGGATGATATGGGCTTGTGCAAGATTTTTCCACCTCATACAGGCTGCAGAGTTTTTGTATCAAGGCGCTTTCAAAACTCCTTCCCTGGTCTGAATGAATACGACTTGGGACCCCAAGCCGGAAGAACCACTCATTGAGTAGTACCTGGGCTTCAGTAGCAGCCCGCTGATCCCGAGTAGGGACAGCCACAGTGTATTTACTAAAAACATCAGTCATAACGAGGACATTCTCCAACCCATTTCGGGAGGGCTGCAACACAGTAAAGTCGATGGCCACAATTTCATTGGGCCTAGATGCAGACAAATGGCCCATAAAACTATGTGGGACATGTGCCGAATCTTTCGTGACTTGGCAACGCTCACATTCTTGGACCCACTGCTTTATGTCGGAAGACACACCTGGCCAATAGAAGGGCCCCCGCACCAATTCGTTGGTTCTCTCTATGCCCTGGTGACCATGTTGTTGGTGCAGCTGCATTAAAATTTCCCCTTTAAGGACAGCAGGCAAGACCAGTTGGAGGGCTTCTTCACCCTCATCTGGGTGAAAGAGTCGACGGTACAACACCCCCTCGTTCTTTACCAAACGGTCCCACTGGTGCAACAGTGCCAAAGCTGGTCTGGAGAGCAGCTGCCTTTCAGCCTGAGTGGGCCAAACATGCCTCCTCCAAAACGGCAAGACATCCTTCAAGAGAAGATCGGTCTCCTGCAAGGAGCAAAGGTCAGAGAGGGAATGGCTTGGGAGAACACAGACCAGGGACTGGGTTGCACAGGCAACTGGGGCCGGGTATGAAACCTGCTGGAGGGCCCGAGGAACTGAAGTTCCAGGTACAGTGCACTCAACCAAGCCACCACCTGAGGTGTACTGCCGAGAAAGTGCGTCAGCATTTCTGTTGCTTCGCCCAGACTGATACTTAATTTCAAAATTGAAAGAGGCAAGTTGGGCAGCCCATTGGTACTCTGTGGCCTCCAGTTTTGCAGTATGGAGGTAGTTCAATGGGTTGTTATCTGTGAAAACCCCACACTTGTGTCCCAACAGATATTCCCAGAACTTCTCCGTCATGGCCCACTTGAGTGTAAGAAATTCCAGTTTCATGGAACTATAGTTATCCATATTGCACTCAGTGGGTCGGAGGCCTTGGCTAGCATACGCCACAGGTCGCACACCATCCTCCGAGTCCTGAGACGGGACCGCCCCAAGGCCATTATAACTGACATCAATCTCCAAAATGAAGGGACGTGAGAAGTCAGCGTAGGCCAACACAGGGGCAGGGACCAGGTGTGTCTTTAAGGCCTCAAAACTCTCCTCACACTGAGGAGTCCAGGCAGCCACCAGGTCCTTCCCTGTCCCTCTCTTGGACTTTGTACCTGCAAGATCGGCCACCAGCTTATGCAGAGGGCTAGTCAATTTGGCAAATCCCTCTACAAAGCGCCGGTAGTAGCTGGCGAAGCCCAAAAAGGAGCGCAATTCAGGCACCGTCTGGGGACGCTGCCACCTGCTCAGGGACTGAGGAGGAGAACACAATGATGTCATCAAGATAAAGAAGAGAATCGCACTGCTGATCCCCAAACATCCACTGCATTAAGCGCTGGAACGTGCTTGGGGCATTGTACAAACCAAAGGGCATCCGGTTCCATTCAAAGAGGCCAAAGGGTGTACAAAATGCTGTCTTTGGTTTGTCTTGCTCCAACACAGAAACCTGATTGTACCCACTGGCCAGATCTCTGGTTGAAAACCAGCGAGCCCTGGAGAGCGCATCCAAGGTCTCTTCAATACGAGGAAGGGGAAACACATCCTTCCTTGTCTTTTGGTTCAGAAGGCGGTAATCCACGCACAAGCGTAGAGCACCATCCTTCTTACAGACCAAAACAATGGAGGAGGCATAGGGACTGCTGCTCTCCCTAATTATCAGGGCCTCAAGAAGCTGGTTAATATGGGCTTTCACCACTTCGTACTCTGATGGAGGGATGCGCCGATACCGCTGCCGAATTGGGATATCGTCAAGCAGAGGTATGTGGTGTGAAATGAGGTTTGTGCAGCGTAAGTCACCCTCATGGGCAGAAAAGAGAATTGTACCGCTGAAGTAAAAACCTCACCTCGGTCTGCTCTTCTGCCAACCCAGACAAGTCCACTGCATCCACCCCTCCATCAATAGGGTTAGCCACAGCTTGAGTGGACACAGTGGCAATAGCAGCCTTTACTTCGGTGACTCCGGCAGGGAGACTAATAACATGGGCATCACTTAAAGCGCCAAGGCTAATGCGTGGGTACAGGAGAACCTCTGTTGTTCCCACATTGACCACTGAAATGTAGACTGTCCCTCTAACAACTCAAACAAGGCTTGGGGAAGCCAGCAACCCCCCTGGTAGGCTGGACTCCTGGAATTCAAAGAGTGCAATCTGACCAGAAAACTGCTTAGTGTAAGTAATGGCCACCAGTCTCATAACCCCACCAGGTACGCACTGCGCATTTACCGCGGGCCATAGATGCCTGAATCTCCTCAATCCACTCATCTATATTTATGCCTGTTCTACCATTAAACATGGGACACTTACGGTCCCTAGGTATAACCACCAGCCTCTGTGACAGCTGTGCTGGTGCCTGCAGATGGGGCACCGAAACCTGAAGCATGAGGCGCCAGATCGGCTCCACTAGGGCCCGGCTGAAGAACAGCCCTCTCCTGAAGCAGCTGCTCGTTATCTGCCTTTAATTGCAAAACTAGCTCCCTGAGCCGCTGCACCTCCTCCTCCATGCCAAATGTGGACGTGCTACACCAAAGCAAAAAATAAATTTTAATCTCTGTGGAAACAGGTTGGTCCCTCTAATGAATACTGCTGGCTTGTCTATCTTTACAACAAACAATGTACAATCACCACTGCAGACACTAACAGTACTGACGACACAAAACAAAAAAAATAAACTAAATGGAAATCACGTCTCAGCCCGTTAAATGAGCGTGTATCCTGCCAACAACACCAAGATGTGGCAGGGCTGTGGGTTTTTAACAAAAAGCACAACAATGCCACCTGGGGAATTTCGCCCCAGGAAATAGTTTTCTACTAGCCAAGACCTATAAGGTCACACAGGTTTGTTAAACACACGGAGCCATAGATGTGATTCCATTAGTTACAAATCATGATTTCTCTGGTTTCCTCCCAAATGCCAAAAACATGCAAGTTAGGTTAATTGGCATCAAAACTGGGGATTCTAAATTGTCCTTAGGCATGACTGTGAGAGTGAATGGTTGTCTGCCTCTCTGTGTTGGCCCTGCGATGGACTGGCGATCTGTCCAGGGTGTACCCTGCCTCTCGCCCAAAGATGCTGGGATAGGCTCCAGCCCCCCCGCAACCCGAAAAGGATTAAGCGGAGGAAGACTGATGGATGGATGTAATAAAAAAAAAATAAATAAATAAAAAAAATAAAATAAGCAATCATGAGTTGCTAATTAAAACCATAACAGCTTGTTGCCTAAAATGAGTTTTAGCTTAAAATAAATTTCTACTAGGCAAAGGATTGCTAAGGACCAGGGGTGGGCTTACTGGGAGGCTAGCCGGGGAAGGGGTAAAAAGGGGTCTTAACTAAACACCACGTGACTGCACACCAACCAGATGGACAGCCTGCGTGCACTTCAGAGGGAGTCTAGGGGAAAAAACCACCACCAGAGGGAACCGGCTGCCACACAGCTCAGGCCCACAGCTCCTGTCCTGCAATAAAAGAAATTTATTCAATATTACATCATACGAAAGGACTAAAACTCGGGGCAATAAAAGCAAAGTTTTTAATCTTAAAAAGGACAAGTATATAAAAAACAAATTTACAAACTAAATAAAATAAATCCCAGTTAATTTGATAAAACAAAGCACTGTATAGTACATGTATTCTAATTCTCTTGTGCCCTTATAAAATTTTAAATAGATAAAAGGACCACAAGAGTATAGCAAATGAGAAATTGTCAAAATAGACGGAACCAAACAAGACCAGATAAAACAAGACCAACTGTCACAGTAGACAAGAAAAGATAAGATGAGATAAGATAAAGCCTTTATTAGTCCCACAACGGGGAAATTCCAGGATTGTAACAGCACAGGGATAGCAACACTCAGAGCAACAATCAGAAGGCAAGGAAAAAAAAAAAAAAGTGCAGCTAATATTAATAATATTGCAAGTGCAGCTAATATTAATAATAATAGCTAATAATAATAATAGCTAATATTACTTTAAATATATATATATATATATATATATATATATATATACACACAGACACAGTGTAGAGCATTGTAGCTGGATGGGATAAATATGAGTATATAAACACACAGTACGGAGCATTGCAGCTAGATGGAATAAATATGTAAATATATAAACACAGTGCGGAGCAATGTAGCTAGATGGAATAATATGTATGTGTGTGTGTATGTGTATATATATATATATATATATATATATATATATATATATATATAGACAAGCTGTCAAAATAGACAGAACAAGACAGCAGTGTGGAAGCGAGTGGCGGCTGCTGGAAACAAGCCGCACACCACGGCACTGATTACCTAAAACAAAAAACAATTTCCATTAGGACAACAAATCAGACTGCTAATAAAAAATAATTGGGAGCAGCATACATACTGAAGCACATAGGTTCGCCTACACAGTTGGACGTGGGAGGTACAGTGGCTCGACCATGAAGGCACAAAAGCTAGTGGAAGCAGAGAAATCCCTTAATACACACCCTCAGCACACAAACGGTGCTCAGGGACTTAAACTGCCTACCTTAACAAGGGAGAGCTGACCCGAGCAGAGCAGAGCAACGCCACCGTACAACAGGGCTTACAGCCAGCGTACTGCAAGCACAGCAAAAAAAGTCAACCCAGATGCCAGTCGTCAACAGAGCACAAAACATGGAAAACTAACCTTGTTTCTTGTTTAGAGAAGCGCACCAAAAGAACCTCGCAGACCTACAAAGCCTCACACCAGCGAGCAACTATCCCAGGAAGGCAGAAGGAAGTAGCCCGCTGGTGAGGGCTGGCGCCTAAATACGCCACGTTTGTCTACAGCGCCGCCCAACAGTTAAAGGGCCATGACAGACAGGGGCGTAGAGAGGGAAAAACGGAAGGAAGGAAGATCATCCTGCTACACTAACATATGCTAAATTGCTAGCATGCTAACTACTAGCTTCTGGCGACTGGTATTGGATACATTTTGATCTGGGATTTTCTGAAGTATCGACTTAATAGGTATGTTTTAAATGGATTATTTTTGCCCTTGACAATATTTGATTTGTTTACATGTGTGTGAAATGACAGACGTCTTTGTTGTGTCCGTAATTGTCAAAGTGAAGAGCAGGCAGTTTGTCTTTTATTAATAACTTACAAACGATACACCAGTCACACAGCAGTGGGCTACAGCGCTCAAGGCCCAGGCGTCTACGACGAAAGAGAGCTACCTCTCCCGCCCCTGGCCTTTTATACCCCAGCCAGCATCACAAATGGAAGTGTGGTTGGCCAGCCCTCTCTAAACCCCGGTAAATCCCAGGCCGCCATATTACTGCTGATTTACGGATGTAACACCCCCCCCCCCCCTCAAAAAAATGCAGACACACCGATTAACCCACCCAACTTTACAGCCCGACTCACGCGCTAACAGGGGAAACGGTATTTACAAAACAATCTATCCAGTCATACAACTAAGGCTGGGGGGCCGGGTAGACTACAGGCGCCCTTACACGGCTAGGCGGATTATTCTACCGCCTTCCCCTATCAGTCCAGAAAGTAAAACAAGCCGTGTTTCCTATGGAAAAAAAAAAAAAAACTAATCCCAGAACAGTCCAAGAACGTGTTCATACACAAAATAAAACAGTGTTGAGGTATACAATTTATCACTATACATTTTCACATTAACACACCAGGTCGAGCCTCAGAGCAGCTATTAACCTTATTCCAATTATTAAACAGGCTTTACCTCAGTGCATGTTAATTATCATGAACCAATACGTCACAGAAGACTATTCAAAACCAAATTCAGCAATTTCAACTCTTCTCTCTTTGTATTTGAAACTATTTAAAAAAAAAAAAAGTCAATTAGACACTCAAATCAGTCCGTCAGAGCACAATTGGAGCAGAACCCAGTAGAGATAACTTGTATACATAATGACCTCTGATAAGAAAACATTTAACACACCAACTAAATAGTTCAGTCATTTCACGAAACCCATGGAATGCCCCCCATCCCCAGGATTACTATTTCGTGGTTCCCAGCCAGAGCGCTTCCAGCACTTAGTCTCTGGTTACAGACTGTGTTGTGTCTTTGTCTCCACCACCCGACGCAGCTCACTGGGGTGACTCCACGTCCCGTCCGACAGGCCTAAATAGCCATCACCTCGGGTGGCCTCCACTTGCAGCCGCCCCTGGTCATCGTACATCCCACAACGTCTATGGGACCCCTTCGACCGAGCTTCTACCCTAGGGCAAACCATATCACCAACCACCAGGGGAGTTCTAACAAGTCTCTCCGGATCCCTCTGCTGTGGGGGGGGGGGGGGGGGCTTCCCATTTGGACCCGGTATTCTTCTCGATCCGGCCCAAAGCCCTTTTTGAGGGCTGTCTTCTGGTGCGTTTTAAACACGCACCTGTTGGTCTAGCCCCGGTGCTGTTCAGCGCTGATGTCCCGGTCCCCCTACCAACCCGGGGACCCCACTGTGCCGCCCAGCTCCCACACCCAGGGTAGCTTGAGCTCTGGCATCGGTTCCATCCTGGGGAGGCGCCCCGTGACGGTCCTTCTCGCTGTCTTCTCCCAGTTTGGGCCAATCGGCATCCCAAACCGCATCATCATTGTCCACATCCGGCAGAGGTTGGTTTCACAAGCCTCCGCCTAACCACTCCTCTCCGGTGTCGCCGGCGATGGAGAAGCCCAAGCCATAGAACATGTCACAGCCCATAATGTTGGATCCCGTGGCAGACACCACCACCTGGACAGCCGCCATGCGCCGCGACTTTTAACGTGCTATTAACTTGACGTACCTCAATACAGCAATCCTGCTCCTACCATAGCTGTAAAATGGGGCCGCCGTCTTCTGGATGCGGTACCAAGGGAATAGGCTCTTCACAGTCTACAGATTTAAAATCGAAGCCACCGCACCTGTATCCACCAGCATCGATATCTCAACTCCGTCCCAAGATACCGTGCAGTGGATACAGCCGTCGGACTCTGGCACAACCGTATGCACGACAGTGGGAGTCTTTGTGGAGCAGCCCCCTCTATTTCCACATTCCCCACGCTCAAAGTTCTTACAGTCTCGCGTGAAATGGTGCAGCAGGCCACATTTCCGACAGCGCTTTCCTTTCGCCGGACACTCTCTGGACTTATATCTGTGTCTAGCGGATTCACAGCTGTCTCGGCATTCCTGGGGTAGATCTTATTCTGATGATGGAGGTGTACTCTCCTCCCTCCTTGTCGTCTTCACCTACAGGGTCCGCTGTCAGCGCCTTTAGCCGAGGCTCATTTAAAGATGAGGATGACTCTCCACCGAGGTCCCTTGCTATATTCTCAGCCGCCTTGAACTGCTGGACAATATCAATGATGGTGGTCACCATTAATTCACCCGAATGGGTCAGAAGGCGCAACCAAGCAGCCGAACACCGGACATACTCTGCCATTTGGTCGCGAATCATTTTGTCCTGTAAAGCTCCAAAGTTACACTCTGCCACCAGCTGACACAGGTCTGCCACAAACCTCTTCACCTGTTCTCCTGGCCGCTGGTGGCGCAGTTAAAACTGGATACGCCGGATGGTGATGTTGTCCAGCGCGTGAAAATATCATGCCATTAGCTCTACAATCTCCTCAAAAGTCTCAGCTCCGCCTAATGTTTCCAGGACCCTTTGCCCTTCCATGCCCAAATTATGGACCAAAATTGCTTTTGCTTGCAATTTCAACTCACCGAGGTTGAGGGCCACCAGGTAGTTGCTAAACGCCGCAAACCACCTAGGCCACGACACGGGAGGCTCACCAGGGGCCTCCAGAAACGGCCAAAAACTCGTTGCAGCACACTCCATAACCGCATTCTCCTCGTTGCCAAATGTTGTGTCCATAATTGTCAAAGTGAAGAGCAGGGCGGAAGGCAGTTTGTCTTTTATTAATAACTTACAAATGATCCGCCAGTCACACAGCAGTGGGCTACAGCGCTCAAGGTCCAGGCATCTACGGCAAAAGAAAGCTACCTCTTCCGCCCCTGGCCTTTTATACCCCGGCCAGCATCACCACCGGAAGTGTGGTTCGCCAGCCCTCTCTAAACCCCGGTAAATCTCAGGCCGCCATATTACTGCTGATCTACCAATGTAACAGTCTTCGTGCTGATTGAGATGTTTAGCAACAGTTACTGGCTAGATTTAGGGACTTTTTTCTCAGCTGCGCAAAATAACTGGTTAAACAAACAAATCACATTTTGTCCAGTATTGCTGTCATTTCATTAATTTTGCTTGCCGGAACTGTTGTATAAAAGCAATATTACATTCAAGTTCATTACGGTATCATGAATATAGAGAATGGGCATTGACGTCATGCCGCGCTGCATTCTGGGCCGTTGTCGCCATCGTCATGGTCTGGCTTCTTTGTTTACCTGTAATCTAGGCAACTGCTAACGTGAACAGACATATGTGCAATGGAACTGAGCAAACAGAAAATTAAAATTACTTATTCAGAGAAGCTGAATAAGGAAGCAAAGGAGCGCTACCTCTAAAAAGTTTAAGAAGTAAATGAATCGATCGACATGAGCACAAGAAATGGACCACGGATCTCGACCAACTGCCTGGAGTCACGCTGTCAGATGTATTTGCCTGCCTGGTTTGTGGGGTGAGCGCATAAACCCATGAGCAATTTAAAAACTGTAAATCATTTTACAAAGAGGCTCATGTTCAATTCACCAATGGATGGATCCAGCTGCCTCAAATATTCTGGGTGAATGACCAGAGAACCGTTGTTTAACACAAAGATAAGCAGTCATTGTTTCTACAAAGTCAAAATATGTCGAGATTAATGTTTAACGTACGCAAAAATTATTTCTAACATATGAGTAACACTCTTTCAACCTATGTGTAACTTACTGAACAGGTTTCTAACTTGGAGCTACCCTATAATGGCGTATTTGCAGTGTTGGTTCACAGGAAAAACCCGTACAGAGCTCTGCTCAGCTGCTGCCTTCAACACACACACACACACACACACACACACACACACACACACACACACACACACACACACGTACTGTTCATATAACGGGACCTGTCTGGGATGCGTCTGAGCACTTTCAAGCTACAGGATAAAGATTTTTATCTTTGACTGCAGTCTGTAACATCAGCTGTCCAGTGTTATGATAGATATGCCAAAATGTCAGAATACCGGAGGAGGTGGATCAAATCAGCTGATCACTCCAAGCGCAGAGCTCAGCTGTTTTCCATGATAAATCACACTTTGCTGTTGGCTGCGCCTCCTGGCAAAAGCACACTCCATTCATCAGCTTGTTTTTTTTCCACTTTATTGAAAATAAACTTCTTTTTTTTATCACCGTCAGTTGGTGTGCCTAAATTGTCAAGGTGTGACTGGGCCTTAAGGGATAAGCCCGACGCTCAAGCTGGTGCACCGAAAAAAATTACCGGTATAATTAGCTACTATAAAAACATACTAAATCAGGACAGTGACATTTTTATAGTCAACTGAAACTGCTTAATTTAACGATGCCAAACATTCTATGGACTTCAGTTCCGAGCTAATGTTATATCACAACTTCAAGAAAAATCAAAGAAAATCAGCAACACCGGAAAGCTCCCATGTAAAAAAAATAAAATAAAATAAATAAATAAATAAATTAAATACTACTCCAGATTAGCAAGAGAAATTGGGAATAGCAGAGATGATGTGGAGAAATTATTTGATTTTTGCCCTGTGTGTTTTTACACATTATTGAGAGATAACCGAGCACCGTGGCTGAGGTGCAGCCAAAGGCACGGTGCAAAGGACGGCTTGCTCCGCAGAGGGGACGTCTTTCTCCACTTCTAAATATTTTTTAAATCACAACTTACCTCGGTGAAAATGCCGTGAAAACACGACCGTGTGTGCAGGAATATAGTCAAAGTTGATGTCTTTCCTTCTGAACACTGCAGTCCATTTCATCCCACGCCTCGTTGTTTGCTCGGAGACCCAATTCTCTCCACTTTCCTTCCAAGTTGGGAAGTTATAAAAGCATACGCAGTTGTCAATCTTCTTTCCGTGCCAATCATGAGAGCAGTTGTTGCATTTGATAACGCAGCAAAACTTCCCCATTCTAACGTTGCGTGGTATTCGGAGCAATAATAATGTGATTGAAAGGACCACATTGGAAATAAGTGTGTTCACTTTCTTGTCATCCTGGATTTTGTATGACATTTTATATATATGTTTACATTTCCTATGTTTGAATAACATTCAGTGTAATTTTTATCGAAATAAATAATAAATAAGTCTAAAGCAACCCTCTCAAAAACTTCAGCTTAACTGCATTCATTGCTCACTACTAAGCACAGACAGGCAGAACACTTTTCCCACAATTCCTTGCAGTTTTTCTGTCGGGTGATGTCACGCGTCCATTCTTAGTAGGAACTCCAGCAGGGTGTGATTTGGCTTGTCCCCTCTGCCTAGGCACAAGCCAAATCACACCCTGCTGGAGTTTGTATAGTCATGATTAGGGATGGGCATAATTAATCGATAATTGATCATTAAGAATTTCACCGAGGAAGTTCATTTTCGTCGACAAACCGATTTTTTTTTTTTTTTTTAAACAATCCGAATGTAGGTTATTAGGCCTAGTGCACGGCCGTCCTCAAACAATGCAATGCATTTAACTGTGCCACTGGCAAAATTTGGGCACCAGGGGGCAACATTTCACCATCGCCGTACCCTGGCGTGCCTCAGTTGATGCATACGAGCTTCCGTAGGTCAATGAGAGATAACGGAGTTCGGTTCCCAAGGTTGGGGAAATTAGCTAATAGGTACTTGTGCATCCCGGCCACGTCTGTCCCATCCGAACAGGTTTTTTCAGCGGCAGGACTGACGGTGACCAGAATTCGGTCACGTCTGACGCCAGAGCATGTGAATATGCTCATCTTTTTAAACAAAAATGGGTAGCCGTCTGTAATAATACTGGCGTCATGATGCTATCCTGATAATTGGATATACAAAGGCCTTGTTGCCGGCTTTTGGAGATTGTTGTGTTATTATTTTTATTTAGGGTAAAAAAAACGGCTGTTCCGTTATGTTGTCACTGACATGAGTTCACGTTTTACTGCCAAACACTGAACAAGCGCATTTTTTTTTTTTTTAACAAAAAGCAGGCCTATAATTCTGACGCCGTGATATAATGGGATAGCCTACGTAAAGGCAAATTGTTGTGTAGCTTTATTTTGATATCCTTGTTTTTAAACAAAGGAAAAGAAAAAAGTAAAAGAAATATATGCTCCGTTATGTGTCCTGTATGTGTCTTCCGTTATGTCTGGCTCGCAACTTGAAGCCTCCCTCGTTTGCGCAATGCGCATGTGTTCACATTTTACTGCAAACTTGTCTTGTTAATAAATTCATCCTCGAAGAAAAACACTCTGAATTTTTTTTATCATTATTCTCAATACATAAGAGTATAGGCATCATAGGCCTAAATGTGATTGTTTTTTAATATAAAAATGTTAATGATTAACCGATTATTAATCATTAATTCTCCCGATGATCGACGAAGAAAATTTCACCAAATGCCCATCCCTAGTCATGATACTGAACTCACTCTTGTGTAATATTGTTTAATTATTTGGGATTTCCTTTCAGTCCCTCCACGATTTCATGGGATGTTTTTATGATTGTTCCCTCCCAAAAAGCCTGAATTCGTGGGAGTTTTTTTTTTTTTTTAAAAGTTGCGATAAAAGTTGTGGTATTTTGAGAGGGGTTTTTTTGCACTAAAAGTTGTGGGAAGAATTACAAATTTTGAAAGCAGTTTTTTTTTTTTTCATTTTACTGCAGTGATATTCTATATAACAATACAAGAAAAGCACAGGATTGTCAAAAATTTCCGATTATAGTAATTTGTAAATTAAGCAGAAACTTCTACTATACAGAACATTAACACAATGTCCATTACAACAGCTAAATTGCATTGAATGCACGTTAAAGAGTAGAGATTTGGAAATTATTGGCAGCACCTTCATTTCAAAACTCCCTACTGTCCCCAACCACTCAGTACCGAGCGAAGAGGAAAAAATAAATGATTTATTCTGTTGCTGTTTTGTCTATTGGAGTCTGTTTTTCTGAAAAAAAAAAAAAAATTACAGACAATATTCAGGGTTTCCTCTGGTAACATTTCTGGGTGGTGGCTCACCACCCCTGAAAAATTTCCACCACTCTTATGAGAAAATATAAATTTAACCCTATGAGTGTGTATGTTGCCAAACTGCGACATAACCCCTAGTGGTCAAGAGTGGTAAATATTTTTTGTCAATAAAATGGTTCAGATTTCCAAGGCTATAACATGAAAGTGGTAAGAGATAATGACTTACTGTCAATTAGAAAGATGTAAAATATGATCCAAAGTTTCAGATAGGAATAAATTTATGCATCTAATTTGCATAATGTCACGGCATCTCTTTAAATTCCATAACACGGTCAAAACTGGACTTAGGACGTATTTACACAAAAAATGGTTCAGTCTTTTGACACCATTTTTTGTACAGAGGTACCTCATCATCTTATCTTCATAGTACATGAACAAGAATTCAGTACATTTAAAAAACCCCAGAAATTTCTCACTTACTTTTAACAAAGAGTGAGAAGGCAGGTGCAGTGTCACGCTCTGCCACTAGGGGCACGCAAATTCTCACACTGAAAGGGTTAAGAAAAATATATGAAGCAATGACGGTCCGCAAGTGAGCACACAACCAATGCACGTGACCGTCATCTGCGTGGAGTTCAGAAGTGCCCCGCCCATGTGAGCATTCCAGTCACCAGGCAGAGTGTCTCTCTAGCGTGACTGTCCAAGAGAAACATGAGTTTATTAAAGTACTTTAAATGCGGAAAAAAATCAGAGGAGGTATGTAAGCACTAGAGGCATTTATCATGGCTTTAACCCGCTGGTAACGGGAGCAATGATGGAAGAGTCGCTTAGCTAACAGATGTGGTTGGAATTCATATGCAGCTGGCTTCATTTGAAGGGAAAGGCAAGGGGGACTGATGAAATGCTGAAGATTTATTTTATCAGCCACTACAATATTAAGTTATGTTCCCTATTATGTACCTGGCAAGTTAAGATGACCTAAATTCACGAAGTCAATGACTTTAATCCGTCAGCAGCCTTCAGACAAACTAAACATGCCAACATTTGGGATTTCAAAATAATCATCATCATCATCATCATAGCAGTCTGTCAGGGGCGACAATGACTGTTTCATTTAGGTCTGATCAGATTCCTCCACGCAGCTCTGTCCTTCGCCTTCCGCTGCCAGGAACTCCTGACCTTGTTAACCCGGGCGACGTCCGAGCAGGTATAAGTTGCTTTCTGACTGACCATTTCATGAAACTGCTTGCAAAGTATTTGAGTACCGCTAGCTTTTGCTGGACTAGCGGCACATTCTTGGCAGATAGAGGTATTATCAGTGGCAAGGACAGGCCAAGACAAACTGACTCCAGTATCTGTTGCAGTGACTGACCAGACAGACCACTCAATCGCTTCAGGACTGGACATGGCCCCTGCTTGGCCAGCCTTCACAGATGGGGCAGTAGCCCTAGCCCACTGTGCGCATGTGGAGAGGAGCAAACTATGGAACACATCATAGAGGCTTGCCCGCTCCAAAGACTGGAAGGAGGATTACACACCCTCCATACAGCAAACCAGGAGGCAACTGCTTGGCTTAAGGACTTTGCATTCGCTAAATAAATAAACTGACCAGATGATAGGTTTGTTTATCTCTGCTCTTTGTGTAGTGCATGTCACGATGCACCGACTGGCAACAGTCCACCACAGACCTTGCAACAGATGTGCTTATCTGCCAGGATGTCCAGTCCACCACAGACCTGTGACTATGCATCAAAATTCAAAATACTAAAGTGGCACCAATATTTAGAAATATTATAACAGAAATGACTGCATCTTTTGTCATTTCAGTTAATTTATTTCCTTAAATTTTATATTTTTTTTCCTTTGAAATCAGAGTTAAATTATTGTTCTATTCTGGCTCTGCAAAAATTATGATCAAAAATGTAAATTGTTATAAGGAAAAAGTAAAAAGAAAATACCGGTGTTTCAAATTTATTAAAAAAAATAGTAATTTTATTTTTAAAAAATAGACAAAAATTAGCCATAAAATAATCCACAAATTTATAATAAAGTCTCAAATGTTCAAGAAAAGTCAATTTTACAAGAGGAAATTACAAATTTGAGGAAAATTGTTTCAAATTTAGATAAATTTACAGAGAAAGGTAGAAAACTACAAGAAAATTGTTATAAATTTGGAGGAAAAACCTCAAACCTTCAAGACTGAAATCATTACTCAAGTTTTTAAATAGGTGCTCTTTGTACCCTTAACTCGACTAGAAATTTTAGGTTGTCTAAATTTAATTAATTTCAAAGCACTGCTTTGACATGAGTAGAATTTCTGGCTACAAAACCCACCTCTGATTGTATAATTTAAGTATGCATGAGTAAATTACTATATTAATGTTTTTTCCCTTCCCTACTCTCTCAAAGGAATAAAGAAACACTAGCATAAAAATACACATTTTTGTCATTTATGTAAACCATGACAAAAAATTATTGCAAGACGAAACAGGACACTTGATATTTTCTAACCTGTTTGTATACCACCAAAGATGGAGAGAGAACCTGAATTAGACAGGGCTCAGAGAGGGAAAGATGAGACAGAAGAGAGGAGCCAAGGAGAGGAAAGTGTTCAGGCAGAGGGTCCAGGAGAGGTGAGAGCAGTGGAAGGACAGAAGGATAACACCAGTAAAAGGCCCAAACGCAGGATGTCAGGGTGGGACTCCAGCTGGCCCAATATTCCAACATTCAAGCCTCGGTTGTACAATACTTCAAATAGTAAATTCCATATGCAAAGTTACAGTGCAAAATTTAAAAAAAGAAATAAATAGTATAAAATTAATATATTCCAGTTACAATAGTGTCATGTCTCCCCCCCCCCCCCCATCCCCAGAAAAATGTGTTGCCACTGCGGCCAAGGTCTTTAAGCCACAGGAAACACTGATATTCTCTGTCTTTCCGTGCCTAACTCCTACCTGTCTATCTGCTGCACGTCTTGACAGACACATCTTTCATTTATGGCGGGGGTGGGGGGTGGGGTCTCCGTTCTCCATGTCCAGACTGGAGATTCACAGCTTTAAAGCTCATTGACCAGCTGTAGTAATGATTTTACCTCTAAAGATGTATAAATGTTCAAACACTGGTTGTAGTGTTAGATTTGCTCGTTTTGTTTGTGGTTTTATGGTGTTTGTCCTCACGCGCGCCCCCGTGATGGGGTGCTTTTGGGGCAGGCAGACGTTTTTCAACATAAACCCAGCGCTTCGTACACGTGGTCAGGACGGAGACGTGGCGAGACGTCCACTGGCAGGCTGGGGGAGACGGAGGAAGGGACGGAGTGTTTTTTTTTTTTAAATCACACACTCTGTTTTTGCTGATGTGCTCCGTTAATACTCACTGTAAACATGGAAGTGAACGTGGTACAGCGATGTATTTGATTAGACTGAGCATATCAGCACCAGTCAGAGACAAATATGATTGGTGAAATTGGTGGAAGTTGACGAGGATTGGCCAAAATTGCGGGAAAGTTGTGGTGATTGGACAAAGTTGCAAGGTCACACAATAGTTGCGCTGATTTTGTGTGAATTGATGCGATCGCAACATCGTGAAATCCTGGAGGGACTGCCCTTTACAGCTGAAGCACCCTGCTGTGGAGTCTACAGCTCAACACGTGCATGACAGAGTTGGAGTGTATGATGTTGAATGCTTTTTACTGCCTGTACAATTTTTTCCTGTGAAATTAACTGGAGAAAGAACTGAAGCAAAAAATGGAGTCAGTAGCCGATAACAATAACTTTATTAGGTACACCAGTTCATCTGCTCATTTATACAAATAAATAAGGTATTTAAATGGCAGCAGCTCAAAGCATTTAGGCATGTAGGTATGGTAAAACCAAGCAGCAGAAGTTCAAACTGAACTTCAGAATGGGACAGAAAGGTGATCTAGTGACTTCCAATGTGGCGTGGATGTTGGTGCCAAAAGGGCTGCTTTGAGTATTTCAGAAACTGCTGATCGTGTGTGTGTGTGTGTGTGTGTGTGTGTGTGTGTGTGTGTGTGTGTGTGTGTGTGTGTGTGTGTGTGTGTGTGTGTGTGTGTGTGTTCCGGTCTCCCACAGACTTCTCCGTGTGGATCCAGTCACAACAGTGCTCTAATTATTGAGGGTCCAGTGGTGATTCTGCTTGCCGTGTTCCCTCTTCCATAGATTTCTATGTCCTGTCGATACTGTTTTCTAATCCTACCAGCAGTTGAGCGGTAGTTGGTCACTTTTAAAACAGCCAGCTGCCGTCTTTGTTGCAGACTACCTTTTGTGTGATGCACATGAAGCAAGAAAGAGACATTTACCTCATACACTCTCAGAAGGGCCTAAAACATTCAAACTAATGTTTTCTCTAGACCCACCTGCTGTTGAGTCTGTGTTAATTTAAAGAACAGGTGCTCCGAATGTGTTCTACTCCCACTGTGCAACAGCTTAATAACCATAAGTGAATCTGGGTGCACCTCCGTCCTCCATTTCCACCATCCCCCCACCAGCTCGGGGCAGACGATGCAGTAAAACATCGATGATACACCGCAGTGTGTCAAGGCGCCACTGTGAGAGCAGCAGTAATAATAAAGCGCAGACGGGGAAATGGAGCCTGCTACAATATGAACCTGCTGATTTATTCGCTGTAATTTGTTTGCATTTTGCAGGAATCTAATAAAATAATCTCCACCATGGCTTCCAGTGCCTCTACATATGTGCATGTTTGTGCGTCTGCATATGTCTACAGAGTGGTGGAAAGCAATTGATTGCGTGAAGCTGCATCATTGATTAATTGATTTCCAATAGGCTCCCCTCCTCAAGGGCATTTTTTTTCTTCGATACCACAGACCAGCAGCTAAAACAAAGCTCCCCCTTCTTCACAGAAAATGACACTAATATTGAGCAGATGCTTTGTTTATAGCAAGACAATAAGGACCCTTTTCAAGACAAAAACAACCATGTATGCAGAGCGTGGCTTGGATCATTGACTGAGTGCATTTGCATTAAGGCTGCATTTATTGTGCAAAGCTCATGAGCCCGAGCTCAACCCTGACCGACAACGAGATCTGCTCTGAGCAGCGATGAGCAACTTCCTGTAGAAATTTCCTTATGACACATTGCTGCATTGAGTAAATGGAGAAAGTATGGCTGCATAAGACTGATGTTTACGTGTAAGATGAAATCGGTGTATATTGCTGTTTTGTTGATTCAGGTGTTTTGCTGGTGAATCAATGCGTGTGTCACAATGTTGGGTTTTTATTATTACTAGTTTTGTTTCTGTTTTGACATCTTTGTAAATCCTTCCTCTCCTGTACCTCCTGTCTTTCCCCCGACTTTTTCTGACTTTTATTAGGCCCGTTTTTAGTCACTCTTTGATTTTGTTATTCATATTCCTTGTGTATATTTTTATAATTTTGCTTCCTGTTTTCTTATTGTTTTCAACCAAGTCTTTTTTTGTGTTTTTTTATTTTGTTTTTTTCCCTTATTAAAACTGTCTTGCATTTAATGTTTTTAACTTAAAATAATAGTGTGGGACGAAGTGACATTTGGTCCATATGAATGCTTGGGGTATGAGAATTCCTGTCCCACAGTTCATATCAACCCTGTGTGTGGCCAGAAGGGAGGTCAAGGGAATCGTTAAAATCTGCAGACTTGTCCTACCAGAAATTTCTATACAAAAAATAACATTCAATAGCCGGCTTTCTTTTAAATTTGCCATTGTTTTAAATCCCTTCCCTCCTGTTTTGCCCATTGTTTGTCCTGAGTAGATTTTAACTGGCACAAAGATTCGCACAAAGCCAGCACTCACAAAGTGTAGAGGACTGACAGGGCTCTCCATCATGGAGGGTTTGTAGAATAAAGTGTCACCTTGTTACGAGGCCGTGCTCAATCATCTGGTAACGGAGTCCCTTAATGAGCCTGGGGTGTGAGCGCCATCGCTGTAGCCAGTGTTGCCATGTGTGTGCATGTGTGTATCTGTGGGGGTGGCTGGGGTGTCGTTCATCTTGTGGGAACCTGAATCTGTTGACATGGTGCTCGTGCTGTATGTACGTACTTGTCATCCTCGCACAGACATGGAGCAATCTGGGTTTGGTTTATGAAAGTGGAATTGGTGGTTAAGGTTTGGGCAACACAAAAGGAAACAAATGCAATGGAGTGGGTGGGTGGGTGTGGGTGTGTGTGGGTGTGTGTGTGAGAATTCATCCAGACGAGCTCTCATGCAAATATCTGCAGATGCTGGCATGTGTGCAAAATGATGTCAACATGAGACCTCCGTGAAATGTCATTGGCTGAACAAGTGTGGCTAATTTTTCCTTTTTGCACACGTTTGTTGTTTTAATTCTGTTAAAACACAAAAGCAAAAAAAGCTACTGTAAGATTGCTCGTTTTTGTTCTTTTCCGAAGGTGTCTTTTGATTTGAGCCTCTGAGCTGTGTGAGCAAACGTGTGTCTATGCCCCCCACCTCACAAACATGAAAGAAAATCCGTCCTTAGCCTTGATACACCCTTGAATTATTCATGTTCCATCCAAGCACTTCCCCTGTGAGCTTGCTTGTTTCACGAGAGCTCGGTGACGGATATGGATGCACTACAGTCACATTTGTGTTTTTGGAAAGCGTGTGTGGTACAAATCTGCATCTGGGTTTGGTATCTGACCCTTTACTGTATCTGAGTGTATGAAATGTGTACTTCTTCCTGTGCGTGTTTAAAATCAGACCGATGAATGTGTCTCCTGTAGTCACCCAGCTCAATTGTGGGGAAATGCAACACTAATGTGGAAGTTTCAGAGCTACCCTCACTAGTTACAGAACAAAAAAGGGCTAGAGTGCAGGTGGAGGACATTCAGTGGTGGATTCACAGCTGTGCTGCCATCATTTGCATTTCTTTAAACCTGCAATTTGATGGCAAGGACTGATTTTTCTTCTTTGTTGTTTAAAGGAGGAATTATTTCCTTTTGCTGTCTACTTAAACGTTGCCTTTAGGCAATGTGATCAACAGCATGAAGAGAGTATAAGTGTGTGTTTGTTTTTTCCAGAGTGCTCTCCAGAGTTCCCCATGGGGCCTGATGCAGGCGCTAGAACAGCAGGTGGGAGAGCTGAGGGTCGACGCTGAAGAGGATGGCTGTGACGGAGCTCAACTGGACACCGCTGGCAGTAGACAAAGTCCTGGTACATCCAAACCTTGTTGCAACCCATTTACCTCATTTTCATTTTTCTTTCCTCTTATGAAACTTGCACCCTCTGTTTGCATTTCAAAATGTACATCTAATGATTTTCCACCCTTGTTGTTCATTCATGCCCCAGTTGTTTCCAGCTTTATTCTCTGGCCTATTTGTGAAATGCAGTGAGAGGCTGATGCATCAAGCAGTATATATTTATAGAGCTGGAAAGATCACTAAGCTGGAGTCAGTGAAAATGACATAAATTCAAACAAACTGTTCTTTGTTTTAGGTTTCCATGAGTCTAGTGAAGGACAGTCACCAAAGGATAAAGGCGGTACTACCAAACCCATAGAGACTGCATCCAGCTGGGCTTATTCTAATGAAAGGCCCAGGTCTGTGGGTAAGGAAACCTAAATCTGCATGCATGCATCCTGAGCAAAGTCACAGAGGAATTGAATCGGTTCTAAACTAAATTTTATTTTAAGAAAATTATATTTTGGGTGTTATTCAATCCAAAATAAAGTTGCCACATGGTCTCTGCAGAATCAGCTTATTTTCTAATAATTTAAATGTACTTAATAAAGCTGTGCACAATTTTGTCTCTTTATGAATGTTTTCTGAGTTATGGGCCCTCAGAGTATATGTGGGTAGGTCAAAATTACACGCTTTATGATGCACATTAATTTTGAGCCCTCATAATGTCATTTGTGGTGGAGAAATTCAAATTATAATTGATGAAAATAAAACATTTGAACTTAAAAATTGCACCCAAATACATTTTACACCCACTGCTGGCTTCACAGCATGATTATTTTTGCACTAAAAAGTGATTGGTAATATCTTAAAAAATATTATGTATGATATGATTAATGATAGGAAAAATAGCTCCAGTTAAATCTGGAACAAACACTGCTAACCCAGACTTGTTTCTCCTAATTAACCCAGAAATCTGAAATTGTGAGTTTTGATACACTTTCATGGCTCATATCGCCATGGTGATGGGTAGTTGGCCAAATAAGTTGTATCATAACTTGGGGCATTGACTGATTTTTCATGAAGTTGGTCCATCAATGGGGCTTGTGTTCCTTTTTATGTGCAGAACTTTAAATAATCATTTTTTTTGTCTACATGGTGACGTAATATTGATGTGATTACAGCAGCAAACACTCAGTTAATTTGCTGTTTGACCTTGACAAATGCTTGACATTAGAATTGTCATTTTAAGCACAATAGCAGACAGACTTTAAATATCTGAGAGGTTGGAAATTATTTGTCAAACTGTTGCTAATTGTATAATTTTGTCCTATTATCGGTATTTTCCTTCTGTCCTTAGGAGACCCAATCATGCTAAATGGAGAATTTGATTCCCCAGCACTACGTACTACTCTACCTCGCTCTTTTTCTGCTCCTTATCCACCTCTTGAGGGCATTGCGGAGGAGGGAGCTGCCATGGTCTCCTGGCAGTGGGAACCCAGCAGCGAAGACCACGCCTGGCAGCAGCAGGGTCTTGAAGAGGATCGCATCACTGAAGAGAACTACCAGCAGGCGTTGAAGGTCGAGGGCTACATCCTGAGTCTTATCCAGCGCTACACCCTGCCACTAAGGCCGTGTCAGCCTCGTACCACGCTGATTCCCGACTCCCCGTACTCCAGTGCCTCTGGACGCAGGCCTCTACACAGGAGAACTCCTTCTCTAACTAATGAGCAACGCCTCCCTGACTCCCTTGTTCAGCCACATGTTGACCTTTTGGCAAACCCCAAGAGCCAGGGGTGGGGTTGTGACCCACAAGAGGGGGAAGCCTGTGGGGGGGAGGCTCCATCTTTGGAGCAGGATGACTACTTGGTTCTGCCCTGCCCCCAATCCAATCAGCACTCCCTGGCTGGAGGGCTGCCATCACCTTTGCCCTCCCTGCACCCTGGCTGTGGTGTAGAGGCTCTTGAACTTTGCTGTGAACCCACATCCCCCCAGCATTATCTGCATCCGCACTCCCCCATTCATCACACGCACAGTTTGGTGAGTGCACAGTACATCCCCAGCCAAGCCTGTCATGCCCCTGTGCGCTCCCCGAGGCATTACAACCCAGAACAGGCAAAGGGTAACCGCACGGTCACCTCACCTGAACACCCAAACTCCAAGTCCAGAACGTCGAAGAGAAATCACAGTGAGCGGCACAGATCAAAGAAATCGGATGGTAAAGCCAACCGCTCCCATTCTGAGAACAGCATCCTGGGGCAGCGGCTGCTCCCTGAGAGAAGGTACAGCACCACAGAGAGGCGCCAGGGTAGAGAGGATCCTGCTCAGACTCAAACCCAGGTCATGGGACTGCAGGTTGGCAGCAATTATCACAACGGGAACAGACGCTGGCGCTCCAATATGGAGCTCAGTCAGGACGAGGGGGACACTCAACCAGCGCACATACAGAGAAGACCACCTCGTAAAGCTCGCCATGGTCACTCATGTTTCCATTCACAAAAACCGCAGCAGCACACACAGCTCTGGCATCATGACTGTCAGGACAGTAGCGCACCTCTCTGCCGGGGGGAGGAGGGCTATGTGGATGTTGCCCCCGCCGAGTCTGAATCTAGCATGAGTGAGGCATACTCACCAGCCTCCAGCTCGCTGTCCAGTGACTCAGATGAGAGTGGGGGGCTGGTGTGGCCCCAGCAACTCCCTCCGCGCCTCGCTTCCACCACCTCCTCTTCCTCTCCCTCCCCCCAAGCCACTGCCAGTGCCCAGACTCAGCCAAAAGCTTTTGTCAAGATCAAAGCCTCCCATGCACTCAAAAGGAAGATCCTCAGATTCCGCTCTGGGTCCCTTAAAGTCATGACGACTGTATAAGCAAACATTCAAACCTATTTGCAAAATGCAACCTTTATTACCGTGTTATGCCTCCTCATTTGGTTTATATCAAATGTTAAAAACAGTAGCAGGCTCTGCTTTCACAGTCAACCCACATTCATATTCTTGATAAATTTGCAGTGATGAGGTCCAACTAGTATGCGCTGATCTGCAGCATTTAGTTGAATTCTGGCTGACAACCATGAGACAAAAGACTAAGAGCATTATCTTTCTCTGATGGATGATAACTGTGCCACGTTACCCTGGGCTGGTGTGGACCGTGCTGAAGCAAAGTGACTAAGCTGCAAGGTTTTTCTTTTTGTCTGAAGGTACTGTGAATATGAATAATTAACCACAGACTAATGGTTAATTTCCTGAATGCAACACTGAACATATAAACCCTGTGCTACAGCATTATGAGAAATCTTTGGCCCTTTTTGAGTCATCAGGACTAAATTTTAGATTTTAATTTTTGTCCAAGCAACATAGACAGCTTTGCTTCTTCATATATACCATCCAAAATTTTCTATTTATTTCCTATAATTATTCCTCCAAAGAATGAACCCATTTGGCACTAATTATGTCACAAAAGGTAGCACAGAACTGATGTAAATATCCACCTACCGTTTGTGGCACTGCACATTTTGCATGATTTGCTGTTGTATTTTCTTCATAGGTTGCATTACTAGTTAATTGGAGTTGATTAACTGGCCATGTAGTGATTTATTGTCTCTGTATTTTCATAAATTGGTGTCAAATTGCATGGTTCGTTCTGGGACCTTTTGTAGGAGGTTACACTTAAAAGATTGGGATTTTATTCTGAAAAGACAAACTCATAAAATAAAGCATTGACTGAATTTATTTAGAAAATCTCACTTACAGACATCACCTTATAAGAAATTGACCAGTATGGCATATTGTGTGTCTGAGTGGAGAAATGGGAAAAGCCCCCCCCCCTTTTTTTTTCTTTTGTTTGCAGTACATCTTCTCAGTTCTGTCTTCACTACCTCTCTTCTGCAGCCAGCTGCTTTTGGGACCAGTGAGTGCAAATAAACCGTCGGAGTCGGGTATGGGTTCAGTGGAGGCCATATGAGGAGACCCATTTATCTTCATGCATGTATGTACAGCAAAGTGCACACGTCTAGGACCCAAAATAACTCCCTCTGTAAATAGGTGTGATTTGTATATAATCATGTGGCCTTGTTTGGAATGAATGTAGCTTGTAAATAAAGACAGATGTTTGTCTCTTTTTGGAGTTCAGTGTATTTTATTTATATTTCATTGAGTCAGCATTCTTGGTTCTAGTATTAATTAGAAAATGTGAAACATGGTTATATGTGTTCTATAAGGTATAACTGGGGCTGATCACCAGTTGGTTGAAACTATAAGAGGAAACTCCAGTACTTTGGACATGCCATGAGGGCCCAGAATCTATGCATCCACTTTCTTAAGGGAAGAACAGATGGGACAAGGACCAGAGGAGGAGATGGACTGATGACATAAAGGAGTGGACAGGGGAAGGTGTAACAGAATGCACAGCAATAGCAAGAGTTGGAGAGTGCTGATCCATAAGTCCATGGGCCCTGACCTTCAGACATAAGGATGGGATTGGGCAAAGCTAAAACTACATTAGCCACTTGTTTGTCATATTGAGCTCACTTGCCCAAACTTCATAACTTCAGTCTAACCTTAAAGTGCTGATGACACGTTTTTTGACTTCCTCTAATTTTTCAATACATAATACAATATGACAAAATAGGTTGGTCTGTGCAGTTCTACGTCAAACAGGCTTTTTTCACGCGAATATCCGACATTTTCATGAGTGCCACGTCACCAATTACGTCAGTAGCTGGAAAACCCCGCTGCCATGTAGTCACGTCATTGACAGAACAGAGCTTGGCTGCTCATTGTACACACAGGATGGAAGCGGTTGAAAACATCCACGATGGTTCCAGCACATGTAGTCTGGAATTGGTTTGTGTTGTCCAATCTTCAGACGATTATAGTTCCGAAGAATGAGATGATGATGAAGAATCTGGGGGCATCAGACCGTATAGGTTTGAGCCGTGCCAAGCGGGCATCATGCCAAGCCAGTCACACTCAGCGTGACGGGTGGAGAGGCACACATGCCCGCCGCAGCAGCAGCGACAAACGCACAGCAGTGGAACACCGAGTGTTATTTTTTTTTTGTTACAGATATTGCAACAAATTATTTGTAAATAAATATAATTTATTTAAACCCGATTTTTCAATAAAATCATAGCAGTATATTCTCTGTGGCTCAGGCATCAGGTTTATTATGGATTATATTTTGAGTTCTTGTTTTTGTTTTGTACATGTGTTTTATGTGTGTTTTGAGCCACTTTCAGGTGGGCACTGTCCAAGATTCGCCGGTCCGAACACACGCACCCTCTCTCTTTGACAGTCAGCTGTTCATGGTTTGTGTGCATCATCTGCCGTGTTGTCAGCCAGCCAATGTTGCCAGCGCTATCACGATGTGTGGGCCACTCCACACAGCCGTGGTTCTGTTGCGCACCTTGAAACTATGTTGGCCCTGGGGCGCAACCGTGGTTAACACGTTTCGTCTCCATGTTCGCTGGGCGATGTCGGCCCCAAACGCCAACTGTGAGTGTTTGTTTATTTTTGTGGGTCTTCACCTTTTTGGCAACTGTTGTCGTCATTCTTATGTTCAAGACATGTGCTGTGGTGAATTCTGCGTGTAAATCCATTCATCATGACCTTCCGTGCGCTCTTACGCAGGGCAGGGAGAGGGAGGATGAAATAACGAGGAGTTGCGTGCAGGGTTCACCACAGCACATTTAATACAGAAAGACAGTTCCCTGAAAGGTGAAGACGTACAAGAAACACAGACACACTTGCTGATGGCGTTCGGGGGCCGGCATCGCCCAGCAAACGAATGAGAGGAGACGTGTTTGCCACAGGGGCGCCCCAGAGCTGACGTTGCTTCAAGGATGCACGAAAGCCACGGCGAACATGGAGTGACTAACACATCGTGAGAATGCTGAAAATACTGGCAGACAAACAGCACAGATGACAATACTATGGACCATCAGTGCGTGACTGGCACACACTGCTGGTGATGGTGTGATGAGAAGCACCTGGGCGAGGACCGGGAAACGTGATCAGCGGGAGTTTGAATCAGCTAGTGATAATGATAGAGGGTACGTGGCCAGACCGGCGAGATGTCAGCATGGGATCACAGAAAGTAAGTTAAAGCTGTGCGTAAATCCATTAATCCTTCCCCTCCTCGTGCGCTCCTCCTGCATAAAAGCGCACGAGGAGGCTTATGACAGTTGGAGCTGAAGCGTGTGATGTGGTCTTTCACGACCTGCTGTTTATCTAAGCCTGTGACACAACGCGAAGGCACAGCTGTAAAACTAAAACAAGAAACCAGAGAAACTGTGAGCTACAAAGCTGCTGTCATTCCAGTCAACAACACCGGGGTCTATTCTGTTGCTTACGTCATGGGGGTTCCACCCTTAATTCGGTGGGCGGCACCACAGTCCAGTCAGCGGCTGCGGTTTTTTGATAACTAGTTTATGCAGGCACGGTTGTAAATGCTATATTGATCATCGACAATGACTTTTAGGTTTACACAACATCCTAAAAAATGTCAAAATCATGTCATCAGCCCTTTAAGGCCCCCTTTACACAGCATGGAGATTGTTGGGTGCTCATAAGCGGTTTCTGTGTAAATGCTTGGGAAATCAAAAATTTAATTCTTGGTAACTGTCATGGGGATCATTTAGTTTCTGGGGGGCCAAAGAAGTTGCTGGGCTTTTAAGAGATTTCTAGTAATCTTCTGCCCACTTCACACAGGGGTAGAGACTGGTGAGCAATAGGGAAAAATGTCCAGATCTCAAGGAACTTTCAGTGATTGCCAAGAGCCCTCAATGATTGCTCAACAATCTTCCAGTGATCTCCACAGTGTCATCAAAGTTTTGACTCTGTCCAAAACATTCTTTCAACGATCACCAAAGGGATGTGATCTCTCAACAAACTCTCAAGGAGCACTCATCAATCTCCCAATGATCTCTCGGCAACCTCCACCGCAGTCTTTCAACAAACTTTTTGTCTTCCATCAAATGTTCAGTGATCCCTAACTTACAGTGGTGTGAAAAAGTGTTTGCCCCTTCCTGATTTCTCTTTTTTTTTTTTGTATGTTTGTCACACTTAAATGTTTCAGATCATCTCTTTTGGTCCATTGTTCCCTCCTTCCCCAGATTCCTTCTCTGGATGGAGAACTCCCACACCATGCCCCCACACAGCCCCCCCGAACACCCAGAAGGGGCACTACCCCCCCCCCCCCCCCCCATCCTTTGGGCTTGAGCCGGCGCTCATAGCAGCTGTAGTGGGGGTCGCCGATGTGGTCGAACCTCCTGGCCGGGATTTGGAACTGCTCGAGGGAGGCTCTGGTGTGCTTGTGTACTTTGGCCCGCTGGCACACGATGCATGAAGCCCACTCCTTCACGTCCTTGCGCAAGCGCAGTCAGACAAATTTTGCCCCCACTAGTCTCACCGAAGCGCGCACTCCCGGATGCGAAAGGGAATGGACGACTCAAAAATGCGACGGCGCCAAGAGCTCGGAACCACTGGGCGCGGGCGGCCAGTGGAGACGTCGCAGAGCAAGGGAGGGCACCCTTCTTGCACCACCCTGCTCTCCAGCCTTAACCCAGTAGGCGCAGACTGGAGCGCGCAAATGTCCGTGTCCCCAGCTTGCTCCGAGGCCATCGCAGGGAAATCTATTCCCATGTACACCGGGGAGACTAACGCACATTATTTATTTATTTAGCGAATGCAAAGTCCTCAAGCCAAGCAGTTGCCTCCTGGTTTGCTGTATGGAGGGTGTGTAATCCTCCTTCCAGTCTTTGGAGCGGGCAAGCTTCTATGATGTGTTCCATTGTTTGCTCCTCTCCACATGCGCACAGTGGGCTAGGGCTACTGCCCCATCTGTGAAGGCTGGCCAAGCAGGGGCCATGTCCAGTCCTGAAGCGATTGAGTGTAGACCACTGTCTCCTTGGGAGGTTGGTGCCCGAGACCTGTTGGTTGGGCTTTGTCACCAGGTGTTTGTTTGGGACCTCCTTGGTCTCCCATTCCTCTTGCCAAGCTGTCTGGATGGTGAAGTCAGCTGGGGGAGGGTTTTTCCAAATCGGCCGTCTGGATGGAAGTCGGGCAATGGGTGGGGTATAGATATCTGCATAGATTGGTAAGTGAGGAGAATCTTTGGCTTTTTGAAGCATCCTTTGAGTTAGTGCTGCTCGCCGGATGTGTGGGGGGGCTATGTTTGACAGTACAGGGAGCCAGGGGAGTGGTGTTGAGCGGATTGTCCCAGTTATGGTTCTCATGGTTTTGTTGAGCTGGGTGTCTACGTGGTGTGTGTAGGATGACCTGGACCAGATAGGGGCACAATATTCTGCTACAGAGTATGAAAGGGCCAGTGCTGAGGTGCGCAGGGTGGAGGCTGCCACCCCCCATTTTGCACCAGCGAGCTTGCAGAGCAGGTTGTTTCGTGCCTTCACCTTAGCAGCCGTCCCCTTTAAATGATCCTTGAAGGATAGGGTCCTGTCAACGGTCACTCCAAGGTAGGTTTGATTCGAGGCATGCTTACGCTTAAGTCCGCTCAGGTGGATGTTTAGTTCTCTGGCAGCTTTTAGATTGTGGAGATGGAATACACTAGAGACGGTTTTTGCTGGGCTTGGTTTTAGGTGCCAGGTCACGCGAATGACAATCGGCCGCAACGTTGAGCTTTCCGGCAACGTGTTGAATGTCGGTCGTAAACTCCGAGATCGCAGCCAAATACCATTGCTGCAAGGCCGACCATGGTTCCGAGACCTTGGACATTGCATATGTTAGCGGTTTGTGGTCCACGAACGCGGTGAACTCATGCCCTTCTAGCCAAAACTGGAAATGGCACGTCGCCAGGTGGAGAGCCAACAACTCTCTGTCAAACATGCTGTATTTGCATTCGCTGTCACGCAAAGTTCGACTGAAAAATGTGAGTGGCTGCCACGAACTGGAGACATACTGTTCTACCACTGCTCCTATGGCAACATCAGGCACGTCCATAGTGAGCACTATCCGTGCTGACGGATCTGGATGAGCTAGCAACGCGGCATCTGCAAGCACTGTTTTGGCATTTGTGAAAGCCTGGACTTGCTCGGAAGTCCAGTCGACGTTTTCCACGGGCTTCTTTTTTTTTTCAGCACTGTATACAATGGCTTCATTAGCTGGGCTGCCCGGGGAAGGAAACGGTTATAAAAATTGACCATCCCCAAAAACTCCTGCAGGGCCCTCACAGTCTGCGGACACAGAAAGTCCGACACGGCGCGCACCTTATTGGGTAGCGGAATCGCGCCCTCCGGCGAAATGCGGTGGCCCAAAAAATCAATCACAGGCACACCGAACTGGCACTTCGCCAGGTTCACTATAAGCCCATGCGCTTCCAACCTTTGGAAAACCGTCTTGAGATGGGCGATGTGCTCCTTCTCGGATGCGCTAGTTACCAAAATGTCGTCTAAGTAGACAAAAATGAAGGACAAGTCACGAAGCACTGTGTCCATCATCCTCTGGAAAGTCTGCACCGGGCCTTTTAATCTGAACGGCATGCGTAAAAACTCGAAAAGGCTGAAAGGAGTTATTGCCGCTGTTTTTGGAACGTCTTCCGGGCGTACCGGGACCTGATGGTATCCGTGGACCAGATCCACTTTCGAAAAAGCACACACCCCAGCCAGGTGCACGGAAAAATCCTGGATGTGCGGAATGGGATAATGATTGTGTTCCATGGCGTTATTCAAGCGCCGGAAATCGACACGATTGCCACGACCTGTCTGCTTTAGGCACCATGTGTAGCGGGGATGCCCACAGGCTGTTGGAGCGCCTGATGATGCCCAACTGCTCTAAGTTGGCAAACTCCTCTTGCGTGCTGGCCAGTTTAGTTGCGTCCAAGCGCCGAGGTCGCGTGAACACCAGCGAGCCTTTTGTCGTTATGAAGTGCTCGACCCTGTGTTTCGTTATCATAGCCGAAAAAGTCAGGACCGTGAGTGCTCGGAACTGTGTGAGCAAATGTTGGTACTTACCCCCTTGAGCTATAACATTAGCCAATGTTGTCGACCCGGCTCCCCGAGCTGTACAGGGCAGTGAGGTAAAAGAGACAGTATCCACTAATCTCCTATTGGCAACATCGACTAACAACCCATAAGCACATAAAAAAT
Organism: Pholidichthys leucotaenia; assembly: GCA_020510985.1. Taxonomy (NCBI): domain Eukaryota; kingdom Metazoa; phylum Chordata; class Actinopteri; order Cichliformes; family Pholidichthyidae; genus Pholidichthys; species Pholidichthys leucotaenia. The sequence goes on from CM035847.1 coordinate 145,891,535, forward strand.
GTGCGCCTAAAATGGGGCAGAACATGCAGCTACCACAAAGTCTCACTGAAAGCTGCGTCCGTGTAAGCATATTGTCAGTGTCCGCTTGCCAAATGTCCTGATGGTGAATCCGTTGGTGGCCGTGAGCTCTGGACCGCTGCTTCCTGCCACCCTGTCTGCATTGACCGGCAGGATGAGGCTCTTCTGGGAGCCGGAGTCCACCAAAAACCATTTTCCCGAACGTGTGTCTGTGACATAAAGCAGTCTGTTCCTATCGCCATCGGTTGCAGCTGCAACTGAATTCTGATCGTGCCATCTTCCCAGCTTCTTGAATTGGCATGGCGACAGGCAGCATTGGGCATTCGAGCCAAAACGGCGATGATAAAAACAGATTGCCCCATTCCTTCATCTCCTGATGTCCGTCCCAGCAACCACCAATGGCTCCTCGACCTCGCTGGAGTCCTTCATAGATGCCGGTGCCACTGCTTGCACGATGAGAGTTCTGGTCGCCAAAATGATGTGGTCTGCTTCCTTTGCCAGGGCACGGTCGTTCTTAGCCACCAGCCATGACGAGTTGGCCAGGACTGCCCTCGCTGTAGCCGGTAGGTTCCTGAGGAACAAGTGGGCGAACAGAAAAGATTCATCGTCCTTCCCCCTCAGCGCCAACATGCTCTCCATGAGCTCCACTGCTGATCTGTCACCTAACTCCAAACGCGTTAAGAGTCTCTCTGCCTTCTCACTGTCAGCAAAGGTACAGTGCAGGAAAAGCATCCTCTTGAGCGCTTCATATTTTCCTTAGGCCGGCGACTCCTGGAGCATGAGCAGGACCTGGAGCAAAACTCCTGTTGCGTGGTGCACATATTCAGTGCAGCGACCACGTAGTAATACTTGGTATCATCCGTTGTTATCCCGCGGAGTGTGAACTGGACTTCTATGTGCAAGAACCACGTGGTCAGGTTGTGAAGCCAGAAATCTGGGAGCTTGACTGAGACAGCGCACGCGGCACTTGTGCGCTCCCTCCAGGTAATCTCCGGGGAGGTGCTCGGCTCGCTTTCCATGGCACATCTTAGGGTCACCAATGTGGAGAAAGGGAACAGGCGAGGCAACGAGCTGGACAAACACATGAATTTTATTTCTTCTCCAACATATGGTACAGTAAAAGATATCCCGGGTCTCTGTGCAGTCCTCTTTTATATCTTTAATACCATGCACTGAGACCCAGAACTTCCGACCATAATACATCGTTGTTTAGACAAAGATCTGTGTGGCACATTAACATGACATAATGCCGGTGCCGCTCTCACACCCTTTACTCTTCTAGCGGACCCAGCAGTTCCTCCTCTCCCCAGGGGGCACATAGTCCTTACTGTCCCATCTGATACCCCCCGGTAACACCTCCTTTTTCGGGCCATTGTCCCCCCCCCTTCCCCAGCTGCCATCTCTGGGTAGAGAACTCCCACACCATGCCCCCACAAGACAAAGATAACACAAGTAAACACAAAATGCAGTTTTTAAATGAAGGTGTTTATTATTAAGGGTAAAAAAAATCAAACCTACATGGCCCTGTGTGAAAAAGTGACCCCCCCCCCCATTAAACATAAATTAACTGTGGTTTATCACATCTTTGGAAAGTTGAGTTCAATTTCTCTAACCACATCCGGGTCTGATTACTGCCACACCTGTTCTCAATCAAGAATTCACTTAAACAGGACCTGCCTGACAAAGTGAAGTAGACCAAAAGATCCTCAAAAGCTAGACATCAAGCTGCGATCCAAAGATATTTAGGAACAAATGAGAAACAAAGTAATTGTGATCTATCATTCTGGAAAAGGTTATAAAGCCATTTCTAAAGCTTCGAGACACCACCGAACCACAGTCAGAGCCATTATCCACAAATGGTGAAAACATGGAACAGTGGTGAACCTTCCCAGGAGTGGCTGGCTGACCAAAATTACCCTGAGAGCATAGCGACAATTCATCCAAGAGGTCACAAAAGACTCCACAACAACATCCAAAGAACTACAGGCCTCACTTGCTTCAGTTAAGGTCAGTGTTCATGACTCCACCATAAGAAAGAGACTGGGCAAAAATGGCCTACATGGCAGAGTTCCAAGATGAAAACCACTGCTGGGCAAAAAGAATGTAAAGGCTCATCTCAGTTTTGCCACAAAACATCTTGATGATCCCCAAGACTTTTGGGAAAATACTCTGTGGACTGACAAGACAAAGTTGAACTTTCTGGAAGGTGTGTGTCCCATTACATCTGGCGTAAAAGTAACACAGCATTTCAGAAAAGGAACATCATACCAACAGTAAAATATGGTGGTGGTAGTGTGATGGTCTGGGGCTGTTTTGCTGCTTCAGGACCTAGAAGACTTGTTGTAAATGGAACCATGAATTCTGCTGTCTACCAAAAAATCCTGAAGGAGACGGTCTGGCCATCTGTTTGTGACCTTAAGCTGTGGCCCTGTATAAACTCAAACTGCAGGTGGTCACTAACCAGTACGGACAAGTTCAGCAGGAGCTGCAGGAGCTGAGGGCTCTGATGGCCCAGACCAGGAGCTCCTCTCTCCCCTCCTTGTCTTCCTTATCGTTGCCCTCCTCCTTGTCGTCTTCTAGATGCAGTTCGGTTCTGCAGCAGGACAATGATCCAAAACACACCAAGTCCACCTCTGAATGGCTTAAGAAAAACAAAATGAAGACTTTGGAGTGGCCTCGTCAAGGTCCTGACCTGAATCCGATTTTATTTATTTAGCGAATGCAAAGTCCTTAAGCCAAGCAGTTGCCTCCTGGTTTGCTGTATGGAGGGTGTGTAATCCTCCTTCCAGTCTTTGGAGCGGGCAAGCCTCTATGATGTGTTCCATTGTTTGCTCCTCTCCACATGCGCACAGTGGGCTAGGGCTACTGCCCCATCTGTAAAGGCTGGCCAAGCAGGGGCCATGTCCAGTCCTGAAGCGATTGAGTGTAGACCACTGTCTCCTTGGGAGGTTGGTGCCCGGGACCTGTTGGTTGGGGTTTATCACCAGCTGTTTGTTTGGGACCTCCTTGGTCTCCCATTCCTCTTGCCAAGCTGTCTGGATGGTAAAGTCAGCTGGGGGAGGGTTTTTCCAAATCGGCCGTCTGGATGAAAGTCGGGCAGTGGGTGGAGTGTAGATATCTGCGTGGATTGGTAAGTGAGGAGAATCTTTAACTTTTTGGAGCATCCTTTGAGTTAATGCTGCTCGCCGGATGTGTGGAGGGGCTATGTTTGACAGTACAGAGAGCCAGGGGAGTGGTGTTGAGCGGATTGTTCCAGTTATAGTTCTCATGGTTGTGTTGAGCTGGGTGTCTACATGGTGTGTGTAAGATGACCTGGACCAGACAGGGGCACAATATTCTGCTACAGAGTATGAAAGGGCCAGTGCTGAGGTGCGCAGGGTGGAGACTGCCGCCCCCCATTTTGCACCAGCGAGCTTGCAGAGCAGGTTGTTTCGTACCTTCACCTTAGCAGCCGTCCCCTTTAGATGTTCCTTGAAGGATAAGGTCCTATCAAGGGTCACTCCAAGATAAGTTGGATTTGGGGCATGCTTAAGCTTGAGTCCGCTCAGGTGGATGTTTAGTTCTCTGGCAGCTTTTGCATTGTGGAGATGGAATACACTGGAGACGGTTTTTGCTGGGCTTGGTTTTAGGCGCCAGATTTTGCAGAACTGGTCCAGTTTGGCAAGATCTTCCGTGAGCACCCGTTCCAGTGGTTCAAAGTCTGGTGCTTGGAATGCCAAACAGATGTCGTCTGCATAGGTGAATTTGCGGGATTTTGTAGTAGGCAGGTCGTTTATGTAGAGGTTGAACAGAGTTGGAGCTAGAACTGAGCCTTGTGGGAGTCCGTTTTTCTGCATTCTCCATGCACTTGTCTTCTGACTGAGGTGGACTCTGAACCTTCGGTTGGTCAGCAGGGTTTTTATAATTTCTGTTGCCCAAGCAGGGATCGCCTTTATAAGTTTCAGGAGGAGGCCTTTGTGCCAGACCGTATCATAGGCGGCTGTAAGGTCGAGAAACACAGCCCCTGTCTTCAGTCTGCTCTCGAAGCCATTTTCGATGAAGGTGGTTAGGGCCAGTACTTGTTCTCCTGTACTGCGGTCCTTGCGGAAACCTGCTTGATCCACACTTAGAATATCCTCTACCTCTGGGGAAATGCGTTGCAGAATTAGGCGCTCCATGATTTTGTAAGGAACGCTGAGTAGGGAGATTGGGCGGTAGCTTGCTGGTAATTTGTGGTCTTTGCCAGGTTTTGGGATGGCAATGACCTTTGCTGTCCGCCATTTCTTTGGGATCGAGTTTGTTTGTGTGATCCTTGTGTAGAATTGTGTCAACCAGGTTAGGGCTCGGGGGCCAAGATTTTTCATGAATTCTGGGAAGATGTTATCGTATCCTGCTGCCTTTCCACATTTCAGGCTCTGTAGGACTTTCTCCAGTTCAGCAGCCTCGAAGGGTTCAGGGTTCGTTTCCTCTACAGGCATTTTTTGGTGTTTTTTTAGCTCAGTTGTAACTGCTCTTTTGGTGTCTTTGTCTTGGGGTGCTTTGGCGATAGTCAGTAGGTGGGATGCAACTTGGTTGGGTGTGACGGATGCTCGGCTTTGGCTAGGGGGCTTCTGTGCAGCTCCTAGGCGACGGATGAGGCTCCAACATTTCCTGCTAGAGTGGGTAAAGCTCCGGTCAGCAACTGTCTCCTCCCATTTCTTTCGCCGAGCTGTATTTAGCGATTCAATGAGATGGTCTGCTATCTCTGGGTCCCCTGATGTTTGATAGGATTGTAGGAGGGCAGCACTTTCTCCGTCCAAACATGGGACATAGAGGGGTCGGTAGCCTCGTGGGATTGCAGTATGGGCAGCCTTGAAGATTGCGCTGCAGAAGCGGTTGTATGCTTCATCTACAGTGATGGTGTGGAGTGGGATGGTAACAACGCTCCGGTCCAGAGTTTCACTGAATTTCTTCCAGTTGGCTTTGCGGAAGTTCCAGCGCATCTTCCTTGGGCTGTATATGACTGGAAATTGTAGGCCAATGTGTACAAGCAGGGGCCGGTGTTGGCTGTGTGGAAAATCATCAAGAATGAGGATCTGTGTAGGATATGGCTCCCCATTCAAAGAGCTGACCCAACACAGGTCAGGAGAATAGTCCTTCTTCCACCTAGCAGAGTGGAAGGTTCCTCTTTGTTTGGGGTCGTATATCAAAGCGAGGTCATTTCTGGATGCCCAGTCTGAAAGTGCCTTCCCATCACTGTCCACTGCTGGGTACCCCCAGTCAGGGTGATGGCTGTTAAAGTCCCCCACATAGATGGCAGGGTGGGGTAGGGTGGGTAAGACCTGCAGATCCCAGTTGGCATTAGGGGGCTTGTACACATTGACAATATGGAAGCCACCAATGATTATGGTGTCTGAGAAATGTGTTGTTATCAGGTGATTTGCTTCAACTATGTCAGAACGCACATAGGTGGCACGTCCATGTTTAGCATGTAGAACATAGCACAGGAGGTCAAAGCCTTTGATGGTGAAGCGGCCAGCTTCCTCTGTGCCAATATGAGTCTCTTGGAGGCAGATTACATCAATCGAATGTTGGAAGGCGAGGACTTCGATAAGGCTTCGCTTGGCTGCAGATAGGCCTTCAACGTTTAGTTGTAATATGCGAAGGGCCGATCCTACCACAAAGTGCTCTTGGGGCTGTTTGCTTTCGGCTTTAGGACTGTGACTAGGATTCTTCTTTGACTTGGCACAGAGGCGTCGTCTCTTCGAATTTAGTCTGCTGGTAGGATCATTAGCTCCGATTGAGATGCTGTGGCATGACCTTAAAAAGGCGGTATGCTTGAAAACCCTCCAATGTGGCTGAATTACAACAATTCTGCAAAGATGAGTGGGCCAAAATTCCTCCACAGGGCTGTAAAAGACTCATTGCCAGTTATCGCAAACGCTTGATTGCAGTTGTTGCTGCTAAGGGTTGCCCAACCAGTTATTAGGTTTAGAGGGCAATCACTTTTCACACAGAGGCATGTAGGTTTGGATTTTTATTTGCCCTTAATAATAAACACCTTCATTTAAAAACTGCATTTTGTGTTTACTTGTGTTATCTTTGTCTAATATTTAAATTTGTTTGATGATCTGAAACATTTATGTGTGACAAACATACAAAAAAAATGAGAAATCAGGAAGGGGAAAACACTTTTTCACACCACTGTATCTCTCAGTCATCTCTGCCTTCGGGGTAGAAAAATTAGTTCATTGAAAGATGGCTAAGAGATTGTTGAGTAGTCAAGGAATGCTCATTGATCTTTGAATGCTGTGGAGGTTGCTGAGAGATCATTGGGAGATCGATGAGATCCTTAAGGGCTCCTTGAGAGTTTGTTGAGAGATCACTTTCCATTTGTGATTATTGAGAGATTGTTTTGGACTGTCAAACTTTGAGGACTGTGAAGATCATTGAGAGATCATTGAAAGATCATTATCTGTTTTTTAATTACTCAATGATCTCTCAACGATCTCCACTCCTGTGCAAATGGTGTATATAGAAAAACAGGACTCAATATTTGTGTTGGTATCAATGCAATATTTTAAAAAATAAATGTAACAATACATTATTTGTTAGTTTCCAGCTATTTTAGACTCGAAGGGTAAAATGTGAAATTTATGTTGAATCATGCATATGAATTTAATCATGTCTGCAACAAAGCTCCCGTTATAATTTACTGTGTGTATTCTCATTCATATCATTTACTTTGTACAGTGGCCCAGCTTACCAGCTCTCCATTTAGTGTGCCATGGAATCTTTGTGCAGATACAAAAAGCATCTTTTTTTTTTTATTTTGTTCCATAAAAAGCTACCCCAAAAAGACACTCCTGTAAATGAATTTCAGAAAGTATCAGTTAAATTTCCATATCGTAAAAAAAATGCCACTCATATATTCTAGAGGACAGTACACTTGGGAATATACACTACTCACAAAAAGTTAGGGATATTCAGCTTTCGGGTGAAATTTCTGGATGTACCTAAAATGCATTATGACCTTTACAGGTGAACTTAATTTGACCTTCTCTAACCTTTTGAATGCACATGTCCAACTGTTCAATGTTTCACTACTTTTTGCATAACTTGCTTTTCTCTAACAAGGTGCTTAAGGGCAAAATTCACAACAGGTGTTTGATCCATGAATCGACCAATAATTTTTCTGGTTCAATTAGAATTGGTATTTAAACAGTCCTCTTCATTATGCTGTTCATATTTTGACATGAGACCAAGACGACACCTTACAGCTGATCAACAGTACCTTGCCACTGCGAGGCTTCAAACAGGATGTTCTCAGAGGGAAGTGGCCACTCAGCTTAGAGTGTCACAGAGTGTCATCAGCAGGTTGCAACAGAGATACAGAGTCATAAGAAAGGCATAGAAGTAGATATCCTTTGGCCACATCCCACGCTGATGACCGCTTCATTGTGAACAGTTCCCTGCAGAACCAGATGATAAATGCCACTCAACTCCAGGCACATTTCAGGGGAGTGAGAGACACCCAAGTGTCACGTCAGACCATTTGAAACCATTTACATCAGCGTGGTCTGCGTGCTAGAAGACCTGCAAGGGTACTTGACCACATCACCAGGCATAGCCATCATCATTTGCATGGGTCAGGGAGCATTTACACTCGACAAGGGACCAGTGGGCCTCAGTGCTGTTCTCTGATGAAAGTCAATACACACTGAGCAGAAATGATGGCTGCTAATGATGTTGTAGACATCAAGGAAAGTGCTACACATCAGCCACTGTTGTCACCATGTTACAGTCTGGGCAGGTGTGTCTAGTCAATACAGAACTGCCCTACACCTTGTGAATGGTACAGTAACAAGCCGATACTACGTAATAACATCATTAATCCAGTCATTTTGTCCCTGCATGAATAACACAGGCCTAATTTCATCTTCATGGATGACAATGCTCCAGCTCATCAAGGTTGCATCATTAGGAAATGACTGCTGGAGGCTGGGGTACCTCCAGTGGAGTGGCCTGCACTTTCTCCAGACCTGAATCCAATAGAAAACCTATGGGATCATCTGAGTCGCCATGTAGAGGCTCATAACCCCGCACCCCACAACCTCAATGACCTGAGGATTGCCCTTCAAAAAGAGTGGAAAGAAAATGCCTCAGCAGACAATAAGTCGACTTGTGAACAGTATGAGATGTCGCTGTCAAGCTGTAATTGATCCTCAAGGGCACATGACAAGTTATTGAGACACTGAAATTTTTTGTTGTGGTATACCCATCACTGTTGTTGGCTTTTGTTTTAATAAATTGTTTGAGATGTGGAAATGACCATTGCATGATTATACTTAAATGCTCTACTTTCATGATATAATATCATTGTAGCGTGAATTTTTTTTTACAGTTTCCATAAATTTCACCCAAAAGCCAGATATCCCTAACTTTTTGTGAGTAGTGTATATTCAACCTTTCATTCAATTTTTGATACCACTTGTCCTTTTGTATCTAACAGCACATATCTAGCTCTCATTTTAGCTGTCTGAAATATTTTATCTTGCCTTTCTGTTAATGTTGGAGGTTCTGTGGTTAGTTTCTTTCTGGTAATCATCTTTTTACTTCCTTCTAATAAATCTGCAATGATTTTTATATTCTGGCAATTTGTCCACAAACAAACTGTGACCCAAGTAAAACATATTACAGCCACAATGTTATCAGGGTTTAAATATTTTACTTCATGATTTCAAATCCCAGTTTCCTGTTTCCTTCTACACAGGATCTGCAACCTTTGTGTTGCACTTGAACACAAATGGAACATTTTTCAGAGCTCATTCTAAGAGTTAAATCAATTTATTTCATCTCTGTCTCTCACCTTAGGGCTCAGTCCCACGTTAAAACCTTCTCCCCTGCTCATCTCTTTGGGCTATTGTTACATGGCCGTGCAGCCCCCGTATCACGGCCGTCAGGGAATTAGAGGTTGTTACAACCTTTCTGGACAAGTTTACCTTTTTCACGTCAGTAGTTCCGCATCAGATGTAGTGTGACTGTGTCTCCCTCTGGTGGCGGATAAAGATAACAATAGAAGCTAAAAACTTTAAGTGACCACTGCTCTTTTATTCTAAAGAATTTGACACAGTTTCACCTTTCGATAAAGATCTTAATTAAAAAAAAAAAAACGTGTGAAACCACCACTTGTGGTCGAAAAAGTTGTTGCAACCACACCTATTGGGTCTCATTATCATACTGGATTATAAGAGAGCATATTTGAGGTTTCTTTTTTAGTACTAAAGTCGATTTTCAAAGAAGTAAACTTGACCAGGCAAATGATTTTATACTCCACTGTACATTTTAGTCAGAACAGGCTATCTATTTTGTTTAACTATGCCATTATTTGCTGTAATCATCACAATGCTGCTAGTTTTGCCAATAACCAACATGCTGATATTTTGTGAGCATCTTTGTCTCACAGTGATGATTGACATATAAAGACACATTCCCCAAAGAAAATAAGACAACTACCTCAGCTTAATATGAAATATTTATTTTTAGGTACGTATTCTGTAAACGTCCTTCTTTCAGTAGGCTTGGAGGATACTGTTCCTGTTTCGACCAGTGCCAAAAATAATACACTTTCCAGTGGCCAACTTATTAGATTTGATTGTTTTGGTATCAGCTAAGAAATACATTCTTTAAAAAAAAAAAACCTCGTGAAATACTTTAAAATAGTTTAATCCCAGATGTTTTCTGAGTTTGCAGCTGTAGTTCACTGTTGTCTGAGGGAAAAATCAAGGCCACACAACTGGTACACACCAGAAAAATATGTGCACTGCTAGTGTCAGTCAGTGAGGTAAATATCTGCGGATACCTGTGTTAAGTTGAAATAGCAGTGCATCGTGGGTGAACAGGTGTCCAACACATAGTGGGGCACCTGGTCACCCTAAATAGTTTAACTTTGTGTGCTTTGTGTGCTATATCCCATATTTGCTGAGCCTTTGCTTTCGAAATAGCATGGTTAAATCAGTGGAAAATACTTAGAGGATGTTTTCATAATCATACTTCCTGTTACTTATACAACTTGTGTCCAGCACAGCCTGATCACCCTGTGTGTTACCCTGTCAGTGCTGGACACCTGGTCAATGGTGTATCTGTGGAAGAAATAATGTGATTTGAAAATCACCTTACAGTCATTTTAAAACAATGTTCAAAATATATATAGTATATGTTGCATGACATCATAAAAAAACCTCTGCATTTGTACACTCAAAAAATAACCTGAGCTTAGTTTTTACAAGATATTTATTTGCATAAGTTTGATCTTTTTAAAATTGCTATATTTATAACTTATTTATTCACAATGCGTATGAGTAGTATAATGTTTTATTTGTCAAAACTATTTAATCTTCTAAAATTTTAAGAAACAGGTTTAAATATGTGATTCAGTTAAACAAGTCAGATTAATTTTTATACAGGAATTGAGAGCAAACTGGATTAATATTTATGACAAATGCATCAGTCTGTTCCTACAAATTTGAATAGCCTTAGATGTATTCATAAGACTGAATAATTGTCATTTTTATGCAGTGTTTGACTGATAAACAGACAGCACAGTAACTCTATTAGTATAAAAATGACATTTTTGAGTGTAAAGTATTAAAACAGTAAATATTACACAAAATCTTTACAAAGTGCAAAAAACCAAACAAAAAACCCCCTACAAAATTCAGTCGGTTAAGAATGTCCTCATATAAAAGATTCTTTTGGTTACCTGCTACACGAGACATGTTGCAAGAATGATTACAACAGTTTTGCAATGCTGAACCATGTTTGGTAAGTTCTGTAAAAGTCTTTTTTTAAAGCAGCAGTTCTCTCCACCAAAGCACTTGAAGTATATAAAATAAAGTGAATAACCCATCAGATATTGGTGGTCTCCTTCCCGTTGTTGGTGCTCTTGGTGTCTGTGGAGTTGCAGTTGGTGACGGCGATGGTCCCTTTGCTGGTGGGGTCCTCGCTGATGAAGTGCAGGATGTTCCGCAGGGACCGGTTCATGCTGTCCTTGAAGCCCTGGCCCAGGCACACGTACAGCAGGGGGTTGAGGCAGCTGTTGAAATAGGCCAGGCAGAGCGCCAACGCATGCGCCAGGTAAAGTGACGGGATGCCATGGGAGTTTGGAATGGCCAAGTTGAGCAGGTCAATGACATGCAGAGGGAGCCAGCACAAGAAGAAGCTCAGCACCACCGCCACGATGACCCGCAGCGTGCGCTTGGAGCGGGTCCGGGATCTGGACAGGCCCCTCTGCGTGCTGTTGTACACCACCAGATGACACACCACAATGACGAGGAAAGGGATGATGAATCCCACCAGGAAGCGAAGGGAGTAGACAGGCCAGACGCTGCTTCTGGTGTAGCCATACACACACTCTCTCTTGAGTTCACCCACCTTGATTTCTGTTGCGTAGACAAAATGCGGGATGCTGCAGATGAGGGCCGCGCCCCACACGGCCACACATCCATACACAGCATGTTTGGTGCGCCTGTAGTTCTGACACCACACGGGCCTGGTGACCAGCAACAGGCGATCCACGCTGATCAGCACCAGCTGCAGGATGCTACAGTACATGACCAGGTAAAACAGACCTTTGACCAGTGTGCACGCCAGCGGGCCAAAGTGCCAGTGGTCGTCATGAGCCAGGGGGACCATGAGCAGAGGAAGGGAGAGGCAGCACAGAAGATCGGCCAGAGCCAGGTTCAGGAACCAGAGGGAAGTAACAGAGCGGGTCATGCAGAACCCCGTCACCCACACTACCACAGCATTTCCAGGGACACCCAGTACCACCACAAGGGCATAGAGGAACAGAGCTACTATCTGGATGGGCTGAATCTGAGGGATGAAATCACCAATCTCTGGCAGGGTGAAGTTATCACCAAAGATATCTGGTAGTGTGAAGTTGAAGTCAAGGATATCAGTGAAATCAAGGCTCTCCATGGTTCACTAAAGCTGTCAAATACAGAATCATGGGCATTAGTGCTTACATTAAACCAGAGATTACAAAAATCAAGAGAAATATTTAAAGTGAACAAGTTCTAATACTGCAACACTGAACAAACATCTTAACCCAGGATATTTCTCCTAATTAATTGTTATAAATATTATGACTCATATATTTAAGTGTATATGGTTCTGAGTTAACTTACTGTTCAGCAGCTGTTGATGTTGCGCTGTCACTACTCAGAGGAAGTAGAGCTACTCTCCTTCAGCTCCTCAGTGTTTTATATACACACACACACACACACACACACACACACCCTTGCACTCATCAGCACTTTTCCAAGAACCACAAATCTTTAATATGTCAGTCTGAGCTCCAAGTCATCATTGCTATGCATGAAAAATTGCACTTAATCATATTGCACCTCTTGCAAGTTAACAAGTTTCATTTATATTTATCAGAAAATAAAGTTATTATAATGAACAGCTGAACAATGTTTTAGCTGATATTTTACCATTTTTACATCAGTGAAGATCGCCCTAATGGTTAAATTCCACTTCAGCATAAAATACCAAGGTAGGCTATTTCATGAAATAAAATATAAAATGACATGATGTTGCGGTATCAAAGGTGAGGTTGGTTAAACTAAAATACAATTAGACACAACTCTAATATTCTTTTAAACATGTGTTACGGTTTATTTTATGACAAATTTATAAATGATTTTTTTTTTTTTTGTTTTTGGATACATCTGGATTCTTGTATTTCTTTGGCTGAGATGGTTCAGGTTTCCTGCAGGTACCATAGGTTCGGTGGCCTATGGTAGAACATCCACCCATACAGCTGGGAGGTAATGGTTTCAAACCCCAGCCAGGTCATACCAAAAGCCATAAAAATAGTACTGTTCAGAATAAACAGAATGAGGTAAGGGAAGCTGGTTACCTTAATACAGGAGGAAGTACAAAGCCAGTGTCCAAGCCCAGATAAACTGAGGAGGACTCTGTCAGGAATCATTGCCAAATCAATATGTGGACCCATGGTCAGCTGTTGTGTCCCTGAATAGGGAGCAGCTGACAGGTGTGTGTTGTCAAGTTACCTTATTGTGTGATGTTGTAACTGTTTCTTCAACTTCTTGTAAGTATTTTAAACATGAATACTTTACTGATAATAAATATACACACTACCGTTCAAAAGTTTGGGGTCACCCAGACAATTATTTTGTGTTTTCCATGAAAAGTCACACTTATTTACCACCATGAGTTGTAAAATGAATAGAAAATATAGTCAAGACATTGACAAGGTTAGAGATAATGATTTGTATTTGAAATAATAATTTTTTCCAGATACTCAACGTGCTCAAAGGAAGGTCAGTTTTATAGCTTCTCTAACCAGCTAAACTGTTTTCAGCTGTGCTAACATGATTGCACAAGGATTTTCTAATCATCCATTAGCCTTCTGACGCAATGAGCAAACACATTGTACCATTAGAACACTGGAGTGATAGTTGCTGGAAATGGGCCTCTATACACCTATGTAGATATTGCACCAAAAACCAGACATTTGCAGCTAGAATAGTCATTTACCACATTAACAATGTATATTAGATATTAGAATGTATTTCTGATTAGTTTAAAGTTATCTTCATTGAAAAAAACAGTGCTTTTCTTTCAAAAATAAGGAAATTTCTAAGTGACCCCAAACTTTTGAACGGTAGTATATATATATATATATATATATATATATATATATATATATATATATATATATATATATACACACAGTGGGGAAAAAAAGTATTTAGTCAGCCACCAATTGTGCAAGTTCTCTCACTTAAAAGATGAGAGAGGTCTCCAATTTTCATCATAGGTATACCTCAACTATGAGAGACAAAATGAGAAAAAAAAAAATCCAGAAAATCACATTGAAGGATTTTTAATGAATTAATTGGTAAATTCCTCGGTAAAATAAGTATTTGGTCAATAACAAAAGTTCATCTCAATACTTTGTTATATACCCTTTGTTGGCAATGACAGAGGTCAAACGTTTTCTGTAAGTCTTCACAAGGTTTTCACACACTGTTGCTGGTATTTTGGCCCATTCCTCCATGCAGATCTCCTATAGAGCAGTGATGTTTTGGGGCTGTCACTGAGCAACGTGGACTTTCAGCTCCCTCCAAAGATTTTCTGTGGGGTTGAGATCTGGAGACTGGCTAGGCCACTCCAGGACCTTGAAATGCGTCTTACGAAGCCACTCCTCCGTTGCCCAGGCGGTGTGTTTGGGATCATTGTCATGCTGAAAGACCCAGCCACGTTTCATCTTCAATGCCCTTGCTGATGGAAGGAGGTTTTCACTCAAAATCTCACGATACATGGCCCCATTCATTCTTTCCTTTACACGGATCAGTCGTCCTGGTCCCTTTGCAGAAAAACAGCCCCAAAGTATGATGTTTTCACCCCCATGCTTCACAGTAGGTATGGTGTTCTTTCTCCTCCAAACACGACAAGTTGAGTTTTTACCAAAAAGTTCTATTTTGGTTTCATCTAACCATATGACATTCTCCCAATCCTCTTCTGGATCATCCAAATGCTCTCTAGCAAACTTCAGACGGGCCTGGACATGTACTGGCTTAAGCAGGGGGACATGTCTGGCACTGCAGGATTTGAGTCCCTGGCGGCGTAGTGTGTTACTGATGGTAGCCTTTGTTACTTTGGTCCCAGCTCTCTGCAGGTCATTCACTAGGTCCCCCCATGTGGTTCTGGGATTTTTGCTCACCGTTCTCGTGATCATTTTGACCTCACGGGGTGAGATCTTGCGTGGAGCCCCAGACTGAGGGAGATTATCAGTGGTCTTGTATGTCTTCCATTTTCTAATAATTGCTCCCACAGTTGATTTCTTCACATCAAGCTGCTTACCTATTGCAGATTCAGTCTTCCCAGCCTGGTGCAGGTCTACAATTTTGTTTCTGGTGTCCTTTGACAGCTCTTTGGTCTTGACCATAGTGGAGTTTGGAGTCTGACTGAGGTTGTGGACAGGTGTCTTTTATACTGATGATGAGTTCAAACAGGTGCCATTAATACAGGTAACGAGTGGAGGACAGAGGAGCCTCTTAAAGAAGAAGTTACAGGTCTGTGAGAGCCAGAAATCTTGCTTGTTTGTAGGTGACCAAATACTTATTTTACCAAGGAATTTACCAATTAATTCATTAAAAATCCTTCAATGTGATTTTCTGGATTTTTTTCCCCCTCATTTTGTCTCTCATAGTTGAGGTATACCTATGATGAAAATTGGAGACCTCTGTCATCTTTTAAGTGGGAGAACTTGCACAATTGGTGGCTGACTAAATACTTTTTTGCCCCACTGTATATATATATAGTATATATATATATATCTTTCAAGAAAACCTGACAAATCAAAAAAGTAAATAAAAGTCAATAAATTTCATAAGGTTAATCATATTAACTGCCATGTACTTAAAGTTGGAAGTTACTTTTTCACCATTGACTATAACTACATTTTTTTTGCTTAAAGTGTGACTTTTTACTCATAAATATATGACTTTTTTCCTTGTAAATTTTCAAGATTTTTCTCTTAAATTTGTAGCTTACCTCATCTCTCTTATCTTTATCTTATCTCTGTTCACAAGTTACATAACTTGGCAAATTCTTATAAATTTTGGACTTTTCTCTCAATCCTTAGCTATTTTGTTGCAAGATAGTGTTAGATATAGATATATTCTCTAACACCACCCCGCCATTCCTCGTAACCCCGGGTGAACCGCCCATTCCATGGCCCCATTGGTTCAAATTGTTCCACAACTATTCGGCAGCAGTGGGCCTAGGAAGACATGGTAAAATGAGAATGCGAGCGACTCTTCTTCACTGCCTGGGTGCCAAGGGCAAGCGTATATTTGACACCTTGGGACAAGCAGACACATATGAGGAGTGCATCACGCTGCTGGCTGGACATGGGTTTCAGTTAAGAGATTCTTCCCTAACAATCCTATTGAGAAGAATTCAGAGTTATATGGCTACGGGCACACACACATCAACTTGGTAGGGACCATGTCGCTGATGGTTCGCTACTGGTCATGAGCCCTCCCAGCGTTCATTTTCCAGGTGGCTACACATGGGGATAATATCCTGGGTTGTGACCTGTTTTATGAACTGGGTTTTACCATCTGCGACAACCTTGGGCTCTGTTGGAACACTGATGTTGGGAGCGTGATACACCCAGACAGGGACACAGCCACTCCAAGTTTGAGACCACAGGGCAAGGACAGCAGGAAGGAAAGGCAGAAACAAGACTTGTCGATTATCAGTGCCCGGCGTAGACAACAAGGGGTCATCATGGGGCAGCAGGATGGAGAGTTTGTTGTCCAGCAGGATCCAGTGGGACAACGCCAGCCAGGGCACGTTCCACCGCCGACATGGAGGATGTCACTACAACAGCAACGCCATGTGCGGTGGAACCGATCGCTGCTCGTAGTGCTGGAATGGGTTCAATTACGATGAGGCGAATGCCTGGACCCGCACGGGGTCTCGTCACCACCGATGAGAATCACCCCACACTTGGAGCCAGCCACTTTCCAGCTGGCCGATGGATCGAGATGGCTCGCCAGCCGTCAGCGAAGGGTGAGAACAGCTGCCCAAGACCTAATCCAGCCGGTGTGGGACCCAGACTGGGACTTTACAGTGGGTCCACCAGACCCGCCGTGCTCAGTGCCTCCAGGGCTGTGCCCATGAGAGTTTTCCAGGGGGCCCCAACCTTTTTAATTATCACAATAACAGACCTGACTTTGCACTCCGCACTTTCATACAGTGGTGTGAAAAAGTGTTTGCCCCCTTCCTGATTTCTCATTTTTTTGTATGTTTGTCACACTTCAATGTTTCAGATCATCAAACAAATTTAAATATTAGACAAAGGTCACACAAGTAAGCACAAAATGCAGTTTTTAAGTGAAGGTGTTTATTATTAAGGGTAAAAAAATCCAAACCTACATGGCCCTCTTTGAAAAAGTGATTGCCCCCCGCCCAAAAAAACCCCAAAACAAATTAACTGGTTTATCACATCTTTGGAAAGCTGAGTTCAATTTCTCTAGCAACACCCAGGCCTGATTACTACCACACCTGTTCTCAATCAAGAAATCACTTAACCACTTGCGCTCCGTTGTTCCGCGGGCGGGCAAGTCTCTGCGTCCTATGACGCACGAGGGCGCGCGAGAGCGCGCTCGTGCGCCCTCGTGCGCATGACGCATGATGGTGGTGATGGTGATGTAGTAGCGTCCAAGCGCCACTCAAAAAAAAACTGCAGAGACAGCCGCGAACAGATTAGTTCATCTGATTGACCTCTCATTCGACTAATAAGAGCCTTGAATTGGGTTTCTGAAACATTGAAGAACCAATGAATGAAAATCTAGGAAGGAGGACCCGCCTACTGTGAACGCAGGAGCCAATTGAAGCACAGAAATTCTGGCTGGGTGAAGCGATATTTACTGCTGCAGAAGGACTCTGTACGAATCTCCTACAGACCCAGGCTCACCCAGCAGCATGGAGAACACCCACAAGTGGGACCTGCACTCATTCCAGCAGAATAGACGGAGGCCGACGACAAAAGTCGTAAATCATTCACCAAAACGGCAATAATGGAATTATATTGATGGGGATCCACGAGCGGAGCAGCGTCGCTTTCGTCTGACGCGTGGGAAGAGCTGTTCGCCACGACTCTGCTGCTTTGAAGAGGTAAGGTGTTATAAGCTAAATTATTATTTATCCCTGAAAACTATAATCCAAAAATGACTTTTGACCGATTGGTAAATTACAACTGTACTGCGCACGAAATACGAAGTGTGTGCGCCGCGATAAACGGTTCATTTGCCGTGTTCGGACCGTGAACGCCCCCCCACCCCGCTGCAGAAGAGGAGCGGGGGGGGGGCACGGTCCGAACGCTCCCCGGTCCGCGGGGGGGAAGCATATCAGTCTATTCCATCATGTAGCGATGGCACTCTTCTGTAGCGGGGGGGGGGCGTTCACGGTCCGTTCACGGTTCCCCCCCCACACACACACACAAAGTAGCGAGAGGGGGGGGGAGCCGCTGTGAAAACATGCAAGGAAAAAAAAAAAGAGAGTGTATTTCGTCATGTAGCGAGGGCTGAATTTGGTCCTTGGTAGCGGGGGGGGGAACGACCCCCCGCCCACACACACACACACACAGACACAGCCCTGAGTGTGACCTTTCATTAGAGCCTAAAATGAAGATTCTACATTGAATTATTCAAAAGTTACAGACGTTTTTCCAAACTGTGCCATTTGGCACAGTTCCATAACGCCTGGGAACAGCCTGAGAACAAAGCTGTGTAAAATATTCATTTTTTGTGGTATTGTTACCAAATTTGGATCTCAGCTGGATAACACTTGGTTCTACATTTCTGTTGCATTTTCCAGCCGGATCGGACAGCTGTGTGTTATTTACAAGCATTTGTATCCAAAAAAACACTGTGTCCAATTTTTTTTTCTTCAAGTTCAGTATGTTTAGATGACTGTAACTCAGTGGCCGGAGCACGTAGAGAGATTATGTTTTTTTTGCCAAAAAATTCAAAGTGTTTTCTTTTAAATGAGACCAACCCCATGAAGATGCTGCAAAGGGTTGAATAACAGCTTTCGATTTACTTTGGGCACGTTATTTTTGGGCATTTTTAGGAAAATTGCCCGGAGTGCAAGTGGTTAAATAGGACCTGCCTGACAAAGTGAAGTAGACCAAAAGATCCTCAAAAGCTAGACATCATGCTGCGATCCAAAGAAATTTAGGAACAAATGAGAAACAAAGTAATTGAGATCTATCAATTTGGAAAAGGTTATAAAGCCATTTCTAAAGCTTTGAGATTCCAGTGAACCACAGTGAGAGCCATCATCCACAAATGGCGAAAACATGGAACAGTGGTGAACCTTCCCAGGAGTGGCTGGCCGGCTAAAATTACCCCAAGAGCGCAGCGATGACTCATCCAAGAGGTCACAAAAGACCCCACAACAACATTCAAAGAACTGCAGGTCTCATTTGCCTCAGTTAAGGTCAGTGTTCATGACTCCACCATAAGAAAGAGACTGGGCAAAAATGACCTGCATGGCAGAGTTCTAAGACGAAAAGCACTGCTGAGCTAAAAGAACATAAAGGCTAATCTCAGTTTTGCCAGAAAACATCTTGATGATCCCCAAGACTTTGTGGAAAATGTTTTGTGGACTGACAAGGCAAAAGTTGAACTTTTTGGAAGGTGTGTGTCCCATTACATCTGGCGTAAAAGTAACACAGCATTTCAGAAAAGGAACATCATACAAACAGTAAAATATGGTGGTGGTAGTGTGATGGTCTGGGGCTGTTTTGCTGCTTGAGGACCTGGAAGACTTGCTGTAGTAAATGGAACCATGAATTCTGCTGTCTACCAAAAAATCCTGAAGGAGAATGCCCAGCCATCTGTTCGTGACTTTAAGCTGAAGCGCACTTAGGTTCTGCAGCAGGACAATGATCCAAAGCATACCAACAAATCCACCTCTGAATTGATTGATTGATTGATTGATTGATTTGGACATCCAGACAACAGGAAAAATTTTAAAACCAAAAATAAAAATAAAAAAATGTTCAAAAGGAGTGGGAAGAAGCCAATGCTTATATAGTCCCACCCCTTCTCCATACCCAATAAATTATAATAACATTCTAGTCATTATTCATCACACAATTACATTCACGATACAATACCATAATATATAATACAACTTATAATTAAATTATGCAATAGAAATGATACAATAATAATAGTTTATATTGACAATAATACCAACATCTACTAATAATTGTAATAATAATAAATAAATACTTCTGGTATGTTTAATATAATTATAGACAATATTATCATCATCATAATCACCATACAGCCGTGAACAAAATTGCTAGTACCCCTCTGTCAATGAAAAAAAACCCCACAATGGTCACAGAAATAACTTGAATCTGACAAAAGGGGTAATAAATAAAAATTCTATGAAAATTAACCAATGAAAATCACACAATGCTTTTGAATTGTGGTTCAACAGAATTATTTTAAAAAACAAACTCATGAAACAGGCCTGTACAAAAAGGATGGTACCCTTAATTTAATATTTTGTTGCACAAGCTTTTGAGGCAATCACTGCAATCAAACAATTTCTGTAACTGTCAATGAGACTTCTGCACCTCTCAGCAAGTATTTTGACCCACTCCTCATGAGCAAACTGCTCCAGTTGTCTCAGGTTTGAAGGGTGCCTTCTCCAGATGGCATGTTTCAGCTCCTTCCACAGATGTTCAATAGGATTTAGATCAGGGCTCATAGAAAGCCACTTTAGAATAGTCCAATGTTTCGCTCTTAGCCATTCTTGGGTGTTTTTAGCTGTGTTTTGGGTCATTATCCTGTTGCGAGACCCATGACCTGCGACTGAGACCAAGCTGTCTGACACTGGGCAGCACATTTCTCTCTAGAATACCTTAATAGTCTTGCACAGATTCAAGACACCCTGTGCCAGATGCAGCAAAGCAGCCCCAGACCATAACAGAACCTCCTCCATGTTTCACAGTAGGGACAGTGTTCTTTTCTTGGTATGCTTCATTTTTGCGTCTGTGAACATAGAGCTGATGTGCCTTGCCAAAAAGTTCCAGTTTTGTCTCATCTGTCCATAGGACATTCTCCCAGAAGCTTTGTGGCTTGTCAACATGCAGTTTGGCAAATTTCAGTCTGGCTCTTTTATGATTTTGTTTTCAACAGTGGTGTCCTCCTTGGTCGTCTCCCATGAAGTCCACTTTGGCTCAAACAACGACGGATGGTGCGATCTGACACTGATGTACCTTGACCTTGGAGTTCACCGTGAATGTGTTTAGAGGTTGTTCTGGGCTCTTTTGTTACCATTCGTATTATCCGTCTCCTCCTGCGGCCACGTCCAGGGAGGTTGGCTACAGTCCTGTGGAGCTTAAATTTCTGAATAATATGTGCAACTGTAGTCACAGGAACATCAAGCTGCTTGGAGATGGTCTTATAGCCTTTACCTTTAACATGCTTGTCTATAATTTTCTTTCTAATCTCCTGAGACAACTCTCTCCTTTGCTTCCTCTGGTCCATGTTTAGTGTGATACACATCATGTCACCAAACAGCACAGTGACTACTTGTCACCCTTTAAATAGGCCGACTGACTGATTACAAGTTTGTAGACACCTGTGATGTTAATTAGAGGACACATCTTGGTTGAACATGTCCCTATGGACACATTATTTTGACAAGGACAACAATGAAAAGAACAACAATTTCCCACCCTCTGATGACCTCCACCACCTCACACTCACCCACACCGACGTCCGTAATGCACTGAGTCATGTCAACGTATGTAAGGCTGCTGGCCCTGATGGCATTCCTGGGCGTGTGCTGAGGGCATGCGCTGAGCAGCTGGCAGGGGTCTTCACAGACATCTTCAATCTGTCCCTGGCCCAGGCCGTGGTACCAGCGTGCTTCAAGACCACTTCAATAGTACCAGTGCCGAAACATTCAACACCATCGTGCCTAAATGACTATCGCCCTGTGGCACTGACGCCCATAGTCATGAAGTGCTTTGAGCGACTGGTCTTGGCACAGCTCAAAAAAGGCCTGCCCCCCACACTGGACCCTCATCAGTTTGCCTACCGGAGCAACAGGAGTACAGAGGATGCGGTTTCTACAGCGCTGCACTATGTACTCTCACACCTGGATGACAAGAACACCTACACAAGAATGCTGTTTATTGACTTCAGCTCAGCATTCAACACAGTTATCCCCTCCAAGTTGCTCACCAAACTTGGGGACCTGGGAATCAGTACCTCCATCTGCAACTGGATCATGGATTTTCTGACCAACAGACCCCAGCATGTTAGGTCAGGCCCCAACCGTTCTTCCGTCATCACACTCAACACTGGTGTACCACAGGGCTGTGTGCTCAGCCCATTCCTCTACTCCCTCTACACCCATGACTGCAGGCCTATGTATGGATCCAATTCCATCATAAAGTTCGCAGATGACACCACGGTGTTTGGACTCATCAGGGACAACGACGAGTCAGATTACAGGGCAGAGGTTGAGCACTTGGCTACTTGGTGCGCTGACAATAACCTGCTCCTTAACACCAGCAAAACCAAGGAGCTCATAGTGGACTACAGGAAGGAGAGGGAAGAGACACATGACCCCATCCATATCAATGGCATAGCTGTTGAACGTGTCCCCAGCTTCAAATTCCTGGGGACCCACATCTTGGAGGACCTGTCCTGGTCAGTTAACACCACCAGCCTGATCAAGAAGACCCATCAGCGCCTCTTCTTCTTGAGGACATTGAAGAAGAACCATCTGTCAACTGACATCCTGGGCAACTTCTACCGCTGCGTGATAGAGAGCACCCTGACCAACTGTATCACACTCTGGTATGGGAGCTGCTCTGTAGTTGACCGCAAGGCGCTGCAGCGGGTGGTGAAAACCGCCCAATGCATCACAGGGACTCCACTTCCAGCTATAGAGGACGTCTACAGGAAAAGATGTCTGCGCCGGGCACGCAGCATTCTTAGGGACTCCAACCATCCTGCTCATGGACTGTTCCAGCTTCTCCCCTCCAGAAGACGTTTCAGAAGCCTTCGGACTAGAACCAGCAGGTTTAGGAACAGTTTCTTTCCAACAGCTGTCACGTTATTGAACTTAGTTCCCCGCTGACTCTCTTACAATCATCTTTTACCATCCTCACCTGTACATAACTGCATAACTACATAACTACATCTAACTTATTGCACATTATTTGCACATAACAGTACTTTTAACTTTCTGCACTGCTGCATATACAGTGGGGTAAAAAAGTATTTAGTCAGCCACCAATTGTGCAAGTTCTCCCACTTAAAAGATGAGAGAGGTCTCCAATTTTCATCATAGGTATACCTCAACTATGAGAGACAAAATAAGAAAAAAAAAAAATCCAGAAAATCACATTCAAGGATTTTTAATGAATTAATTGGTAAATTCCTCAGTAAAATAAGTATTTGGTCAATAACAAAAGTTCATCTCAGTACTTTGTTAAATACCCTTTGTTGGCAATGACAGAGGTCAAATGTTTTTTGTAAGTTTTCACAAGGTTTTCACACACTGTTGCTGGTATTTTGGCCCATTCCTCCATGCAGATCTCCTCTAGAGCAGTGATGTTCTGGGGCTGTCGCTGGGCAACACAGACTTTCAACTCCCTCCAAAGATTTTCTATGGGTTTGAGATCTGGAGACTGGCTAGGCCACTCCAGGACCTTGAAATGCTTCTTACGAAGCCCCTCCTTCGTTGCCCGGGCGGTGTGTTTGGGATCATTGTCATGCTGAAAGACCCAGCCACGTTTCATCTTCAATGCCCTTGCTGGTGGAAGAAGGTTTTCACTCAAAATCTCACGATACATGGCCCCATTCATTCTTTCCTTTACACGGATCAGTCGTCCTGGTCCCTTTGCAGAAAAACAGCCCCAAAGGATGATATTTCCACACCCATGCTTCACAGTAGGTATGGTGTTCTTTCTTCTCCAAACACGACAAGTTGAGTTTTTACCAAAAAGTTCTATTTTGGTTTCATCTAACCATATGACATTCTCCCAATCCTCTTCTGGATCATTCAAATGCTCTCTAGCAAACTTCAGATGGGCCTGGACATGTACTGGCTTAAGCAGGGGGACACATCTGGCACTGCAGGATTTGAGTCCCTGGCAGCGTAGTGTATTTCTGATGTAGCCTTTGTTACTTTGGTCCCAGCTCTCTGCAGGTCATTCACTAGGTCTCCCCGTGTGGTTCTGGGATTTTTGCTCACCGTTCTTGTGATAATTTTGACCCCACGGGGTGAGATCTTGCGTGGAGCCCCAGATCGAGGGAGATTATGAGTGGTCTTGTATATCTTCCATTTTCTAATAATTGCTCCCACAGTTGATTTCTTTACACCAAGCTGCTTACCTATTGCAGATTCAGTCTTCCCAGCCTGGTGCAGGTCTATAATTTTGTTTCTGGTGTCCTTTGACAGCTCTTTGGTCTTGGCCATAGTGGAGTTTGGAGTCTGACTGTTTGAGGTTGTGGACAGGTGTCTTTTATACTGATAACGAGTTCAAACAGGTGCCATTAATACAGGTAACAAGTGGAGGACAGAGGAGCCTCTTAAAGAAGAAGTTACAGGTCTGTGAGAGCCAGAAATCTTGCTTGTTTGTAGGTGACCAAATACTTATTTTACTGAGGAATTTACCAATTAATTCATTAAAAATCCTTCAATGTGATTTTCTGGATTTTTTTTTTTCTCATTTTGTCTCTCATAGTTGAGGTATACCTATGATGAAAATTGGAGGCCTCTCTCATCTTTTAAGTGGGAGAACTTGCACAATTGGTGGCTGACTAAATACTTTTTTGCCCCACTGTATTTGCATATATTTGCTTAAATTGCACATACTGTTAATTACCGTATATACTGCACTGCTGTCCTTTGCACTTCTGATTGGATGCTAAACTGTGTTTCATTACCTTGTATTCATACATGTGAAATGACAATAAAGTTGAATCTAATCTAATCTAATCTAATTATTTTCAATCTTTTCTAGGGGTACCATCATTTTTGTCCAGGCCTGTTTCATGAGTTTGTTTTTTAAAATAATTCTGTTGAACCACCATTCAAAAGCATTGTCTGATTTTCATTGGTTAATTTTCATAGAATTTTTATTTATTACCACTTTTGTCAGATTCAAGTTATTTCTGTGACCATTGTGGGTTTTTCTTTCATTAACAGAGGGGTACCAACAATTTTGTCCACGTGTGTATACAGTATATTACCATATACCCCCACATGGCTTACAATACCTAGGTGCAATAAGTAACCATATAATAATAATAATAACCATAATAATAGGTAGCCATATGGTAGTTACAACAACAATAATAATAATAATACCATCTGGCCTATGTAATACTTCAAGTAATTCAATCCTAACAACAATCCTAATAATATAATTCTAGTAATGATGTCAATAATAATAGTACTCAGCATATATATTCACAATAACAACCTTTCTTCATTAAAGACACATTGTAATATTACTGTCCTTTATTTTTATATTGCTCAAAAATCATTTCTTTATATGTTGATTTAAATATATGGATGTTTGGACATTGTCTGTGTTGCTCCCCCAACCCATTCCACAATTTTACTCCACACACAGACATACAAAAACTTTTCCTAGTAGATCTTACTAGGTGCATTTTAAATTTTGTATTCCCCAAAAATTATATTTCCCTTCTCTCTCACTGAAAAGATTTTGTATATTGTGTGGCAAAAAGTTTTTACTGACTTTCAACATTAATTGTGCTGTATAATAAGCAACCAGCTCCCGTAATTTCAATATCTTTGAATGTAAAAACAATAAATTAGTATGTTCAAGATACCCGACTTTGTGTATAACACAGACTGCCCTTTTTTGTAATATTAGCAATGAATTAAGTGTACTTTTATAATTGTTACCCCAGACCTCTATACAATAGGTCAAGTATGGAAGTACTAATGAGCAATACAAGATATGAAGCGATTTGTAATCTAGGACCTGCTTACTTTTATTTATAATTGCAATATTTTTTGCAACTTTGTTTTGTATGTATCTGACATGTGGTTTCCAACTAATTTTATCATCTAGTATTAGACCTAAAAATTTAATCTCCTTAACATTTTCAATAATTACATTATCTATATGAATATGTATATCTTCTTTATTTTTACAATTACCAAATATCATTACCTTAGTTTTATCTATATTTAGTGATAATTTATTACAATCCATCCATTTTTAAGCTTATTTAATTCATTATTTAGTGTATGTATTAGTTGATTATAATTATTTCCAGAATAAAATATATTAGTATCATCAGCAAATAATATTATTTTTAATAATTTAGAAACTTGGAATATATAATTTATATATATGTTAAATAATCTGGGTGTGGGTAACCCCCACAACAGACTGGGACAAGCAGACCACTCAGCTGGGGCAATTAGCAGATCAATGGGATGTGTGTATTGATATCAATAGGCAGCCGCTCTTTGTCTAGCTTCTTCCTGCCAGTTCCGCTGTTGATATGTATGACTCAAATGCAAACATTCATGCTTCCTGCTCTAACTGTGATGCAAATGTCCCATGCCTTTCATGTATTGTCTGTAACTGGGTATAAAAACTGCATTGCTCTGTAACACAATCTCTCTCTCACTGCTCATCTGACTGCACGCATTGCTTATCTGCTGGAGAGCCTCCGGGCTCGCTCTGGCGCGCATGCACAGCGCCGGAGTGAGTCTGTGATGGCGGTATGATTAATAAACTCCCTCAAAAACTCTCAGTTCGCTGCATATTATTCTTCCGCCACACTGGTGACCCCGAGAAAGCACACGCTTTGTGCAACGCAACCTTCTGGTCTGGACAGCTACACTGGTGACCCGACCAAGAAAAGAACACGCTGGCAGCCCCCGGCGGTGACTCTCCGACGACAAGCGAACGCAGCAGCCTGACACAAATGATCTGCCCTCCCTTCTGCTACAGGGAGACCTCAACACAGAGCCACCACCAGGCGAAACTCTCCGGAGATCACCCACGACCGGGAAAGCTGCAGAAAGCTTCATGGTGAGATCTGCACGCCTGAGATCTGCACATCCACGCTGGGACCGGCCGCTCTCACAGCTCCTCCACACGAGAGCGCACGCACCTCGTCCTCTCTCCACGACGGCGACCTCCAGGGCCGACGGAGAACGTAGCGCGTGGACCTGAACGCACCATGACCCGGCACTAACTACAGCAACAGCTCAACAGGGATGACCATCGGCGCCGACGACGCTGATCTCCATCAAGTTCCCTGACCCTGACTCGCCTCTACAGCGGACCTGCCAAGCACCGAACCCCGCACGCACACCGGGGGGTTACGAGGACAGTGCACCATGCACGGGACAATAACGGCTCCACAGACCGCCATCGTCCTTCGCCGCTGCACACAGAACCTTCAGGGCTGCTCACACACCTGAAGCACGCACGCAGCTCGCTCACAGGATTTTCTATTGGTCTCAGCCACGGCGCACAGCGGAATTCAGCCGTCAGCTGTCCCCGAGGGCTTTAGGGCTGTGCGCGCGCACCTAAAGCCAACACACCAAGTCCCTCACACTGCTGCAGCTCCTTTTTTCTCACAGCCGCTACGCAGCCTTGCAGCTCCTTTTTTTTTCTTCATGGCCGCGAGAGGAGTCAGAGACTAATTTTTCTTCTTACAGCTGCTGTGGACCTCCGCACGTTCAACGGGACAGCCCCTCAACATCGCGGATCCACAGGCAATTTTTGCGCGGCCCAGACAAATTCGTCGTCCTGGGCCGGCACTTGCAACTCCCACCCCCCTCCCTCCACCTCCGCCTGCACAGAGCTTTCCCTGCTCGCTACCAAAGCCGGACTATCGAGGCCTCAGCTTCCTGCTGAGCCCTCTGGGGGGGAGTGTATGGGTAACCCCCACAACAGACTGGGACAAGCAGACCGCTCAGCTGGGGCAATTAGCAGATCAATGGGATGTGTGTATTGATATCAATAGGCAGCCGCTCTTTGTCTAGCTTCTTCCTGCCAGTTCCGCTGTTAATATGTATGACTCAAATGCAAACATTCATGCTTCCTGCTCTCACTGTGATGCAAATGTCCCATGCCTTTCATGTATTGTCTGTAACTGGGTATAAAAACTGCATTGCTCTGTAACTCAATCTCTCTCTCACTGCTCATCTGACTGCACGCATTGCTTATCTGCTGGAGAGCCTCCGGGCTCACTCTGGCGCGCATGCACGGCGCCGGAGTGAGTCTGTGATGGCGGTATGATTAATAAACTCCCTCAAAAACTCTGTTCGCTGCATGTTATTCTTCCGCCACACTGGGGCCCAATACTGACCCCTGGGGGACCCCACAGGCAATTCCCATACACCCAGACAGATATTCTCCCATCTTCACAAACTGTTGTCTCTCAGATAAATAACTTGTAACCTAATTCAGAGCCATTCCCCTAATACCATACATTTGCAGTTTATCAAGAAGTATTGAATGATCTATTGTATCAAATGCTTTTCTAAAATCTATAAATACACCAATTGCATATTTTCCTTGATCTAATGCATTTATTATTTCCTCTGTTGCTTCCATTATTGCCAACGATGTTGTACTCTTTGGTCTAAATCCATTTTGATTCTGATTAAGCACATCGTGTTTATTTAAAAAGTTTTCTAAACTGTTGTTGAAGAGTTTTTCCAGAATCTTTGAAAATTGTGGGAGGAGCGATACTGGTCTGTAGTTTGTGTAGTCGTGTTTATTTCCTTGCTTGAATAATGGTATTACTTTTGCCATTTTCATTTCCTGCGTGAATGAGCCAGTTTGAAATGATAGATTACAAATATATGTAAATGGTTTTAATATGCTATCAACAGTTCTTTTTACTAGTGCCATATCAATACCATCACAATCAATAGATAATTTATTTTTACACTTTTCAACAACAGATTTTACCTCTAGTTCATCCACCGCTGAGAGAAAGACTGACCGAGGGTTATTTCTAATCAATGTTTCATTCACAGTGTCTTTTCCTTGGTTTGTAATTTTTGCTGCCAACTCTGGTCCAACATTTACAAAAAAATTATTCATTTTATTTACTACCATGTTCTTATAATTATAACCACAATTATCAGTAAAATACTCTGGATATATCGTTATCTTAGTTCCATTTTTCCTTAATTTATTTAATATATATCTCAGACTCCTTTTATATTATTTTTATTTTCATTTAACATTTTCCTATAGTATAATTTTTTTACTAGTTTGTATTATTTCAGTTAATTTATTTTTATATGTTTTATATCTTTCTTCAGATTCTTTGGTTCTTAATTTAATTAAATTTTTATAGAGATAATTTTTCTTTTTACAAGCATTTTGTAGCCCCCTGGTTAACCACGGGCAATTTTTGTCTTTACGTTTATTATTAATTTTTTTAATTGGACAGTTTTTATCATATAATGATTTAAATATATCAATAAATTTATCGTATGCCAAGTCCACTTCTTTCTCTCTATAGACAACATCCCAATTCTGTAACATTAAGTCATCTTTTAAATCACTGATTCTGTCTTCTGTTCGTATTCTTTAATAAATAATCTTTTTACATGGTTTATTATTATTCTTACTCTCATTAACCCCATAATTAACATCTAAAGAAACAAATACAGGCAAGTGGTCACTATTGTCATTTATTAGGATACCACTCACCATATTATATTCAATAACATTGGTAAAAATGTTGTCTATCAAGGTAGTACAATGTGTCGTTATTCTGGTAGGTTTTGTAATCTTTCGAAATAAGGTTAAGCTATACATTGTATCTAAGAAATCTTCAGTTGGTTTATGTTGTTTTGTTTTCATTAAATCTATATTAAAGTCACCACAAATAAAGATATCTTTTTGTCTTATTTTCGTATACATCTTTTCCATACCATTTCTAAATTTTTCCATATCAGACCCCTGTGCTCTATACATACAACTTACTATTATGTTTTTTTTTCTATTTTCCATCATAATTTCGATTGTTAAACATTCCATACTTTCATTCACTGTTGATGTCATGCTGTCCGCTTTTTTACTTTTTAATTTTCTATCAACATACAGTGCTACCCCACCACCACTTTTACATTTCCTATTTTGTGTGTACATCTCATATCCGTGTGGTTCAAAATTTACATCTTTTTCTTCATTAATCCATGTTTCACTTATTGCAATAATCCTAAATGGGGTATTAAATTGATTTAAAAACTTCTTAATACTATCAAAGTTGGAATAGAGACTCCTACTATTAATATGTATTATTGTCAATGTCTGATCCGAGTTCATAATTCCATCTAATTGTTGTTCATCATAATAAGCACACTTATTGTTAATATGATTAAAGTAGTTATTATCTGGGTCAATATCTCCTAAAATATTTTGTGGTTGCTGTTCAGTTCTGACAAGGGTTTCAGCTTCAATTTGACCTAATACATTTCCATTGTTAAATGAGGAAGGATGATTGGTTAAAGATCTAATCATGAGTTTTGTCAACAATGTACACTAAAAGGAAAATAGAGCAAAAGACAAAAGAAAAAACACAAAAATTTCCACTCATAATCTTACTGTGCTGTTATTCCTGCATAAGACCTAAGGTTTGAATTTGTCTAATTCCTCCATTTCTCTAATCATTATTACTTTAGCTTCTTCTGGAGTTCCAAGCAGTTTTATCCACACCTTACAGTTCTTTGTCCATGCTGATTGCATTTTCCCATTTTCTGAGAGCCCTGGCTTGTCTAGCTATTTCAGAGTTCTTTTTTGTTAAATGTTCATTTACATAGACAGTCGTTCCTCTCAGTTTTCTTGCTTGTTGCAGAAGATCAGTTTTTGCTTTCCTTTTGACAAATAGGATGATGATCGCTGGTTTTCCTTTACTGTTTTTTTTATGTAACGTGTGGCAAGCACATTACCGAAATAGCTTAAGAATGCCTGAATACCTGAAGAATACCTGTATAGCTACCTGAATAGCTTAAGAAAAACAAAATGAAGACTTTGGAGTAGCCTAGTCAAAGTCCTGACCTGAATCCGATTGAGATGCTGTGACATGACCTTAAAAAGGCTGTTCATGCTCAAAAACCCTCCAATGTGGCTTAATTACAACAATTCTGCAAAGATGAGTGGGCCAAAATTCCTCCACAGTGCTGTAAAAGACTCATTGCCAGTTATTGCAAACGCTTGATTGCAGTTGTTGCTGCTAAGGGTGGCCCAACCAGTTAGGTTTGGGGGGGGCAATCACTTTTTCACACAGGGCCATGTAGGTTTGGATCTTTTTTCCCTTAATAATAAATACCTTCACTTAAAAACTGCATTTTGTGTTTACTTGTGTTATCTTTGTCTAATATTTAAATTTGTTTGATGATCTGGAACATTTAAGTGTGACAAACATACTAAAAAAAGGAGAAATCAGGAAGGGGGAAACACTTTTTCACACCACTGTATCCCTTAGTCATCTCTACCTTCGGGGTAGAAAAATTAGTTCATTGAAAGATGGCTAAGAGATCGTTGAGTAGTCAAGGAATGCTCATTGATCTTTGAATGCTGTGGAGATTGCTGAGAGATCATTGGGAGATTGATGAGATCCTTAAGGGCTCCTTGAGAGTTTGTTGAGAGATCACTTTCCATTTGTGATTATTGAGAGATTGTTTTGGACTGTCAAACTTTGAGGACTGAGTGTCATGATCCAAGCGCCAATCTCGTCCGCGCTCGGGCTATGTATCATCTCTGCCTGCCTTGACAGCTGTGGATTACATTCTGGCTCCACCGGGCTCTTATTGTGACAGTGCACAGTGGGGTTTCCGGCTGTCAAGACCGATCAGCTGTTCGGCATCACAGCTCGTTAGCTGCCGGCTTTGTTAGCGGGCACTGACAGCTGATTGATGCTGGAGTATCGTCTAAACATCCTGAGAGATTCCTGGTGTGTCAGCACGCTCATGTCAGGTTCGTTTTCTTGTTCATGCCATAGTTAAGGTCGTAGTGGCTGGGGTTAGCCCTACAACTCCTTGTATTCTGTAGTATTGGTTCATGTCATAGTTTAGGTCGTAGTAGCTGGGGTTAGCCCTACGATCCCTTGTATTCGGTAGTGTGTGTTTTGCCCTCAGCGGCTCATAGCTTTGTGTCTCGTCTCGTAAAATAAACATCTTATGCAAAACTCACTGGTGGCTTTTGGCGTCTTATGGTGGCCTGTGAGGGTCACCGTATGACAGTATACTCCAGCCAGGACGTCTAAACGGAGACGCCACACCGAGACGCCTTTTCACCGGTGAGTTTTTGCGTAAATTGGACTATTGTTCTTCCCTGTCTGGGTGTCATTGCTGGGAGAATGTCGTCATCCAGGGGCCATGGTCGGCACCTGGGCAAGGAGCTAGCGGAGGCTCTGGAGTTTGTGGATGGAACTCTGTTCACTGCTACGCTGTACGACACTCCCAGCGACATACACTGGCACCTGGACTGTGCTGAGGTTCTTCTGGACAACCTTCCTCTCCTCTACGACGATCACCCGGAGGTGATGACGAGGAGAGATGAACTCGCCACACAGCGCGAGATACTCCGTGGGCTGGAGGAGGAAGAAAGCAGGAAGCAGAGGAGGAGGCATCCTCGCTCCCCCCGTTGGAACCCTGTTCCTGTCCCGGATCCGGTCCAGGAGTTCACGCCATCTGGGGGCCGTCGAAGACGTCGGCGCCACGGCCAAGGTGAACCTCAGCAGAATCCCCGGCTGGACCCGCTGCCAGCGAAGCCCGTCAGTGAATCTCCGAGAGTGGCTCCTCCTCGTCCTTCCAGGGGGCCCTCTGTCATCATCCAGCGGGGAGAGGGAGGAACTACGTCCCCTACAGCAGGCACCATCCTCCCTCCGGGAGAAAGGCAAGTGCTAGTTCATTCTTTACATGATAATTGTGATCTGCCTTGTCTGACTCCTGGGGGCGGAGTTCAGTGTTCGCAGTTCCCCGAGCTCCTACCACCTGCTGTAGTTACGATAACCAAACCTGCTGCCTCTGTGTCTCCCTCTGCTGAGTGGTCCGCAAAGCCAGGTCTACGTCGCGGGGTGAGGAGGGGGCCTGCGATGCTGGAAAGCCTGGATCCGGCCCTGCAGCCACATCGTGGACGGAGGAGAAGAGCGGACTGCGGCCCAGAACCTGTGCCGACGATGAAGCGTCCCCGGGTTTCCTCGCCAGAGCGGTCCGAACCAGTGGGTCGAGGGTCCCCTGCCTCCACGCCATACGGGTCATCGCTTGGGCACCAGCGCGAGAGGAACCTCAGGCTGCAGAATCCATTTTGCCAGCTGTGGAGCCCGACGCAGCTGAGTTGGAGCCTGCACACAAACTTCTTCGCCCTGATCGACGGAGTCCTGGACGGCAACAGAACCAAAGTGCAGGCAAGTGCTCCCTCTTGTGTCTCTGTCCCCTGTGTTGGAGCATTTTTGCCTGCCTCTCGGGGAGGCGAGCGAGGGGCAGCCTCCTGCTGCGCCCGAACTTGTCTCGCTGGGTTCTGTTGCTGCCGGTGACACTGATCCCGGTTTTTCTCTGTGTTCTGAGCTTTCTTGCAGTGTCACCGGCACGGAGCCAGTCGGGGTCGTCGAGTTGGAGGTTCCAGGTTCGGGGGTGGAGGTCATCAGCGGAGCTGCACCGACCCAGTCGGGGTCTGTTGTGGAGGCTGCTGTGGCCCAATTGGGGTCCAACGTGGGTGCGCCCGAGACCCAATCGGGGTCCATTGCAGGAGCTGCTTTGGCCCAATCGGGGTCCGACGTGGGTGCGCCCAAGGCCCAGTTGGGGTCCACCACAGGTACTGTTCTGGCCCAATCGGGGTCCGACGTGGGTGCAGCCGGGACCCAATCGGGGTCCAGCGGAGGTGCAGCGCCGGTGTGGTCCACGGACGGTGGAGGAGCTGCAGACCCTTTGTCGCCTGACCCAGTTCGGGCTCATCCTTGCTTTCTGTCTGTCCCCTCTACAGAGTCATCGCCCCTGCGCATCATCGCCGGGGGCCATGGGGGGCCATTTTCACTCGCCCCGGCTCTCCCGAGTTTTGTCCTCGCCAGGAAGGCCGCCACGGGCTGTTTTCCCCTGGTACTGGTGGCTGAGGGACGCGGGTCGGCCGCCTGAGGAACTGTTTCGCCGGTTTGGCGCCTCGGGTTGGCCACCCGACTTCTTGTGTGTCTCACTGGGCGATCTGGTTCGGCCACCGGAGGAGTGGACTTTACGGGCCTGGGACTATGGTAAGCCGCCCGGTCATGTTCCGCCCCCTATGACCACCCGTCGGCCGTTGGACGCGGGGAGACCGCCTGAACTGTTCCTGTGGCACTTGGTCTCCACCGCTCGGCATGAACTGTCGGTGGTAGAGGTCATTCCTGGTGGTGGTTTAGCCCTGAAATTGTTCTGTTTTTTTTTTTTTTCCCTGTCCTGTGTTGTATCTGTTTTTTTGACTTGAGAGCGTGGTATTTTTGTTTTCGGGTCTGGGCAATTCTGTTCATGTATTTTGGGAGTATAGTCTGGCCCTGTAATTGTTCTGGTTTTTTTTTTTTCTGTCCTGTGTTATATTTGTTTTTTGACCTGAGTGTGGTATTTTTTGTTTTCGTGCCTGGGTAATTGTTTCATGTATTTTGGAATGTAGTCTGGTCCTGTAATTGTTCTGTTCTTTTTGCTGTCTTGTGTTTTGTTTCTTGTAGTTGCCATTTGTGCATTTTGGGAGTTTTGTTTTGTCGTCATGTTCTGTACTGTAGGGAGTTTTTTTTTCTCTTCTGTTATTTCGTGTCAGTGTGACTGTTCCATGTATTTTTTGGAGTCGTTTTTTTTCCCCTGTCTGTGCTCTGGTTCTCTGTGATTTGATCCTCTCCTGCCCCATCCGCCCACCCTGGAGGGGGTGTGGTGGGATTGGATGTTTATGGGCGGTCAGGAGCCCACCCTCAGAAGGAGGGTACTGTCATGACCCGAGCACCGATCTCGTCCGCGCTTGGGCTATGTATCATCTCTGCCGGCCTTGACAGCTGTGGATTACATTCTGGCTCCACCGAGCTCTTATTGTGACAGTGCTCAGTGGGGTTTCCGGCTGTCAAGACCGATCAGCTGTTCGGCATCACAGCTCGTTAGCTGCCAGCTTTATTAGCGGGCGCTGACAGCTGATTGATGCTGGAGTATCGTCTAAACATCCTGAGAGATTCCTGGTGTGTCAGCACGCTCATGTCAGGTTCGTTTTCTTGTTCATGCCATAGTTAAGGTCGTAGTGGCTGGGGTTAGCCCTACGATCCCTTGTATTCGGTAGTGTGTGTTTTGCCCTCAGCGGCTCATAGCTTTATGTCTCGTCTTGTCTCGTAAAATAAACATCTTATGCAAAACTCACTGGTGGCTTTTGGTGTCTTATGGTGGCCCGCGAGGGTCACCGCATGACACTGTGAAGATCATTGAGAGATCATTGAAAGATCATTGTCTGTTTTTTTTTTTAATTAATCAATGATCTCTCAACGATCTCCACCCCTGTGTAAATGGTGTATATAGAAAAATAGGACTCAATATTTGTGTTGGTATCAATGCAATATTTTAAAAAATGTAACAATACATTATTTATGTTAGTTTCCAGCTATTTTAGACTCGAAGTGTAAAATTTGAACTTTATGTTGAATCATGCATATGAATTTAATCTTGTCTGCAACAAAGCTCCCGTTATAATTTACTGTATGTATTCTCATTCATATCATTTACTTTGTACAGTGGCCCAGCTTACCAGTGTCATAATGGTCTGTGCGCCAATGTCATCCGCGCTCAGGCCATATTCCTCCTCAGCCCAGCTCTTATTGTGACAGCGTCTCAGCGGGCTTCCAGCTGTCAAGCTCTATGGGACGGCTGGAGGCCAATTACCTCTCATCAGCTGAGGCGCTGTCAACCATTATAAAAGGGAGCAGCCCTGATTACTTGGGGCTGTGACCTCGCATATTATCCACGCTCTTCTCCCGGTGTGGATAGGCTGGAGTCCCTACGTCCGGCTCCAGTCCTCCTTTCCTTCCTCATCATCATTTGTAAGTGTACCTTGTGTATTATTTGTGTTTTGTCCCACGAGGCCTTTTTCCCTTGTTCCTTTTCCCTTATCGTTAATAAGCGACGCAAACTCACCGGTCAGCCCTTGGCTCTTATTTATGGCTTGCTAGAGCCATACGTAGCAGTAGGTCACAGCCAGTGAGTTGCCGGCTGCCGTGAGTTTGCTAATTGGACTGTTTGTTCCTACCTGTCTGGGTACCGTGCTGGAAGCATGCCGTCGCGGAGGTCCCGCACTCAGAGTCAAGGCGATGTTCTCGCTGACGCCCTCGAGTGTGTGGACGACATCCTTATCACCGCCTCCCTCCTTGACTTCAGCAGCGACGTGCACCGGTACCTGGACCAAGCCGAGGACATTCTCAGTCATCTTCCCCGCTTCGCCGATCACCCTGAGGTAAGCGTGAGGAGAGATGACATCGCTGCAGAGCGCGAGATACTCCGTGAGCTGGAGGGAAATCCCGGCAGGAAGCCGAAGAGGAGGAGACGTCGCCCCTCATTTCGGGATCCAGCTCCTGCCTCCGTTCCAGCCTGGGAGTTCGCACCATCCGGAGGCCTTCCCCAATCAAGCATGTCGTCACTCGGGATTCCCCCAGAGGAGCTGCAGCTGACAGCAATCAGGATCTGGGACCGAGTGGCTGCTGCTCGCTCCGCTGTGCATCCATCATCAATTATGAAGCATGTGGCGGTGGCAGTTAGACTGGTGGAGAGGAATCCAGAGTTGCGTGAGTTCCCTGAGTTTTCCGACCTGCTCGACTCCGTTTCCGCACAGGAACGGCAATTCCCGGATCTCACCTTCGCCTCGCCCCCTGCAAGAAACCATCGTCACACTGGCTGTCAACCTCGGCTTGAATCCTGTCCGGATCCAGTTCCGGGTCGCCGCCAGGGCTCAACCCCCCACACAGCTGCCACTCCTGCGCCTCATCAGAGGGGAATCCCCGCAGCCTCATCTCCCCCCGGGCCATCTTCTCCTGCTGTTCTGTCAGCGCTCTGTGCCCTGCTCATCTCGGCTGTCGCCCCCTCCTCCTCGTTGCCTATCCCGGCTGCTGTGTGTCTCGGGATTCCCGTTCCGGCGAGTCCCATCCCGGAACCTTCTCGAGCGGCTCCCCGTCATTCTCCCAGGGGGCCCTCTCTCACCGTCCGGCGGGGAAAGGGAGGAGCAACGTCTGCCGCAGTAGGCACCATCCAGCCTCCAGGAGACAGGCAAGTCCAAGTTTATCCTTATTCTCATTATTGTGATTTGCCTTGTCAGACTCCTGGGGGTGGAGTTTGGGGTTCGCAGCCCCCCCGAGCTCCCACCACCTGCTGTGGCTTTAATTATTAATCCTGCATCCTCTGTGTCTCCCTCCGCTGAGCGGTCCTCGACGCCAGGCCAACATCGCTGGATGAGGAGGGGGCCTGTGGTTCTGGAGAGCCTGGTTCCGGTCCCGCAGCCACGTCGTGGGCAGAGGAGGAGGGTGGACTGCAGCGTGGAACCTGCGCCGACGAGGAAGCGTCCCCGGGTCTCCACGGACGAGCGGTCCGGTCCAGTGGGTCGAGGGTCCCCTGCCACCACGCCGTGCGGGCCATCGGCGTGGGCATCGGTGTCGGAGGATCCTGAGGCTGTGGATACCATCATGCCAGCTGCAGAACCCGACGTAGCTGAGTGGCAGCCTGACGACGACCTCCTGCCATCTGAGCCCAGATCTTCGCAGTCCTGGACAGCGTCAGAACCCGAGATCAGGCAAGTGCTCTGTTTTGTCTTTCTCCTTTCCGTCTTAGAGCATTTTAGCCTGTCTCTTGGGGAGATGAGCCGGGTGCAGCCGCCCGCTGCGTCCGAGCTTATCTTGCTGGGTTCTGGCGCTGCCGGTGATCCTGATCCCGGTTCTTCTCTCTCTCCCAAGCCTTCTCCCAGGGTCGCCAGCGAGGAGCTGCTTTCGCCCACTGTGCCAGAGGTTCCAGGTTCGGGGTTGGAGGTCGGTTCTGGTGCGGCGCCGACCTAGTCGGGGTCCCTCGCTGGTGCAACCGAGACCCAATCGAGGTCCCTCACG
Source organism: Pholidichthys leucotaenia (assembly GCA_020510985.1). Lineage (NCBI taxonomy): Eukaryota > Metazoa > Chordata > Actinopteri > Cichliformes > Pholidichthyidae > Pholidichthys > Pholidichthys leucotaenia. The sequence goes on from CM035847.1 coordinate 145,929,205, forward strand.
GGAGCAACCGCGACCCAATCGGGGTCCGATGAGGGTGCAGCACCAGCGGAATCCAAGTTCGGTGAGGGAGCTGCAGATCCCCTGCCGCCGGACACTAGACTGGCTCATCTTCTCCCCCATCTTCACCGTCGTCATCATCTTCACCCTCATCATCCCCCCAAGCCTTCTCCACCAGGTGCCGTATGGACCTCTCACTGTCGGCCCGGCTCGCCCTTGCTATTCCTCTCCACAGGAAAGCCGTTGCCTTTCTCTCCCCTGCGGGCCTGGTGGCTGAGCGATGCGGGTCGGCCACCGGAAGGACTGCCGCGCCCATTCGGCTCTTTGGTCCAGCCACCCAACCCACTGGACTCTCTATTCGGCGGTCTGGTCCGGCCGCCTGAAGTACTGTTTTTCCTGGCCTGGGTTTCGGGGAGGACGCCTGAATGTTTCCCGTCACCCCTGTTGGCGGTTTGGACGCTGGGTGCGGGGAGACCCCCAAACTGTATTATTTCTTCGGTTATTCCTGTGCCTTGGTCCTTTGTGATTTTGTGAGTGTGCAGGTATATGATTTCTTGTAGTCCTATCACGGTTAGCGTGTTTTTTTCTCCCCCTCCTGTTTGAGGGATGTCCTGTATTTGTTGGATTTCGCCTTAGGAGCCTCTGCTCTCCTTTTAGGTCTCCTGGGGTTGTTTTTCTTTGTTGGGTCTTGTCTACATATTATGGCATTTTATGGAGTATTGTGGTTTTTTTCCCCCGTACTCTGTAATTGCTTCGTTTGTCCCCTGCCAACGTAGTGTTTTTTTTCCCTCTCTGTCTGCATATTGTTAGCATGTTATGGAGTATTGTGTTTCTTTTCCCGTACTCTGCAATTGCTTCATTTGTTCCCTGCCAATGTTGTGGGGTGGGTGGGTTCTCTCTGTCTGCATATTATTAGCATTTTATGGAGTATTGTGCCTTTTTATCCCGTACTCTGTAATTGCTTCGTTGTTCCCTGCCAAGGTTGTGGGGGGTTTTTTCTCCTCGCTCACGCCCTCCTGGCCTGCGCCCCATCCGCCCGCCCTAGGTGGGGAGGGCTTGGGTGTTACTTGCCGTTCGGAGCCCGGCCTTAAGGGGGAGGTCCTGTCATAATGGTCTGTGCGCCAATGTCATCCGCGCTCAGGCCATATTCCTCCTCAGCCCAGCTCTTATTGTGACAGCGTCTCAGCGGGCTTCCAGCTGTCAAGCTCTATGGGACGGCTGGAGGCCAATTACCTCTCATCAGCTGAGGCGCTGTCAACCATTATAAAAGGGAGCAGCCCTGATTACTCAGGGCTGTGACCTCGCATATTATCCATGCTCTTCTCCCGGTGTGGATAGGCTGGAGTCCCTACGTCCGGCTGCAGTCCTCCTTTCCTTCCTCATCATCATTCGTAAGTGTACCTTGTGTATTATTTGTGTTTTGCCCCACGAGGCCCTTTTCCCTTGTTCCTTTTCCCTTATCATTAATAAATGACGCAAACTCACCGGTCAGCCCTTGGCTCTTATTTATGGCTCGCTAGAGCCATACGTAACAACCAGCTCTCCATTTAGTGTGCCATGGAATCTTTGTGCAGATACAAAAAGCATCTTATATTTTTTTTTATTTTGTTTCATAAAAAGCTACCCCAAAAAGACATTCTTGTAAATGAATTTCAGAAAGTATCAGCTAAATTTCCATATTGTATAAAAATGCCACTCATATATTCTAGAGGACAATACACTTGGGAATATACACTACCCACAAAAAGTTAGGGATATTCAGCTTTCGGGTGAAATTTCTTGATGTACCTAAAATGCATTATGACCTTTACAGGTGAACTTAATTTGACCTTCTCTAACCTTTTGAATGTATATGTCCAACTGTTCATTGTTTCAGTACTTTTTGCATAACTTGCTGTTCTCTAACAAGGTGCTTAAGGGCAAAATTCACAACAGGTGTTTGATCCATGAATCGACCAATAAATTTTCTCGTTCAATTAGAATTGGTATTTAAACAGTCCTCTTCATTATGCTGTTCATATTTTGACTATTTTGTTTAACTATATCAATATTTGCTGTAACCATCACAATGCTGCTAATTTTGCCAATAACCAACATTCTGTTACAGTTCCCCATGTGCCATTGTATGGCGCACGAGGGAGAGAATGAAACAAATGCCTCGTGTCACAGAACAGCTGGAGACACGGGGAGAAAGGCAATGGTGACTTACAGAGCTGGAGCAATCCAGGGGCTAATCCGTGCAATCTGGTGGATGAGGCAGAGAAGCTGGGTCAGCCGTTACACCAAGGGATTTACCAAACTTAAAGTGACGGGCTGGATAACATGACGGGGATGAAAAAACATACGTGGAGAACTAGCTGCCGTGTATGGAGGTGAATGCTCCGACAAGCTCTTTCCACAACAGTAGTGAACAAATACTCCTGAAGCTAACGAGGAAAGAGATTGCCAGTGCAAGAAAGCGTGGGCTGAACGTAATTGGAGCCTGGTGTGTGAGAGAGCGTGTATGAGCGTGTGAATGGGAATGAATGGAGCGTGTGCATGTATGTGTGTATGTGTGTGAACACCCGTGACAGCACAGCTGATGGCACTTGACAGGAGTAGGGGCCGTGCCCAAGCTGTCAGGGAGCGGAGGCCCAATAGCTTCCCTGAAGCACCAGGTGGAAACTAGGGCAAAACATAATAAGTCAGAACTGGGTTTGGAGGCCAAACCCAGGTTCATGACACATGCTGATATTTTGTGAACATCTTTGTCTCACAGTGATGATTAACTGACATATAAAAACACATTCCCCAAAGAAAATAAGACAACTACCTCAACTTAATATGAAATATTTATTTTTATTTACATGTTTTGTAAACGTCCTTCTTTCAGTAGGCTTGGAGGATACTGTTCCTGTATTGACCAGTGCCAAAAATAATACACTTTCCAATGGCCAACTTATAATATTTGATTGTTTTGGTATCAGCTAAGAAATATGAATTATTAAAAAAAAAAAACTAATGTGAAATACTTTAAAATAGTTTAGTCCCAGATGTTTTCTGAGTTTGCAGCTGTAGTTCACTGTTGTCTGACGGAAAAATCAAGGCCACACAACTGGGACACACCAGAAAAATACGTATGTGCACTGCTGGTGTCAGTCAGTGAGGTAAATATCTGCGGATACCTGTGTTAAGTTGATATAGCAGTGCATCTTGGGTGAACAGGTGTCCAGCACAGAGTGGGGCACCTGGTCACCCTAAATAGTTTAACTTTATGTGCTTGTAAAAATATCTCATATTATATTTTTAATGCCCATATTTGCTGAGCCTTTGCTTTCGAAATAGCATGGTTAAATCTTTTTTTTTTTTTTTTTGTCCTGTCAGGCAGCTAGGCAAACAGAACAGGGATCTGTCACCCTACTGTGCCAAAACAGATTTACTTTGCCAAGAGGAGCCTATACAGTGCCTAACTTTGCACTGTATGTTGTTGTAAACTCCTCCTGTAATAACTTTTAATACTTTATTTTAATTGTTTTACCCATGGAAGACCCAACAGGATGGGGAAGAGGGAAAGGAAGTGTGTGAAGGGGGGAAAGAAAAGGGAGGGGAACAGACAAAAAAAAATAAAATAAAAACAAATAAAAAAAAAAACAAACAAAAGACAAACTGCTTCTTCCACCGGAGATGTCTCAACACGAGTCTGGTTTCTGCACCTGTTAAAGGAGAGACACTTGTACATGTATGTCTGTGTGCCTATATATGAGAACGCGCGCAAAATAAGTGTGTGCATGCGAGGGGTTTGTCAGGAAACATACGAGCGGAGGGCCGGTCGCAGCAGCCCTCCCCCCGAGGACCCCGAGCAGGCAAGGCAGCGCCACCAACCCCCAGCCCCGAGGTCAGCAAGCCCCAGGAAAGCCAAGCATCCACCCCCGGAGAGACGATCAAGGGAGGGCAGGCCGCCCGGCGGCCGGCGCGGTGAGCCCACACTCCTGGACCCGCCCGACCCCCACCCCCCCAGCAGGGCCAACATCCGCCCCGGGGCCCCAGGCACCAGGAGGCCAGCGACCCCACCCCCCAGGACAGAGGCCAGCCAGCGCCCCCCGGCGCGAGCCCCCCCAGGTACCCCCACAGCGGTCCCGCCCCAGCGCCTCGGCCACACACCCCGGGGACCCCCACGTCCAAAGAAGTCCCCTCGCCCAGGTGAGCCCACATTGCCGAGAGGCACTACCCCGCTAATCCAGCCCCTCCCGACTCGCAGGCACACCCCTCCCCATACCTTCACACCCACATGTTCCCATAGCATGGTTAAATCTGTGGAAAATACTTAGAGGATGTTTTCATAATCATACTTCCTGTTACTTATACAACTTGTGTCCAGCACAGCCTGATCACCCTGTATGTTACCCTGTCAGTGCTGGACACCTGGTCAATGGTGTACCTGAGAAAGAAATAATGTGATTTGAAAATCACCTTACAATCATTTTAAAACAATGTTCAAAATATATATAGTATATGTTGCATGACATCATAAAAAAACCTCTGCATTTGTACACTCAAAAAATAACCTGAGCTTAGTTTTTACAAGGTATTTATTTGCATAAGTTTGATCTTTTTAAAACTGCTATATTTATAACTTATTTATTCACAATGCATATGAGTAGTATAATGTATTATTTGTCAAAACTATTTAGTCTTCTAAAATTTAAAGAAACAGGTTTAAATATGTGATTCGGTTAAACAAGTCAGATTAATTTTTATACAGGAATTGAGCGCAAATTGGATTAATATTTATGACAAATGCATCAGTCTGTTCCTACAAATTTGAATAGCCTTAGATGTATTCATAAGACTGAATAATTGTCATTTTTATGCAGTGTTTGACTGATAAACAGACAGCACAGTAACTCTATTAGTATAAAAATGACATTTTTGAGTGTAAAGTATTAAAACAGTAAATATTACACAAAAGCTTTACAAAGTGCAAAAAAAAAAACCAAACAAAAAACCCCCTACAAAATTCAGTCGGTTAAGAATGTCCTCATATAAAAGATTCTTTTGGTTACCTGCTGCACGAGACATGTTGCCAGAATGATTACAACAGTTTTGCAATGCTGAACCATGTTTGGTAAGTTCTGTAAAAGTCTTTTTTTAAAGCAGCAGTTAACTCCACCAAAGCACTTGATGTATATAAAATAAAGTGAATAACCCATCAGATATTGGTGGTCTCCTTCCCGTTGTTGGTGCTCTTGGTGTCTGTGGAGTTGCAGTTGGTGACGGCGATGGTCCCTTTGCTGGTGGGGTCCTCGCTGATGAAGTGCAGGATGTTCCGCAGGGACCGGTTCATGCTGTCCTTGAAGCCCTGGCCCAGGCACACGTACAGCAGGGGGTTGAGGCAGCTGTTGAAATAGGCCAGGCAGAGCGCCAACGCATGCGCCAGGTAAAGCGATGGGATGCTACGGGAGTTTGGAATGGCCAAGTTGAGCAGGCCAATGACATGCAGAGGGAGCCAGCACAAGAAGAAGCTCAGCACCACCGCCACGATGACCCGCAGCGTGCGCTTGGAGCGGGTCCGGGATCTGGACAGGCCCCTCTGCGTGCTGTTGTACACCACCAGATGACACACCATGATGACGAGGAAAGGGATGATGAATCCCACCAGGAAGCGAAGGGAGTAGACAGGCCAGACGCTGCTTCTGGTGTAGCCATACACACACTCTCTCTTGAGTTCACCCACCTTGATTTCTGTTGCGTAGACAAAATGCGGGATGCTGCAGATGAGGGCCGCGCCCCACACGGCCACACATCCATACACAGCATGTTTGGTGCGCCTGTAGTTCTGACACCACACGGGTCTGGTGACCAGCAACAGGCGATCCACGCTGATCAGCACCAGCTGCAGGATGCTACAGTACATGACCAGGTAAAACAGACCTTTGACCAGTGTGCACGCCAGCGGGCCAAAGTGCCAGTGGTCGTCATGAGCCAGGGGGACCATGAGCAGAGGAAGGGAGAGGCAGCACAGGAGATCGGCCAGAGCCAGGTTCAGGAACCAGAGGGAAGTAACAGAGCGGGTCATGCAGAACCCCGTCACCCACACTACCACAGCATTTCCAGGGACACCCAGCACCACCACAAGGGCATAGAGGAACAGAGCTACTATCTGGATGGGCTGAATCTGAGGGATGAAATCACCAATCTCTGGCAGGGTGAAGTTATCACCAAAGATATCTGGTAGTGTGAAGTTGAAGTCAAGGATATCAGTGAAATCAAGGCTCTCCATGGTTCACTAAAGCTGTCAAATACAGAATCATGGGCATTAGTGCTTACATTAAACCAGAGATTACAAAAATCAAGAGACAAATATTTAAAGTGAACCAGTTCTAATACTGCAACACTGAACAAACACATCTTAACCCAGGATATTTCTCCTGATTAATTATTATAAATATTATGACTCATATATTTAAGTGTATATGGTTCTGAGTTAACTTACTGTTCGGCAGCTGTTGATGTTGCGCTGTCACTACTCAGAGGAAGTAGAGCTACTCTCCTTCAGCTCCTCAGTGTTTTATATCCACCCCCCCACCCCCCCCCCCACACACACACACACTTGCACTCATCAGCACTTTTCCAAGAACTACAAATCCTTAATATGTCAGTCTGAGCTCCAAGTCATCATTGCTATGCATGAAAAATTGCACTTAATCATATTGCACCTCTTGCAAGTTAACAAGTTTTATTTTTTATCAGAAAATAAAGTTATTATAATGAACAACTGAACAATGTTTTAGCTGATATTTTACTGTTTTTACATCAGTGAAGTTCGCCCTAATGGTTAAATTCCGCTTCAGCATAAAATACCAAGGTAGGCTATTTCATGAAATAAAATATAAAATGACATGATGTTGCGGTATCAAAGGTGAGGTTGGTTAAACTAAAATACAATTAGACACAACTCTAATATTCTTTTAAACATGTGTTACGGTTTATTTTATGACAAATTTATAAATGATTTTTTTTTTGTTTTGTTTTTGGATACATCTGGATTCTTGTATTTCTTTGGCTGAGATGGTTCAGGTTTCCTGCAGGTACCATAGGTTCGGTGGCCTATGGTAGAACATCCACCCATACAGCTGGGAGGTAATGGTTTCAAACCCCAGCCAGGTCATACCAAAAGCCATAAAAATAGTACTGTTCAGAATAAACAGAATGAGGTAAGGGAAGCTGGTTACCTTAATACAGGAGGAAGTACAAAGCCAGTGTCCAAGCCCAGATAAACTGAGGAGGACTCTGTCAGGAATCATTGCCAAATCAATATGTGGACCCATGGTCAGCTGTTGTGTCCCTGAATAGGGAGCAGCTGACAGGTGTGTGTTGTCAAGTTACCTTATTGTGTGATGTTGTAACTGTTTCTTCAACTTCTTGTAAGTATTTTAAACATGAATACTTTACTGATAGTATATATACGTATATGAAGAAATCCTGACACAAGACAATAAAGTCAATCATTTTCATGTTAAACATATTAACTGCCATGTACTTAAAGTTGGAGGTTACTTTTTCACCATTGACTATAACTACATTTTTTTTGCTTAAAGTGTGACTTTTTACTCATAAATATATGACTTTTTTCCTTGTAAATTTTCAAGATTTTTCTCCTAAATTTGTAGCTTATCTCATCTCTCTTATCTTTATCTTATCTCTGTTCCCAGTTACATACAGTGGGGCAAAAAAGTATTTAGTCAGCCACCAATTGTGCAAGTTCTGCCACTTAAAAGATGAGAGAGGTCTCCAATTTTCATCATAGGTAGGTATACTTCAACTATGAGAGACAAAATGAGAAAAAAAAATCCAGAAAATCACATTGAAGGATTTTTAATGAATTAATTGGTAAATTCCTCAGTAAAATAAATATTTGGTCACCTACAAACAAGCAAGATTTCTGGCGCTCACAGACCTGTAACTTCTTCTTTAAGAGGCTCCTCTGTCCTCCACTCGTTACCTGTATTAATGGCACCTGTTTGAACTCGTTATCAGTATAAAAGACACCTGTCCACAACCTCAAACAGTCAGACTCCAAACTCCGCTATGGCCAAGACCAAAGAGCTGTCAAAGGACACCAGAAACAAAATTGTAGACCTGCACCAGGCTGGGAAGACTGAATCTGCAATAGGTAAGCAGCTTGGTGTGAAGAAATCAACTGTGGGAGCAATTATTAGAAAATGGAAGACATACAAGACCACTGATAATCTCCCTCGATGTGGGGCTCCACGCAAGATCTCACCCCGTGGGGTCAAAATGATTACGAGAACGGTGAGCAGAAATCCCAGAACCACATGGGGGGACCTAGTGAATGACCTGCAGAGAGCTGGGACCAAAGTAACAAAGGCTACATCAGAAACACACTATGCCGCCAGGGACTCAAATCCTACAGTGCCAGACGTGTCCCCCTGCTTAAGCCAGTACATATCCAGGCCCATCTGAAGTTTGCTAGAGAGCATTTGGATGATCCAGAAGAGGATTGGGAGAATGTCATATGGTCAGATGAAACCAAAATAGAACTTTTTGGTAAAAACTCAACTTGTCGTGTTTGGAGGAGAAAGAACACCATACCTACTGTGAAGCATGGGGGTGGAAACATCATACTTTGGGGCTGTTTTTCTGCAAAGGGACCAGGACGACTGATCCGTGTAAAGGAAAGAATGAATGGGGCCATGTATCGTGAGATTTTGAGTGAAAACCTCCTTCCACCAGCAAGGGCATTGAAGATGAAACGTGGCTGGGTCTTTCAGCATGACAATGATCCCAAACACACCGCCCGGGCAACGAAGGAGTGGCTTCGTAAGAAGCATTTCAAGGTCCTGGAGTGGCCTAGCCAGTCTCCAGATCTCAACCCCATAGAAAATCTTTGGAGGGAGTTGAAAGTCTGTGTTGCCCAGCGACAGCCCCAAAACATCACTGTTCTAGAGGAGATCTGCATGGAGGAATGGGCCAAAATACCAGCAACAGTGTGTGAAAACCTTGTGAAGACTTACAGAAAACATTTGATCTCTGTCATTGCCAACAAAGGGTATATAACAAAGTATTGAGACGAACTTTTGTTATTGACCAAATACTTATTTTACTGAGGAATTTACCAATTAATTCATTAAAAATTCTTTAATGTGATTTTCTGGATTTTTTTTTTCTTATTTTGTCTCTCATAGTTGAGGTATACCTATGATGAAAATTGGAGACCTCTCATCTTTTAAGTGGGAGAACATGCACAATTGGTGGCTGACTAAATACTTTTTTACCCCACTGTAACTTGGCAAATTCTTATAAATTTTGAACTTTTCTCTCAATCTTTAGCTATTTTGTTGCAAGATAATGTTAGATATAGATATATTCTCTAACACCACCCCGCCATTCCTCGTAACCCCGGGTGAACCGCCCATTCCATGGCCCCATTGGTTCAAATTGTTCCGCAACTATTTGGCAGCAGTGGGCCTAGGAAGACATGGTAAAATGAGAATGAGAGCGACTCTTCTTCACTGCCTGGGTGCCAGGGGCAAGTGTATATTTGACACCTTGGAACAAGCAGACACATATGAGGAGTGCATCGCGCTGCTGGCTGGACATTTCACGCCGCCCGACAGCGTAATGGCAAGGAGGGTTCATTTCCATCAGCGCCATCAGCGGGCAGGCAAACTGACCCAACAGTTCGTCGCGGACCTCAGCGGTCTGGCGAGCACATGTGAGTTTAGCAGTTTGGAGGATGAAATAGTGCGGGACCAGCTAGCGGTATACACCAACAACCCATGGCTGCAGACAGAGCTGATCAGGGTGCCCAGTAACCTGCCGTTGGCAAAGGCAGTGGAGTTGGCATTACAGCTGGAGGCTGCTGACAAGCTAGAATCATAATTGGTTTGGCCACAGCAACGAGCTCAGTGCAAGCAGTTGAGCCGAAAGAAGAGGAATCCGGCCATGCTGCGTCCTTCTTGGAGGACGCCGAGGTATGTGCTGTGAGACATCAGGAATATGGCAACAGCAGCTCCCAGATGCACCAAGAGGGGGTGTGTTCCTGCCTGGCCAGGGGGCAGCGATGCAGATGCTGTGGCAAACTCAACCACTTCGCCAAGGTGTGCCGATCATCATGATGGACATCGGACCAGCCACCCAGCCCAATAAAATCACCAATGACCACCATCCGCCCACTCTGTGAACTCCGGAGGCTCAGTGTACATGTGGCGCACGGTGAAGCTGGATGACGTCGACTTTCCGTTGTTGCTGGACACTGCCGCCGTGAGGTTAGTGCTGAATTGGGTTTCAGTTAAGAGATTTTTCCCTAACAATCCTATTGAGAAGAATCCAGCGGAGTTATATGGCTACGGGCACACACACATCAGCTTGGTAGGGACCATGTCGCTGATGGTTCACTACGGGTCATGAGCCCTCCCAGCGTTCATTTTCCAGGTGGCTACACATGGGGATAATATCCTGGGTTGTGACCTGTTTTATGAACTGGGTTTTACCATCTGCGACAACCTTGGGCTCTGTTGGAACGCTGATGTTGGGAGCGTGATACACCCAGACAGGGACACAGCCACTCCAAGTTTGAGGCCACAGGGTGAGGACAGTGGGAAGGAAAGGCAGAAACAAGACTCGTCAATTATCAGTGCCCAGCATAGACAACAAGGGGTCACCGCGGGGCAGCAGGATGGAGAGTTTGTGGTCCAGCAGGATCCAATGGGACAACGCCAACCGGGGCACATTCCACCGCCAACATGGAGGATGTCGCTACAACAGCAACGCCATGTGCGGCGGAACCGATCGCTGCTCGCAGTGCTGGAATGGGTTTGGTTTCAATGAGGTGAATGATTGCACCCACAGGGGGTGGAGTCACTGCCGATGAGAATCACCACACAGTTGGAGCCAGCCACTTTCGAGCTGGCCGATGGATCGAGATGGCTCGCAAGCCGTCAGCGAAGGGTGAGAACAGCTGCCCAAGACCCAATCCAGCCAGTGTGGGACCCAGACTTCGACTTTACAGCGAGTCCACCAGGCCCGCCGTGCTCAGTGCCTCCAGGGCTGTGCCCATGAGAGTTTTCCAGGGGGCCACCAACCTGCTTAATTATCACAATAACAGACCTGGCTTTGCACTCCGCACTTTCATACAGTGGTGTGAAAAAGTGTTTGCCCCCTTCCTGATTTCTCATTTTTTTGTATGTTTGTCACACTTCAATGTTTCAGATCACCAAACAAATTTAAATATTAGACAAAGGTAACACAAGTAAACACAAAATGCAGTTTTTAAGTGAAGGTGTTTATTATTAAGGGTAAAAAAATCCAAAACATAACATAAAACATAAATTAACTGTGGTTTATCACATCTTTGGAAAGCTGAGTTCAATTTCTCGAGCCACATCCAGGCCTGATTACTGCCACACCTGTTCTCAATCAAGAAATCACTTAAACAGGACCTGCCTGACAAAGTGAAGTAGACCAAAAGATCCTCAAAAGCTCATGCTACGATCCAAAGAAATTTAGGAACAAATGAGAAACAAAGCAATTGAGATCTATCAGTTTGGAAAAGGTTATAAAGCCATTTCTAAAGCTTTGAGAGTCCAGTGAACCACAGTGAGAGCCATCATCCACAAATGGCAAAAACATGGAACAGTGGTGAACCATCCCAGGAGTGGCCGGCCGACTAAAATTACCCCAAGAGCGCAGCGATGACTCATCCAAGAGGTCACAAAAGACCCCACAACAACATTCAAAGAATTGCAGGCCTCACTTGCCTCAGTTAAGGTCAGTGTTCATGACTCCACCATAAGAAAGAGACTGGGCAAAAATGACCTGCATGGCAGAGTTCTAAGACAAAAAGCACTGCTGAGCTAAAAGAACATAAAGGCTCATCTCAGTTTTGCCAGAAAACATCTTGATGATCCCCAAGACTTTTGGGAAAATATTCTGTGGACTGATGAGACAAAAGTTGAACTTTTTGGAAGGTGTGTGTCCCATTACATCTGGCGTAAAAGTAACACAGCATTTCAGAAAAGGAACATCATACCAACAGTAAAATATGGTGGTGGTAGCGTGATGTTCTGGGGCTGTTTTGCTGCTTCAGGACCTGGAAGACTTGCTGTGGTAAATGGAACCATGAATTCTGCTGTCTACCAAAAAATCCTGAAGGAGAATGTCCAGCCATCTGTTTGTGACTTTAAGCTGAAGTGCACTTGGGTTCTGCAGCAGGACAATGATCCAAAGCACACCAGCAAATCCACCTTTGAATGGCTCAAGAAAAACAAAATGAAGACTTTGGTGTGGCCTCATCAAAGTGAAAAAAGTGAGAGCTGCTGTGAGCTCTAAGTTCAATATGTCTGTAAAGTTCTGGTATTTTCAAGGGTGAGGTAGGCGTTAGATAGAGATATTGTCACGAGCCGAGCCAGCTTGGCTTTCCCCAGCTTGGCCTCAATCTCTTTGTGGGTTTTGGTGTACTGGTTATGTGCATTTTGGTGTATTTGTGTTCCATTTCCTTAGCCACTGCCTGACCTGCAGCTATTAGTCAGCTAGTGAACTACTTTCTCCCACGCTGCTGACAGTCTGTCGGTCTTGCCACGCCCCCTCGCTCTCCATGTCTACACCGGCTGTTCCCAGTCCCAGTAATCATCCTCCCCGTGCCTCGTCCAGGTGTTCCCTATTTGCCACGCCAGCGGCGTTTGTTCATAAGCAGCTCGTTGCTGGACAAATGTCGCTGGATCATTGTACGGTTCACACGGTCGCATCTTCCTCCGTGTAACCGTCACGTCTTCGAAGTACTGTTGGAGTATGCTTGCTGCTACTGGAGGACCCGGTTTGCCTAGGCTGTGAGTAACTTTAGCGCTTCCCTGTTCAGTTGAGCCGCCACACTGGTAGCGTTTCCGAGTGTGGCACAACTGCTTCTCTCTCTCCCTGTACAGCCTAGCTTTTTGAGATAACTCTTTGTTAGCAGAGCTGCTCAGCCATTTGTATGGGTTTTCCCTGAGCGTTTGTTCAATAAATGTGTGTGTGGTAACCCTGCGTTTAAATTCTCATTTCTCCTTCTCTCCTCCGTGCGTAATAGTAGAGTGTAGAGAGGGTTGATGACAGATATAAGGATAAGCCAACTTTATTGTCATTTGGTCCATACAGCCAATCATGTACAGTAGAACGAAATTACGTTTCTCCTATCTACAGTGTTAATTACATATATATAGAATCAGAGGGGTTGCTGCCATGCAAGACGCCGCCACATTTCCCTCCTTCATTCCATTACTGCTGAGCACCAAGCTGGATGGCAGGAAGTTCCACTTTTATATGGTCTTCGGCATAACCCAGCTGGGATTTGAACCCAGGCCTCCTTGACTAACTCAGCTGATTCTGATAAGCACACCTCGTCAAGATCTGTGCTTATCAGAATCAGCGGATTTGTCAGTGGCTGGAACAAATATGCGATTGGACTTTTACTCTTTGGACCAGGGATTACCCACCTCTGGTGAGGACGCAGGCAGGGTGACGTCACCACGCTGTGCCTACTTAGGGGGACTGTTGGCGGGAGTTGTTCTCTTTGGTGCCTCGCCTTCAAACTGACCATAGCCTGTAGCATCTTAGCGTTAGCCTACTAGCTATTAACCCCCGACAGTGTCACATCTTTGTGTCTTGTAATAAAGTTCCGGTTCATTGCAACTCCTGCCTCCACTGTCCTGTTTCTAGAAATAATAGGTAGCATATTTTTAAATGTAAATTTGTGAATTTATACTCTTAAACTGGAATTTGTTGGGCACTTTTTGGTACTTATTTTTCTTTTAATTTGCCTCTTTTTATCATGAATTTCTGTCTTTCCATTCAAGGATATTTATGCAAATCCTTAATATGTGCGAAAGAGTTCCCAATTGCATGATAACCAGTTAAAATAAAAAATGCACATTAAATTGTATGTTTTTGGCAGGGGTGTATTAACTTGTGATGTTTCAGCCTTGACACAACAAGAAGATGGGAACACCTTTTTTTTTTTTTTTAAACCACTTTAAGGCCAGAGTCTTTGAGGCTCTGTGTATCCTGCCCAGTACTTTGGCGTTATAGAAAATTGTAGCTCCACAGGGTTTGATTGTGGTGCATAGCTCCCCAAAAGTATCTCAATCACCAAGCCCACAGCCACTCCACAAAATCGACACAGTGGTCCATCAGAGCCAATACAGTCACAGTGCTTCTGAGTATATGTTGACTGGTGTCGATCTTAGACATATTAGGATGTGGTGTGGTGTCTCTCGTAAATGATTTGCTTTAAGGTCCCATTGACCGAAAAATTGTGTTTTTGTAAGTTTTAATCTTCTAAAATGTGTCTATTGGTCACGTGATTATAAAAAAAAACAAACATCAAATTGCTCAATCTCTAAAAAAAAAAAAACACACATACAGCCTATATATCATTTTTGTCTGTCTCTTCTGGGCTTCTTCCTCTATATCAAGAAAAGGTAAGCCCAGCCCTGATATGTGCTCCTGCTCCATTATTGGCCAGCATGGCTGTCTGTCTGCAAATGTAGATGAGCAGGGAGGCTAGCCAAGGCATTAGCTTCAGAGCTTACATTATTACTAGAAGGTTGGCTTACCAGATGTGGTTTATAGTGTTATTTTCTTTGGATTTCACTCACCCTATAAACATCCCTGTTTCCCCCTGGTTCACTAATCCGCAGAAATAAATCTCGTACCATTCTAGCTTGTCATGTTTTTTGCTGTGATGCTACATTGATCTGTTGGCATAAACTTGGCTAGGTGGTTGGCGTCTGTCGGTAATTGCATTAGGAGCTTACCTCAGCGGGGAGGAGGAAACTGTCAAGCTGCCTGGTGTTAGCTTAACTGCTGATCCAGCCTATTTTGGTCACCATTTCCTATGAATTCTATTCACCCCTACTGAAATCCTTGTTCATCTACAACACTTGACCATATGCGTTATTTTTAGATGTTATTTTAGCTTTTTTCTTGTAGTATTACCTCCTACCAGTCATGGTAGAATGCTCGCCCCCTCCTTTGCGTTGTTTTCTTCCTCAGGTAATCAGCACACCTGGGTGAGGAGATGCACCTGCCGCCTTTCTTCAGCCAGCATTTATAAGGAGCATCTCTTCAGTACGCTGACGCTGGCTCGTCTGGATATACTGCAGTAGCAGAGTACTTATATTGCTAGTGCTATTTTCTAAGGTGTAGTTTTCGCACTCACCTGTTTCCCCTCTTTTCTCCAGGTTGCTGCCATCGTGCGGGTGCGTCTCCGGGGACTGTGTGCGCTCATTGCCCCATCATCTCCACTCAGCTGCAACCATATTCCACCCGCTCAGGCCCCACTGACTCCACCACCTTCACCCTGCTGGTTTGTCTCTACCCCAGTTCGGGGTCCTGCCGGTTCTCTATAATATCCCATGTAAGTGGCAGTTTGGCGCGCCCATTTTCCCCGTCTCTATTTCTCCACTCACAGCTCTCGTTCTCTCTCCACAGTCTGATTCCTCTGACAGTTTCCTTAAGCTGTGCTGTGTTTTGATATTTAATAAACTTCTCAAATGTGTGCTTGTGCGTTTGATTGTCCTTCTGTTGTTACATCTGTGAGCTGTCCTTAATTGGTAATCATGACAGAACGAGCCAGCCATGATTACAGCTCAGCAGGTACAGTGACATCGGGACAATCAGCTCTGGATCGCTTAGAAGCAACCGAGCAACAGGTGGCCATGTTAACCCAGCAGCTGCAGACAATCTCGCAGCAATTGGGCACGGCCGCCCAACATTTGGCCAATCTGGCTCCTCCGGCTCCTCCTCCTCCACCTGCTCCTGTTGTTCAACTTCCTGTACACCGTACCACCTCCATTCCCACACCTGCCCCATACGCGGGGGAGGTGGGGAAGTGTAAGGAGTTTCTTCTCCATGTACAGATGTATTTTGAGCAGGTCAGGGGGGGAGTACCCGTCAGACACTGCTAAAATCCAGTTTATGATCCTATTGCTGCGGGATCAGGCCCTCAGTTGGGCTCGGTCCGTGGTTGACAGCCCAGAGGGGTCTTCTTACACGTTTGAGCAGTTTTTGGTCGCTTTCACTTGCGCTTTTGACCATACCGAGAGTCAAGGGAACATTATGAGCCACCTTTTGTCACTCCGCCAGGGTACTCATTCGGTGGCAGAGTACTCGGTGGAGTTCCAGGTCAAAGCGGCAGAGTCGGGGTGGAATGACGTTGCCTTACACAACGCGTTTCTCTTTGGCCTAAACACACGCCTCCATGACGACCTAGCAGTTTATGCTGTTCCCGACACCCTGGATGGTCTCATAGATCAGGCTGTGGGATTGAATAATCACTACCATGAACGCACAAAGGAGCAACAGTCCTCCTCTCGCCTGCTTGTCGCCGGGTGGCCACTGCAGCTACTGGCAGAGGTGGCGCTGGCCCTCCTCCCGAGCTGTTGGAGCTGAGTCGGTTCCAGTTGACTGATGATTAGCATCGGTGGAGGAGGAGGGCGGGCACGTGCATGTATTGTGGTTCCATGAAGCACAATCTGGACGACTGCCACCTGCGGCCAAAAGACCCGGCCTGTCAGTAACCGCAGGGGGTCTGGCGGGCGGGACCAAACTTACTCCCCCCGGCAATTTCTCTATTTCAGCCCTCGTGCAATTGCCAGGGGTCGAGAGGAGGACTATGGCACTTGTGGATTCGGGGGCAGAGGAGAATTTCATCTCATCCCGGCTCGTGCAGGACATGGGTATTCCCACTCAAAAACTGCCCAGTAATCCAAGAATCACCACCATATCTGGTCACGAGGTGGTGGTAGTCTTCGAATGCACGGTGCCTATGGCCATACTTCTTTCCGGTAACCATCGGGAGGAACTTTTGTTCCTGATACTCCCAGATTAATCTTCTCCAATGGTTCTGGGTTATCCGTGGCTCCAGAGGCACAACCCCATTATGAACTGGAGGCAAAACTCCATAACCTCCTGGAGCCCGTTCTGTTTGGCTCACTGTTTGCGTTCAACTGAATGCTCGCCGTCTCTTCACGTCTCCTCCCCTCTGGCCGAGCCGCCGGACCTCAGTCTTGTTTCCCTGGCTTATCATGATTTGGGAGAGGTTTTCAGCAAGTCGAGAGTGTTGTCGCTTCCGCCTCATCGCTCTTACGACTGTGCTGTAGACCTCATCCCGAGGGCGAGGCTGCCGTCCAGCAGGCTCTATAACATTTCTGGCCCAGAGAGGGATGCGATGGAGAGATACATAAAAGACTCACTGAATGACGGCCTGATTCGGCTGTCTTCGGCTCCACTTGGAGCCGGGTTCTTCTTCGTTGGTAAGAAGGATGACTCATTGCGCCCACGTATCGACTACCGGGAGGTGAACGCTATCACCGTTAAGGACAAATACTCTCTCCCTCTGATCAATTCCGCATTTGAGCTCCTTCAGCGCTCACGGGTGTTCACCAAATTAGACCTACGTAACGCTTACCATCTAATCTGCATTTGCTAAGGGGATGAGTGGAAGATGGCGTTTAGGACACATCAGGGGCAGTTTGAATATTTTGTCATGCCCTTCGGGCTTACTAATGCCCCCGCCATTTGCCAGCGGCTCATTAATGATGTCCTTCGCGATATGCTTTATCAATTCGTATTCGTCCATTTGGATGATATCCTTATTTTCTCCCGCTCGCTACAGGAACATGAGGTCCATGTGAGAGCCGTTTTACAGCGGCTCTTAGAGAACCAGCTCTATGTCAAGGCCGAGAAGTGTGAGCTCTCCACTACATCTACCACCTTCTTGGGCTTCATAGTGAGCTGAAGGGAGACTGATTGCCGACCCGGCCAAGGTGAAGGCAGTGCTTAATTAGCCAAGTCCTCACTCCCGTAGGGAGCTTCAGCGCTTCCTGGGTTTGCAAACTTTTATCGCAGGTTCATCAGGACCTACTATAGCGGGATTACACTGCCTCTTACACAGCTGACCTCTGTTAAGGTCCCTTTCCGCTGGACCGAGGCAGCTGAACAGGCCTTTATTAAAGGGCCTGTTCACAGAAACACCCATCTTGGCTCAGGTCGACATGCAGCTCCAGTTTGTCCTCGAGGTGGATGCTTCTGATTCAGGGGTGGGCGCTGTCCTCTCACAGCACTCACCCTCAGACCAGAAGCTCCACCCGTGCGCGTTTTTTTTCTCGGCGGCTCACGTCAGCTGAGAGAAATTATGACGTAGGGGACAAAGAGCTTCTCGCCATTAAGTTGGCATTGGAGGAGTGGAGACATTGGCTAGAGGGGGCTATTCACCCTGTTGTTGTGTGGACCGACCACAAGAACTTAGAGTACTTGCGGTCGGCCCACCGACTTAATGCCAGGCAGGCTCGTTGGGACCTATTTTTTCAGAGGTTCAACTTCACTATCACTTACCGGCCTGGTTCTCGGAATACCAAACCGGATGCGTTATCACGCCAGTTGGATTCCGAGCAAGTAGCGTCCCCATCCCATCCTCAGGCTATTCTCCCCTCCTCGTGCGTCCTCGGAGCCCTTACCTGGGATATGGAGCGGAGAGTCCACCAGGCCCAGTCCCGGGAGCCTGTACCAGCGGGGTGCCCCCCGAACCGCCTGTACGTCCCTCCAGGTCTCCGCAGTGACGTAATCCACTGGGGTCACACCAGCCATTTTGCCTGCCATCCTGGGATCACCCGCACTGCCAACCTGATTTGGCGGGTGTTCTGGTGGCCCACGCTGCGGCGGGACGTGCAGGAGTATGTGCGGACCTGTCAGACCTGTGTTCAGGGCAAGTCTGACTCCTCCCCTCCTGCTGGACTCCTTCACCCTCTACCCATCCCTGGCCATCTTTGGTCCCACATTGCAGTGGACTTTATAACTGGACTTCCTATCTCCCATGGGAAGTCGGTCATCCTAACGATCGTTGACTGCTTCTCAAAGGCTGTTCACCTCATTGCCCTTCCCAAACTCCCCTCAGCCATGGAGACAGCAGACTTCTTCACTACCCACGTCATCCGTCTCCATGGCATCCCTCTTGACATTGTGTCTGACCGGGGTTCACAATTTACATCTCAGGTGTGGAGGGCCTTCTGCCGGATGCTTGGGACCACTGTTAACCTTTCCTCCGGTCATCATCCCCAGTCCAACAGGCAGGCTGAGCATGCCAACCAGTCCTTGGAGGCCACCCTGCGGTGCAAAGCTGCCGAAAATCCCTCCACGTGAAGTACACATCTGACCTGGGTGGAGTACTCTATGAATTCTGCCGTCTCTGCAGCTACGGGTCTCACCAACATTGAAGCCTCGTTGGGGTACACCCCGCCTCTACTACCTATGGCCGAGAGGGAGGTTGCGGTGCCATCCTTGGGGTCCCATGCTCAACGCTGCAGACGCATTTGGAGGTCTACTGGTGCCACCCTCACCCACTCCTCCGAGCTCAACCGCCAGATGGCGGACAGGAAGCAGGTCCCTGCACCTAAGTATGCTATAGGTCAACAGGTGTGGCTGGCAGCGGACAAGATTCCGCTGAAGACAGATTCTAAGAAGCTCTCCCCCGCTTCCTGGGGCTCAATACCATCTCCAGAGTGGTCAGTGATGTCACAGTCCGTTTGAAGCTTTCACGGACCCTGCGGATGAACTCAACCTTCCGCGTCTCCCACATCAAGCCCCTCTCGGTCAGCCCCCTCCGAAGCTGCCTCCTCCTCCTCCTCAGATGATTGACGGCCAGGCTGCTTACACCGTGCAGTGCATCTTGGATGTTCGTTGTTGGGGCTACAATACCTGGTCCATTGGAAGGGCTACAGTCCGGAGGAATGCTCCTGGATCCCCAGATCACACGTCCTTGACAAGGGGATGCTCTGGGCCTACCATCAAGCCCATCCTGACAAGCCGAAGGGACTGCCAGGAGACGCTCCTTGAAGGGGGGGCACTGTCATGGCCGTGAGCGCTGGCCCCCTCCTTTCCATTGTTTCCTTCCTCAGGTAATTAACACACCTGAGTGAGGAGACGCACCTGCCGCCTTTCATCAGTCAGCGTTTATAAGGAGCATCTCTTCAGTGCACTGACGCTGGCTCATCTGGGTATACTGCAGTAGCAGAGTACTTACATTGCTAGTGCTATTTTCTAAGGTGTAGTTTTCGCACTCACCTGTTTCTCCTCTTCTCCAGGTTGCTGCCATTGTGCGGGTGCATCTCTGGGGACTGCGTGCGCTCACTGCCCCATCATCTCCACTCAGCTGCAACCACATTCCACCCGGTCAGGCTCCACCGACTCCACCACTTTCACCCTGCTGGTTTGTCTCTACCCTGGTTCGGGGTCCTGCCAGTTCTCTATAATAGCCCACGTAAGTGGCAATTTGGCTCGTCCATTTTCCCTGTCTCTATTCCTCCACTCACAGCTCTCATTCTCTCTCCACAGGCTGATTCCTCTAGCGAGTGACATTTTCCTTAAGCTGTGCTGTGTTTTGATATTTAATAAACTTCTCAAATGTGTGCTTGTGTGTTTTATTGTCCCTCTGTTGTTGCATCACGTATGTGAGCTGTCCTTATACGGCTGTCAGACTGTATAACCTAAGCAGGGCTGCTCGCAGAGATAGCAAAAAAAACGTGACAACCTAATAGTATCGAATGCAAAAGACGCAGCAGACTTACACAAACGGTCCCCGCCAGTATACAACTAGGACAATATCAGTCACTACGGAGGGTGACAATATGTATGGGTACATATTCATACTATGTTGGATAACTAAGTAGACGGTTATGCTGTTTATTCCATCTTGCTACAAGGCTCCGCACTTTGTATATATATTTATATATTTATGTGTACGTATGTACAGTATATCCACTGCTCTTATTTATATTTTTCGTATCTTCTTAATTGTTGCTCTGAGTGTTGCTATCCCTGTGCTGTTGCAATCCTGGAATTTCCCCATTGTGGGACTAATAAAGGCTTATCTTATCTTATCTTAATTGGTAATCATGACACTACCTGGACCAAAGGCAGCTAGCTGAAGCTAGCAGTTTAGTCACTCATTCACGAATGTTTCTGTACTTATTGTACTCCAGGGACCGGTCCCATGCTATCGACCACTGAAACCACACACCCCTGTTCACCAGCGATGCATTATTTCATTCATTTTTTGAGACAAATTTACATTAGTTGGCTCGAGCTAGGAGCTAGCTGTCCTGTCCTCCAGGCTAAAGAGGAAAAGGACTGTCCAGATTGTTATCAGTGTTAAGTCCAAACAGTGTTGCCAGATGGGAAATGTTGAAGTATTGTATCAGCGGCTTAAAATGATTGTATTTCAAAGAAAATTATCGTACACACCTAGTTTTCATTCTGACGTGATTCAGGACCATTTGCTTCAGTAACACATTATCAGAGATCATGCATATTACAGCCTATAATACAGTCTTACTTTTAAATAATCCAACAAATCGGTTGAAAACAAGTGCCTCCACCTGTGTGGAGTACATAATGAGCCTGTGCTGAACGGCCCAAAACATCAGTCTTACCTGAGGTCTTGCCTCATAAATATTTTGAGAAGTACTCCGTTTATAAATTAGGAATAAACATCAAAATCAATCCACCTAAACTACTGCTAAAATGCCTCTGATAATTTAAGCAGAAACCTGTTTCAGTTTTATTGAGAACTGCAATTCAGTGACATTTTTGCAGACATTTGCATGTTGCAGCAGCGACGGAAAGCTTTAGTACAAATGCCAACAACAGGGTTGAACCACACAGTAAAACTGGGGTCTGGCCCCCCCATTTGTTTCTCAACCTGCTGCCAATGTTGCTTAGTTGCTGAGTCTGCCGTGCCTGCATTATTAGTGCTGTAACGTACACGAATGATTTGATCGAGTGTACTAGTTTTTTTATGGATGAACATACTGTACTGAGTCACTCACCAGAGCTGTACTGGAAGCCAGGGATCACCAGCTGAATCAGCCGCCTGAGCAGCAAACGAGCCCCGCCTGCTCCATTCAGTCGACTCTCAGTCCAGTGAGTGGTAGACAGTTAGAGCTCCAGTACAGCACTCAGTGATTCGGTGTACAACTATTTCTAACGGCTCTTTTTAGCTTGACTCGGCACATTTCACTGAACTGTAGATCCCATCACTAACCTCCACCCGAGGCCACCTTTCTGCAACGTGAGTCTTCCGTCTTCTTTTCCACGCAGCCCGTGCATGTTGATGCATAAAAACAAGCATAGTATGTATGCGCAGGATCCGTATTCTGATTGTGTTTGCTAATATATTAATGTAGCCATGTAATCAAGGGGTCAAATTATCATGCATTATGTGATTTTTTTAAATTATTGATTGTACATTGTACAGAGGGCAAAATTATCGTACAAATACGATAATTATCGTACATCTGGCAACACTGAGTTCAAAAGCCAGCATCAGTGATGGTATGGGGTGTGTTAGTGCCAATGGCACATGTAACTTGCACATCTGTGAAGGTACCATTAACGCTGAATGGTACAATTGGTTTTGGAGCAAAATATGCTGACATCCAAGTATCTTTTTCAGGGACAATCCTGCTTATTTCAGCAAGACAATGCCAAGCCACATTCTGCACGTGTTACAACAGTGTGGCTTCATAGTAAAAGGGTACGGGTACTAGACTGGCCTGCCTGCAATCCAGACCTGTCTCCCACTGAAAATGTGTGGTGCATTATGAATTACAAAATAAGACAAGAGACCCCAGACTGTTAAACAACTGAAATCGTACATCAACAAGCTACAACACTTTAATAATTAGTGTCCTCAGTTCCTAAATGCTTATTGAGTATTGTTAAAATGGAAGGTGATGTAACACAGTGGTAAACATGCCCCTGTCCCAGCTTTTTTTGGAACATGTTGCAGACATCAGATTCAA
The DNA here is from genome assembly GCA_020510985.1 of Pholidichthys leucotaenia. Taxonomy (NCBI): domain Eukaryota; kingdom Metazoa; phylum Chordata; class Actinopteri; order Cichliformes; family Pholidichthyidae; genus Pholidichthys; species Pholidichthys leucotaenia. The sequence goes on from CM035847.1 coordinate 145,952,034, forward strand.
ACTGAGTGAATATCTGAAAAAAAACAAAAGTTTAAGAGTTTGGACATTAAATATTTTGTCTTTGTAGTTAATTCGTTTGGATATAGATTGAAAAGGATTTTTAAATCATTATCATTTATTTACACTTTACACAATGTCCCAACTTCACCGGAATTAGGGTTGTATTGTTTTTTTTTTAAATATTTGTTTCATGAAAATATAGTCCTGTTCACCTTTAATGAAAAGTGCAGTGAATGGGACTTTTAACATCATTGATAAAAATGCAGGTCATTTTGTATTTTCAGTTGCTTTAGCTGAGTTAAGTCAAAGTAAAGGATCGAGTTTAACTGTATTAAATTTGATTCATTTAAAGGACAAGATGACCCGGCTGAGTTTAGCTGAGTTAACAAATCTTTTTTTTTTTCTTCTTACAGTGTGTGGAAACATGCAGACCCAAGGACAGGGTGATCACAATAGCCATCCATCCATCCATCCATCTTCTTCTGCTTAATCCTTTTCGGGTCGCGGGGGCGCTGGAGCCTATCCCAGCATCTTTGGGTGAGAGGCAGGGTACACCCTGGACAGATCGCCAGTCCATCACAGGGCCAACACAGAGAGACAGACAACCATTCACTCTCACAGTCATACCTAAGGACAATTTAGAATCCCCAGTTTGATGTCAAATAGCCACCCCTTCATAGGAAAATATATTTCACAGTAATACAACAAAAGGTTTTTGAAACAATCAGTATAGAGACATTATAGTGAGAATATGTGTACATGCTAATAAGCAACTGATGGATGATATATAGCATCATTTAAAGGAATACAAAAATAGCCTGAGACCAATGTAGTTTCAAAAAAGACCAGACACAAATTTATTTCTTTATGGGACAAAAACTTTATTTTCAGTTTCATGATAGTCACAATAATTTCCCCATATATACAGTATACAAGTTATTCATGTATTACTCTTCACACATATGAGTATTATAAAACTACTGTTTTCACCTACAACTGCTCCAATTGAAAAGTTTTCACAGTTGCCTTCCGCTGTTTTTTTTAAACTATGTATCTTACTGTGGTTGACATTTGCAACCATGGGGGAAGGGAATTATCTTAAAATCAGTTTTGTGGCCAACATCCTCCAGTCATGCAATGAATAACAACACATTTCCGTGATCTAGCTGTGTCATTGATCAACCAAAGAAATGCCATCACTTTACTTCAACAGCAAAATTAGTTTTTTTAAGAATCACATCGTTCCACACCTGAGAGACTGATTGGTTTAGAGAGAATGTAGTTTACAGTAGGAATGGGAATCACCAGAGGCCCACGATATCATACTATCATGATACTTGGGTCAACGATACAATACTACCACAATCTTGCAATACACTGAGTATTGTGATATCATAGGCTGTGATTTCCCATCCTAATCTTTCTCTTATTCAACCCTGGCTAAATCTTATGAGTCACTCATTTCCTGTGCTGACCTAACCAGACAGTGAGCATTTAGCACCATCTAATGGAGAAAAAAGCCATTTGGTGTTCATTACTCTTGCATAGGTAAGTTTGCATTTGCAACATTGATTGATAATTTTCAATAAAGTATCACAATATTGGTGTCTCTGAATGGCTACAGTATCACCACCACAAAGCATTGCGATATTATGCTGTATCCCCCCCACCCCTAGTTTGCAGTGCTGTAATAAACACAAGATATTGAAATTATAACAAGACTAGTGCATGCCCATAGAAAGCAAGCATTCTTGTGTGAAAACGGGTAGCCCAATTGTAGGCTGTGTTTGAAAGTGGAATACAAAGACGTGCAGCGTATATGTAGGCAATCACACGTTATAGACTTTGACAAATATGAAAGGGACTGAACACTAAGATTATTTGATTGTTTGAATATTAATTGCAGAATTGTTGAAAATGAATGAGACATTGAATATTAGTGACTGTTTAAGAACCCTTGTTTATTTGTTTGTCAGACTTATTTGTCTGATCTTTTATGAGTTATATTCATAAGTGTTGTCTTGCACTTTGGGAAATGGGAGTTGTTCAGTCATCATTACCTCCGCCAGGCCGCAGGCCAGGAGGAGGTTATGTTTTTGGCAGCGTTTGTCTGTTTGTCTGTCTGTCTGTTGGTTAGCAAGATAACTCAAAAAGTTTTGGACGGATTTCAATGAAACTTTCAGGCATTGTTGGAAATGGTACAAGGAAGAACTGATTAAATTTTGGGGATGATCCGGATCACCGTCTGGATACAGGAATTTTTTAAAGGATTCTTTAACATTGTGAGATACGGCCATTTTCAACATGTGTGCAGGCGCAATGGAGGGCGCTGGTCGTCGTGTCTGACAAACACGAACTCCGCGTTCTTCAAAGTTTTAGCCACAAAAGCACGCGCAAAACAGTGGTGGGTCGGGCCCGGCAGCGTGCCTGTGTTTGCGCTACGCTGCAAAAGCTGAGACGGGTAGCTGTCCAGCGCGGGATTATTTGGCAGAAATTCCCCGGGCAGCCATAGTGGCTGCGCAAAAACAAGCTCTCTGCCGGGGAAGCTTCCAAATCCTCTTTTGCCGCGGAGCGCAACCCCAATATAAAACCCACAGCAACCTGTCTACCCAATTTGCATCCGTCAGTGAACCCCTGAGTGCTGCTTTCAGTGATCTATGAAAACGCTTGCATAACCCATTGGCCTGTGGGTTGTACGCGGTTGTGCGATGAATTACAACACCCGCAGCCTGGGAGTATGGAGATGGACACAACAGCAACACTTCAGTTTATTACCTCCGCCAAGGAGGTAATGCTTTTACTACTGAACCACTAATCCTATCATTGTGAATCCAATTGCTAGTTATATGTTTTCATGGTCAAGGAATCTGAAAACGTACACACAAACACTGTATGGGGGGGAACTGTGGCGCTTGGCGGAGGTCTGCGCTCTCCGAGTGCTTTTCTAGTTAACTGTTTTAGTTTATATGTGTAGTTTATAGTCTATCGTCAATAAACTCATGCAGTACTATAACAGGACACGTTTACAAATATTTGAGACCCATTGTAGCGCATCCTTTTATATTTTAGCAATATTATAAGTACAAAACACCGAACATTATTATACTCAGTAGAATGATCCGTTTGGCTGCAACTGCTGCATCAGTGTTGCCCATTTGTCAATAAATAAAAAATAATTCATTTTGTTATTTGGGTGGTTTTTGTCATGGTCGTTTAGTCAAAGCGTGCATATGTGTCTGCATATGATATGCAATAGATTGGCTATTCTGCTCCACAATCATGGTGGTATTATTATTAACTTTTAATTTTTAGATAACTGTGCACCGGGAGGAGCGCCATGTACTGGGAGGAGCAGGCTGGGCTTGGCTCCCTGGGAAGGACTGCGGAAAGGGGTCCGGCTTGCCTTCCCCCCCCAGCACACCCACACACCTTGTGTTCTCCACATATGCCGAATTATCCTTTAGAGCTACGCAATCACGGCAGCATTATAGTATAATTTTTTAAGCATTAAATCTTCAGCATTCTTTTTTTTTGTGGGGGGAGTCAAATTTGTCACTTTTCACTTTCTTATTTTGTTTACAGAGCGCTCTGGTTAGTGGTCGTGATGCCGCATATTATCCAATCAGTACGGAGTCAATCTGAAACCCCGCCCACACATCTAGAAGCCAGAGCATGAGGAAACGGAGCGGTGGCTAAAATTTTATTGATAAAAATTACATATTTTGACTAAACAACCCCATATTTGGGGATGTACACCCTCATAACCTCAGCAAAGCACTTGTAAAATCTGAGGTCAGTCTGAAGAATGGTTTGAGAGATATGCGAGGAACACACACACACACACACAGAGATCTGTTGCATTTACAGATAGATGAAAGTCCAAACTTCTATTTTAGACAGATGAAGTATAGTTACTGTGATGAAACTGCTGCCATAGCGGAGTGTGTCCTTTTTTTGCCACATGACATAATAAAGCCTTAAAAATGATTTCGAAATGACAGTAAGGGAACTGAAACACAAAGTCAGCAAAAACATCACCTAAGAATAAAACATTCTGATCCTATTTACCTCACCAAGCTTGCTCACTGAGAATGTGTGTTTGAGACTGTTCCCACATGTGTGCAGGCATGTGTGTGTATGGCTCTAATTATGGACATTAAAAAAGAGAACACAGACATCTCTGCTGGTGTTCAGCCAGTACCGTGTGGAACATGTGTTGATACTGTGTTTTCATCGTTGTTGTTACCACAGTTTGTGTTTGGGCGTTTCCTCAGTGGGTCTTCAGAGCTGATCAGTCTTCACAGTTAAAATCAGTTGAATGCTGGAGCAGTGCTTGGCGGAAGTGTGGGAGTGTCATCTCTGAACGCATCAGACTGAAGGTCTGTAGAGGAAAAAAAATACACACAGGCCATATAAATCTCTATATTTTCTGTAAGACTGTAATGTTTTCCTGTTCATTCAAGAGACATACACATGCAGCAAAACATACATTCTTTTTTTTATTCTGGATGAGTAGGAACACAGATTGTTTCAAAATTGCAGCTAAACCCCCTTTTTGGAGTCCCTGGACATTAGTCTCTTTGGAAATTTTCCTAGGCTTCAAAAAAGTGACAAATCTTGAACACAGATATGCCAGTAGTAATGTAGGTTAGGTTTCAAAATGGTGGCTATCCACTTACTGTATGATCAATATAGATTTGGGCGGGAGAGCTGTTTTATCCAATCAGCATGTCATAGAAAGGCAGCTTCTTTTCTTGACATGCATGTTTGATAATCATACACAGTGGATAAATAATGACTCATACACAAGAGTTCAAGGATATTTTTTTGCGATGGAGAAGTATGGAGAAGGTCAGAAGGAGCTGCACTGTCTATTTGTGGATCTAGAGAAAGCATATGATATGGTGCCAAGAGAGGAAGTGTGGTACTGTATGAGGATTGGCAGAGAAGTGTGTGAGGGTGGTGCAGGACATATATGAGGACAGTGAGACATGGTGAGATATGCTGTAGGAGTGACAGATTGATTCAAGGTGGGGGTGGGATTACATCAGGGCTCAGCTCTGAGCCCCTTCTTGTTTGCTATGTTGATGGACAGGCTGACAGACAAGGTCAGGCAGGAGTCTCTGTGGACCATGATAGTCACAGACGACATTGTGATGTGTAGTGAGAGTAAGGAGCAGGTGGAAGAGAACCTGCAGGGGTGAAGGTATACACTGGATGAAAGTAAGTAGAAGCAAGACAGAATACATGTGTATGAATGAGAGGGGGGTAGGTGTAACGGTGGAAATGCATAGAGCAGAGCTAGTGAAGGTATATGAGTTTAAATACCTGGGGGCAACCATCTAAAGCAATGGAAAATACACAAGAGAGGTAAAGAAGAGAGTGCAGGCAGGGTGGAGTCAGTAGACACGAGATTCAGGGGTGATTTGTTGCAGGGAAGATTTGCAAGACAGTCATGAGGCATGCTATGATGTATCGTTTGGAGATGGTGGAAGTGACAAAAAGGCAGAAGGCAGAGCTGGAGGTGGCAGAGTTGAAGATGCTAAGATTCTCATTGGGAGTGACCAGGAGGGACAGGATTAAAAATTAGTATATCAGAGGGACAGCTCAGCATGAGCAGTTTGGAGGCAAAGTAAGAGAGGCAAAGCTGAGATGGTTTAGACATGTGCAGAGGAGGGATAGTGGATGTATTGGACAAAGGATGTTGAAGATGGAGCTGCCAGCAAGAAGGAAGAGAGGAACACCACAGAAAAGATTCATGGATAGTGAAGGAGGACATGAAGAGGGTTGGTGTTACAGAAGATGCAAGGGATAGGGTGAGATGGACGCAGATGATCTGCTGTGGCAACCCCTAAAGGGAGCAGCCCAAAGAAGAACTTCACTGTATTGTTTCTTGTGGCAGCATTGCCAGCTTGTTCTGGCAAGGCCTGTCCTGAAAGAAATGTGTATTAGTAGGACTGTGAAAGGTGTATGTGTGTGAAAACACATGAAGCTGTGTAAGGCAAGATACATATTTGTAATAAAGATAGAGAAAGCTACCCCTCCATCTTGTGGGTTCTATTCAAAGTGGGAATGAACCACAAGTTTCAACCAAGGAACAAGTAATCAGACTGTTCTCAGGAGATTTATTCACCATGCCACAATGCCACTACGCTTCCACCCAGCAAGTTTCTGACACATGACTGCTATACAAGGTTTATAGTGAAGCAGGTAACCACAGGCACTGCAATCCTCAATCAGAGCAGGTGTAGGGGTTTACTTATAAGTGTGGGTATCTGGGTGGAAGTTAAAAATATATCTCATTTCAAATTAAAAGCCTTGAGGTTAACACAAACCACTAAAATAGCAAGAAATAAAAGCATACAAAAATTCAAACTACGTATCAAATTCAAACTATCCAAAACAGTCAAATAAGTGTAAAAATACTCTTCTAAACAATAAATGTTTAAAATTTAAATTTCCTTCTGCCTGAGGTGTTTGGTAAATAATGACAAAACACAGTTTCTACCTTTCATTGCACTTGACTATTCGGACATTTTTACTTAAGGGTCCATCCATCCATCCATCCATCTTCTACCGCTTTTCCGGAGGTCCAGATTGCAGAGGCAGCAGTTCAAGCAGAGAAGCCCAGACTTCCCTCTCCCCAGCCACCTGGTCCAGCTCTTCAGAGAGGATATCAAAGCGTTCCCAGACCAGCTGGGAGACATAGTCTCTCCAGCGAGTCCTGGGTCTGCCCTGGGGTCTCCTCCCAGAGGGACGTGCCCAAAACACCTCAAGTGGGAGGCATCCAGGTACTTAAGGGTGCATACATTTATTACTAGAGATCATATGCAATAGTACATAGCTGAAAGACAGCTCTTGTCAGGAGTAGGTACTTCAGAATGGCCTCAGAAACTGCTGGGTGGGGTTTAGGACTGACTCAGTGCCAACTGGCTAAAACTCAGCCAGCTTGATTCGCTACTTGTGCTGGCTTTATGAACAAAGAAAACCAAAACAAATAGTGGCAAATTTGACCAGAAAAAAAGATAATAGTGTCGATCTAATGCTTAAAAACTTATGATATAAAGCTGCTGTGATTCCAGAGGGTCTAAACAACTATTTGGTATATGTGGAGGACACTAGTGATGAGATCTACAGTTCACTAAAACTGTACTGAATGACTTCAGTTCGTTCACTAAAAAAATTCGTTCTAAAGATTCATACAACAAATCTCAGTCTCTTACAGTGAAGAGAAAACCATTATTAAGGCCCTGTCTCACAAGAAGTGGCAGCAGCAACACCCAAACTTCTGCAAGGATGACAACTACTACAGTCTGAGCAGGGCTGACCAAGTCGTTCTGTTCAGACTCCGAACTGGACATAACAGAATGCATGCCCACATGCACCAGAAACTTAAATTTGGACAATCAGACAGATGCCCATGTGGTACCGCCCAAATGACCAGCAAACACCTCCTCCAAGACTGCCCTGACCACGCTGTACTCAGACGAGCTACGTGGCCTGACCCCACATCGCTGAACCAAAAGCTGCACGGGGACCTCGGGGACCTCCGCAGGACGGCAGCATTCATCAGGGCAGCTGGTGTGACCATCTAGCGATCGACAAAGAAGAAGTGCTGTACTGGAGCTCTAACTGCCTGCCACTCACTGAACTGAAAAACGTGGCTGAACTGAGGGAGTGGGGCTTGCTCCTTCACTGCTCTTCAGTATGCTCACTGACTGAACTGATGAGAAAGTGAGAGAGGCAACTTGCTGAACGAATCAGCAGCTGTATGAATCAGCTGGTGTGTCGGTCTCTGCTCCACAGTACACGTTCATGTACCGACAACGTGAGGGAGGCTGCTGTACGAATCAGCAGCCGGGCAAGGCGGCTTAGATTAGTGCTGTGCGTTTAAACATAGTAAACAGATGCAACGTATTATTATTATTATTATTATTATTATTATTATTATTATTATGCTGGATTATTTTAAGAATAGATTTAACCCTTTTATTTTACTACCTGGGGGGTTGTGCATTTTATTGGTTTTAATTGAGTTTGCTGTTTTCCTTTTTGTTTTTGTTTTTACAGGTTGATTTGTTGCATGTTGTTATTGTTGCATGTTTTGTTATGGTGTTTTAGTGTTTTTTTAAAGGATAACTTTAAAAAAAACAGCAATTGTAAACTTAACTCCACTTCTGTATAGCCTGACAGTGACTGGTAACAAACCTTGTTTAAACATTACTGCCTACTGCTCCTTATTGAGGTGCATCACCCAAATGAGGAGTTCTGTTGTTTAGGGAGCTTTTGCCCCAGTTCCGCAGACACCTTTTATGAGTCTGGCATTTTAGAGGTTTGCTTGACAACTGTTAGATATGACAGTAGGTTTTATTAAGATTTTTTAAGTCTTTTTAACTGATCTGGATCATGTTCTTAGACTTGCTAAGTCCGGTTCCAGCAGCAGCTATCTCAATCAGAGCTCACATACAGTATGTTGTTACCTCGCATTTAAGTTTCCCTCATCGTTCCCCTTATTGTCATATTACAGATTTTACCATGGAGTGTAAACAGGGAATGAGGTTAGATCAGAGAGTGGATACTTTTTAAGTTTAAATAATGGCTGAAAGAAAACCACTCTTGGAGTTATTTTCTACTCCGGCACTCCCCATTCATTGTCTATGTGGAAAGCTTTGTGGCGCATTTTGGGCAGCTGTTGAACTGAGTCAACTAAAAACTTTTAAAGTAGCAGATGTGTGTGTCATATAAAAACAGATTCAGCAACTAAATGATATATTTCTCACTTCAAAATCACTTTCGCTGTTTCATTTCGCAGTGTTGAAACCATCCATTGTTTACTTCCTGGTTCCGGCAGGTCAGGCAGGAGGAGCCTTTCGTGAACGACTCATCAATGGCAATCCGGTTCATTAAAACAAATCACTTTCCTATCTACAGTGAACTTTAAGATATCTATAATTGCCTTCCTCCTTGTCAAAATTAAATTCTTACTGGTCACAACTGTAAATACAGATCTCCATAATAACATTCATGCCAGTAAAAATTATATTTCAAGATATCTAAAATGTAGATTGTACTAGTCAAAACTATTTTCACAATGTCTGCAAAGCTTTAAATGTTTAGGTGACCATTTTAACATTTAATAGCTAGCCTGGATATGTATTGTAGATATCAATAATTCAGTTTTTCCTAGTAAAAATGAACATTTCATATATCCACAATGAAATTCTTCCTCTCCATAAAGATCTTTCCCGATATCTATGACATCATTCTTCCTAGGAGAAATGACGTCACTTTCCCCCCATTCATGTGTATTGGGTTTTCACTTCCAGATATCTGCAATTACATTCTTCCTATCAGAACATTCTGGATATCTGAAATAGAATTCTTACTAGGAAAAACTCTTATTTCAGATATCTACAATCCAATTGTTAACTAGTCATAATTTTTATTTTGGATGTCCACAATGAAAAAAACATTCCAGATATCTATAATGTAATTTTGGACATCCAAAATACAATTTTACTAGTAGAAATAATATTATAGATATCCATTATTCATATTATGACCATCTAAAATTCAATTTCAGATATCTGGAATTGAAATTGTGACTATTAACAATATACTTACAGATATCTGTAAACATATTTTGGATATCTACTGAGAGATGTTGACTATCTCAAATGAATTACGACTAGTAAGAATTCTATTTCAGATATCCAGAATGTTCAGATAGGAAGAATGTAAGTGTAGATATCTGGAAGTGAAAACCCAAAACACATGAATGGGGAAAAGTGACATCATTTCTTCTAGGAAGAATGATGTCATAGATATCTGAAAAGATCATTATGGGGAGGAAGAATTTCATTGTGGATATCTGAAATGTTCAATTTTACTAAGAAAATTGAATTATTGATATCTACAATACATATCCAGTCAGGCTATTAAATGGTAAAAGGGCCACTTAATGCAATTCTTTTTTTTGTTTTTTTTTTTGTTACTTATTTGTACCCGTAGGTAGACTTGGTTTGCAGTCTGGTGACAAGCCACCGGCTGCTGGTCGCTGCGTGCGCGAGCGCCCTAAACCTACATGTTTTTGGTGTGCGGGAGGAAACCGGAGAAATCCCGGAGTAAACCCGCGCAACACGGGGAGAACATGCAAACTCCACACAGCTCACTGTTGGTCGGGGGCTGGGATCGAACCCACGATCTCATGATCCCCGCGGTCCCCCGGCCGAGGGTAAAACTGTGCTGCCACAGTGCTAAACCACTGCGCCACCGTGCAGCCCATTCTTACTAGTTTTAATGTTATTTTGACTAGGAAGAATGCTATTTTGGATATCTAAAATAGAATTTTAGATAGTTGATCAACCCTTTTTATGTTAAAATGGCGTCCTAACAATCTCTCAGTAGATATCCAAAATATGTTTACAGATATGTAAGTATGTTGTTACTAGTCACAATTTCAATTACAGATATCTGAAATTGAATTTGAGATAGTTGTAGAAGAGCTGGAATGATGAGGCGGTTTTGCATCAAAAACAGAGTCTTTAATGAACAACTCTTCTATCTTGTCTCATCTGGTGCAGAGCTTGGCAGAAGGCAAAAGAGGAAGATTTCTGCCCAGCTCGCTGGTTAAATACAGGCACACATCAAAGACATGCAAAACACAAGCTGAAATCCCCCGTTATCTAAATCCCCCATTAGTCCTGTTAACTCCTCCCTTTGTCTTGGGAGGTGATGGGAAAACCTCTCCTCGCCTTAGGGGGTGAAGGTGTCAAGTCTGTTGCGTCTTCACCCCCTAAGGCGATGCGTCTTCACCCCCTAAGGCGAGGAGAGGTTTTCCCATCACCTCCCAAGACGAAGGGAGGAGTTAACAGGACTAATGGGGGATTTAGATAACGGGGGATTTCAGCTTGTGTTTTGCATCCGCGTCCTGTGACGTCGTTGGTCTTCACACGGCGGTGAGAATCCTTTGTCCCTTTCAGAGGTGTGAAGTTCCTTTGTATATTCTGTCCCAAACATTTCCACATACTCTAACAAATGTAGGTATGGAATATATGAGTAATATATACCACAGGCCCCCCAAACAACTATGAAAGGACACAGAAAGATTCACAGTCTAGGGTAATTACTAAGACATACTATGTGTTACAGCTGTTGCCACAGAAGAACTTTTAAGCAGCCATGCTCCTAAGAGAGTTCAGTGAAAACATAACAGCAGAGTGTAATCATAAGTCAGTCCTAAACTGTTGCGGCACAATTAGCGAAAAAAAAATTGGTCCCTGTGCAGTCTGGGTTTCAATCTTCTCCCAAAGCTGCTGTAGGTGGGTTTAGGCGTCCTGCTGGGACCTTCTTGTGAGGAATCTGCAGTGTGGGAAGGAGAGAGATTATTTGTTCCCTGCCTGGGGGCTGAGACTTTTTCCTTGGGGGGGTCTACCTCGCCGAGGTGCTCGAGCCAGCTGTGCAGGTTCGTCTCTCAACAAGAAGGCAGGTTTGAGTCTGTCAATGCTGACCGTTTCATTTCTATCCCCATAATCAAGCACAAAGTGTTTGTCACCATTTTCCAGCACTCTGAGCGGGCCATCGTATACTGGGCGTAACGTTGGTTTAAGGGCTTCATGCTTAACAAAAACAAACTCGGCGTTTTTTAAAGTTTGAGGAACAAAAACTCGTGGAAAGGAGTGATGAACTGGACCGTGGAGAGAGTCCTGTCTGTTACTGCCTAAAAACCTTGGGACTGGGAGGTGCCCTGGTTCCGGGTTTTCTGGTAAAAATTCACCTGGTAGTCTGATAGGCTGAGCAAAGACTAATTCTGCAGGGGAAGCGTCTAAATCCTCTTTAGGTGCCGCACGCAACCCCAATAAAACCCAGGGAAGTTTATTTACCCAATTTGTGTCCGTTAATGAGGCTCTGAGGGCAGCCTTTAGGGACCTGTGAAAACGCTCGCATAACCCATTAGCCTGAGGGTGATAAGCGGTGGTGCGGTGAATTGTTGCCCCTAAACTGTTGGACATGGCTGACCAGAGCTCTGAGACAAACTGAGGTCCCCTATCTGACGTGATGTCTGATGGGACGCCGAAACGTGCCACCCAATTTGTTAGAAAAACACGAGCGACTTCCTCCGCTGTAGTTGCCGCTAGAGGGACTGCCTCTGGCCAGCGCGTGGTGCGGTCTATCATTGTTAGCAGGTGTGTGAAACCCTGGGAGGAAGGCAGTGGCCCCATGAGGTCGACATGAATGTGGTCGAACCTTCTAGCAGGGATGGGAAAAGGCTCCAGAGGGGCTTTTGTGTGTTTGTGTACTTTGGCGCGCTGACAAGGAATTCAAGTTTTTGCCCATTCTTTTACGTTTTTGCGCAGGCCTGGCCACACAAACTTTTCGGCAACCATTTTGACCGAGGCGCGCACACCTGGATGCGCGAGGGAGTGAATTGCGTCGAAAATACGGCGGCGCCAAGCAGCCAGTACTAACGGGCGAGGTCGGCCGGTTGAAACATCGCATATTAGGGGGGGCACGCCATCGCGCAACCCTTTTTTCTCCAGCCTTAACCCTGTTGGTCCAGACAGGAGCGCGCGCACGTCCGCATCACTACCTTGTTCTTCCGCCATGGCTGCATAATCTATCCCTTCATGGATAGGTGCTGCATATGTGTTTGCGTTAGAGAAAAGCTCAGCTGCTGCAGCAGTGTAATCTGTCTCCTCGCGCTCTGGTGGTGCCACAGCGCGAGAGAGACAGTCCGCTACTACGTTAAGTTTGCCCGCAACATGTCGAATGTCTGTGGTGAACTCTGAAATCGCAGCTAGCTGTCTTTGTTGTCTGCCCGACCAAGGTTCTGAAATTTTAGCCATAGCAAAAGTGAGCGGTTTATGGTCCACAAAAGCCGTGAAACTCCGCCCTTCTAACCAAAACTGGAAGTGGCGGATGGACAAATGGAGCGCCAGCAGCTCCCTGTCAAAAGTGCTGTATTTGCGTTCCGTCGGGTTTAGCGATTTGCTAAAGAATGCTAAAGGTTGCCAGACCCCCTTGACAAGTTGTTCTACAACTGCCCCTATGGCCAAGTCTGAAGCATCTGTGGTTAGAGCAATGTGGGCCGAGGGATCTGGATGGACTAACATTGTGGCGTTAGCTAGGGCGTTTTTAACTTCCGCAAAAGCGAGTTCGCATTCTGGGGTCCATTCGACCGCGTTGGAAGCTTTCTTTTTTTTTGCGCGCGTCATACAGGGGCTGCATGAGCTGAGCAGCATGAGGGAGGAAACGGTTGTAAAAATTAACCATCCCCAAAAATTCCTGTAGCGATTTGACCGTTTGGGGCCGTGGAAAACCGTCTATCGCATGAATTTTGTCTGGAAGCGGAACTGCCCCTTTCGGGGAGACTCTATGTCCCAAAAAATCAATTTGCGATACGCCAAATTTGCATTTGGCTGGATTAATTATTAATCCGTGCTCTTCTAGCCTCTGAAAAACGGTAGTGAGATGCTGCTCATGCTCTTCCTCAGATGAGCTGGCTACCAGCATGTCATCGAGGTAGACAAAAACAAAGGGGAGGTCGCGTAAGACTGCGTCCATCATACATTGAAAAGTCTGAGCAGCGCCTTTGAGGCCGAAAGGCATTCGCAGGAATTCAAAAAGGCCGAAAGGGGTTATAACCGCTGTTTTAGGAATGTCTTCAGCTCGGACTGGGACTTGGTGATAACCGTGGACTAAGTCTATTTTTGAAAAAATGCGCGCACCCGCTAAATGTAGTGAAAAATCCTGTATGTGAGGGATGGGGTAGCGGTCATGCGCTGTAGCGTTGTTTAATCTGTGGTAATCTCCGCACGGTCTCCAAGAACCGTCGGATTTCGGAACCATGTGAAGCGGCGAAGCCCAAGGGCTTTTCGAGCGTCTAACAATACCCAATTTTTCGAGAGCCACAAACTCGTCCCTTGCTATGTTGAGCTTGGCCGCGTCTAAGCGGCAAGCTTTGGCAAAAACGGGAGGTCCCGTTGTAGGAATGAAGTGTTTAACCCCGTGTTTGGCTACAGTGGCTGAAAATTTGGGGGTTGTGAGTGCTGGAAATTGGGTGAGGAGTTGCTCAAACTTACCTCCCGCCGTGGTGACGTTGGCCTGCACAGGTGGTGGAGAGACTCGAGCTGAGCATGGAATAGAAGCAAAAGAAAGTGCATTAACCAGGCGCCTATTTGCCAGATCAACTAATAACCCATGTGCACATAGAAAATCAGCGCCTAACAAGTTAAAACTCACCGCCGCTACAACAAATGTCCATCTGTAGCTGCGACCGTGAATGAGGAGGTGCAGGCTCTTTTCCCCGAATGTATTGATGTCAGAACCGTTGGCTGCCACTGCTCCATTGCCCCGGGTGCCCATGGCTCGATCTGCGTGGGAGGGCATGATGAAACTCAGCTGAGCTCCCGTGTCGATGAGGAACTGCTTGCCTGTGAGTCCATCCGTCACGTATAACAGCTTGTTTTTCTCGCCGAGAACCGCTGCCGTTAACGGCTCTCGGCTTTGGCGTTTCCCGACATCGTAAACTTGCAGGGAGGAACACATTTTCGGGCTTTCTCGGCGAAGCGGTGGTGATAATAACAGACGTCATTCTGTTTGTTGCGCTTGGGCCGTGCCGCTGTCACCGTGGGTTGAGTCTGCTCCGTGGGTTGTGGCTCTCCCAGGCTCGGGGCGTCAGTCTTGAGGTCTGCGGATGCCGCTTTGGGTGTCAGTTCTCTGCAGGCGTTGACGAGCCGATAAGCCTCGTTGGCCAGTGTGCGAAAGTCCTGATGATTGTTGCACTTCATACTGGCGAGTGTCCCTCTCGTGTGTGGTGGTAGCGTGCTGAGAAAAATGAATTGGAAAAGGAAATTATCATTATCCTCCTCCTTGAGCTGCAGCAAGTCCTCCATGAGGGCCTTTGGATTGCCCCCTCTGTGGCCGTAGACCGTCAGGATCTTTTCGGCTCTTTCCTCCGCTGATGGGACATAATTCGCCACGATGGTCGCCTTGAGTGTCTCATACTTGTCCCGGGCCGGTGGTCGCTGGATCAAGCTTCGCACACACCTCGAAGTGGCGGAGTCGAGTTTGGAGACGATGTGGTAAAATTTAGTATCGTCTGCCGTGATGCCCGCCAGTATGAACTGGGCTTCAGCTTGATGAAACCAAGAGGCCGGGTCTTCTCGCCAGAAATCTGGCAGTTTGACAGCGACGGCGTTCGCACACATCATCACTGTTGTGCCCGCCGGGTGAGAGTGCGTTGCCTCGGCTCTCACGGCGGTGCTGGAGCTCGGTTGAGCTCTCTCGGTGCCCTCTGCCGGGGGAAACAGCTGTCCGCTTGTTCCCTCGTCTGCGTTGTCGGTGGCGTATGCCAGAGTCGCCACGGATGAGTCGCTTGAAGAACGCCTCCGGTCCATACTCGCGTCAAGGTCACCAGTGTAGAAGAGCTGGAATGATGAGGCGGTTTTGCATCAAAAACAGAGTCTTTAATGAACAACTCTTCTATCTTGTCTCATCTGGTGCAGAGCTTGGCAGAAGGCAAAAGAGGAAGATTTCTGCCCAGCTCGCTGGTTAAATACAGGCACACATCAAAGACATGCAAAACACAAGCTGAAATCCCCCGTTATCTAAATCCCCCATTAGTCCTGTTAACTCCTCCCTTCGTCTTGGGAGGTGATGGGAAAACCTCTCCTCGCCTTAGGGGGTGAAGGTGTCAAGTCTGTTGCTGCTGCGTCCTGTGACGTCGTTGGTCTTCACACGGCGGTGAGATTCCTTTGTCCCTTTCAGAGGTGTGAAGTTCCTTTGTATATTCTGTCCCAAACATTTCCACATGCTCTAACAAATGTAGGTATGGAATATATGAGTAATATATACCCCATAGTCATAATATGAATAGTGGATATCTCTAATGTTATTTCTACTCGTAAACATGTATTTTGGATGTCCAAAGTTACATTATAGATATCTGGAATGTTGTTTTCATTGTGGACATCCAAAATAAAAATTATGACTAGTAATAATTGGATTGTAGATATCTGAAATCAGAGTTTCTTCTAATAAGAATTCTATTTCAGATATCCAGAATAATTTTTGATATCTGCAATACATATCAAGGCTAGCTATTAAATGTTAAAACGGCTTGCCACACTCGTCCAATAAAAGCAGCTCCTTCCAGAGCTCCAGGTTTGCAAGGCTGTAATAGGCTGTAGAAGGCTAGGAGAGGTACCAGTCAATGACATGTATGTGATTCGGAAGTGGGGGATGAAATGGCCGCTATTTCCTAAGTGATTTGTTCAGTTACGGTAAGTGATTCAGTACAGTTTGTTCACCCAAAAGAACTAGTACACTTGAACGAATTGTTCATGAACGTTCCAACTCTAGAGGGCACAAGCATTACAGGCAGAGCGGGACGGCACATGACACCAGCCGCAACCACGGTCCTTTCCCAGGATGTGAGCCAACAACAGTCCTGGCCACTGGTGCTCTTCCTGTTGTGCTTGTGTGGCTCTAATATCTAAAAATTTAAACATTAACATTACCTTGATTGTGGAGCGGAACAGCGAGATTAATTGTATATCATATACTGTATGTGTGTCGAAGTAGCATGGACACTGTGTAGATGCAAGGCCGGTGGCAGCCAGCTGTTCTGCACTAAGGCTGTTTGTGCAGCTCTGGTTCTCTCCACATCTGATTGTGTGTCCTCAAATATCTAAAAATATAAAGTTAATACTGCCATGATTGTGGAGCATAACACCCAGGTCAACTGTATATAATCATTTCTGTATGATTTCACCATATTTTAAACATATTTTACTCTGCCACGTTGCATCAGGGCTGAAACTGTCAGACAATTATGCCGCCAAGGAACCTAAAGATAATGAAAATTTAGTGCTGAAAAATTACACTATAATTAGAATTTTTAATTATAATATTGTAGCAGAGACAAAATGCATATTGTAGAGACTAGGGTGAGTCAGCAGACAGCGTCTCAGTCAGGATGCAGTGGTTAAACATAGGAGGACAATAGTCAGGGACGTCATAGGGAGTTGGCAAGAGAAGGAGCCGGGGATTTAAGGGGAATGTTTTGTGATGTTAAATGTCATACAGTGTGATGTGAAATGTCATGCAGATGTGAGATGATCTGTTGGGTTTATAAGGAGAAACGATGCTTGGCTGTATCATGCTTTTTCTGCGTATGACTGATGTGAGAGTGTTAATAAACTTTGTCTGTTCATAAACCTGCCTCCTCATTTCCCACACTCTTCCACACTGGTGACCCTGGACGTATTATGGAACATGAGGCAAGAACCCCGGAGTCGGCCCGCATGGGAAGCCCCAGCAACGCAGCAAGCATCCTACAGACGGCCCGGACGGGAACCCCCAGCAATGCGTGCGCTGTTTCAGTCAAGCTACCGGACCTTTTGCAGCACAATCCGCGCTCTTGGTTCCACCACACTGAGGCCCAGTTTGCCCTCTGGGGAATAACGGCAGACGACACCAAGTTTTACCATGTGGTTGCAGCGCTGGACGCAGCTCAGCAGGTAGCGAGCCTGCTCGACCAGCCCCCAGCCCATGACAGACACGAGGCTCTCAAAGCTGCGCTGACCCGGCGCTACACGCTCTCGGACTGTGAGAGAGCAGAGAGGCTCCTAAGGCATTCCGAGTTAGGAGATGGTTCGGCTGTCGATCTGATGGAGAAGATGTTGGCGTTAATGGGTACGGACGATGGGCATTTTCTGTTTGCCCACCTTTTCCTCCGGAACCTCCCAACAGAAGCGAGAGCGGTTCTGGCAAATTCGCCGTTGCTGGCCATGCGTGACTACCATGCGCTAGCCCAGGAGGCAGACCGGATCATCCTCACTGCCAGAGCGCTCACAGTCAATGCGGCGGCGTCGGAGCCCAGCGAGACGACCAGAGGAGGCGAGGAGCCACCAACGGTAGCGGCAGCGGGGGCCAAGGAGCGCCAGAGAGACACGCTCTGCTTCTACCACCGCCGCTTTGGAGAGAACGCACGCAGATGTACGACACCGTGCCACTTCAAGCACTCGGGAAACGCCAAGGCCGGCAGTCGGTAGCAGCTGCGACTGCCAGTGAAGAAAACAAGCTGCTCTACGTGACGGACTCGCGCTCAGGGAGGCGTTTCCTCGTAGACACCGGAGCACAGAAGAGCATCATCCTGCCAACCTACGTTGACCGGCTGGTAGGACCTAGCGGCCCCGGGCTGGTGGCAGTAAACGGCTCGGACATTAAGACTTTTGGTGAGAGAACACTGGCTTTATCTCTACACGGCCGTACATACAAGTGGACTTTCGTCATAGCAGCACTTAGTTTCCCAATCCTGGGAGCTGATTTTCTGTGCGCGCATAGTTTACTAGTTGATATTGCTAACAGGCGTCTGATTAATGCACTGTCCTTTGACTCTCTCCCCTGTACAGCTCGAGGGGCCGGGCCAGTAACACAAGCCAACATCACAGCTCCAGGCGGTAAGTTCTACACACTGCTCACTCAGTTTCCAGCACTCACGGTCCCGACGTTTTCGGCGGCCATCGCTAAACACGGGTGGAGCACTTTATCACCACCACCGGGCTGCCCATTTTCGCACGACCTCAGCGTTTGGACGCAGTTAAACTGGCCATTGCACGCGAGGAGTTTGCCAACCTGGAAAGGTTGGGCATCATCAGGCGATCGAACAGCCCATGGGCATCCCCACTACACATGGTCCCTAAAGCTGAGGGATCGTGGTGACCGTGCGGTGATTTCCGCAGGTTGAATAACGCCACAGTACACGACCGCTACCCGATTCCCCACATTCAGGATTTTTCCGTTCACCTCGCCGGAGCATGCATTTTTTCTAAAATAGACCTGGTCCGCGGTTACCACCAGGTCCCAGTGCGCGCGGAGGACATACCCAAAACAGCGGTAATAACTCCGTTTGGCTTGTTCGAGTTTCTGCGCATGCCATTCGGATTAAAAGGAGCGGCACAGACATTCCAGCGCATGATGGATGCGGTGCTGTGCGATCTCCCATTTGTGTTCGTCTACCTGGATGATATCCTGGTAGCCAGTGCGTCCAAAGACGAACATGTAACCCACCTCAGGACGGTTTTCCGGAGGTTGGAGGAGCACGGGTTAATAATCAACCCGGCGAAGTGCCAGTTTGGCGTGACGGGGATTGATTTTTTGGGGCACCGCGTCTCACCGGAGGGAGCGATACCCTTGCCCGACAAAGTGCGCGCTGTGGCGAACTTTCCTCGGCCTCAGACGGTCAGGGCGTTGCAGGAATTTTTGAGGATGGTTAACTTTTATAACCATTTCCTCCCCCGCGCAGCTCAACTCATGCAGCCATTGTACGCAGCGCACAAGAGACGGAAACCCGCGGATGGAGCCGAATGGACTCCGGAGCGAGAGCAGGCGTTCTCTGAGGTTGAAGCAGCCCTGGCAAACGCCGCACTATTGGCGCACCCAGACCCGACGGCCCGGATAGCGCTCACTACCGACGCCTCGGACGTGGCCATAGGGGCCGTCGTGGAGCAACGTGTCGCAGTTCTTGGCAGCCGCTCACTTTTTTCAGCAGGGCTTTGCGCGACAGTGAGCGTAAATACAGCGCGTTCGACAGAGAGTTGCTGGCTCTCCACTTGGCCATACGCCACTTCCACATCTGGCTGGAAGGATGCAGCTTCACCGTGTTCGTGGACCACAAGCAGCTGATGTTCGTGATGGCCAAGGTTTCGGAACCATGGTCCGGCCGGCAGCAGAGACAGCTGGCCGCGATCTCGGAGTTTACGACCGATATTCAGCATGTGTCGGGTAAACTGAATGTAGTGGCGGACTGCCTCTCGCGCACGGTTGTGGCCCCGGTCTGCGTAGGGATAGATTATACAGCCATGGCTGCAGAGCAGATTAGCGATACGGACATGCGCGCGCTCCAGTCTGGACCAATAGGGTTAAGGCTGGAGAGCAGAGTACTGCAAGACGGCAGCCCTCCCAATCTGTGACGTCTCCACGGGACGCCCGCGCCCGGTGGCCCCAGTCGCGTGGCACCACCGTGTGTTTGAGTCAGTTCACGCTCTGGCACACCCAGGAGTGCTCACGTCAGCCAAAATGGTAGGAGCGAAATTCGTGTGGCCAGGCCTGCGCAAACAAGTGAAAGAGTGGGCTGCAGCCTGCGTAGCGTGCCAACGAGCCAAAGTGCACAGACACACGAAGGCTCCTTTGGAGCCGTTTAGTATACCGGCTAAAAGATTCAACCATATTCATGTGGACCTCGTGGGCCCCCTCCCACCGTTGCAGGGGTGCACGCACCTTCTGACAGTGGTGGACCACACCACACGCTGGCCAGAAGCAGTCCCGCTGGCGGCAACCACGTCCACGGACGTGGCGCGCGCTTTTTTGACAACATGGGTGGCGCGTTTTGGAATCCCGTCGGACATCACGTCTGATAGGGGCCCTCAGTTTGTTTCCGAACTTTGGTCCGCGATGGCCCGTAGCCTGGGTGTTGCAATTCATCGCACAACCGCGTATAACCCACAGGCAAATGGGTTATGCTGTGGAAAATGTGTAAATGACGAGGCAAGGTTTTGTCTCACAGCATTTTTATTACACATTTGCCATCATCGATCAAGTTGAAAGAAGAGGAACTCTCAGACAATTTCGTTCCTTATATACTCAGGTTTTCACAGCTCACAATTCACATGCATTAACATCACAAATCACAATGCACTTCCTCTAAAGTCCTTCAGCCTCCCCCTCTCCTTACTTGGCCAACAAAGGGTCCCCTATATTGTCTCTATGTACACAAAGGATCCTCCTAAGGCCGTCTCCTGCATAACAAGGCCGACTCTTTCACATCCTCCTGTTATCTCCAAGGAGACTCAGTTCTTTGTTCTACTCTGAGATGTGAGGCATAAAGTGATACATATGTGTCCCACATGACCCCCCCCCCCACCAAACATCTAAGATGGAACAAGAGAATAACAGTCTGCATGTCATGATAAAATCATTACACCTCAGCCCACGTGCTGCTTAGGCCTCAGTCTTCTCCCGTATCTGCTGTAAGCGGGCTTCACCACTTCTGCGGCACCCTCATGCTGGGGAGCTGCTGTCTGGGGGTGAAAACTGTTTGTCAGTCCCTGTGGGTGTTCTGGGGAATTTCCCCGAGGGGGTCTGCCGCGCCGAGGAGCCCTGACCAACAGCACATCCTCGTCCGCCACCACAAAAGCGGGTTTGAGCCTGTTTATGCCAATCTTTTCTTTCCTGCCCCCCAAATCTAGCAAAAAATGCTTGTCCCCTCTTTCCAGCACTCTAAATGGTCCATCATAAGGTGGTCGCAACGGTGGGCGATGAGCATCGTGTCTGACAAAAACAAACTCTGCGTTTTTCAAAGTTTTAGGCACAAAAACACGCGGAAAACTGTGGTGAACGGGGCCAGGCAGCGTGCCTGATTCCGTGCCACGCTGCAACAGCTGAGACGGGGAGCTATCTGGCGCAGGATTATCTGGGAGAAACTCGCCGGGCAGCCGAAGTGGCTGTGCAAAAACTAGCTCAGTCGAGGAGGCTTCTAAGTCCTCTTTAGGTGCAGAACGCAACCCCAATAAAACCCACGGTAGCCTGTCTACCCAATTTGCATCCGTCAGCGACGCTCTGAGAGCCGCTTTCAATGACCTATGAAAACGTTCCCATAACCCATTAGCCTGCGGATTGTACGCAGTTGTGCGGTGGATCGTTACACCCAGGCTGCGGGCCATTGCTGACCAAAGCTCAGAAACAAATTGAGAACTCCAAAGCGCGCTACCCATGCTGTTAAAAAAACGTGCGCCACCTCCTCAGCTGTGCTTGACACCAGTGGAACCACTTCAGGCCAGCGTGTGGTGCGGTCCACCATTGTCAGAAGATGTGTGCACCCCTGTGACGGCAGGAGGGGGCCCAAGAGGTCCACGTGAACATGATCAAACTCTTTTAGCCGGGATGTGAAACGGCTCCAAAGGAGCCCTTGTGTGTCTGTGTACCTTGGCACGTTGACACGCCATGCAGGCTGCAGCCCACTCTTTAACTTGTTTGCGAAGGTTCGGCCACACAAATTTCTCTCCTACCATTTTGACTGACGCACACACTCCCGGGTGTGCCAAAGAATGGATCGAGTCAAAAACGCGGCGGCGCCACACGGCCGGAACCACGGGACGCGGTCGCCCCGTGGGGACGTCGCAGATTAGGGGGGGGGCATACCATCTTGCAGCACCCTGTTCTCCAGCCTTAACCCTGTTGGTCCAGACTGGAGCACGAGCACATCCGCGTCACCAACCTGCTCCGCGGCCATGGCTGCGTAATCTATCCCTACACGGACTGGGGCTGCCACGGCACGCGAGAGACAGTCTGCCACTACATTAAGCTTACCCCCCACATGATGAATATCGGTGGTAAACTCTGAGATGGCGGCCAGCTGTCTCTGTTGCCGGCCTGACCACGGTTCCGAAACCTTGGCCATCGCGAAAGTTAACGGCTTGTGGTCCACGAATGCGGTGAAACGGCGTCCTTCCAGCCAGAACTGAAAGTGGCGAATGGCCAAGTGGAGGGCTAACAACTCCCTGTCGAACGCGTTGTATTTACGTTCACTATCGCGCAAAGTCCTCCTGAAAAAGGCGAGCGGTTGCCAAACCCCGGCTACATGCTGCTCCACGACAGCCCCTATGGCCACATCTGACGCGTCAGTAGTGAGCACTATGCGGGCCGCTGGGTCTGGATGTGCTAACAACGCAGCGTTTGCCAGGGCTGTTTTGACCGCCGAGAATGCTCGCTCTCGCTCCGGAGACCATTTGATCTTATTTGCGGGTTTTTGTTTTTTGAGTGCGGCGTACAATGGTTGCATGAGCTGTGCTGCGCGGGGGAGGAAATGGTTATAAAAATTCACCATTCCCAAAAACTCCTGTAACGCCCTGACTGTTTGTGGCCGGGGAAAATCTGTCACCACGCGCACTTTGTCAGGGAGCGGAACCGCTCCTTCGGGAGAGACGCGATGCCCCAAAAAATCAGTCTGCGTCATCCCGAACTGACACTTTGCTGGCTTGATTATTAAACCGTGCTCTCCCAACCTCCGGAAAACTGCCATGAGGTGGTTTTTGTGTTCGTCTTCGGACGCGCTGGTTACTAAGATGTCGTCCAGGTAGATGAATACGAAAGGGAGATCGCGCAACACCGCGTCCATCATGCGTTGGAACGTCTGCGCAGCGCCTTTAAGCCCAAATGGCATGTGCAAAAACTCAAATAGACCAAACGGAGTTATTACCGTTGTTTTGGGTATGTCCTCAGCGCACACTGGGACTTGGTGGTAACCGCGGACCAAGTCTATCTTAGAAAAAACGCGCGCCCCCACCAAATGAATGAAAAATCTTGGATATGCGGGATTGGGTAGCGGTCGTGCACTGTGGCGTTGTTCAACCTGCGGAAATCCCCGCAAGGTCGCCACGAGCCGTCAGCTTTCGGGACCATGTGAAGCGAGGAAGCCCATGGGCTGTTCGAACGCCTGATGATGCCCAACCTTTCCAGGTTGGCGAACTCCTCGCGCGCTATGGTCAGTTTAGCTGAATCCAAGCGCCGGACTTTTGCAAAAACGGGCAGTCCGGTGGTAGTAATAAAATGTTCCACCCCATGTTTAGCGACAGCTGCTGAAAATGTGGGGACCGTGAGTGCTGGGAACTGGGTGAGCAGTGTGTGGAACTTACCACTTGCAGCTGTGACGCTGGCTTGTGCTGTTGGCGGGGCCACTCGGGCTGTACAGGGAATAGAATCAAAAGAAAATGCATTAACCAGGCGCCTGTTAGCGAGATCAACCAACAAACCATGTGAGCACAGAAAATCAGCCCCCAACATATTGAAATTCACTGCTGCTATGACAAAAGTCCACTCAAATGTACGGCTGTGTAGAGACAGAAGCAGAGTCTTCTCACCAAAGGTCTTAATCTCCGAGCCATTCGCTGCTGCCACCCCGGGACCTCTGGAAACTGCCAGCCGGTCAGCGGAGGAAGGTGTGATGAAACTCAACTGGGAGCCTGTGTCCACAAGGAAATGCCTCCCCGAGCGCGCATCCTTCAAGTAGAGCAGCTTGTTCTCCTCCCCGAGGGTCGCAGCTGCTACCGACCCCCGGTCTTGGCGTTTCCCGAGCGCTTGAAATGGCACGGTGGTATACATTTGCGTGCCTTCTCTGCAAAGTGGCGATGGTAGAAACAGAGGTTGTCTCCTCCGCGATCCCTGGCCCCTGCCCACGTCGTCGTCGGTGATTCTGCTACCGCCGTCTCTGGCTCCCTGCTATCTCTGGCTGCCGCGCCGAACTCCGTCGCTGCTGCGGTGGCCGCGCGCTGTTTACTGGCGTTGAGAATCCGATGCGCCTCCTGGGCCAGTGCGCGGAAGTCCCGCTGGGCCAACAACGGCGAACTGGCCAGGGCCGCTCTCGTAGCCGACGGTAGGGTCCTGAGGAAAATGTGGGTGAAGATGAAGTTGTCGTTGCCTGAGCCCCTCAACCTCAGCATGTTCTCCATCAGGTCAATGGGCATGCCGTCTCCCAAGTCGTTCAGCGCGAGGAGTGTCTCTGCTCTCTCCTCGACTGAGAGAGTGAAGCGCTGGATGAGTGCAGCCTTCAACGCGCCGTATTTATCGCTGGCCAGTGGCTGCTCCAGTAGGCTATCCACATGCCGAGCCGTGCGGTTATCGAGCTTTGCAATCACATGGTAGAACTTCGTGTCATCTACCGTTATCCTCCGGAGGGCGAACTGTGCCTCAACCAAGTGGAACCAGGAGCGCGGGTTGTCTTGCCAAGAGTCCGGTAGCTGGACTGTAATGGCATAAGCTTGGCTAGGGACTCCCGATGAGGCTGGCCCTGGGGAATTCTCTGCGTGTTGCATGCTTTGTCTTGGGTCACCAGTGTGGAAAATGTGTAAATGACGAGGCAAGGTTTTGTCTCACAGCATTTTTATTACACATTTGCCATCATCGATCAAGTTGAAAGAAGAGGAACTCTCAGACAATTTCGTTCCTTATCGTCAAAAAAGCGCGTGCCACGTCCACGGACGTGGTTGCCGCCAGCGGAACTGCTTCTGGCCAGCGTGTGGTGCAGTCCACCACTGTCAGAAGGTGCGTGCACCTCTGCGATGGCGGGAGGAGGCCCACGAGGTCCACGTGAACATGGTCGAACCTCTTAGCCGGTATACGAAACGGCTCCAAAGGAGCCTTCGTGTGTCTGTGTACTTTGGCTCGTTGGCACGCTACGCAGGCTGCAGCCCACTCTTTCCCTTGTTTGCGCAGGCCTGGCCACACGAACTTCGCTCCCACCATTTTGACTGACGCGCGCACCCCTGGTTGCCTCAGAGCATGAACTGACTCAAACACGCGGCGGTGCCAAGCGACTGGGACCACCGGCGCAGGCGTCCCGTGGAGACGTCACAGATTGGGGGGGCTTGCTGTCTTGCAGCACTCTGCTCTCCAGCCTTAACCCTGTTGGTCCAGACTGGAGCGCGCACACGTCTGTATCGCCAATCTGCTCTGCGGCCATGGCTGTATAATCTATCCCCACGCAGACCGGGGCCACTACTGCACGCGAGAAGCAGTCCGCCACCACATTCAGTTTACCCGACACATGCTGAATATCTGTCGTAAACTCCAAGATCGCGGCCATAGTTCCAAAACCTTGGCCATCGCGAATGTTAGCGGCTTGTGGTCCACGAATGCGGTGAAGCTGCGCCCTTCCAGCCAGAACTGGAAGTGACGTATGGCCAGGTGGAGAGCCAGCAACTCTCTGTCGAACGCGCTGTATTTACGCTCACTGTCGCGCAAAGCCCTGCTGAAAAAAGTGAGCGGCTGCCAAGAACTGCAACACGTTGCTCCACGACGGCCCCTATGGCCCCGTCCGAGGCGTTGGTAGTGAGCGCTATCCGGGCAGCCGGGTCCGGGTGCGCCAATAGTGCGGCATTTGCCAGGGCTCTTTTAACTTCAGAGAACGCCTGCTCTCGCTCCGGAGTCCATTCGACTCTGTCCGCGGGTTTCCGTCTCTTGAGCGCGGCGTACAATGACTGCATGAGTTGAGCTGCGCGAGGGAGGAACTGGTTATAAAAGTTAACCATCCCCAAAAATTCTTGCAGTGCCCTGACCATCTGAGGCCGGGGAAAGTTCGCCACAGCGCACACTTTGTCGGGCAAGGGTATCGCTCCCTCTGGTGAGACACGGTGCCCCAAAAAATCAATCACCGTCACGCCAAACTGGCATTTCGCCGGGTTGATTATTAACCCGTGCTCCTCCAACCTCCGGAAAACTGTCCTGAGGTGGGTTTCGTGTTCGTCCTCGGACACACTGGCCACCAGGATATCATCCAGGTAGACGAACACAAACGGGAGTTCGCGCAACACTGCATCTATCATGCGTTGGAATGTCTGTGCTGCTCCTTTTAATCCGAAGGGCATGCGTAAAAACTCGAACAAGCCAAACGGAGTTATTACCGCTGTTTTGGGTGTGTCCTCCACGCGCACTGGGACCTGGTGGTAACCGTGGACCAGGTCTATTTTAGAAAAAATGCATGCTCCGGCGAGGTGAATGGAAAAATCCTGAATATGGGGAATCGGGTAGCGGTCGTGCGCTGTGGCGTTATTCAATCTGCGGAAATCTCCCCACAGTCGCCACGATCCCTCGGCCTTAGGGACCATGTGTAGCGGGGATGCCCATGGGCTGTTCGATCGCCTGATGATGCCCAACCTTTCCAGGTTGGCAAACTTCTCACGCGCTATGGCCAGTTTAGCTGCATCCAAGCGCCCAGGTTGTGCGAAAACGGGCGGCCCAGTGGTGGTGATAAAGTGTTCCACCCCGTGTTTAGCGATGGCCGCCGAAAACGTCGGGACCGTGAGTGCTGGGAACTGAGTGAGCAGTCTGTGGAACTTACCGCCTGGAGCTGTGACGTTGGCTTGTGGTATTGGCCCGGCCCCTCGAGCTGTACAGAGGAGAGAGTCAAAGGACAGTGCATTAACCAGGCGCCTGTTAGCAACATCGACTAGTAACCCATGTGCACACAGAAAATCAGCTCCCAGGATTGGGAAACTCAGTGCCGCCATGACAAAAGTCCACTCGTACTTATGGCCGTGTAGCGATAAAGTCAGTGTTCTCTCACCAAAAGTATTAATGCCCGAGCCGTTTACTGCCACCAGCCCGGGGCCGCTAGGTCCTGCTAGCCGGTCGGCGTAGGATGGCAGGATGATGCTCTTCTGGGTTCCGGTGTCTACGAGGAACCGTCTCCCCGAGTGCGAGTCTGTCATGTAGTGCAGCTTGTTCTCTTCACCGGCGGTCGCAGCTGCTACCGACTGCCGGCCTTGGCGTTTCCCGAGCGCTTGAATTGGCACAGTGGCGCACATCTGCGTGCGTTCTCTCCAAAGCGGCGGTGGTAGAAGCAGAGCGTGTCTCTCTGGCGCTTCCTGGCCTCCGCTGCCGCTACCGTCGGCGGCTCCTCGCCTCTGCTGGTCATCTCGCTGGGTTCCGACGCCGCCGCGTTCACTGTGAGGGCTCTGGTGGTGAGGATGATCCGATCTGCCTCCTGGGCTAGCGCACGGTAGTCACACGCGGCCAGCAACGGTGAATTTGCCAGAACCGCTCTCGCCTCTGTTGGGAGGTTCTGGAGGAAAAGGTGGGCAAACAGAAAATGCCCGTCATCCGTGCCCATTAATGCCAACATCTTCTCCATCAGTCCGACCGCCGAACCATCTCCTAACTTGGAGCGCCTCAGGAGCCTCTCTGCTCTCTCACAGTCTGAGAGCATGTAGCGCCGGGTCAGCGCGGCCTTGAGAGCCCCGTATTTGTCGTGGGCTGGAGGCTGTTGGAGCAGGCTTGCTACTTGCTGAGACGTGCGAGCATGCAGCGCAACGACCACATAGTAATATTTGGTGTCGTCTGCCGTTATTCCCCGTAGGGCGAACTGAGCCTCGGTGTGGTGGAACCAAGACCGCGGGTCGTGCAGCCAAAAGTCCGGTAGTTTGACCGAAACAGCGCACGCATTGCTGGGGGTTCCCATCCGGGCCGTCTCTGGGATGCTTGCCGCGTCGCTGGGGCTCCCCATGCGGGCCGACTCCAGGGTTCTTGCCTTGTGTTCCATAATTCGTCAAGGGGTCACCAGTGTGGAGAGTGTAAATAATGAGACTGATTTGTGTAGCAGACGATTTTATTCACTCTCACATCAGTCATACACAGAAAAGAATCTCTCAATACACCATGGGTTCTCCTTTTATACCAACCGCCCATCTCACATCTGCATGACATCTCACATCACAATACATTCATCCCTTCTCCCCCCAACTCCTTCTTCCTGCTACCTCACCACGATCTCCATAGCTATTGTCCTTCTCTGTTTACCCTCTGCATCCAGTCTGAGATGATTAACCCAGTCTCTACAAACTAATCTTTTTGTACTTTTTTTTTTACAAATGAATATAAAGAATTTGTAGGGTCAATGAACAGAGTTTGCAGGTTTTCAAGCTTTCTGGTTTAGTCATTATTAACCATTTCTGAGCAAAAGAGGGATGAAATGCGCCAAACTTGATCAACATCTAACTTCTAAAGGAGCACTGAAAGGGCAGAGTTGAGTTGAATTTTAACAAAGGTCCTCAAGAAATGGATTATTCTGCTTAGGTATACACAAAACCTCAATTAAAGTCATTTTATTATGTCAGGGGATTATCATTGAGTTTACACAAACATTACAGGAGGAGTGTGTCTCATTGCTTGAATTTTATTGGTCAGCAGCCCATCCATTCACCCAAATTTCTCAGTTCTGGGGGCCTTTTTTGTAGAAGGTTGACACAGCCTGAGTCTGGTCATTAGTTAGACAAATGCCTATAAAGTAATTCCGATATACAAGACGGGTGACAGAGGGGAATTCTCAAACTATAGACCAATTTCACTATTGCCGCAATTTTCCAAGATACTTGAAAAAATGTTCTATGAGAGAATTGACAACTTCATACTGAAGAATAATTTATTGTGTGAGCAGCAATATGGGTTCATACACAAGAGGACAACTGCATTTGCTCTAATGGAATTTATAGAAAAAATATCAACTGCCATTGAAAATAAAGAGTATTCAGTTGGGGTATTCCTGGATCTTAAAAAAGCATTTGATACAGTGGATCATAATTTATTATTAAAGAAACTACAAAATTGTGGTATTAGAGGGGCAGCACTATCCTGGTTAAGTAGTTACTTAAAGAATAGATATCAGTATGTATGTGTTGGTAACAAAAACTCACAGTTACTGAAGGTTACTTGTGGAGTCCCACAGGGTTCAGTTTTGGGGCCATTGTTATTCAATATGTATATAAATGATATATGTAAAGTTTCAGAAAAAATGGACTTAATATTGTTTGCCAATGACACTAATCTATTATGCAGTGGAAGCAATTTGGAACAACTTCTGAATACACTTGGAAAGGAATTAGGAAAGCTTTAACTGTGGTTTGATTCAAACACATTAACGCTTAATTTAAGTAAGACAAAATTTATAGTCTTTAACAACCATCACAACAACTCAGTATCTAAACTCAGTGTAAATGGTGTGGAGATTGAAAGGGTATCTGAAACTAAATTTCTTGGAGTAATAATTGATAATAAACTGTGTTGGAAGTCACATATTAATTATATTAAAGGTAAAATATCCAAATCAATTGCAATACTACACAGAGTGAAATATTTGCTGAATCAACCCACACTATATACCTTGTATCATTCATTAATACTCCCATGCATGACATATTGTACTGAAGTATGGGGAAATACATATAAAACAAACATATATCCAGTCTTCATGCTTCAGAAGAGAGCTATTAGAATAATAAACAAAGCAGCTTACAGGGAACCAACAAACCCACTTTTTCTTAAATTAAAAGCTCTCAAGTTGAAAGATCTGGTTGACTTTAAAGCTGCAATAATAATGTTTAAAGTGAAGAATCTATCACTGCCCGCAAATATCCAAAAGTTGTTCCAAATAAGGGAGAAACAATATCATTTCAGAGGAACATGTATATTTCAAAAACCTTCAGTGAGAACTACCACCAAGCAACACTGTGTTTCAGTGCAAGGAGTCAGATTATGGAACGTGAATTAAAATCATGTACAACGCTTGGACAATTTAAACAAAAACTAAAGGAAGAAATACTCCAAACATATATACAAGATGACATGTAAAATCACATAAGGATTGTCATATCCAGCCTGCGTTGTGTTGTAGCTTAGCTTTTTGTCACATTTTGTCTTAGCTTCGTTCTGAATTGTAATCGCTCTTGTTTTGTTTTTTTCTTTTGAATTCTTGGATGGAACATGGGTGGGCAATATAAGCTGCGGCTTCAGCCATCACCCATTTCGGATAACTTATGTTGAACTGTATAATCAGAGGAGTTATTGTCTAATTTGACCTTGTTGGATTTTCTTTCCCCCTTTGTTATATTATTCAGTTTCTTTTAACCTGTACTTTTAATCTATCTGAAATAAAGATTCATTCATTCATTCATTCACACCCACAGAGAAGTGAGGTCTTGCAAGATTCTGTTCTGTTCCTTATTTTACAAACTGTATACTGTACATACATAAATGTGACTGTAAATGCCAACGGATCTACTTACAGTAACTGTCACGCCGCGCCATTCATCAGCGGCGCCACCTGCTCACGCACCTGCTACTCGTCAGCGGCGAGGGATAAAAGCTGCCTCGCCCTGAGCTTCGGCCTGAAGCCGTAGACTTCATTCCCCTTTCATGGGCTTCTACCACATTCTCTTCAGCATCCTCGTCACCGGTAAGAAGATCACTTACCTCATCTCTCCAGTCTGCTCCCCTGTGCACAGGTGGATTCCTCGGCGGCGGACAATCCCGTCCCTCGTCTCTCCTCGCTGCTGCACCGATCCCTGCAGGTGGCTGTCTCCCGGGCTTCCATCCTTGAAGCGCCAGTCATCTGTCCCAACAAGTAAGCTTCTCTCCCTCGCCTTTTCTCCTCCTGTGTTGGTGTGTGCTCATCACCCTGTGTCTGATTTCTCCCATAGGGTTGCCGGCTGAACGGTCTCCTGCCTCTGGGTCCGAAGCAGACGCCACCACCAACACATTAACATTCCGCAGACACGCACCCAAACATCCCTGTTGTTAATAAACAGTTTGAACTACTCTGAGCCTGTGTGTGTGCGTCTCCTGAGCCGAACGTTATGTCAGTACGGCTTCAGCAGAGCGGCTCGGCAGACGGCGGGCTCGCACACCGGTTTACCATCCTCGAGGCTCGGGTGGATCAGATTGTTTATCAGCAACAGGTGGTTCTTAATCAATTATTAGAATTAACTAACCGATTGAACCGCTTGGACCCCCAACAGCCGTTCCTCCCGACTCGCCAGGGTGGCGCGGCTCCTGCTGTTCCAGCGGCCGTCCAGCCGGCTCCAGTGGCACCGGTTCGGCTCACACCAATTCCGACCCCCGCGGTAAGCTCGGCGGAGCACGGGGGTTCATTATGCAGTGTGAGTCCGTGTTCCACCGTGTGCCCGGAGATTTTCCCTCGGATCACAGCCGAATTGGTTACATAGGGAATCTTCTGGAGGGGCGTGCGTTAACTTGGACCTACGCCGTAATGGCGAGGCCCAGTTATGCCACCCTCACCTATGATCAATTCGTGAGGCGCTTTCTGGAGGTCTTTGACCATTCTCAAACCGAAACGGTCCAGGTCGATCGGCTTCTCGCTCTCCAGCAGGGAAGCCGGTCGGTAGCGGACCACTTGGTCGACTTCCGGGTAGCGGCGGAGGAATTGGGCTGGGAGGAACGCTCCCTCTGTGGCCTGTTCCTCCGCAGCCTCAATAGTGATCTGAGGGATGAACTGGCTGGCCGAGATATCCCTGGGACGCTAGCGGAGCTGACGTCCTTAGCGGTAAGTTTGGATAACAGGCTGCGCGAGCGCTCCTCGGGGCGGAGGTCTTCTTCTTCTCGCCCTCGTGGAGCCTCCCCGCACCTGTTCCAAGCTCGCCCCCTGGCGGCGCCGCCAGCATCGTGCCCCGAGGAGTCGGAGCCGATGGTGACGGCCTGGACTAAACTTTCCCCTGTGGAGAAACAACGCCGCCGTGAGTTGGGCCTCTGCATGTATTGCGGAGGCGACCAACACACTGTGGAGCGTTGTCCACGGAAAGCCAGTCGGTGGGGTCCGCGAGTCACTGTTGGAAGCCTCGCGGACGTCAATCGGTTAGGATCACTCACCCAATTGAAGCTGCCCATCCGTTTCTGCCATAACCCCACTGGGCACCTCACCCACGCACTGGTGGATTCGGGCGCAGAAGGCAGCTTCATTTCACAAAGCCTGGCAACCCGATTGGGCATCCGCTGCCAGGCACTCAACACTCCCATCTCCCTAGTCCACCTCTCCCGTGCCACCCTTGGGAGAGTGACACATCAAACTGTCCCCCTACCGGTCATCATCTCGGGAAACCACTGGGAGGAGATGACCTTTTACGTCCTTCCCAACTCTGTGTCGCCCGTCATCCTGGGGTATCCCTGGCTCCGCCTTCACAATCCGGTCCTGGATTGGAAATCAGCTGGGATATCGGCGTGGAGTACGTTCTGTATGGGCACCTGCCTTCAGTCCGCTGCCTGCTCTCCGTCCGCTCCTCCCCCTGCGACGGACGCTGCACCCCCGGACCTGTCTCTGGTGCCCCCAGAATTTCACGACCTGGGTATGGTGTTCAGCAAAGCGAAAGCTATGTCTCTCCCCCCTCATCGGCCCTATGACTGCGCCATCAACCTCCGCCAGGGGGCTCCCTTACCTTCTGGTCGCCTTTACAGCCTGTCTGCGCCGGAGAAGGAGACGATGAACGCCTACCTGAAGGAGTCATTAAGTGCTGGGATAATCCGCCCATCATCGTCACCCGTGGGGGCAGGGTTCTTCTTCGTGGGAAAGAAGGATGGGTCCCTCCGCCCTTGTATCGACTACCGGGCCCTCAATAATATCACGGAGAAGGACCGTTACACCCTGCCTCTCATGGACACTGCTTTCCACTCCCTCCAGGGGGCGACCTGGTTCACCAAGCTGGACCTACGCAGCGCTTACCACCTCGTCTGGATCCGGGAGGGAGATGAGTGGAAAACGGCCTTCCGTACCCCGAACGGCCACTTTGAATACCTGGTGATGCCGTTTGGGTTGACCAACGCTCCTGCAGTCTTCCAGCGCCTCATTAAGGACGTCCTCCGGGACTTCATTGGCCTTTTCGTGTTCGTCTACCTGGACGATATTCTCATCTTCTCCAAGTCCAGGGATGAGCACCAGGTCCACGTGAGGCGGGTCCTCCAAAGGCTGCTGGAGAATCGTCTGTACGTGAAGGCAGAAAAGTGTGAATTTTACGCCAGGAGTACGTCCTTCCTGGGGTTCATCATCGCCCACGATAAGGTGCTCCCCGACCCAGAGAAGGTAAAGGCGATGGTGGAATGGCCCACACCTGCATCCCGGAAACAAGTGCAGCAATTTGTTGGCTTCGCCAATTTCTACCGCCGCTTTGTCCCCAACTTCAGTGCCATCGTTGGACCACTGACCCGCCTCACGTCCCCGAAAGTCCCGTTCCGGTGGACCGAAGAGGTCGCTGCCGCCTTTGAGGCGCTGAAGGTGGAATTCTCCTCCTCCCGGGTCCTTCGCCAGGTCGACCCCGCGCTGCAGTGCATCGTAGAGGTAGATGCTTCGGACACGGGAGTGGGAGCAGTGCTGTCCCAGCGGTCACCGGACGATGGCGCCAAACGACCGTGCGCCTTCTTCTCCCGGCGCTTGTCCCCGGCAGAGAGAAACTACGATGTGGGGGACAGAGAGCTCTTGGCCATCAAGCTCGCCCTGCAGGAGTGGCGCCACTGGTTACAGGGGGCGAACCTGCCGTTTGTGGTCCTCACGGACCACAAGAACTTGGAATACTTACGATCTGCCAAGCGCCTGAACGCCCGCCAGGCGCGCTGGTCCCTGTTCTTCGCCAGGTTCCAATTTTCCATCACCTTCAGGCCTGGCTCTAGGAACGTCCTGCCTGACACCCTCTCCAGGCAGTTCGCCCCCGTGGAGTCGGAGGAGGCGCCCCACTCCATCCTGCCCA
This sequence comes from Pholidichthys leucotaenia, assembly GCA_020510985.1. Classification (NCBI taxonomy): domain Eukaryota; kingdom Metazoa; phylum Chordata; class Actinopteri; order Cichliformes; family Pholidichthyidae; genus Pholidichthys; species Pholidichthys leucotaenia. The sequence continues at coordinate 145,986,113 of CM035847.1, forward strand.
GGTCGTGCGTCGTGGGAGCCATCTCGTGGGACATCGAGAGCAAGGTCCAGAAGGCACAGGAGGTGGAACCTGACCCTGGCGGCGGACCGGAGGGGAGGCTGTTCGTGCCATCCGCGGTCCGAGGAGAGGTCATCCACTGGCTCCACACCTCCAAGCTCACCTGTCACCCTGGCACCTCCCGGATGATAGATCTCCTCCAACGGTCCTTTTGGTGGCCAGGCCTGCGGAGGGATGCGACCTGCTACGCCCGGGCTTGCCCAATCTGTGCCACCTGCAAGTCGGGAAATGCCCCTCCAGCGGGTCTGCTCCAGCCCCTGCCCATCCCTGGCAGGCCCTGGTCGCACATCGCGCTGGATTTCGTCACCGGACTCCCTGTCTCCAACTCCTATGACACCATCCTGACCATCGTGGACCGCTTCTCCAAGGCCGTGCACTTCGTCCCCCTGCGAGGCCTCCCTACTGCCCTGGAGACGGCGGACCTCCTCGTCCAACACGTGGTCAGGCTGCATGGGATTCCGGTGGACGTGGTCTCGGACCGGGGCCCCCAGTTTTCATCCGGGGTTTGGAGATCTTTCTGCAACGCCATCGGAGCCAAGGTGAGCCTCTCCTCCGGCCATCACCCCCAATCCAACGGGCAGTGTGAGAGGACCAACCAGGAGCTGGAGGCTGTGCTCCGCTGTGTGTCCAGATCCAAACCCACGTCCTGGAGCAACCATCTTGCCTGGGTTGAATATGCCCACAACACCGCTCGCTCTTCTGCTACAGGGATGTCCCCCTTCAAAGCGTCCCTGGGTTAAGACCCCCCGCTGTTTCCGGAGCAGGAGAGTGAAGTAACTGGCCCGTCAGTTAGGGCCCATCTCAGGCAGTTCCGCTCCACCTGGACTGCCGCGCGCCATGCGCTATTACGCACAGCGGAGCGCAACAGGACTGTGGCGGACCGGCGTAGAAGACCTGCCCCGGCGTACAGAGTTGGGCAGCTTGTTTACGTTTCCACCCAGGACGTCACTCTTAAAGGCGAGAGGAGAAAGCTGGCACAGCGCTTCATGGGTCCCTATCCCATCACCCGGATCATCAACCCGGTGGCTGTGCGCGTGGCTATTCCCCCCTCCCTCCGCATTCATCCTACTTTCCACGTGTCGAAGGTGAAACTGGCAGTCTCTGACCCCCTTTGCCCTCCTCCTGCAGCGCAACCCGCGCCCCGGATGATTGGTGGCCATCCGGCCTGGTCCGCCTCCTCCATCCTGGACTCCCGGCGCCGGGGTGGTGGGTTGCAATACTTGGTGGACTGGGAGGGCTATGGGCCCGAGCATCGACAGTGGGTGCCCCCGTCGTTTGTGTTGGACCCATCGCTCATCGCGGACTTCCACCGAGCGCACCCGGATAAGCCATCGCCAGGAGGCGCTGCTAGAGGGGGGAGTACTGTCACGCCGCGCCATTCATCAGCGGCGCCACCTGCTCACGCACCTGCTATTCGTCAGCGGCGAGGGATAAAAGCTGCCTCGCCCTGAGCTTCGGCCTGAAGCCGTAGACTTCATTCCCCTTTCATGGGCTTCTACCACATTCTCTTCAGCATCCTCGTCACCGGTAAGAAGATCACTTACCTCATCTCTCCAGTCTGCTCCCCTGTGCACAGGTGGATTCCTCGGCGGCGGACAATCCCGTCCCTCGTCTCTCCTCGCTGCTGCACCGAGCCCTGCAGGTGGCTGTCTCCCGGGCTTCCATCCTTGAAGCGCCAGTCATCTGTCCCAACAAGTAAGCTTCTCTCCCTCGCCTTTTCTCCTCCTGTGTTGGTGTGTGCTCATCACCCTGTGTCTGATTTCTCCCATAGGGTTGCCGGCTGAACGGTCTCCTGCCTCTGGGTCCGAAGCAGACGCCACCACCAACACATTAACATTCCGCAGACACGCACCCAAACATCCCTGTTGTTAATAAACAGTTTGAACTACTCTGAGCCTGTGTGTGTGCGTCTCCTGAGCCGAACGTTATGTCAGTAACTAAAATTACACAAGCAGATCATTTATGTACAAAAGAGTCAGAGAGTATGACAAAAAAAAATATCCCACTCACCGATGAGGGTCAAGCCTTGCTGTTGATTCAGTATAACCGACGTCTCTTCCTCCTCCTCGTCTTCTCCCCAATCAGCAATGTTGGCCGGGGGGATGCACTGCTCCAGGAACAGGTCCTCCTCCTCGTCCTCCATGTCCATGTTCTCTGGGGGCCAGCGCAACTCTCCGCTCTCCACCTCGCTCAGCTCAGTGGGCTCCACCACAATGGAGGGCAGACGCTCCTTCTCGGGCTCGTGGTCCAGGCTGTTCAGGGAGGCCTTCGGGGCCAATACAACCTCCACAGGCTCTGGGAAGATCTGGAGGAAAAATGGAGGAAATAAGGTCAGGGTGAACATAAAATATATCAATAGTATGGGAATCTGTGTATCATAGTAGGAAGACAGACCGACCCCCACACCCTCCCCCCTCACTTTTACACACACACACACACACACACACAGAGACACACACACACCACAGACACACACGCCTAAGCAACATCTGGACTTTGGATTTTGTGTCCTCATTATGCTTCGTGGTTTTTAATCCTTGATTTTCATCAACATTTGAGTCCCTACTGAGCATTTCAGTCTTGTCACTGAATTCAGCTCAGTTTTATTCACTTTAGGAAGCATTTTTAAACAGTCGAAGATTTTTATGCCTATAGGACCTAGCTACATTTAATCAGGTGCTTATGTAGCGTTCACAAAATTGTACTTTATTGAGTAGTTTTGATACTGGATGTTTTTACTCTTACATGAGTACATTTATGGAAAAAAATGAAATTGCACTGTACTCTTTTATTTACTATTCATTTCACAGGATTTTGCTAATGGTGGGTTTAAAATATCAGTAAATCAATAGTGAATCAATTTTCCTTGAATGATCCAATATCAATTCACAAAATGCTAGGATTTTTTTTAATATAATGTCAAACTGTCAAACTGTCAAGAGTTTTACAAAATGTCTCTCACGTTAGAGTCAAGTTAGAAGGTTCCTGGTACAGGTTATAGCACTAAGTCTCTGAGAAATTCTTTCTTATGCAAGGAAAATAGTTGTTATAATAGCATTATCCTTGACAACTTTTTACCCCAAACTGGCAAACTTATTTTACAGTTCGACTGTCATGCATACAACACCGAGATTTTGGAGGTGTGAAAGTGTAAAGGTTTGAAACCAGTCTCCCAGGGTTGTGCACATGACAGTGTTTTATTCAAACTGGGGAAAAAAAAGATTTGCGTGTGTAAGTCAACATCATAGAAACAATGGCGAGTTCACACGGGATCACCCAAGATGTGAAAACTGATGTTGTAACTGTGCCAGACCAATAGGTAGCAGTGCAACTTTTTGAAAGCACCACGTATGACTTTTTGTCAACCATCACTTGCTTCAGGGAGCTTGTGCTGAGCTTTTAAAATAGCGATTGTTAAAGAAAAGTAAATAGATTTAGCAACCACACCATTTATTTCTTGTCTCAGTTATTTTCAGAATATGTTTTTCTGTTTAGTTTTGAAGATATGAGAAAGGTTAATATCCCAGCGCTAATTTGGATGCAGGGGAACAGACTTGAACAGATCGCCCACAGGGAGAAACGTCAACCAATGAGGTGCAGCTAGTGTGTTTTACCAAGCAGCACATACATATGTCAATCTTTTGTTGTGGCTCTGGTGGTTATGCCCCATTCATGCTCCTGTTAAATTAAAATCACCCTTTATTGTCATTCAACTGTACAACCAATCATGTACAGTAGAACGAGATTGTTGTTTTACCTATCTACAGTGTTAATCACACACACCCCAAGTGTAGAATCAGAGGGCCGCTGGCATGCAAGACGCCGCCACAAATTTCCCTCCTCCATTCCATTATTGCTGAGCACCAAGCTGGACGGCAGGAAGTTCCACTTTTATACGGTCTTCGGCATGACCCGGCCGGGATTTGAACCCCTGCCTCCCTGGTGTGGGGCGGATGCTCTACCAACTGAGCCACCACTCCGGTGATGGCTGGTGTTGTCACTGTTACTGTTTTTCTCAATGCACACAGAGGTGGAAAAAAGGCACCAGCAAAGCCATTCCACTCTAGCGACTGGTTTCAAACCTTTACATTTTCACACCTCTAAAATCCCGACCTCGTATGCATGGCTAGCCAAACTGTAAAAGAAGTTTGAAAGTTTGGGGTAAAAACATTGTCATGTGCACTGGGTCTCCAGAGTGGAAAGGCTTTGCTGGCACTTTTTTCCTCATCTGTGTGAACAGGAAAAACATGGTGCTGTAAAAAAGTCACACTGCCACCTACTGGCCCGGCATGGTAAAAACAGCAGTTTTTCACATCTTAGGTGGTACCGTGTGTGTCACGGGGCTGAGCACAGTGTATTACCGTGCTCAGGCTCTTAAATTATGTCTGAGTATGTCCTGTATTTTTCCAGTGCTGTGTTATTACCTCCGCCAAGGAGGTAAAATTTTTACCAGGGTTTGTCTGTTTGTCTGTCTGTTTGTCTGCCTGTCTGTCTGTTAGCAACATAACTCAAAAAGTTATGAATGGATTTTGATGAAATTTTCAGGAAAGGTGTGTAATGGCATGGGGAATAGATGATTACATTTTGGTGATGATCTGAGAGTGCATACCTCCATCCACCAAGGGCTTTGTTTGTATTTGTGCAGCAGGATTACACAAAAACTACTGGATGGATTTGGATGAAATTTTCACCAGAGGTGGTTCTTGGGCTAGAAAGGAACCCATTATATTCTGGTGATGATCTGAGAATACATACCTCAGCCAAGGCTCTTATCTTCTCACAGTGTGTTAGCAACAATACTCCAAAACTGATGGGCAGACTGATGCAATTTTCACCACAAATGGCTATAGGGCTACACACAAACCCATTACATTTTGGAGGTGATCCATGAGAAACAGAAGGAGCCTTGGCAGAGGTATGCGCTCTATGAGTGCTTTTCTAGTTCTGTTATTCATGTCATTATTATTATTATTCTGTCAGTTTCTGTAGCTTAGCATTTATATTTTGTTTGTCTGTGACACGAATTCTCTATCTCCTCTCCCAGACACTTCCACCCTGTCATCATCTCGCATTGGTTGCTTATTCTGTTTCAGTTCACTAGTCGTCTCAGCTGTGAGCTGTCTAGTAATTAGGTCAACCTGCCCGCTCATGTGACCCACACCTGCTATCATTTGTGATCATTTGTTTCTGGCTCTATTTAAGGGCGGTTATTTCTCTCCCTCATTGCTGGAATCTCAAGAGTCATATTCGCGTCAGAACCCTGTCCCCATTCTGATGTTTATTTCCTGTATGTATCCTGTCTACTCATTTGCCCCCTCCATTCATAAGTTTGCTTTATACTCAGTTTGGATTTTTGTGTTTGTGCACTGTTTGGATTTTTTGTGTTTTGTCAATAAATATCACAAACTACAGTCCAGTGCTTGGGTCTCCGTTTCTGCCCCGAGGGGCAATTCATGACAGTGTGTCATTGTTTCTGTGATGTTGACATATGCATGCAAATCTGTTTTTTTTTCCAGTTTCAGTGAAAATGCTGTCATATGCACAACCCCTCTATCAATACATAATTAAATCAAACCAAACTGAAAATCTAATCAAATCAGAACCATGTGAATTGCAATTGAAATGATTCTTGAAATCACTGTTGATACCAAACCTGAATGTAGACTGAATGTGAGTCAAGTTTTTCTCCCATCAGTTTTTCTTCCCATCAGATTTAAAGTCACTGTTTATGTTTATATGATTTGCATTATATAAGAGGACACATGTATATTTTATATTTTATTTTCCTTAGACTAGCTATCAATTGGTGGGAGTAAAGTCACAAATTGACTCAAAAGATGTCAGGATTATGAGGAAAACCTCACTTGCTGGCAAGAAAATATAAAATGCTACATTCATTTTTAGTAGTATTATGGATCTGAGCGGGGATTTAGGAGGAGGATCGGGCACCTCCAAGTGACGGCTCGAGATTTTTGATGCCACCCTACTGGAGTGCGTATGGGGCATGCTACACAGACAATGAATGGGAAGTGTGTAAACTCGCACCTAGGTGGACAAGTACCATTCGAGCCTGCAGCCAGCAGCCTTGGGTCCTGGTCCAGGTCAGTTGCAGTGACTGGCATGCCCATGCTGGCGATTTGCTATGAAATCACTGCAAAATTATAGGGAGATGGGCTGGAGTGACACAAGGTGTATTGTTGACTGTGGATTAGTGAACCAGGTGGTAACTGGGATGGCTATTAAAGTGAGGTAGTCGGATCCGGGAAAAAAATTTTTTTATGTGCATGGAAAGAAAATCCTATAGACACATATAGCGCGATTGTCTGCAAGTGTGAATGACCTGTTCCACGAGCAAATGTACGTTTTTTTGGTCCGTGGCTGTTTACATCGGCCAGGATACTTCGTGCGCCGATGGGCCGTAGGGATCCCGTATTTTACATCCGGAAAAAACAGTGAAACAGGAACAGAAGGAAGAGCCATAGTATCGTCGTCTAATCGTTTTATAACACATTTCACAACTAATAATAGTAACATTTCCACAAAAAATGTGCTATATTAACAACACGATCGCATTTTGCACATGGCTCGCTCTCCGGTGGCGGCCCCGAGAAGTAAACAAATGCAGGGACGCTTGAATTCTTTTGTCCCAAAAATATCATTTTTGAATATTAATTACAGCTAAACGGGAGCAGTTTCGATGCCGAAATTTCACATACAAATCCTAATATACGTGTTCTATACACCATCGGCTTTTGGGTATCCGACTACCTCGCTTTAAGGTGACTAAGATCTGAGGAAAATAACAATATAAGCCATGCTTGGTGTGAGCTTCCTGGTACCAGTGTTAGCTCGTGGACTAATAGGTTACCTTTAGCACCCCTTACATCTACATGACAGACATCTAGGCAGGCCAATAATAGAGCAGTGGGCGGATCTTAAGGATGGCGGTAGGTTGGCTTTGTTAAATCATGATGTATACAGTTTACCCGGAAGAGTGAAAAACGTTTCTGGGAGAAATAAATGAGATAAAGGCTGTGTGTGTTTTTAAGAGAATTAACTGTTTTGAAAAATTTTTGATAATTACTTGACCAATAGACACATTTCAGACAGTTAAAACCCACAAACACACCATTTTTCAGTCAATGACCCCTTTAAAAGACAAGTCTCACAAACTGGTGAGAGTAAAGTCATTACTCAAATGACTTTGTTTTACTAATTTTTTACTTTCTCACTCCTGCTCAAGTAACTTTTTTGTGACTACTTACGCTTGAGTTATTAATATCAAAGATAACATTACTTTAATATAAGTACAACTTCTGGCTACTCTACCACATCAGGTGTAAACCAATGATATGAAGCATAAATAAGCATGTGATTAAAAAAAACATTTGGCCAAAGACAGAATACCTGGAACGGCAATCTTTGCTCTTTTCTTTCCAAGTCTTCACAGTTTGGATCTTGGGTGCTCATCTCTTCTACACCACTGCAGAATAAATAAAGTCTTATCAAGGCTTGAACAGACAGAAATATATAGTACGTGTATTGTAAAATGAACAAGCGCAGTTCACAGCAGCAGAAGTTCCTTTTATCTCCATCCCTCAAAGAGTACTATTTTATGGGCCATCTGGTAGTTTAACATAGAGGTTCTTTAGCCAAGGTAAACTATAGCACCATGAGAAAATCCTGTTGAATTCAGTCAGACCAAAGGACATGCAGGATTATGGTTGCTGCCATGATTGTGTAACCCTTATGCCAGCTCATCTGTCTGACACATCAACCAGTTTTCCATGAAGTGACATCACTGCCTCCTCATGCTCTTGTGTCAAAGCTGAATTACAGTAGAATTATGTCCCAGGTTTTTCATTGGTCAGCGATTTACAGCCCTGTTCATCATCTCAGTGGCTAAAGCTGCTCAGACTATGGGAATACACACACACCATTAAAATGCACTCAAACTCTAGATTAGAGGAACTCAAATAGGTTTTGCTACTAAAATGGATTACACAGTTTGCCAATCATGTTTTTGGACAGGGAGCCATTCTAAACCAGGGCAACATCCAGATGTAAGGCTGCTATTATTGATAAGAAAAATAACAAATGTGTTATATTTTCACAAAAATGTGTTCCTGGGACCTGAATCCAGGGGTTTTCAACCATGCGTTTATTTGTCCATAATAGTTAACTCCCAGCAACTGAAAAACCCCTCACAATTTTAGGTGAGAAGAAATTCACAAATTCATGAGAAAAAAGGCTTTATTGTGCATGAAAAGGGTGTAAACTTTATAGGAAGAAAGTCTCAGATTTACATGAACAAAGCTGCAAATTACAGAAAAGGAATCAGAAATTTGCTAGAATAAGTACATTTATGAAGAAAACATCTAAAAAAAAGTCACAAATTTATGAGAAAAAGTCTCATATTTATGAGATAAAATGCTAATTTACGGGGGGACTGAAAAGTTCAGAGTGGTGAAATTTGACCAAATGTGGTTTATTTTTCAACATAGTCTCCCCTTCAGTCCACACACTTCTTCCATCGGTGTTGCAAAGCTTGGATCCCTGCGACTGAAAAATAAACCACATTTGGTCAAATTTGACCACTATGAACTTCTCAGCCTATGAATTTTTCAGCCCCACCTCTCCCATTACAAGATAACAACAGAAACATGCACCAAAGTTGCATATTCAAGAGAAAAACTGTCATGAACGGAGAGGATGGTTCTTCCCCGTTCTTTGACTTGTGGCTGCAGTTCTCATTGTTTGGTAGTGTTTCTAGCTGGCAGATCTTTGGAGCCCCTGTCTTGGGCTCTCTGCCAGTCTGCAGCCGGCCTCTCCCTCTCCTGGCATTCACCTTTGCCTATCATCATTATCATTTATTCCTTCCCGTTTTTTCATTCTCATTTACACACATACATGCACTCATGCACGCACACACACATATTTGCCTTGACACACATACATGCTTTCATGCACACACACACACACACACACACACACACACACACACAGAGACAGTCATCCTGGCACACACTCATCCAGTAATCATTTACTCCATGTTTCAGCTGCTACCAAACCTGCCTCCACTCTTCACTCATCAGGATTCAGAGTATTTATGGGTGATGGTGTGTAGCAGGTGGTGTGGTGGCATTGTCAACATTGATGATCAAGCTCCTCTGTCGGTTCCTCATTTTTATGGACTTTGTGTGGTGTTGTTTCCCAGAGCCCGCTGAGCTCCGACCCAACTAGTAAGTCTTCTTTTCAATTTTTGCCCTCCTTGTCCGCTTCAGGTCCATCTGGAGCACGTGGGGCCTGCCTGCAGAGTGTAGCTGATCCTCCTCCTCATTATTCATGTTTGATCTGTTTGGACATTTTGTGTATGTATGTCTCTCTGTTAATAAATGCGTTCACTTCACCAGCGATTGGGCTTAGTCCTTTTCACCTGCGCGCTGCAGCACACGTATCTGACAGAATGCCACCACCGCAACAATAAGCCCAACGGTGAAGTGGCGTGATATTTTTTCATTTTTGTGTGTTTTTCTTACCTGGTTTGAAGCCCAGGATGGATGCAGCAGGAGGACGCAGTTATCCAATGCGTCTCGGGTGGGAATGCTGCCGCGCGCTCATGGAGGTGGACGGCCTGATCTCCGCGGCACGCATGTATTCCACCCCGAGAGACATATTATGGTATCTGGGACTTGCTGAAGCTGCAGCTCGATGGTGCCCTCAGCTCCAGGAGCACGCTGAGGGTCGGGAAAGGATTTCTCTGATAGCTGCGTTTCAACGCGAGAATGGTGGAAGAGAGAGGAAGTCTCCAAAGAAGCCCGGGCTCACACCGAGGGAAGAGCGCTCCTGGGGCTCGGCTGTCTCCGCTCCTCACCAGTCCTCCATACCCACTCCTGCTCGTCCAGCTTCGCAGGGACGACGTCATCCAGTTCTGGATTCCCAGAGGAATAATCCAGCCCCTCCAGCTGTTTCCTTTTTCACACCGAGCCCAGTTATCTCTGCAGCGGACCCTCATCTACGTTTTTTCTCCCAAGCAGTCCCGTCTGCAAGAATTCCTCCTACATCCGCTGTGAGGTCTCCTTCCTCGGTGTTTCCACAGACTGGCAGAGTGCGCTTGAATTCCTCAACGGCGGCTTCCGTTCCCATGGCGAGAGGGGCAGCTCCTCAAAAGTCTACTGAGGGGCCAAACACCACCTTTTTCACATGGGAGGATGACGACACGCAACCTATGGCAGCAGCCAACATCTTAATCCGGGAAAACAGGCAAGTTAATTTTCATTTTATTCCTATTAATGATGAAATGTCTTGCCGGATTCCTGGTAGGGAGGCTCAGGGAAAGCAGTCCCCTGAGTTCTCCCCACCTGCTGCTGTTAAGAATGGTTCACCAGCCCTCTCCCTGCTCTCTCCCTTCTCCCCTGAATGTACACCGGAGTTGGACTGCCATGACCGGGAAGAGCCAGAGGTCCGGGAGGATTTTTCCCCTGCAGCAATGGTCAGTCAAACCCCAGCCGCCACGCCAGAGGAGTCTCCAGAGTGGGTCACGACAGCTGGCAAAACTAAGACTGCAGAGCCCATCATGCCTGCTGTGGAGGCCACCGCAGCAGAGTCAACACTCGAACTGAACCTCCAGGAGGCCGAGCTGGTGAGCACATCACCCGGATTGTCGGAGTCCTGAACGGCGGTGGAGCTTGAGCTAAGGCAAGTGCTCTCCTTTGTTTTTCTCCTTTCAATTATTGAGCATTTTTGCCTAGCTCTTGGTGAGGAGAGCCAGGTGTAGCCGACCACTGCGTCTGAGCTCGCCTCACTGGGCTCCGCAGCTGCCAGCGAGCCTGACCCTTCTTCCTTTCCATTTAAGTCCTTTTCCAGGGTCGCTGGAGAGAGTCCAACACTGCCAGATGAGTCCAGGAATCCAGGCTTGCTGCTGGAGGTCACTGTGGGTCCAGCTTCCCCTGCCAAGGACGTCATTGTGGGTGCGCTACTCCAGCCTAGGGTGCCTGTAGTTGACTGCCTCCTGGCTCGGGTGCTCAAACGGGTCGGCTGGCCTAGGGTCAAGACGGCGTTGAGGTCAGTGGTGGCCCAGCCAGGTCCCCCCGTGGGTGCAACCATGGCTCGGTCGGGGTCCACCGTGGGTGCAACACTGACTCAATCGGGGATCACTGCGGGAGCAATGAAGCCCCAGATTGGGGTCACCGCTGGTGCAACGTTGTCCCAGTTCAGGACCATCACAGGTGCAACCATGGTCCAGCCTGGGCCTGCCACGGGTGCAGCCGAGTTCCAGTCCCAAGCCGGGACTACCGAGGGTGCAGCCAGCCAGCTTGGGGACACCGAGGTCCTTTCCTCCTCTGCCAGGCTCCACCATGGTCTGCCTGGTCCTGCCACCAGGAACCGCAAGGGTTCCCCTTCAGTCCAGCCACCCACCTCTCAGCCTTCCGGTGGGTAGGCCGCCGCCTCGTCTATCCGTCCAGGCCTGGTGGCTCAACTATGTGGGCTGGCCGCCCAAAAGACTGGATTCCTGGGTCAGGCGGCCTTTTTCCCTGGCAGGCCACCAGATGCTGTACAGCAGGCCGCCTGCTGGCCCTGGGACTTTTGTCGGCCCCCTGAACTTTGGGACTCTCGGGTCTTGGGGGGGGGGGGGGGGTGTCTAGTCCTGGGTTGGGGCTGGGTGTATTTTGAGTTTGTCTTTTCCCCCCTGACCTGTTTCCCCCTACCTCCCGCCCTAGTTTGTGGCAATGGTTTTCTGGGTGGGGGTGGGGGGGAAGTTTTCTTGTTTTTTTCTTTTTTGATGGTACAGTAGGTGTATGGACTCCACCCCCTTGGGAGGGGGGCTCTGTCATGAACGGGGAGGATGTTTCTTCCCCATTCTTTGTGGCTGCAGTTCTCATTGTTTCGTATTGTTTCTAGCTAGCAGATCTTTGGAGCCCCTGTCCTGAGCTCTCTGCCAGTCTGCAGCCAGCCTTTCCCTCTCCTGGCATCCACCTGTGCCTATCATCATTATTATCATTTATTCCTTCCACTGTTTTTTCACATTCTCATTTACACACATACATACACTCATGCACACACACACACACATATTTGCCTTGACACACATACATGCTTTCATGCACACACACACACAGTCATCCTGGCACACACTCATCCAGTAATCATTCACTCTATGTTTCAGCTGCTACCACATCTGCCTCCACTCTTCATTCATCAGGATTCAGAGTATTTATGGGTGATGGTGTGTAGCAGGTGGTGTGGTGGCATTGTCAACATTGATGATCAAGCTCCTCCGTCGGTTCCTCATTTTCATGGACTTTGTGTGGTGTTGTTTCCCAGAGCCAGAGCCAGAGTTTTCTTTTCAATTTTTGCCCTTCTTGTCCACTTCAGTTCCATCTGGAGCGCGTGGGGCCTGCCTGCAGAGTGTAGCTGATCCTCTCCCTCATTATTCATGTTTGAACTGTCTGGACATTTTGTGTATGTATGTCTTTCTGTTAATAAACGCGTTCACTTCACCAGCAATTGGGCTTAATCCTTTTCACCTGCATGCTGCAGCACACGTATCTGACAAAAACATGACTACTAAATGCTTGTAATTCAGCTGTTTTAAGGCCCAATTATGATTTATGGCTCCCACAACAGATTTTTTTTTGCCCAGAAAGATTCTCACAATGGTTCTTCAGAGCTTGTCGACCTATAACCCAAACACAGTCACTCCCCAGTCTGTATGCCCATTATCTGTAATAAAGCCACTTATTTCTGTTACATGCATAAGTGTGTGCCCATATCCAACTTCAGTCTGTTTACATCCTCCAGAAAAGCAGTCGGAGGGTATTAGGTAGGACTGAGGATCTGTCTGAATCCTCATCCCACTCCTTCTCCACTTCTCAGGGTGTGTCCTCTCTCTTTAAGCACCAGTCAAAGCTTGCTGGCCGAGGTGTGGTGACACAGCCTGCCAAACCTTGTGTACGTTTTAATAAAATTTTCAGCCTAAAGACAGATCCAATCATCAATTTTGGTATATTTGCTAACAACATCAACCAGGGGAAGCCTAGCCATAATGTTGCACCGGGACACTTCCTGGTACTTGGCCTGTCATAAGCAGTAAAGTGACCTAGATAAGCAGCAGCAAAGATCTAATGATCTTTTGATTGTCAAGACTCGCCGCTCATCATCTGCCTCAGCTGCACGCACACCTGCGCCTCGTCAGCCACGGGCTGTTTAGCCCACTCAGCCCAGTGCAGCGGTTGGAGCCGTCTGTTCGCAGCTGGATCGTCTCTCAACGACAGCTAAGCTACGCTTCTACATAAGCATCTTATCCCTTACCTTCTGCAAGTCTTCTCCCCTGTGCACAGGTGGATTCCTTGGCGGCGGATACCCCGTCATCGCCATCCTACCCTCACCGTCGTCACAGGCTCTGCAGGACGCTGTCTCCCGGGCTTCTCCCTTGGCCAACGCCAGCCACCTGTCACCTACAAGTAAGCAGCACTCTGCTCATTATACCTGTCTAGGTGTGGTGCCCTTTACCCCTGTCCTCTGTTCTCTCCATAGGGTTGCCCGGCTGTACGGCGCACCGCTCTGCTTCCTGTGCATCGGCGTTCAACCTCATCACATATTCATATCTCACACATCCATCCATACACACCTGCTTGTTGAATAAAGCTGTTAAATCTACCCTGAACCTGCGTGCGTGTTTCCTGAGCCGGACATTATGTCAGTACGGCTCCAGCAGAGCAGCTCAGCAGACAGCGGGCTCGCACGCCGTCTTTCCACCCTTGAGGCTCGGGTGGATTTAATAGCCCACCAACAGCAGGTGATTTTAAATCAATTGACTAACATCACTCACCGGTTAGACCGCTTGGACCCCCAGCAGGTGTTCCCCCCGGCTCGTCAGGGAGGGGTAGCTCCTGCCGCTCCTGTGGCCGGCCAGTCTGCTGCGGGAACGCCAACCCGACTCACGCCAATTCCAACCCCTGCCCGCTTCAGCGGTAAGCTCGGCGGAGTGTGGGGGTTCATCATGCAGTGCGAGTCGGTGTTCCTGCGCATTCCCGGGGATTTTCCCTCGGACCACAGCCGAATTGGCTATATAGGCAACCTCCTGGAGGGGCGAGCGCTAACTTGGGCTTACGCCGTCATGGCGAAGCCCAGTTACGCAAACCTCTCCTACAGCCAGTTCGTGCAGAGCTTTCTCGAGGTGTTCGATCATTCCCGGCGAGATAGCATCCTCGCTGACCGTCTCCTTGGTCTCCAACAGGGAAGCCGGTCAGCGGTGGATTATGCTATCGACTTCCGGGTCGCAGCGGAGGAGGTGGGCTGGGGTGGAGCGTCACTCTGTAGCATCTTCCTCCACAGCCTCAGCTCTGGTCTGAGGGATGAGCTGGCCAGCCGAGATCTTCCGGAGATGCTCTCGGAGCTAATCTCCTTAACAATTAGCTTGGATAACAGGCTGCGTGAAGGGTCCGCCGAGCGGAAGTTAATCGGCCACTCGCGTGGAGGTTCCGTCCGCACGCCTCAGGCTCGCCCCCCTGGCGTTACCTCCTCCGGAGTCTCCCGAGGAGTTGGAGGCAATGGTGGTTGGTTGGTCAAGGCTCCCCCTAGCGGAGAAACAGCGCTGCCGGGAGCTGGGCCTCTGCATGTATTGCGGAGGCGATCAGCATACCGTGGAGCATTGCCCGGAGAAGCCAAACGGGGGGGTCCGTGAGGCACTGTAGGGGGCCTCGTGGACTCTAACCGGTCGAATCCCCTCACAAGTCTATCTCTGCCCATACGATTCTGTCACAATGCCACGGGGCACCTCACACACGCACTGGTGGACTCAGGAGCAGAGCAGAGCTTCATTTCCAAGAGCCTGGCAACCCAATTGGGCATCACCTGCCACCCTCTGGCCACTCCTCTCAGCCTGGTCACCCTCTCCCGTGCGCCCCTTGGACAAGCGACTCATCGCACCCAGCCGGTCCCTGTAATAATCTCAGGTAACCACCGGGAGGACCTTACCTTGTATGTCCTATCCTCTTCTGTGTCGCCTGTCATCTTAGGCTACCCCTGGTTGCGCCTGCACAACCCAGTGCTGGATTGGCAGACAGGAAGAATCGCCGCCTGGAGCTCCTTCTGCATGGGCACCTGCCTTCAGTCCGCAGCCTGCGCCCCATCCTCCCCCCCTCCGGCATCGGACGCCGCACCTCCGGATCTCACACTGGTGCCCTCAGAGTTCCATGACCTGGGCCTCGTGTTCACTAAGTCCAGGGCGATGTCTCTCCCTCCTCACTGGCCCTACGACTGCGCCATCAACATCCGCCCGGGGGCGCCCTTGCCATCCGGACGCCTCTACAGCCTGTCAGCGCCGGAGCGGGAGGCCATGGACAGTTACATCAAGGAGTCACTCAACGCAGGAATCGTCCGCCCTTCTTCGTCTCCGCTCGGCGCAGGGTTTTTCTTCGTCTCGAAGAAGGATGGGTCACTCCGCCCCTGTATTGATTTTCGGGCCCTTAATGACATCACGGAGAAGGACCGTTATACCCTGCCATTAATGGACACCGCTTTCCACTCCCTCCAGGGGGCGACCTGGTTCACTAAGTTGGATCTCCGCAGTGCTTACCACCTCGTCCGGATCCGGGAGGGGGATGAGTGGAAGACGGCCTTTCGAACACCTAGTGGTCACTTCGAGTATCTGGTAATGCCGTTTGGGCTGACCAACGCCCCCGCTGTGTTTCAACGCCTCATTAACGACGTCCTATGTGATTTCCTAGGCGTCTTCGTATTCGTGTACCTGGATGACATCCTCATCTTCTCCAGGTCACGGGAGGAACACCAGGTCCACGTGAGGCGGGTCCTACAGCGGCTGCTGGAGAACAGGCTGTATGTCAAGGCCGAAAAGTGTAAGTTTTACGCCAAGACCACCTCCTTCCTAGGGTTCGTAATCTCGCACAACCAAGTCCTTCCTGATCCCGCGAAGGTCAAAGCGGTGGTCGAGTGGCCCACGCCGACCTCAAGAAAGCAGGTGCAGCAGTTCATTGGGTTTGCCAACTTTTATCGCCGCTTTGTGCCCATTTTCGGAGCCACTGTTGCCCCTTTGACCCGCCTCACTTCTCCCAAGAACCCCTTCCGGTGGACCGAAGAGGTTGCAGCGGCTTTTGAGGCATTGAAGACGGAATTCTCCTCCTCCCGGGTCCTGACCCAGGTTGAACCCGTGCTGCAGTGCTTGGTCGAAGTCGACGCGTCTGATACGGGAGTGGGGGCGGTGCTCTCTCAGCGATCACCCACCGATGGGGTTAAACGACCCTGCGCCTTCTTCTCACGGCGCCTGTCTCCGGCTGAGCGCAACTATGATGTCGGGGACAGGGAGCTACTTGCCATCAAGCTCGCCCTGCAGGAGTGGCGCCACTGGTTGGAGGGGGCTGCCCAGCCGTTCGTGGTGTTAACGGACCACAAGAACCTGGAATATTTAAGATCTGCCAGACGACTGAATGCCCGCCAGGCGCGCTGGTCATTGTTCTTCGCCCGGTTCCTTTTCACCATCACCTACTGCCCTGGTTCTAAGAATGGCCTGCCCGACGCCCTTTCCAGGCAGTTTTCCCCTGAGACCTCAGAGGAGCCGGGTCATACCATCTTGCCTAGCTCGTGTGTTGTGGGGGCGATTTCCTGGTCCATCAGGGACAAGATCCGGAGGGCGCAGGAGACAGAACCGGATCCGGGCGGCGGACCGGAAGGGAGGCTGTTTGTTCCATCAACTGTCCGGGGGGAGGTTATTCATTGGGTTCACACCTCCAAACTTGCCTGTCACCCTGGTGTCTCCCGGCTTGTGGATCTCCTTCAGCGTTCCTTTTGGTGGCCGGGGCTTCAGAAGGACGCCGCCAACTACATCCAGGTGTGCCCTGTGTGTGCCACCGGCAAGTTAGGTAATTCTCCCCCCGCGGGTCTGCTCCAGCCCCTGCCGGTCCCCGGCAGGCCCTGGTCTCACATAGCCCTCGACTTCGTCACCGGTCTCCCGGTCTCCAACACCTACGACGCTGTGCTGACCATCGTGGATCGATTCTCTAAGGCTGCCCACTTTGTGCCGCTCCGGGGCCTCCCTATGGCGCGGGAGACAGCGGACCTTCTGGTCCAGCACGTGGTCAGGCTGCATGGGATACCGGTGGACGTCGTCTCTGATCGGGGGCCCCAATTTGTCTCTGAGGTATGGAGGTGTTTCTGCAATGCTCTGGGGGCCATGGTAAGCCTCTCCTCCGGCCACCACCCGCAGTCCAATGGGCAGTGTGAGTGTGCCAACCAGGAACTGGAAGCTGCCTTACGCTGCGTCACCAACTCCAACCCGTCGTCCTGGAGCGTGTACCTGGCCTGGGTGGAGTATGCCCACAACACGGCACGGTCTTCTGCCACGGGGATGTCCCCCTTTAAGGCGTCCTTGGGGTACGACCCACCTTTGTTCCCGGAGCAGGAGGGCGAGCTGGCCATTCCCTCCATCCAGGCGCACCTGAGATGCTGTCGGAGCCTGTGGACCAGAGCGCGCGATGTGCTATTACGCACGGCGGCGCGCAGCAGCTCCACGGCGAACTGCCACAGGAGACCGGCCCCTGCCTACCAGGTGGGCCAACGAGTCTGGTTATCCTCTCATGACGTTAACCTCAAGGCTGAGAAGAGGAAGCTGGCCCCAAGCTTCATTGGCCCTTTCACCATCTCAAAAATCATCAACCCGGTGGCTGTGCGTCTGCCCCCCCCCCTCCGCATATGTCCCACCTTCCACGTGTCAAAGATCAAGCCCGTGGTCTCCAATCCTCTCTGTCCCCCGCCCGCGGCGCCGCCCGCGCCTCTGATGATCGACGGCCATCCGGCCTGGAGAGTCGCCTCCATCATGGACTCCCGGCGCCGAGGTCGCGGGCTGCAGTACTTGGTGGACTGGGAGGGATTCGGTCCTGAGTGGAGGTCTTGGGTGCACTCTTCCTTGGTGTTGGACAGGAGTCTCATCACGGAGTTCCACCGGGCGCACCCGGACAAACCAGCGCCAGGAGGCGCTGCTAGGGGGGGAGTACTGTCACGACTCGCCACTCGTCATCTGCCTCAGCTGCGCGCACACCTGCGCTTCGTCAGCCACGGGCTGTTTAGCCCACTCAGCCCAGTGCAGCGGTTGGAGCCGTCTGTTCGCATCGGCACATCCTCGCAGCTGGATCGTCTCTCAACGACAGCTAAGCTACGCTTCTACGTAAGCATCTTATCCCTTACCTTCTGCAAGTCTTCTCCCCTGTGCACAGGTGGATTCCTTGGCGGCGGATACCCCGTCATCGCCATCCTACCCTCACCGTTGTCACAGGCTCTGCAGGACGCTGTCTCCCGGGCTTCTCCCTTGGCCAACGCCAGCCACCTGTCACCTACAAGTAAGCAGCACTCTGCTCATTATACCTGTCTAGGTGTGGTGCCCTTTACCCCTGTCCACTGTTCTCTCCATAGGGTTGCCCGGCTGTACGGCGCACCGCTCTGCTTCCTGTGCATCGGCGTTCACCCTCATCACATATTCATATCTCACACATCCATCCATACACGCCTGCTTGTTGAATAAAGCTGTTAAATCTACCCTGAGCCTGCGTGCGTGTTTCCTGAGCCGAACATTATATCATTGATCTGTCTCTCACCAGTTGCTGAGGCATGGTGATCAGGATGTGGTTACTGTGTAGATTACTGTGTAGATTTTTTTTGAGAGAGATAGTAGGTCTGATGCAGCATCAGCCTTTACTAACAGAAATTACTTGCAGAGCTTGTGTGAGGGAACTGGCGTACAATAAGTAAGACAAAATAATTACAGAGCCTTCATAGAAGCTTTCAAAATAATCCCATTTTTATTTAGACTGTCAGATACTTTCTGACCTGGTAAAATAACACTATTAGACTAAATAATTTAGTAAGTCGAAAAGGTCAAAAACCTCTCCCACCCCAGAGCCTAAACAAGAGCACTCTGACGCGAGTGCAATATCCCCCTCCTCTGTTTTCTTTGAAGATCCCAATATGTCACTGAAGGACAGTAGTTTTCAATTTTTCCATATACTTAATGGGAAATAACCAAATTATGATCATCCATGAATATACAACAAAAATAGTTGTATAGAACCCATTTGTAGTAGCTGTAGGTCAGGATCCCAAGGTAAACCTGTGTAGCAAGTTTGGTGACCCTGCTTTACTTGTTCTATAGCAGGGATGTCCAGTCATGTGCCATGGAGGGCCAAGACCCTGCAGGCTTTAGCTTCAACCAGTGTTTTCGACAGCAGATTTCAATGAATTTCTTTCCACTGATTGCTGATAAGGGAAAACACCTGCTGAAGAAACTGGGTAGAAGAGAAAGCCTGCAGGGTCTTGGCCCTCCATGGCACATGATTGGACACCCCTGTTCTATAGTAATAGGGCAATGGGAATGATACCTAGACCTTTGAGCTTTTCACCCCAAAACCCATAGTCAGTGGTCAGGGTTTCAGGGTGAACCTATGTACCAAGTTTAGTGACCCTTGCTTTACTTATTCTATAGTAATGGTGCATGTTGTGTATGTAAATAGGCTGTATTAGTAAGATGGCAGCCGGGTTGGTCATGGGCTAGACCAGGGTGGCTACTGCTGGTTTCTGGTGGTGACGCCACCCATGGTATAAAGGTATGGGCGGAAGAAGCTCTGTCTCTTTCACTGTGGAGCCACCTGGTCAGCGGGGCGTGTGCCTTAAGTCTGTATATATACTTAACTCTGTTTATAATAAAGCTCTGTTAAACTGCAGCAACCGTGTGCTTGCTTTAACTCAGTTATGGACATAACATTTGGTGACGAGGTCAAAGTGGGAATGGATGATTTTGTTGCTGAACTTCGGCCGTTTTTGGAGGTGCCGGGCACACCGCCCGTGCCATGGCCTCGTTGGTTCTCATCTTTTACCAACTACCTCGTGGTCTTGGACCTCGGTGACCGTGAGAGGCTCCATGCGAGGTCAGTGTTAATCTATAAGTTGGGCACTGAGGGGCAGAGAGTGCTGGACAGTCTGGGTGGGGCCGACAGTTTCGACAGCGTGGTAAAATTAATGGCGCGCCATTTTCGCGCTGATGAGAACGTCACGGTCTGGCGCATCCATTTTCGACAGCGCCGCCAGCGGTTAGGGGAGCTGGTGACGATGTTCATCGCCAAGCTCCATAGGCTGGCGAGGGGGTGTGAGTTTGGACGCCTGGAAGAGGAGATGATTCGGGATCAACTGGCGGAACACATTCGTAGTGAAGCAGTCCGGTCCAGGTTATTGGAGTTTCCAGGAGAGTTGACATTGACCACAGCTGTTGAGCTTGCCCAGCATTTTGAGGCAGCGGAGATCATCGCGAGGGGCTTGCCTGAAGAGGCTCTTTGGAGCGAAGATGATGCTTGCGCGAAGGCACAGAGTTGGGACCCTAATGACAGTGACGCCGGAGGCGATACGTATGCCACAGTGGTGAAGATACGGTCTGTCCCTGGTACACCTCGTTGTTATGGGTGTGGGTCCCCTGTTCACTGCTATAAAGCCAGTGTGTGCCCAGTGAGAGGAAAACGATGTGGCAAGTGCGGTCTGCGGGACCACTTCGCAAGGACGTCCGACAGCTTCATAGGCAGGAGCCATAGGAGATACCCAGGTGCTGCGCAGAAGTCTCCAATCATCGTGCATACGGTCTTCCCAGTGACTACGGGGAGGATCGGCTGTGACGTCATGCTCGACGGTGTAGTGGTTCCGCTGTCGGTTGACACAGGTGCTGTTATCTCAGTGTTGAACATGACGACCGTGAACAGTTTATTTCCCCATCGAGAGATTAAACAACCTGAGAGAGACTATTATGGCTATGGACTGAATAGGCTGGCTGTGATGGGCTTTATGAAGGTAGAAGCCCGTTACGGGTCGGTTGTGGTGCCCCGAGCCCTCGTCCATGTCACCGCTGTGGGGGCTAACATCATGGGGTGTAACCTATTTTATAGCCTGGGTTTTTTGATCACCAACGTGTCGGGTGAGGAGTGGTTGGGCTGTGGACTGTGGAGCCGGCTGACTCTGCTGATGGATGGCGTGGAGATGAGGGAATCGGACTGGTTGGACATGTGTCAAGAAGGAGAGCACGTTCTGTGCTTCGTGAGGATGCCGCAGGTTGGACCTGATGCCGGTCTGTTTGATGCCCAAACTGGGGGCACGAAATGGCACAACGGGACCTCACAGGCAGCCTGTAAGGACGAGGCACCCACGCTGGATCCAGAAAAAGCGGGACCAGAGAGCGAGTTGTTTCATCACTCGGGAAGACAGTCAACCATGGAAAACACGGACTGGGCCCAGGAGTCAACCGGACCGTTGGTGGAGACCAGTCAGACCCAACGTCACTGGAGGAGGAGGCCGTGGGTTTCCCTGCTGGTCGGTGACTTGGTGCAGCCTAGGGTTGAGGCCCGGATAAGAGGCGAACACGGCTCACATGAGCGACGTGACGAGAGGAGGCGGTTTCGAGTGGAGGCCATTCGGAGCGAAGGGTTTCTACGCTTGTCTGACCAGACCTGGAGGCAACTGAATGAGCTGCGCAACATGGAGGAGATGAGATGGCACGGTGGGAGCCCCGAGGTCAAGAGACGGAAGCGTCGGGAGAAAGACCCGTCTGAGAACTGAGAGAATTATTTTAATTTTGTCTGTTTTTTTTTTTTGTTTTCAGTCCGGTTGCATTTTATTTTCTTGTTTACGTTTGTCTGCTGCTGGTTTGGTACCCTGGTTAATTAAAAAAAAAAGAGAGAGAAGAGTGTGTGCGCTAATTTGAGAGTAGTTTCTATTATAATTGTGGTGTTTATTTATTGGATTTTGACCTGAGGGGCTCATATGTGCAAATTATGTGATTTTGCTCATTTTTTGGGGTGAAATTATAATAGAATGTTTTGTGTGCCCACGTTTGGGGTGGTGGGGTGTGTTTGGCCCAGGTGAAGTGTTTTGTGATTGAGTATTTACATACCCAACATTTTGGAATGTGCCCAGTGTGGGGGTGTGTGTTGTGGGGGTCGCCAGTAGCTATTATTCTGGGATTATTTTTGTTTTTATTTTCTTAGTTACACGGCTTTGTTCTGTGTTTGGCGGCAGAATAATCCACCCAGCCGTGTGGGGGTGCTGGTAGTCTACCTGGCCCCCCAGTTACGTGTGTGCATGGATAGGTTGTTTATTTGTCTTTGTAATTGTTTTGTTTTAGTGTGTGAGTCGGGAAGCAAATTTGGGGGGGACCTGTCTGTGTGCTTGGCATTTTTTGAAGGGGGGGAGAATGTTGTGTATGTAAATAGGCTGTATTAGTAAGATAGCGGCCGGGTTGGTCATGGGCTAGACTGGGGTGGCTACTGCCAGTTTCCGGTGGTGACGCCGCCCATGGTATAAAGGTGTGGGCGGAAGAGGCTTTGTCTCTTTCGTCGTGGAGCCACCTGGTCAGCGGGGCATGTGCCGTAAGCTTGTATATATACTTAACTCTGTTTATAATAAAGCTCCGTTAAACTGCAGCAACCGTGTGCTTGCTTTAACTCAGTTATGGACATAACAGTGCAAATGGAATGTTGACATTGACCTTTGACCTTTTGACCAAAACCCACAGTCATGTCAGGGTGTAAGCTGTCCAAGATTTGTCTTAGATAAAACTATGGTGTGTATTTATTATTATTCATTATTTTGTCTGCATTTCTGTTCCATACAGCCCAGTCTCAGCAAAAAAAAAACAACATTCAATTGCACATTTTGTCACTGAGAGAAAACGTACAGAGGCACGTGAAAAAGATTTTTGACGTGCAGTGGGTACGAGGCATTTACAGATTTAAGAAAGGTCTGTAAAGGCATTTTTTTCACTTTCACTTTCAGAATCGACCAATTAACCCATACTTTAATCCCTAATCCTAATCTCACAGGAACCTTTCATTCATCATCATCACAGTAGTCTGTCGGGGGCAACAATGACTGTTTCGTTTAGGTCGTGATCAGATTCCTCCACGCAGCTCTGTCCTTCGCCCTCTGCTGCCAGGAACTCCTGACCTTGTTAACCCGGGCGACGTCCGAGCCGAAATGAGTTGCTTTCTGACTGACCATTTCATGAAACTGCTTGCAAAGTATTTGCGTACCGCTAGCTTTAGCTGGACTAGTGGCGCATTCTTGGCAGATAGAGGTATTATAAGATAAGATAAGATAAGCCTTTATTAGTCCCACAATGGGGAAATTCCAGGATTGCAACAGCACAGGGATAGCAACACTCAGAGCAACAATCAGAAGGCAAGAGAAAACAAGAGCAGCGAGTATACATATGTACATATAAACATAAATATATAGACACACAGTGCGGAGCATTGCAGCTAGATGGAATAAATATATAGCTATATAACCACACAGTGCGGAGCATTGTAGCTAGATGGAATAAATATATGAATATATAAACACACAGTGCAGAGCATTGTAGCTAGATGGAATAAATATGTAAATATATAAACACACACAGTGCGGAGCATTGTAGCTAGATGGAATGAAACAGCATAACCGTCTACTTAGTTATCCTACATGGTATGATTATGTACCCATACATATTGTCACCCTCCGTAGCTACCGATATTTTCCTAGTTGTATACCGGAGGGGACCATTGTGTAAGTCTATTGCGTCTTTTGCATTCAGTACTATTAGATTGTCACGTCTTTTTGCTATCTCTGCGAGCAGCCCTGCTTAGGTTGTACAGTCTGACAGCCGTTGGTAGGAAGGACCTGCGAAACCTCTCGGTTGTGCACCTAGGATGATGTAGTCTGCTGCTAAATGAGCTCCTTAGTGCATTCAGTGTGTCCTGCATAGGGTGGAACTCGGACTCCAGCAGAGATGACAGTTTAGCCACCATCTTCTCTCTCCCATCTCCTCCACTGGGTCAAGGCGCTGCCCCAGGACAGAGCTAGCTTTCTTGATCAGTTTGTTCAGTCTCTTCCTATCGGCTGCTGTAATGCCACTGCCCCAGCAGACTACTCCAAAAGTGATGGCTGATGCCACCACCGTGTCGTAGAATGTCTTCAGCAGCGCCCCTTGTACACCAAAAGACCTGAGTCTCCTCAGTAGGAACAGCCTGCGCTGTCCCTTCTTGTAGAGTGTGTCAGTATTGTGTGACCAGTCTAGTTTATTGTTCAGATGAACACCCAGATACTTGTAGGATGTCACCATCTCAATGTCTTTTCCCTGGATGTTTACTGGTGCTGTGAGGGGTTGTCCTTGCCTGCGGCAGTCCACCACCAGCTCCTTAGTTTTCCTCGCGTTGATCTGGAGGCAGTTCCGATGGCACCAGTCCACAAAGTCCTGGATAAGCCCTCTGTACTCAGCTTCATCTCCGTTGGAGATGAGGCCAACGATCGCAGAGTCGTCAGAGAACTTCTGTAGATGGCAGTGTGTTGTGTGAGAAGTCCACAGTATAAAGGGTGAACAGGAAGGGAGCCAAAACCGATCCCTGGGGGGCCCCTGTGCTACCGATGATCGTGTCGGACACACAGTCCCGGGTTCTCACAAACTGTGGCCGGTTTGTGAGGTAGTCCAGGATCCATGATGACAGGTGCTGGTCCACCCCTGCGCACAGCAGCTTGTCCTTCAGGATCATTGGTTGGATGGTGTTGAAAGCACTGGAGAAGTCAAAGAACATGATCCTCACAGCATTCCCGGGCTTCTCCAGGTGGAACAGAGAACGGTGAAGGAGGAGGATGACCGCATCCTCCACCCCAATACCATGCTGGTAGGCGAACTGGAGTGGAGCCATCGCTGGTCCCACCAGGGGGCGGAGGTGAGCAAGGAGCAGTCTCTCCAGGGTCTTCATCATGTGGGATGTCAGGGCCACTGGTCTGTAGCTGTTCAGATCTTAGGGGTGGGAAGTCTTTGGTACAGGTACCACACAAGATGTTTTCCACAACTGTGGTACCCTCCCCAGCTTCAGGCTCAGGTTGAAGATGTACTCCACAATCCCACACAGCTGGTCTGCACAGGACTTGAGGAACTTTGCACTGATGCCGTCTGGTCCCGACGCCTTCCTCGCCTTGATCTTCCTCAGCTCCGTCCTCACCTGGGTCTTAGTGAGGATCAGGTGTGTGGGGGGGTGATGGTGGAGTGGGGAGTGGGCAGCAGGACTTGATGTCTTCAGTGGCAGCAGTGGTTGTTGTGCAGTCGGGGGGGGGCGGTTGGTCAAACCTATTAAAAAACAGATTCAGATTGTTCGCCCACTCCCTGCCCCCCGTGGCCTGGGGGGAGGTATTCTGGAGCCCAGAGATGGTTTTAAGGTTTCTCCAGACCCCGCTGATGTCGCTCTGTTGCAGCTTGTCCTCCATCTTCTTCCTGAAGCTGTCCTTGCCTTCTCTGATCTTTCTCCTCAGCTCCCTCTGTACAGACTTCAGCATCTCCCTGTTCCCCGACCTGAAGATCCTCTTCTTCTCTCTCAGAAGTATTTTTATCTCAGGGTTGATCCAGGGTTTGTTGTTTGAGCAACACCGTATGTCTTGGTGGGAACGGTGTTGTCCACACAGAAGCTGATGTAGTCCGTGATGGTGTGAGTGAGGCCATCGATGTCCTCACCATGTGGATCGCAGAGCTGCGCCCAGGCGGTGGTTTCAAAACAGCCCTTTAGAGTGTCCATTGCCTCCTCAGACCATAACTTCACTGTGCGCATGACCGGAGGTTGTCTGTGCACTAGGGGTTTGTACACCGGCCGGAGATGAACCAAGTTGTGATCCGATCTCCCGAGTGGGGGGAGTTGTGATGAGGTGTACGCCTCCTCAGTGTTTGCGTAGAATAAGTCCAGTGTTTTATTGTCTCCAGTGTGGCATGTGACATACTGGGTAAATGTGGGTAGAATGGGAGACAGTGAAACAT
Organism: Pholidichthys leucotaenia; assembly: GCA_020510985.1. Lineage (NCBI taxonomy): Eukaryota > Metazoa > Chordata > Actinopteri > Cichliformes > Pholidichthyidae > Pholidichthys > Pholidichthys leucotaenia. Next base: position 146,012,001 of record CM035847.1, read on the forward strand.
GGTTGAAATTGCCTGAGATGAGGAGAAGAGCATCTGGGTGTTCTGTCTGCAGCCTGCCAGTTACTGAGTGGATGACATCACGCGTTGTCCCAGCGTTCGCCGTCGGATTTGCATAAATAACAATGCCGATCACGTGTGAGTATTCCCTCGGGAGATAGGTGGCAAGGACAGGCTAAGACAAACTGACTCCAGTATCTGTTGCAGTGACTGACCAGATGATAGGTTTGTTTATCTCTGCTCTTTGTGTAGAGCATGTCACAATGCACCAACTGGCAAAAGTCCACCACAGACCTTGTGACAAATGTGCTTATCTGTCAGGATGTCCAGTCTCACCCTGTGTAACTGGGAGTGGTCCACCACAGACCTGTGACAGATATTGTTTTTAGTTCTGCCAGGATGCCCAGTTTCACCCTCCACATCCTCGGAAGGGCGGGGTTGCTGGTTGAGTCGCCGACGTCCTAACCCATGGGACAGGTAGTACTGGTTTTCATGGTTATCCAGTAGTAAGCAAACCAATGCCTGACCTGACATGAAATCTTTCATTAGTGGAATGAAAAACAAAGGAAGGAAAAAAAAAAAAGGGAAAAAAACAAAACAAAGAAAAAGGTCAGTGAGAGACGAGAGTGGGAGTCAAACTTGTGTGTTTTTGCTGAAAGAGCTGTGTAAGTAACCGTCCACCATCCCCCTCTCACCAACCGAGTGAGCGTTGTAGTAAACATTGAAGTAAACAATGTGTTGTTCTGCGCATGTGCGGTGAGGACTGTATGCGCAGTGAGTGAACTTGTCAAAACATACTGAGGCACATTTTTTTTATTTAACGTGCAAATGTAGGTTTTTAGAGGGTTGGAAAAACGTTTATTAGATACATTTTTTACTGAGACCGGGTTGGTTCCATAGGATTTGTTCCCTGCTCGGTTCTCAGTTTTGTTATTATTATTATTAATATCCTAGTTTTCTTGGTCTTGTCTCCCCTGATTCGTTGTCATTATGTTCCATGTGTATCCTCTGTCAACTATCGGCCTCAGGCTTCTAAAGGTCAGGATGACAAAGCCCTTTGTCAAAAACTGTCCCAACATTACGCCCGTTTTGACACCTCGTCAGCTGTGTCCAACTCCCCCACTCCACCCAGCTCCACTGCCTCCTCGGCCCCTAATTCATCAAAAGCGCCCCCCCTCCTCCTCCTCCTCCCCCCCTGCCCTTGTCATCAGTGAGCAGGACGTGCACAGACAGTTCTCCAGACTGAACCCGCGCAAGGCCCCCGGGCCGGACGGTGTGTCTCCTTCCACCCTGAGACACTGTGCGAAAGAGCTGGCTCCTGTCTTCACAGACATTTTTAACACCTCCCTTAAGCAATGTCACGTGCCGACCTGCCTCAAATCCTCCACCATCATCCCTGTCCCCAAGAAGCCACGGATTACTGGACTTAACGACTACAGACCTGTAGCGCTCACCTCTGTAGTCATGAAGTCCTTTGAGCGCCTGGTCCTGTCTCACCTCAAGTCCATCACCACTCCCCTCCTGGACCCGCTGCAGTTTGCCTACCGTGCCAACAGGTCTGTGGACGACGCAGTCAACCTGGCTCTCCACTCCATCCTGCAGCACCTAGACTCCCCGGGAACCTACGCCAGGATTCTGTTTGTGGACTTCAGCTCTGCATTCAACACCATCCGCCCCGCTCTGCTCCAGGACAAGCTGTCCCTGCTCGATGTGCCTGACTCCCTCTGCAGGTGGATCACCGACTTCCTGACGGACCGGAGGCAGCATGTGCGGCTGGGGAAGTCTGTCTCGGACTCTGTTAGCATCAGCATCGGATCACCCCAGGGCTGTGCACTTTCCCGCCTACTCTTCTCCCTTTATACCAACTCCTGCACCTCCTCCCACCAGTCTGTTAAGCTGATTAAGTTTGCGGACGACACCACCCTCATCGGGCTCATCTCCAACGGCGACGAGTCCGTCTACAGGAAAGAGGTGGCCCAGCTGGTGTCCTGGTGCAGCCACAACAACCTGCAGCTGAACGCTCTGAAGACAGTGGAGATGATTGTGGACTTCAGGAAAGTCACAACCCCCCTGCCCCCCCTCACCATCACAGGCTCTCCCATCACCATTGCAGATTCCTTCCGCTTCTTGGGCACCACCATCACCCGGGACCTCAAATGGGAGCCAACCATCAGCTCCCTCATCAAAAAGGCCCAGCAGAGGATGTTCTTTCTGCGGCAGCTGAGGAAGCTCAAGCTACCCACCAAGATGTTAGTGCAGTTCTACACGGCCATCATCGAGTCCATCCTCACCTCCTCCATAACTGTGTGGTATGCAGGAGCCACTGCCAGGGACAGACTAAGGCTGCAGCGCGTCGTGCGCACTGCTGAGAAGGTGATCGGCTGCAAGCTCCCATCTCTCCAGGACCTGTACATCTCCAGGACCCGGAGGCGTGCTGGCCGGATCATAGCCGATCCTTCACACCCTGGTCACGTACTGTTTGCCCCCCTCCCCTCAGGTAGAAGACTTCGGTCCATTCGGACTAAAACCTCCCGGCACATGAATAGCTTTTTCCTCTCTGCCATCAGACTGCTGAACATTAAGTGACTTATTGACTCTCGTGCACTATGTACAGCAGCTCAACCAGACTCATGACATTCATCACTGTTTTTCTGTTGCATTATCAACTGCACTGTGGTACCCCATATTATGTGCTACTTGCTAATTTATTTAAAACTGCCTTGACTAGTATTACTCATTATTACCATTATTATTATTATTATTATTACTTATTTTTCTACATTTATTGCACGTTTTTAGTCCTTTAGTTTTTTAGTTTATCTCTTTATCTCATCATGTTTTTAATGTTGCAGCATGGCACCGAGACAAATTCCTAGTTTGTGTACTACATGAACAATGGCAATAAATCTGATTCTGATTCTGATTCTCTGTCAATGATTGTCTGTTTATCCCTGCTGTATTCTTGATCCTTAGTTGTTACTGTTATTATTATTCAGTTTGGTTCATTAGTATCATTATTATGAGTCATGTTTATGGTTGCCCATTGTCATTCCTGATCATGATCTGTTTTGGTTTGGCTTTATTTTGACAGTGCCCTGAGTTTTTTCCATCTTAGCCTAGTTTCATCCTTGATTGTCCACACCTGCCTGTAATTTATGTTTACCTGCTAGTTTGTTATTTAAGGGATGCTGTCCCTCACCTGGGGACGGTATCCTCATCATTCGTTGGTGTTTACCAACGCTTCTGCCTACCTGCCTGTCTTGCCAGTTAAGTTTATTTTTTGTCCTGTTTGCCTGTCTTGCCTGCCTGGTTTTTGATTATTATTTACACTCTTGAGCTGGTCTGGGTTTGGGCCAGCTCAAAATAAAACACTGTGAACTTTAAGTCTCATGTTTGGGCCCAGCCTTCCAACACACACCGTGACAGTAGGACACATCAGATGGACCCAACAGATCGAAAGTTTCATCTAATGGGCCTCGATGTGGAGGAGATTTGGGTGACTTCCAGCATTGAGGACCTAATCAAGGCTTTCCGCACCTCCTGCATGCCAGAAAAAGCCCTCACGTTCCTCGCCATAGCTGAAAAAATTAATCAGGGATTTTCCCACTCTGCAGTGACATCCCCAGCTCACCGGATTCCTGCGCGCCGTACCCAATTTGCAGTGGATGCTCTGGGAGCTGGTGAGGCCGTCACCAGCGGCAGGAGAGGAGGGGAGAGAAAGGGGACCAACGTGAGCCGAAGGATGCGGCTCGCAGCTTGCGCATATGGCAAGCAATTTTAACATTTAATAGCTAGCCTGGATATGTATCGTAGATATCAATAATTCAGTTTTTCCTAGTAAAAATGAACATTTCAGATATCCACAATGAAATTCTTCCTCTCTATAATGATCTTTTCAGATATCTATGACATCATTCTTCCTAGGAGAAAGACGTCACTTTTCCCCATTCATGTGTATTGGGTTTTCACTTCCAGATATCTACATTTACATTCTTCCTGTCTAGAATGAACATTCTGGATAACTGAAATAGAATTCTTACTAAGAGAAACTCTTATTTCAGATATCTACAATCCAATTGTTACTAGTCGTAATTTTCATTTTGGATATCTGGAATGTTTTTTCATTGTGGGATCCCAGCCCCCGACCAACAGTAATCTGTGTGGAGTTTGTATGTTCTCCCTGTGTCTGCGTGGGTTTACTCCGGGATTTCTCCGGTTTCCTCCCACATGCCAAAAACATGCACGTTAGGTTAACTGGCATCAAACTGGGGATTCTAAATTGTCCTTAGGTATGACTGCAAGAGCGAATGGTTGTCTGTCTCTCTGTGTTGGCCCTGTAATGGACTGGCGATCTGTCCAGGGTGTACCCTGTCTCTCGCCCAAAGATGATGGGATAGGCTCCAGCCCCCCTGCGACCCGAAAAGGATTAAGTGGAAGAAGATGGATGGATGGATATCCAAAATTAAAATTATGACTAGCAACAATGCGTGCGCCTGTCTGCTACTGTGGTTAGCGCACCTCAGTCATCTGTTTTAGAGCAAAAGGCTCTCTTGTTACTGTCACCAGCACTTAAAGGTCCCATGTTGTTATCTCCTGAGCCTGAAACTCCTGTATTATTGCCTCCTGAGCCAAAAGCTGCTGTAGTATCATCTCCTGAGCCAAAAGCTCCTATGTTGTTGTGTCCTGAACTAAAAACTTCCACATTGTTATCACCAGGGCAAAAGTCTCCTTTGTTACATCCTTTTGAGCAAGAAGCTCTTCTGTTACTTTTTACCTGTGTTAAAAGCACCCCTACAGTTATCTCTGGGCCCATCCTGCTCTCCAGCCTGGTGGTCCAGGGAATCTGGGAGACCACCCAACTGGCCATGTTTTGAGGCCTGGAGGCCCATGAACTAGGTTAGCCCCCCCCCCCAACCTGCTTTGTTCTCTGATCCAGTGGTCCAGGGACTCTGGTAGACCACCCGACCACTCTGTACTCTGGTCTGGGGTCCCATGGACTTGGGTAGTCCCCTCAACCCACCATGTTCTCCAGTCCGGTAGCCCAGAGACCCTGGACAGCTGCCTGACCTGCTTTGTTTTGGGTTTTGGGGTCTTGGACTTTGTTTGTCCCACGAACTATGCTCTTGCTTTGGACTCGGTGGGGACATGGGGGTGGGGGGGAGTGGGAGTTTGGAGAAATGGGGAGGATTTGTTTTGGCCCACCTGGCCTGATAACCCCACCACCCACCCTGGGAAGGTTTTTTTTTTTTTTTTTTTTTTTTTTGGTGTTACCCTTGGGTCATCTGGAAGCCGCCCTTGAGAGGGAGGTACTGTCAGGACGTGGCTTGGGCCCCATGTCCTCACCCTGAGTTATGACTTTGTTCCTTGTTTTCAGAGCATGGCCCCAGTCCATGTCCTTGCTTTGAGTTGGTATTTTGGAGTTTTTCTTTATTTATCATTATTCATTATTTTGTTTGCATTTGTGTTCCATAGGAATTGTTCCCTGCTCGGTTCTCAGTTTTGTCATTATTATTATTTATTATTATTATTATTATTATCCTAGTTTTCTTGCTCTTGTCTTCCCTGATTCATTGTCATTATGTTCCACGTATATCCCCTGTCAGTGATTGTCTGTTTATCCCTGCCATATTCTTAGTCCTTGGTTGTTAGTATTATTATTATTATTATTCAGTTTGTTTTATTAGTACCATTAGTGGCAGCATGGTGGCGCAGTAGTTAGCACTGTGGCAGTGCAGCAAAAAGGTCACAGGATTGATTCCACCCCTGACCATCGTGGGTTTGATCCCACCTCCAGACCATCGGTGACCCTTCTGTGTCTTGTCTGCTTGGGTTTACTCCAGGTACTCTGGTTTCCTTCCACAGACCAAAGACATGCAGATTAGGTTAATTGGCATCAGCTGGGGATTCTAAATTGTCTTTAGGTATGAATGTGACAGTGAATGGTTGTGTCTCTCTGTGTTGGCCCTGCAATGGACTGGCAATCTGTCCAGGGTGTACCCTGCCTCTTGCCCAAAGATGCTGGGATAGGCTCCAGCACCACCGCGACCCAAAAAGGATTAAGCAGTAGAAGATGGATGGATGGATGGATGGATGGATGGACGGACGGATGGATGGATGGATGGATGGACGGATGGATTTATTCAGTTTGTGTTATTAGTACTGTGGAGGAAGGAATCAGACGAGGCCACGAGCTGATGACACAGACTTTATTTCTCCTCCAACAAGTAAAATGTTCTACCCTGGGTCTCAAAGCGACCACTTCTATACTATTTATTCCCACCTTTGGGACCCAGGGTGTGAAACATTAACATACAGGACAGAAGACACGTACACACATCAACATACAGTACACAGAGCATGACTTATTACCATACTTTCGCGCCCCGGTGACTTCAGGTGTGAACCCTGTCACAGCGGGGGCGAAGGCACCTCTTTTCTAGTCTACAACCCCCTAGCGCTGCGGCGCCCCTCGTTATCACCGCTCCTCTCTTCACTATTACCATTTCTCACCTCCCTCTCCCCCAACCTCAAGCCCTGGGTGGAGTGCCACCTGTTATCGTGTCACCACAGTACAATTATTATCTGAGTCATGCTTATGGTTGTCCGTTGTCATTCCTGTCATGACCTTCTGTTTTGGTTTAGCTTTATTTTGACAGCACCCTGAGTTATTTTCCATCTTAGCGTAGTTTCATCTTTAATTGTCCGTACCTGTCTGTAATTTGTTTACTTCCTTGTTTGTTATTTTTCCCCAATTGTATTTATTGATTTTTTTTGTTTTGCGCACACACACACAAAAAAAACCCAACAATCAAAACGTGAAAAACAGCTCAGCACAACATTGATCTACACAAAATTAGAGATTGAAATTAAAAAAAAAGAGGGAAAAAAAGATATACTTCACAGCTAGAAACTCATACATGTACATACATAAACCAGCACTTGTACACTTGTACAGAGGAGCATATCCATCACGGCACCACAAACAAGGTCCAGGAAAAAAAGAAGTCATATTTAATCCAAGTTAACGCTCCCAAGAATCGAAGCCACCGTAAGGTTAGAGAATTTGAGATACGGGGTCCATATTTTCATAAAATGTCTCTTTGTTGAATGAAGTAAACATGTTAAATATTCCAAAGGGAAACACTCCATGATCATTTTATGCCAGTTTGTTTTAGTTGGTGGTTTGTCACATATCCATGACAAAAAAAATATTCCTTCTTGCCCCGTATGCAAGGATATTGTACAGTCTTGCAAAGATTCCAAAAAGTAAGTCCTGGTTTGGGTGTCCCAGTAGCAAAGAGCGAGGATCCATGTCTACATTCACACCAAATATCTGACTCATGTCTTGTACAACGTCCAGCCAGTATTCTTGGATTTTAGGACAAGATCAAACACAATGCGTATAGGTACCAACTGAAATTTTACACTTCAGACACATGGGTGAAAGCTGGGGATTCATGTTGGATCTTTTACTGGGAGATATTTATAAGCGATGTAAGATTTTGTATTGCAATAGTCTTGCACGACTGCTTATTGAGATCTTCTTGGCACACTCCCAGATTGCATCCCATGAATCCTCACAAATATTTACACCAAGTTCACTTTGCCATTTCTGTTTAAGATCCTGCATAATTGACACACACAACACATCTGACTGACTTAAGGCACTATAATAGCGAGTTATAAATTTTTTGGTTGGGCCTAAAAGCAGTAACCGCTCAACTGCAGACACAGTGGTATTTACATTGAGTGTGGTCTTTCTAGTTATGAAATCTCGGATCTGAAGGTATCTAAAAAAATTCTGTCTAGAAAGCCAAAATTTCTCCTGAAGCTGTTCAGATGATAACAATGCACCATCAAAAAGGTCATAAATTTTCTTTAACCCTTTAACTGTCCATATATTACAACCACTGTCCATCATACCAGGAACAAAGTCCGGATTGCCTTTAATGGGGATTAATAAAGTAGTTAAATCTGATCTTCCTTCAAGCTTTCGTGTCATAAACCAGGCCTTTATAGAGTGTTGCAAATTATGGGGTTATTATCACAGAGACTTCTAACTGACTTTAAATTCTTACAGGACAAAAGGCCCAACAGTGAACAGGAGGCCTGTGACTTTTCAAGACCCAATCAAACAGAAGTAGGATCATCTTTAACCCATTCTGTTATAAACCTTAGTTGAGATGCTATTTGATACCATTTAATGTTAGGAACATCCAAACCTCCCAGTGAACTTGGAAGTTGTAATTTTACCATTTTTAACCTCGGCTTCCTTTTATTCCAGATAAAATCACTCAACCAACCATTGAGTAACTTCAAAAACTTTTTAGTTATAAACACTGGAACCATCTGTAGGGGGTAAAATAACCTAGGCAGGGTATTCATTTTGATGATAGACACTCTACCGAGTAATGATAGGGGAAGTGAACACCACCTGTTTAAGTCCTTCTTTACATTGTCTAGGAGAGGGTTTAAATTGGCTTTAAACATCTGATGGAACATAGGAGTAATCTGAATACCCAAGTACACAAAACCTGACATAGACCAGCAAAATGGAAATGATATAAGGGAGTTTGTTCTATTTCTGAGGCTTCCCATGGGCATAGCTAAAGATTTAGAGAAATTAATTTTGTAACCAGAAAAAGACCCAAAACAATTAATGATATCAACCAGTCGCGGAACAGCGGTACCAGGCTCTGCTACGTACAACAAAACGTCATCCGCATAAAGGGAAATTTTATGTTGCGTCTCCCCTACAGCTATACCCCTGACAGCTGGATCCTGTCTGATGGCTTCAGCCAAAGGTTCTACCACAAGGGAAAAAACAGCAGGGCTTAAGGGGCAGCCTTGACGTGTTGAACGATAAATTGGGAAATTATCCGATCTATAACCATTTGTTATGACTGATGCCAAAGGTTTATTATACAAAAGTTTGATCCATTTGATAAAGTTATCCCCCAGATTAAATTTTTGTAAAACTCTAAATAGATAAGGCCACTCAACTCGGTCAAAAGCTTTCTCTGCATCCAATGAGATGATTACAGTGTCATTTTCTTGTGACTGACAGAAATGAACGGTATTTAAAAGGCTCCTAATGTTGTGACCAGAGCTTCTGCCTTTGATAAAACCTGTCTGGTCCTCCTTAATGATAAAAGGCAAAACCTTCTCTAATCGCAGAGCCAGGATCTTAAATAACAGTTTAACATCTTGATTTAAAAAAGCAATAGGTCTATATCCTGAGCAATTTTCAGGACACTTGCCTTTTTTAAGAATTAGAGAGATGTCAGCTTCTCTTAATGACTGAGGTAAGCTCTCAGGGGTAAAGGAGTGTTCTATCATTTCCAAAAATGGATCCATAAGTATATCCTGAAATTCTTTGTAAAATTCACTGCTCATGCCTTCTGGCCCCAGTGCTTTACCTGATTGTAAACTGTTAATTGCTAATATAGCCTCTTCTCTAGAGATGGGAGATTTCAAATCATGTCTCTGAGTATCAGAAATAGCAGGGAGAGCTAGGCTGTCCAAGAAAGAGTCCATCTTATATGAGGCCTCTACTGTCTGGTCCGCTGTATATAGCTGAATATAAAACTGCTTAAAGGTATTATTAATATTTTTGTTGTCAAAATAACGCGTGCCATTTAGACCTACAACTGAAGGAATCAGTTGGGATTTGTTCTGATTTTTGTTAAACAAGACAAATACTTACTAGGTTTGTCTCCAAATTCATATAACCTCCGTTTTGAGAAAAGAAGAGCCCTCTTAGCTTGCTGAGTTAATAATGCATCTAGCGCAGCTTGTGTGGCGCACTTTCTCTGCAATAATATAGGATCTGATAATGATGATGAACCAAGTACTCTCTTAATCTCTTCCAGTTCCTTTTCAAGTTTAGATTGTTGTTCTTTTTGCTTTCATTTTTTTAGGTTAAATATGCTATGATTAGGCCTCTGATATAGACTTTAGATGTTTCCCATAATAAGAATGAGTCATTGGTAGATTGAAAGTTGATAGCAAAAAATATTTTTAAAATCATCTCTCAAGTAAGTAGTAAACTTTTCATCTTTTAGAAGGCATGTATCAAATCGCCATCGTCTACTCTTAACCTGGCCTAAACCTACAGATAAATCTATTAATACCGTTGCATGGTCACAAACAATAATGTTGCCTATTGTACAAGAAGACACCGATTGTACCAAGGGTTTAGAAATGAAAAAATAATCAATCCTTGTAAGACACTTATGAGGGGGGGAATAAAATGTAAATTCTTTAGCAGATGGGTGGAAAGTTCGCCATGCATCTACTAAATTCATTTCTTCACAAATAGCATAAAGAGCATCAGCCTAAGTTGTTAAAGATGTATTCCGAGGAGGGTGTCTATCAAGCAGGGGGTTAAGTAAACAATTAAAGTCTCCTCCCACTAAAGCTATTGCTGAGGAAAGCTCTGCAAATTCAGAGAAGGCCTTAACCAAGAAGCTAGGTGAATAATTTGGAGGACAATAAAGATTCATAATAGCAATCTCTTCACCATATAAAACCCCTTTAATAATCACATAGCTTCCATGTGTGTCTTTAACGCACCTCACCAGCTGAAATGGGAGATTTTTATATATTAATATAACTACACCCCTGCTGCTGGTGGTAAAAGAGGAGCTTGTTTGTTATTTAAAGGACGCCGTCCCTCACCTGGGGTTGGTGTCCTCAACATTTGTTGGCATTTACCCACACTTCTGCCTGCCCGTTTTGCCAGTTAAGTTTATTTTATTTTTCATCCTGCTTGCTTGTCTTGCCTGCCTGGTTTTTGCTTATTATTTACACCCTCGAGCTGGTCTGGGTTTGGGTCAGCTCAAAATACATATAACACTGTGAACTTTAAGTCTCGCATTTGGGCCCAGCCTTCCAACACAGACTGTATCTATCTATCTATCTATCTATCTATCTATCTATCTATCATTAGGTAACAGTTTCAAGACTATTCAGATGTTTGAGGAATAATCTTTTACATCATTTTCAGACATATAGCTACAATTTTTGCAAGTATGCACAAACAATTTTACTTACATCTGGCTCCATCTCACCCTATTCCTTGCATTTTTCTCTGTAACACAAACCCTCTCCATGTCCTCCTTCACCACATCCATGAATCTTCTCGCTGGTCGTCCTCTTTTCCTCCTGCCTGGCAGTTCCATCTTCAACCAGTATTTGCCCTCTTCCTGATTTTTTTTTTTTTATATTTTTGCATATTTGTCAGACACTTAAATGTTTCAGATCATCAAACACATTTTTATATTAGACAAAGATAACCTGAGTAAATACAAAACTGAGTTTTTAAATGATAATTTCATTTATTAAGGGGAAAAAGCTATCCAAACCCACCTGGCCCTATGTGAAAAAGTAATTGCCCCCTAAACCTAATACCTGGTTGTGCCATCCTTGGGGGCAACAACTTCAATCAAGCAGTTACAGATCAGTGGCCCTCACATCACACCTAAGGAAGACCCTGGAGAGGCTGCTCCTCACCCACCTCCGCCCTCTTGTGGGACCAGCAATGGATCCACTTCAGATTGCCTACCAGCATGGCATCGGGATGGAGGATGCAGTGATCTTCCTCCTACATCGTTCCCTGTCCCACCTGGAGAAGCCTGGGAGCACTGTGAGGATCATGTTCTTTGATTTCTCCAGTGCTTTCAACACCATCCAACCAGTGATCCTGAGGGACAAGCTGTTGTGTGCAGGGGTGGGTCAGCACCTGTCATTGTGGATCCTGGACTACCTCAGAGACTGACCACAGTTTGTGAAAACTCAGGACTGTGTGTCTGACACCATCATCTACAGTACGGGGGCCCCTAGGGAACAGTTCTGGCTCCCATCCTGTTCACCCTCTATACTGCTGACTTTTCGCACAGTGCACCTCACTGCCATCTCCAGAAGTCCTCTGACGACCCTGTGATTGTCAGCCTCATCTCTGAGGGGGATGATGTGGAGTACAGAGGACTTATCCAGGACTTCGTGGACTGGTGCCTACGGAACTGCCTCCAGATCAACGTGAGGAAAACAAAGGAACTGGTGGTGGACTGCCACAGGCAAGGACAACCCCCCACAGCACCGGTAAACATCCAGAGGACAGATATTGAGATGGTGACATCTTACAATTACCTGGGCGTTCACCTGAACAATAAACTGGACTGGACACACAACACCAACGCACTCTACAAGAAGGGGCAGCACAGGCTGTACCTCCTGAGAAGACTCAGTTCTTTTGGAGTGCAAGGAGCACTCCTGAAGACCTTCTACGATTTGGTGGATTTTAGTTATAAATGTCAAACAATGTGTTTTTAAGTCGCACCACTTATGTCTTCAACGAACATTACTGTGCTGTTCAAATAAAACATGTTTGTGTCTACAATGTGATTTTTTGGGGGGACAGCTTTATGGAAGGGGGGGACATGACCCCTGCGTCCCCCCCCCCCCCCGGGATTTACACTCCTGATAACTGTGTACATACTTTACTGCTTTGGCTAACCAGTTCTTATCTTACTATCTTATTTACTATTGCTCTGAGTGCTGTTATCCCTTTGCTGCTGCAATCTTGGAATTTCCCCATTCTGGGACTAATAAAGGCTTATCTTATCTTATCTCACCTGTGATGACTGACAATGAGTGTTTTACATCACTGTTGAGGAATTTTGGCCCAATCTTCTTTCCAGAATTTTAATTCAGGAACATTGGAGGGCTTGAACTTGAGGTTGTGAACTGATGGCCGGACATCCTCCTTTAGGATTTTCTGGTAGAGAGCAGAATTCATGGTTCCATCAGTTACGGTAAGTTGTTCAGGTCCTGAAGCAGCAAAGCAGTTTTTTTGTCTTGTCAGTCAAATATGAGATGAGCCTGTGTGTTCTTTTTGATCAGCAGTGGTTTTCATCTTGGAAATCACCCATGGATGCCATTTTTGCCCAGTCTTTCTTACTGTTGAATCATGGACGTGTCCAAACTGAGGCAAGTGAAGCCCACAGTTACTTAGATGTTGTTCTGGGTTTTGCTTCTCATCTGTTCTTGAATTTTATTTTTTACATATAGGGCTTGGTAGGTTTGGGTAGCTTTTTTCCCTTAATACATGAAATCTTCATTTAAAAACTGCATTTTACACTTACTGGGGTTATCTTTGTCTAATATTAAAATTTATTAGATGATCTGAAACATTTAAGTGTGGCAAATATTCAAAAATATAAGAAATCAGAAAGGGGGCAAATACTCTTTCACAGCACTGTCCTCCCACATGGCAAAAGCATGCAATATAGGTTAATTGGCATCAAAACTGGGGATTCTAAATTGTCCTTAGGTATGACTGTGAGACTGAATGGTTGTCTGTCTCTCTGCGTTGGCCCTGCGATGGACTGGCGATATGTCCAGGGTGTACCCTGCCTCTCACCCAAAGATAATGGGATAGGCTCCAACCCCCCCCCCCCACCCCCACCCCCGCGACCTGAAAAGGATTAAGCGGAAGAAGATGGATGGATGGATGAAACGCCCCCTCCCCCCCCATGGATCACTACCTTATTGTGGTGGGGGGTTTGTTTGCCCTAGTGATCCCAGGAGCAATGTTGCCCAGGGCAACTTGCCTCTGGTAGGGTCTCCCAAGACAAACTGGTCCTGGTTGAAAGACTAAGAGGGTTCCAATAGACTCCCATGATGAATGAAAAACCAAGGATTCAATGTACCCCGTCGGGTATGGGGTTACCAGGGTCCCACCCTGGAGCCAGGCCTGGGGGAGGGACTCGATGGCAAGCATTCGGTGGCCGGGTTTCTGCCCATGGGACCCGGCCAGGCTCAGCCCAAAGGAGTTACATGGGTCCACCCTCCAGTGGGCTCACCGCTCACCTGTGTGGATCAGGTGGCGGTCGAAAGCAGAGACCTTGGCTGTCTGATCCCCAGCTTTCTAATCTGGCTTTAGGGACGTGGAACATCACCTCTCTGGCGGGGAAGGAACCTGAGCTGGTGCACGAGGTTGAGAGATACCGGCTAGATATAGTTGGGCTCACCTCAACGCACAGCTCCGGTTCTGGAACCAGTTTCCTGGAGAGGGGCTGGAGCTTGGCCTACCCTGGAGTTGCTCCGGGTGAGAAGCGGTGAGCAAGGGTGGGTATTCTTGTTCCCCCCGCCTTGCTGCCTCAACATTGGAGTTCTTACCGGTGGATGAAAGGAGAGTTTTCCTGTGCCTTCGAGTTGGTAAACAGGTCCTGACCATCATTTGTGCCTACTCTTTTTGGAGTCTCTGACTGGGGTGCTGGAAAGTGCTCCTCTTGGAGACTCCATTGTCCTACTGGGGGACTTCAATGCGCACATGGGCAACAACAGTGAAACCTGGAGGGGCATGATTGGGAGGAACAGCTTGCCTGATCTGAACCCAAGTGGTGTTCAGTTATTGGACTTCTGTGCTAACCACAGTTTGTCCATAACAAACAACGAACATCATGTTCATGCATAATGGTATCCATATGTGCACCTGGAACCAGGACACCCTAGGTCGCAGGTTGATGATCAATTTTGTTATGGTGTCATTAGACCTGCGACCATATGTCTTGGACACTCAGGTAAAGAGACATGCAGAGCTGTCAACTGATCACAACCTGGTGGTGAGTTGGATCCGATGGCAGGGATGGACACCACTCAGACCCAGTAGACCTAAACATATAGTGAGGATGTGCTGGGAACATCTGGCTGAAGCCCCTGCCCGAGAGGTCTTCAACTCCTACCTCTGGAAGAATATTGACCACATTCCGAGGGAGTCTGGAGACATAGAGTCTGAATGGGCCATGTTCTCCACCTCCATTGTTGAACCAGCTGCTCAGAGGTGAAGCCCCAAGGTCGTTGGTGCATCTTGTGGTGGAAAACCCCAAACCAAGTAGTGGACACCAGTGGTGAGGGGGGCCATTAAGCTGAAGAAGAAGTCCTATCAAGCTTGGTTGGCTGGTGGGACTCCCGAAGCAACTAAGGTGTACCGACAGGCCAAGCGGAGTGCAGCTCGAGTGGTTGCTGAAGCAAAAACTTGGCTGTGGGAGGAGTTTGATGAGGCCATGGAACAAGACTTTCGGTTGGCCTCAAAGAGAAACTGTCCAGCAACTGAAGAGGGGGCAACAGTTCTCTGTCCACACTGTGTATGATGTGGATGGGGTGCTGCTGACTTTGACTGAAGACATCATCGGGCGGTGGAAGAAATACTTTGAGGATCTCCTCAATCCCACTGGCACGCCTTCCACAGAGGAAGCAGTGCTTGAGGACAAGGGCAATGATTTGCCCATCACAGGGGCTGAAGTCGCTGAAATGGTTAAAAAACTCTTTGGTGACTGGGCCCCGGGGGTGGATGAGATTCGCCCTGAGTATCTCAAGGCTCTGACTATTGTAGGGCTGTCATGGTTGACACACCTCTGCATTCGACCGTGTCCCTTGTGGTCTCTTGTGAGGGGTGCTGTGGCAGTATGGGGTACCGGGCTTGTTGCTACAAGCTATCCGGTCTCTATGTGACTGATCCGGTCTCTATGTTACAAGAGTTTGGTTCGTATTGCCAACACTCAGTCAAACTCATTTCCAGTGAGAGTTGGACTCCACCAGGACTGCCCTTTGTCACCGATCCTGTTCATAATTTTTATGGACAGGATTTCTAGGTGCAGCCAAGGAATGGAGGGTGTCATGTTTGGTGACCCCAGGCTCTCACCTCTGCTTGTTGCAGATGATGTCCTGTTGGCTTCATCCAGCAATGACCTACAGGTCTTACTGGGACTACTGAGTGTGAAGAATCAGCATTCCAAGTCCGAGTCCATAGTCTTCAGCTGGAAAAGGGTGGAATGTCCTCTCCGGGTTGGGGATGAGCTTCTGCCCCAAGTTGAGGACTTTAAGTATCTCAGGGTCTTATTCACAAGTGAGGGGAGAATGAGCAAGAGATTGACAGATGGATCAAAGCAGCATCTGCAGTGATGCAAATGGTGTACTGGTCTGTTGTGATGAAGAGGGAGCTGAGCTCAAAAGCAAAGTTGTCAATTTGCAGGTTAGTCTATGTTCCTCCCCTCAACTATGGTCATGAGCTTTGGGTAATGACCAAAAGAACAAGATTGTGGATATGACCAGCTGAAATGAGCTTTCTCCATAGGGTTGCTGGACTCACCTTTTGAGATCGGGTGGGGAGCTCAGTCATCCGAGAGAGGCTCAGAGTAGAACTGCTGCTCCTCCACATCGAAAGGAGCCAGTTGAGGTGGTTTGTGCATCTGATCAGGATACCTCCTGGATGCCTCCTACTTGAGGTGTTTCAGGCACATCCCACTGGGAGGAGACCCCAAGGCAGACCCAGAACACACTGGAGAAGCTATATGTCTCCCAGGTGGCCTGGGAACATCTTGGTATCCTCTCTGAAGAGCTACAGCAGGTGGCTGGGGAGAGGGAAGTCTGGGCTTCTTTGCTTGAGCTGCTGTCTCCGCGACCCGGACATCCGGAAAAGTGGTAGAAAATGGATGGACGGATGAATGCTTGTGAATTCTTTCCAGAAATGTAGCACTGAGACATTGAAATGTTTTAAACAAGACAAAGTTGGATACAGTATATCCAGCATGTTCACTGTACATGCTGCTTTGCATTATTCTCACTTTGCATGAAGGATTTCATCAGAAGATGGATCTTTTTGATGACTCACATCAAAATTACATTACAGCATCACATCCCTCATGCTGAACGACACTGACTTGAATGCTTTTATTGTTCAGTCTCTGTTTTATACTAACGCCCTTGTGTCTGCTGCAGTCGGACAGGTCATAGGACAGGCACATTGTTGCTCTGTTCTGATGACCAACTGATTAAAGGACTCATTTATACATCTTTCAGGGATTCATTTTATGTTTTGACATTTTCAATGGCATATATGTATAGTTTTAAAGACCAAAAACCATTTTTTCAGTTGGTTTTCAGCATGCTAATTAATCTTAATGACCCCCTAATCTAATTGGATAAATGTTTTGAATGAGTCACATGTAAGAAGATTTGGCTTGTTTTGCTAATTTGTAGAACTTGTTTGACATCATAATACCCAGAAAGTGTAATTCTCGATTTCTTTCAGCACTTAAAGGCAGCGTGTATTTCTTTGTGAAGTTAATGTTTTAACAGTATACACGTGACCCTTGTCTGTATTTTATCAGGTTGAAACCCTCCAAAAACACCACTTTGCACAATACAGGGGGCTTTAAAGTTCAAATTTGCTACTTTTGAATATAGCAGAATGGATTAAAGGTCCCATTAACTGCAAAAATGTGTTTTAATCTCATAAAATGTGTCCATGGGTCACATGTTGTCTCTCACTTCCGCCCTCCCAAGAGAGCAGACGCTTTTTTCTTCTTTCCTGCTGATTTTTTCCTCCCCTCCTGTTACTAGATCCCAGCTTGCTGTTGTCTGCCTGCGTCTAACTGCGACCGCCGAAAAGAAATTATGGAGTTAATAAGCTGGGCTTTGAACACAATTGACACTATTTTTTCAACAAGGAAAAGTGCTCCGGGGGAAGCTGTCTGCCCCGCTGGAACGGCTCCAGTGGGCTATCTATGTGACACGGGTAAATGGAAAATGCTGTGTCTCTCTAATCTTTCTATCGAAGATATTGAAGATTTGTTTATCTTCGTAATCTTGGTGATTGGGATAATTCTGATTGGGACGGGAATTGTCTTGGTTTACCGCAAATTGCTGAAGATGGATTCAACCTATCAAAATGCTGGCCAGGCGAGGTGCATCCAACAAATTGAGAAACTGGAGAAGACCATGATAGCGACTACTGGAGAACTGTCTCGTAAGGTGGATTACATCATGGGTTCGCTCAGGTCTTTCCACGACGAATTCAAAGCTGCGCAATGAAGGATTAATGTACTGAATCTACAGAAGAAATACAAGTCTTCTCTGTGATCAGTCCTATTTGGCATTATTATTCCCCATGAAAATTCCTCCTGGCTGTCTGCAGACTGTGTTTTTTTCAAAATCATGAGCACAAGGCCTTGGACAGCCAGCTGCAGCGCCAGATAAGACTGGGCGCCAGACAGACAAAACATCTTCTGCCAAGGGTCCTTGGGTCTCTCTTATTATCATCAACACTGCTCAACACCGCACACACATTGATTCATGAACTGATTAAAGATACTGTACACTGCTCTCTTGTGTCTTGTGAATTCTATTGTATGCTAATGCATGAGGGTTTTTTTCTGTGTAGTCAAAATTTGGCTCACATATGAGCGTTTATTCTGATTACTATGTTTTTTCTCTCTCCTATTGTGTTTTCCTCCCCCTCCTCTCCCCTCTTTACCTCCACTGTTGACAGGCGCCTTGTATGGCGACGCGTCATTGGATGCGCCTAACGTGCGCGTCTAATGTCAAGTCAAATTCCTTGTGTGTTTACTTGTAAATATACTTGGCAATAAAGCTGATTCTGATTCTGATTCTGATTCTGATTAAAATATCAAAATGTTCAATTCAAAAGGAAATACACACTATATTTATTTAGTTAAACTCTTGAAGAAATCAGCTGATTGCACTTCCTGGGTTTTGTGATGTCACAAACCTACAATCCTTGATATTTGTTCTTTAAGTTTGCAAGTTTATTTTGTTCTTTAAGTTTGTCACTGGCGCCAACAAGAAGACAAGCGACAGGAGCTGGAGGTGGCAGAGTTGAAAGGAGGGACTATAGGACCTGGGGGAAGTCAGATTATTTAGCACCTCAGACAGAGACAGTGAATAAGCATGGGAGAACAATGCCCAGGAAGTTCCTGGGCATATAGCCACAAGGAGCCAGAGACATAGGGGGTTGAAGGCAGTGTGATGTAAACGTCATGCTGTGTGATGAGAAACTTCCATGTAAATGTGTGAAGAGTGACTTGGGTTAAAGAGGAGAGAGCTTGCTGTAATATTTCATTCTGTTCTGTGCTTGAGAGATGTGAAGTGTTTAATAAACCGTCTGTCATGAATCTGCCTCTTATTTCACACACTCCACACTGGTGACCCAAGACGTATTATGGAACACGAGGAAAGAACCCCGGAGCCGGCCCGGTCGGGAAGCCCCAGCGATGCAGCAGCCATCCCAGACAACCCGGACTGGAGCCCCCAGCAACGCGTGAGCAGTTTCAGTCAAGCTACCAGACTTCTGGCAGCACAACCCGCACTCTTGGTTCCACCACACCGAGGCCCAGTTCGCCCTCTGGGGAGTAACGGCAGACGACACCAGATTCTACCATGTGGTCACAGCGCTGGACGCCCGCACAGCTCGGCAGGTAGCAAGCCTGCTCGATCAGCCGCCAGCCCGCAACAAATACGAGGCGCTCAAGGCTGCGCTTACCCGGCGCTACACGCTCTCGGACTGTGAGAGAGCGGAGAGGCTTCTGAGACGGACCGAGTTAGGAGATGGTTCGGCCGTCGACCTGATGGAGAAGATGCTGGCGTTAATGGGCACGGACGACGGGCACTTTCTGTTTGCCCACCTTTTCCTCCGGAACCTTCCAACAGAGGCGAAAGTGGTTCTGGCCAATTTGCCGTTGCTGGCCGCGCGTGACTACCGTGCACTAGCCCAGGAGGCAGACAGGATCATCCTCACCACCAGGGCAATCACAGTCAACGCGGCGGCGGCGGAGCCCAGCGAGACGACCAGAGGAGGCGAGGAGCCACCGACGGTAGCAGCAGCGGGGGCCAAGGAGCGCCAGAGAGACACGCTCTGTTTCTACCACTGCCACTTCGGAGCGAACGCGCGCAGATGTGCGCCACCGTGCCAATTCAAGTGCTCGGGAAACACCAAAGCCAGCGGTCGGTAGCAGCTGCAACCGTCAGTGAAGAGAACAAGCTGCTCTACATGACGGACGCACGCTCGGGGAGGGCTTTCCTCGTGGACACCGGAGCCCAGAAGAGCATCATCCTGCCGACCTACGCTGACCGGCTGGCAGGACCTAGCGGCCCCGGGATGTTGGCAGTAAACGGCTCGAAAATTAAGACCTTTGGTGAGAGGACACTGATCTTATCTCTACACGGCCATACATACGAGTGGACTTTTGTCGTAGCAACACTGAATTACCATATCCTGGGGGCTGATTTTCTGTGTGCACATGGTTTACTGGTTGATGTTGCTAACAGGCGCCTGGTTAATGCACTGTCCTTTGACTCTCTCCCCTGTATAGCTCGAGCGACCCAGCCAACAGCACAGGCCAACGTCACAGCTCCAGGCGGTAAGTTCCACACACTGCTCACTCAGTTCCCAGCACTCACGGTCCTGACGTTTTCGGCGGCCATCGCTAAACACGGGGTGAAGCACTTTATCACCACCACCGGGCCGCCCGTTTTTGCAAGACCTCGGCGCTTGGACGCAGCTAAACTGGCCATAGCGCGCGAGGAGTTCGCCAGCCTGGAAAGGTTGGGCATCGTCAGGCGCTCAAACAGCCCATGGGCATCCCCGCTACACATGGTCCCTAAGGCTGAGGGATCGTGGCGACCGTGCAGTGATTTCCGCAGGTTGAACAACGTCACAGCGCACGACCGCCACCCGATTCCCCACATACAGGATTTTTCCGTTCACCTCGCCGGAGCACGCATTTTTTCCAAATTAGACCTGGTCCGCGGTTACCACCAAGTCCCAGTGCGCACGGAGGACGTACCCAAAACAGCGGTAATAACTCCGTTCGGTTTATTCGAGTTCCTGCGCATGCCATTCGGGTTAAAAGACGCGGCACAGACGTTCCAGCGCAGGATGGATGCAGTGCTGCGCAATCTCCCGTTCGTGTTCGTCTACCTGGACGATATCCTGGTAGCCAGTGCATCCGAAGATGAACACGAAACCCACCTCAGGACGGTTTTCCGGAGGTTGGAGGAGCACGGGTTAATAATCAACCCGGCGAAATGCCAGTTCGGCGTGACGGAGATTGATTTTTTGGGGCACCGCGTCTATCCGGAAGGAGCGATCCTGTTGCCCGACAAAGTGCGCGCCGTGGCAGATTTTCCCCGGCCTCAGACGGTCAGGGCGCTGCAGGAATTTTTGGGGATGGTGAACTTTTATAACCGTTTTCTTCCCCGCGCGGTGCAGCTCATGTAACCATTGTACGCCGCGCTCAAGAGACAGAAACCCGCGGATGGGGTCGAATGGACCCCGGAGCGAGAGCGGGCATTCTCGGAGGTTAAAGCAGCCCTGGCAAACACCGCACTGTTGGCGCATCCGGACCCGGCGGCCCGGATAGCGCTTCAGACGTGGCCATAGGGGCTGTCGTAGAGCAGCGCGTTGCCGGGGCTTGGCAGCTTTTTTCAGCAGAACTTTGCGCAACAGCAAACGTAAATACAGTGCGTTCGACAGGGAGTTACTAGCCCTCCACCTGGCCATACACCACTTCCAGTTCTGGCTGGAAGGGCGTAGCTGCACCGCGTTCGTGGACCATAAGCCACTAACGTTCGCGATGACCAAGGTTTCAGAACCGGGGTCGGGCCGGCAGCAAAGACAGCTGGCCGCGATCTCAGAGTCTACTACCGATATTCAGCATGTGTTGGGTAAACTGAATGTGGTGGCGGACTGCCTCTCGCGCGCCGTGGTGGCCCCGGTCTACGAGGGGATAGATATAAGCAGCCATGGCCATGGAGCAGATTAGCGATGCAGACGTGCGCGCGCTCCAGTCTGGACCAACAGGGTTAAGGCTGGAGAGCAGGGTGCTGCAAGAGGGCATGCCCCCCCTAATCTGCGATGTCTCCACGGGACGCCCGCGTCCGGTGGTCCCGGTCGCGTGGCGCCGCCGGATGTTTGAGTCAGTTCACACTCGGGCGCACCCAGGAGTGCGCGCGTCGGTCAAAATGGTGGGAGAGAAGTTTGTGTGGCCGAGCCTACGCAAACAAGTAAAAGAGTGGGCTGCAGCCTGTGTGGCGTGCCAATGAGCCAAGGTACACAGACACACAAAGGCTCCCTTGGAGCCGTTTCGGGTACCGGCTAAGAGGTTCGACCATGTTCACGTGGACCTCGTGGGCCCCCTCCCGCCATCACAGGGGTGCACGCACCTCCTGACAGTGATGGACCGCACCACGCGCTGGCCAGAAGCAGTCCCGCTGGCGGCAACCACGTCCGCAGATGTAGCACGCGCTTTTTTAACAGCATGGGTGGCGCGTTTTGGAGTCCTGTCAGACATTACGTCCGACAGGGGCCCTCAATTTGTTTCCGAACTCTGGTCCGCGATGGCCCACAGCCTGGGGGTTGCAATTCATCACACAACCGCATACAACCCACAGGCCAACGGGTTATGCGAGCGTTTTCATAGATCACTGAAAGCAGCACTCAGGGCTTCACTGACGGATGCAAATTGGGTGGACAGGTTGCTGTGGATTTTATTGGGGTTGCGCTCTGCGCCAAAACAGGATTTGGAAGCTTCCCTGGCAGAGCTTGTTTTTGCGCAGCCCCTACGGCTGCCTGGGGAATTTCTGCCAGATAATCCCGCGCCGGACAGCTCCCCGTCTCAGCTTTTGCAGCATAGCGCAAACACAGGCACGCTGCCGGGCCCGGCCCACCACTGTTTTCCACGTGTTTTTGTACCTAAAACTTTGAAGAACGCGGAGTTCGTGTTCGTCAGACACAACGTCCACCGCCCTCCATTGCGCCCACCCTATGATGGACCGTTCAGAGTGTTGGAAACAGGGGATAAGCACTTTTTGCTAGACTTGGGGGGTAGACGGGAGAAAATTGGCATAGACAGACTTAAACTCGCCTTTGTAGTGGTGGACGAGCAAGTGCTGTTGGCTAGGGCCCCTCGGCGTGGAAGACCCCCACGGAGAGCTCCCCAGGGAAACGATTCGCCAGAGCAGCCACACAGACAGAGCGAAGTTCCCCCACCCTCGCCACAGCTCACCCGCAGTCAGACACACTCCCAGCAGCCCCCCACCGGCACAGCAGCGCCACGGAGGCAGTTAACCCCAGTTACAGCAAATATGGGAGGAGACTGAAGCAAAAACAGCGTGTGGACTGATGTTCTGTCTTAAGATGCTGGGGGGGGGGCGGGGGCGGTATAGGACCTGGGGGAAGTCAGATTATTTAGCACCTCAGACAGAGACAGTGAATAAGCATGGGAGAACAATGCCCAGGGAGTTCCTGGGCATATAGCCACAAGGAGCCAGAGACTTAGGGGGTTGAAGGCAGTGTAATGTAAATATCATGCTGTGTGATGAGAAACTTCCATGTAAATGTGTGAAGAGTGACTTGGGTTAAAGAGGAGAGAGCTTGCTGTAATGTTTCATTCTGTTCTGTGCTTAAGAGATGTGAAGTGTGTAATAAACCGTCTGTCATGAATCTGCCTCTTATTTCACACACGCCACAGGACAAGATTAGAAATGAGTATATCAAAGGGACAGCTCAGGTTGAGCAGTGTGGAGACAAAGTAAGAGAGGCAAGGCTGAGATGGTTTGGACATGTGCAGAGGAGGGATAGTGGATATACTGGACAAAAGATGTTGAAGATGGAGTTGCCAGGCAGGAGGAAAAGAGGAAGACCACAGAGAAGATTCATGGATGTAGTGAAGGAGGACAAGGAGAGGGTTGGTATTACTGAGGAAGATGCAAGGGATAGGGTGAGATGGAGGCAGATGATCCGCTGTGGCAACCCTTAAAGGGAGCATCTGAAAGAGGAAGAAGTTTGCAAATCAAACAGACTATGGCTGCTTTTTTTACTTTCACTGGCTATGTGAAAAAAAATAGTGCTGGGAATATTAACACATTAATGCAATTAATTATAGTACTCAAATTAACATTTTTTAAAATTAACGCCCCCATGACACTTCCTATTAAAGCGGAACCTGAAACATGGAACAGCTGTTCTGCCCGGACTGTTATGATACCGAGCATGGGTCACCATCATGCTTGGGTCTCTTGGGTTCTGGTGATTTTCTTCTATGTCTTTGTTGTTGTTTTCATTCATGATGGTTTGTGCTTTTATTTTGACAGCTCCATTATGTTTCCTGCTGTCAAATTTGTTGGTGGGTTGTCCCAGCTGTTTTTGTTTTCCCTGATTGTGTTCTCACTCATGCATCCACAGCTGTTCCACATTTTGTTTTTTTCCCCAGCTGTCTATTTAAGGTCGCTCACATGGTTCATTCCTCGCAGCGACCTTCCCTGTGCTTAGACAGGAATCCCATTTTGTTCCTGTATATTCCTGCTCTATTCTCAGCCTGTTAACCTGTAAGTTACCCTTCATGGTTATTTTGTGTCTTTGTAAATTACACTTCATGGTTAATATTTGTGTTTATTATTATTATTAAATGTGCAAACTCTCAGCAGGTGATTGGTGCCTTATTTCTGCCCTGAAAGGGCCAATTAAGACAGAAGGTCGCTGCCAGTAGGTGCCAGCGGCTGTGAGTTTGCCTTTTTTTCCTTTTTCCACTGTTTTATTTTTCCCCCTTTCTGGGTGCCCGCTTGCTGGGATGGTATCGTTTGGGAGGGGGTACCCTATGAGCCTGGGGTTTGAGCTTTGTCAGGCCCTTATGGAGATTGATGACCTTCTAGCCATAGTTCTTCAATATTCCACCCTGAAAGACACTTTGTGGTACCTGGACTTTGCGGAGGCGACTGTGCTGCGTCATCCTCGCCTCTTGGAGCATGCTGAGGGAAGGGAGAGGATATCCCTAATGTTGGCTCTGCAACAGGAGAACCGTGAGTTGGAGAAGAATTCCACCAGGAGGCCTAGATCAGCGCCAACGGGGAGGCATTCCCGGCCCTCGGTCCAATCAGTTCCTCGCCAAGCTCCAGCTCCGGCTCCAGTTCCCGCTCCACCAGCCCGTAGACGCCACTTCCTGGTGCAGACCTCCACTCCTCCCTGTGACATGGCCGAACCGAAGCAGATGAAGGAGAGTCACCAGGTGAAGATGCTGCAAACCTCCCACCATTACCCAGCTACAGGCCGCCGGAGGAACTCCTCCATCTCTTAGCCAGCAGTTTCATTATCACCATGTCAAAAAGTACTAGAGCAGCTTCAGCTTCTAGGTTTTTCTCGCCGGCTGTCTCATCAGCTCCCTCTTCCTGGGTCGTCGCAGCTGTTCCCCCCTTCTCCACGGCACTTCCTCTCACTGCTGAGAGCCCGGCTGTTTCTTCCTCGGCTCCGCCCATCACCGTGTCTGCAGGGGTGGCTCCTCCGTGTTCTCCAGAAGGGCCCATTACCACCGCAGTCACAGAGAGGGAAGATACTGGGCCTGCTGCAGCAGAAACCACCATGCCCTGGGAAAACAGGCAAGTGCTTTTTCACTCTTTATCACCATCATATGAAATACCTTGCCTGATTCCCGGGAGTGAGGCTCAGTCACTGCAGTCCACTGAGTCCTCACCACCTGCTGCAGCCACAAAGACTTCACCTGCTCTCTCTGTTTCCCCCAATGCCCCCTGAGTGTCCGCTGGTTCCGGGATTAAGCCGCCGGAGAGAGGAGGAGCCTACGGCCCTGGAAAACCTAGTTTCAGCCCTGCAGCCATGGTTCGGACGGAGGAAGAGGGCTGACTGCAATCCAGAGCCTGCGCCAACAAAGAAAGGTCCCCAGGCTTCAACTGTGCAGGATTCAGCACCAACAGGGAGCGGATCTCCTGTTCCCACACCGGGCGAGCCACCTGCGTGGGTCACATCGCCGGGGGGTTCCGGGACAGCATTGTCCATCATGCCTGCTGCTGGGGCCACCACAGCAAAGTCCAAGCTGGACCTCCAGAGGACCAGGCCCGAGACATCGTCATCTGGATCGACGGCGTCTTGGACAGTGGTGGAGCTTGAGCTCAGGCAAGTACTCTCCTTTGTTTTTGTTGTTTCTGTATTGGAGAGATCTTGCCTGGCTCTTGGTGGGGAGAGCCGGGTGCAGCCGTCAGCTGCGCCTGAGCTCGCCACGCCGGATTCCACTGCCGGCGGTGACCCTGACATTGTTCCTTTTCCTCTTCTATCTGAGCTTTCCCCCAGGGTCACCGAGGGTCATCCAGCTACGCCAGAGGTCTCTGTGAGTTCGGGCCTGCCGCCTGAGGTCTTCGTGGGTCCAGCCCCTCCGGCCGAGGTCGTCATGGAGGCTCCGCCCCAGCCCAGGACCTCAGAGGGTGCAGCTCCTCCTCATTCTGGGTCTCCGTGGGTGCTATGTCCCAGTCAGGGACCGTCGTGGGTGCTGCGTCCCAGCTTGAATCCAACATGGATGCTGTGCCCCAGTGTATGCCCACTGTGGCCACTACGCTTCAGCCCGGGGGCCACCGAGGGTGCAGCTCTGTCCCAGTCTGGGTCCACCGAGGGTGCAGCTCTGTCCCAGTCCGGGTCCACCAAGGGTGCTGCTATACTTCAGTCCAAGTCCTCCGAAGGTGCTGCTATGCCTCAGTCCGGGTCCTCCGAGGGTGCCGCTACGCCTCAGTCCGGGGCCACCGGGGGTGCTGCTTCACTCCAGTCCGGGGCCACCGAGGGTTCCACTTCACCCCAGTCTGGGGTCACCAGGGGTGCTGCGCCGATCCCCAAGGCTGCTGTGGGTCCTCTGTCTGCATCTGGTTCCATTGTGGTTTGTCCTCCACCATCTCCTTCACCGGGTGGCCATCTCCTGATTGTAGGGGTCTGCAGTAAGCATGGATTCCAACTGTGGCCTCCGGGGGGAGGTGAGTGGTGCTCCATGACTCGTTGGCCCAGAGATGCAGGGAGGCTGCCTGACGAACTCTCTCGCTTGTTTGGGTGGATTCTGAACTCTGGAAGACCACCCAATGGACGCTCTCATCCATTTTGGTGGCTCTGGAGACCTGGTAGGCCACCTGACCTTTTCCACTTGATGGTCGGGTGGAGCTGGGACTCTGGTAGGCCACCTGAACTGTTTCCTCGGTCACTCAGTTTCTCAAGGGTTTCCTTGCACCTTATTTGATCAGTGTTGTGGGTTTTGTTTTGTTTGTTTTTGTGTCTCTCCCTCCAGGCCTGGATCCCCACACCACCCTCCCAGGGTCTGTTTTTTGGGTTATTCCTGTTGGGGGAAGTGGGGGTGTACTTTCGGTCCTTTTTTGATCTTACGTCAGGGTGTGTGGGGTCCAACCCTTAAGGGAGGGGCACTGCTATGATTCCAAGTACAGTTCACTATCATGCTCGGGTCTCCCGGGTTCTGTTGATTTTCTGTCTATGTATTTGTTGTTGTTTTCATTCATGATGGTTTGTGCTTTTATTTTGACAGTGCCGTTATGTTTTCTGCTGTTAAATTTGTTTGCGGGTTATCCCAGCTGTTTTTGTTCTCCCTGATTGTGTCCTCACTCATGCATCCACAGCTGTTCCACATTTTGGTTTTTCCCCAGCTGTCTATTTAAGGTCGCTCATGTGGTTCATTCCTCGCAGCGACCTTCCCTGTGCTTAGACAGGAATCCCATTTTGTTCCTGTTTATTCCAGCTCTATTCTCAGCCTCGCCTGTTAACCTGTAAGTTATCCTTCGTGGTTATTTTGTGTTTTTGTAAATTATGCTTCATGGTTAATATTTGTGTTTATTATTATTATTAAATATGCAAACTCTCAGCAAGCGATTAACACCTTATTTCTGCCCTGAAAGGGCCAATTATGACACGGACAGTCTTTGTTGTGGCACACAATAGAGTCTGCACACAAACTCCTCATTTTATTTAAATGTGGGTGTTCAAATCAGTATCATTGTCATTATTTGTGTACATTTAGACGGTATATTACATTTAATTAGACACTCAAACAAGTGACTATGGAAAATGAATTTTTACGAGCGGCTTCCTAACTGGAAGTTAGTGCAAGGCTAGTCACAGCAGACCAATTGTTTGCTTTTTTTCTGTTGGAAATTGTTTGCTTTTAAAATTGCCTGTGGGTGTGAATAAAATGCTAGAGATAGATAAAGCGACATCAACTCAAATCACTCCCATGGACCACTTTTTGTTTACATAAGTGGTGGATCATGGAGTGCAAAGCAGTTCCCAGAAGTCAGCAACAAGCACTAGCATCACCATGGAGTTTCAGTGGAATGGACCAACTCTGAGCTACTTTTAAGGGGTAAGATGTTTAAAGTTACGATTTTACATTGGAATCAAATGGGCATGAGTAGTTAAGTATAGTTTTTGAATATTTCCCACTGGATTAGTAAATTTAGCCAACATGAATAAATAAAATACTAGGCTAGGATACTGTGTAGTTAAAAACACTACATCAGTGTTGTCAGCTCTCACTCTTTGGGAGTGAGTCTCACTCTTTTAGCCTCTGTCTTGCACCCCAACCCTTAGTTCTCACTCCAAAATAAGGAAAATATTGCCAGTAACATGTTGACTTCCTTCAGATTTTTACACAAGCACTCTCAAGGCCGTGCTAACAAGGTATGGTCAAGGCTGGTTGCCATGGCAAGCAGACTGAGCATGTTCTAAAACTTTTTCAGTGGTAAAGAAGTGTATTATGGCTGTGTTGTTAGACATGTATATGTTGGACACTGCATATATGATTTAACCTCACGATGAAGGAGAGCCACAGAGCTGCAGTCCCCTGCGGTGCGGAGCCGCAGAGCCTGGACCCCCTGCGGAGGACAGGGGACAGAAGACTTCCTGACCGCTGAGGCTCGAGAGGAGAGAAGGGGGAGTTATGTAAATAAAAGGTTAATGAATGTGAATAAAGGGATTTTGGTAGAGATGTGTGATTTCCCCTGCGAGGGAAATGGTTTGATGTGAGAATGTTTAAAAGGGAGAACTTTGGTGTGTTCACCCTCTTTGTTCGCTGCTCAGGAATGAGAGCAGACAGTGGGATGATTACTTGAAATAAACTGGAATTAAATGCAATTCTGTTTCGTTATTCAAGTCTCCCCACATTGGTGACTGACGACATTGAGAATGAACGAAGAAGGTCTCAGGGTCCCAGACTCACAGCGCTCAGAGCTGGCGAGCGCAGTGGCCGTTAAGCTGCCTGATTTCTGGCAGGATAACCCACGGTCGTGGTTTCTTCAAGCAGAGTCGCAGTTCGCGCTCGCAGGAGTAACGGTGGATGACACTAAGTTCCACCATGTCATCGCTAAACTGGACAACAGCACAGCTCGGTGCGTGCAGAGCTTGGTGGAGCAGCCACCCGCGACCGACAGGTACGGCAAGCTGAAATCCACCCTCATCAAGTTTTTCACCCCCTCGGCCGAAGTGAGGGAGAGGAGGATCCTGTCTTTGCTAGACCAAGGAGGACACAGGCCGAGCGCCCTGATGGAGGAGATGATACAGCTGAGAGGGTTGGACAACGATGATTTCATTTTTCAGTTCATCTTCCTCTCCAACCTCCCGACGCATGCGAGAAGCACGCTGGCCGGCAAAAAGTGTCACACCCTGGAGGAGTTCCGGGAGCTGGCCCAGGACGCAGATGGGATCCTGGACGCCTGCGGCGGGCAAGCAACCACAGCGGCGACCCGAGACAGCGGGGAGCCAGAGGCAGCAGACCCAGACTGGCCGACGACGGCGGCAGCACGGCCGCGACGAGGTGGAGCCAATGGTCCGGCGGCAGAGGCGCGGACACGACACAGCGGAGGAGAAGATCTCTGCTTTTACCATCGGAGGTTCGCAGAGAAGGCACACAGGTGTGTGCCGCCCTGCGACTTCAGGAGTTCGGGAAACGGCAAGACCGGGGGTCGCTAGCAGCTTCGACCCTCGGAGAACGCAGCAAGCTGCTCTACATCACGGATGCGCGCTCCGGACGAGAGTTCCTCATCGACACCGGAGCACAAGTGAGCTTCATCACCCCAACATACGCGGACCGGGTGGCTGGACCCCACGGTAGCGGAGCTACGGCGGCAAATGGCTCGAACATCAACACCTACGGGAGAAGGACCTTGCCTTTGTGCTTACATGGCCGCACATATGAATGGACTTTTGTAATAGCGGCGCTGAGTTTCAACATGTTGGGCGCGGATTTTTTGTGTTCACACAATCTGTTAGTTGATCTTGCTAATAGACGGCTGGTAAATGCACTCTCTTTTTACTCTCTCCCCTGTTCAGCTCGAGTGTCCCCGCCACCAGTACAGACCCACGTCGCTACAGCAGGTGGTAAGTTTCACACACTCCTCACCCAATTTCCAGCGCTCACTGTGCCCACTTTTTCAGCGACGGTCGCGAAGCACGGGGTGAAACACTTTATCCCCACATCTGGTCCTCCCGTGTTTGCAAAAGCTCGGCGCTTGGATGCAGTTAAGCTCGCCATTGCGCGCGAGGAGTTCGCCAGCCTGGAGAGGCTAGGCATCGTTCGTAGGTCGAAGAGCCCGTGGGCTTTGCCGCTGCACATGGTACCGAAAGCCGATGGCTCCTGGAGACCGTGCGGGGATTACCGCAGGCTAAACAACGCTACGGCGCACGATCGTTATCCCATCCCGCACATTCAGGATTTTTCGGTGCACCTGGTGGGGGCGCGCATTTTTTCAAAGATTGATCTGGTTCGCGGCTATCACCAAGTCCCAGTCCAACCGGAGGACATTCCTAAAACAGCGGTAATAACCCCGTTTGGACTTTTCGAATTTTTACGCATGCCGTTTGGTCTCAAAGGGGCGGCGCAAACATTTCAGCGGATGATGGATGCCGTGTTATGCGATCTCCCTTTCGTGTTTGTGTACCTCGACGACATTTTGGTCGCGAGTACTTCAGAGGACGAACACGAAACGCACCTCACAGCAGTTTTTAGGAGGCTGGGAGAGCACGGCTTAATAGTTAACCCAGCCAAGTGCCAGTTCGGCGTCGAGCGGATCGATTTTTTGGGTCACCGCATCTCCCCGGAGGGAGCGGTTCCGTTACCAGATAAAGTACGCGCGGTAGCGGATTTTCCCCGTCCACAAACGGTCAAATCACTACAGGAATTCTTGGGGATGGTGAATTTTTATAACCGATTCCTGCCCCACGCAGCTCAAATCATGCAACCGTTATATGCCGCGCTCAAAAAACAAAAACCGACCCAGGCGGTCGAATGGTCCCCGGAGCGGGAGCGCGCGTTCACAGAGGTTAAAAAAGCCTTGGCTGACGCTGCGCTCCTGGCCCACCCAGACCCTGCAGCATGTATCGCGCTGACGACAGACGCTTCAGATTTAGCCATAGGGGCCGTTATCGAGCAACAGGTAGCCGGAGTTTGGCAGCCTTTGGCTTTGTTTAGCAAATCTTTAAGCGCGGCTGAACGAAAATACAGCACGTTCGACAGAGAACTGTTGGCGCTGCATTTGGCTATTCGTCATTTCCAGTTCTGGCTGGAAGGACGGTTTGGTAGAGATGTGTGATTTCCCCTGCGAGGGAAATGGTTTGATGTGAGAATGTTTAAAAGGGAGAACTTTGGTGTGTTCACCCTCTTTGTTCGCTGCTCAGGAATGAGAGCAGACAGTGGGATGATTACTTGAAATAAACTGGAATTAAATGCAATTCTGTTTCGTTATTCAAGTCTCCCCACATGTATGTATATTGTGAGTATGCATGCTCACTCCACCCCTACTCCTCAGTTTCAACTGTGATTAGTCACAGTTAACTAATTAATAAACTGAAACTTTTTAATTGTGATTAATTTTGGAAAATGCGTGCAATTAATTAGTTTACATTTTTTAACAGCAGTTCCCAGCATTAGAAAAAAACTTTACCCAATCAGATTCAGGGGTTCAGAGTCTGAGCAGGCTGAAAAAACAATAGAGCTTTGCAGATGGCTTTCCTATTTTTTTGACAAATATTTTTATTGAGTTGTCCACGTTTATAGAACAGACATGAGCCACAAGACACATTGCACACAAATAGTTAGTAATAATGGGTTAAAAAAAGGGGGGGTGGTAGCGGCGGGGAATAAGTAAATCACATCAGTTACAAGGGGTCAATTAATGTAGTTTTCCTAGACAAGTTTCAATGTAATCTCGGAACAGTTGCCAGATTTTGTTAAACTTGTTCATTGAGCTTTGGATCGTGTACCTAAGCTGTTCTACTTTGAGATGTGATATTAAGTCTTCAATCCAGTGTTTGTGAAAGGGGGGTAGAGTCTTTTTCCAGGAGAACAGGATGAGTCTCCGAGGGAGGAGTGTGGTAAAGGCAACGATTGTGGCATGAGTAGCTGACAGTTTGTAGTCCTCTGGAACCACACCAAACAACACTGTTGCAGGATTTGAAAGGATTCGTATGTTCCACACTCCAGCTAGGGTGCCAAAGACTCCCTCCCAAAAGTCCTCTAACTTCAGACAAGCCCAAAACATATGGCTTAGGTTGCTTGGATCGCGCTTACACCGTCGACATCTTTCGTCCGTTCCTGGATAGAGCTTAGAAAGCCTGCTATTCGACAGGTGAAGTCTATGAAGTACTTTGAACTGTATGAGGCTGTGTCTAATGCATATTGATGAAGTGTGTACCAATCTGACTGCTTCCTGCCAGGTCTCCTCAGACAGATCTAACCCCAATTTGGCTGACCATTTTTGTTTAATGCAGTCTACAGAGGGTGATGCTACTGTTTGTATCACTTTGTACATCTCAGATATGGCCCCTCTCTGTGTGGGGTCGACATTCAAACAATCCTCCATCCAGCTCCTCTGTGGCATTTGGAGAGATGGGGCAAAATGTTTTTTAACAAAATGTTGCATTTGTAAATATCTAAAAAAAAAAGTGATTGTGAAATATCAAATCTCTTTTAGCTGCTGAAATGACATGAACGCACCCTCTCTGAATAGGTCAAATAGGTTCATTTTGTCTTCTTTTAATTATTTATCTTTTGTTCATATAAAAGACAAAAAATAAAATAGAAAGATGTCTTTACCTTCTTTACATGTTTCAACTGCACTGCAGCCTTCGTCAGAAGAATCAGCTGAACTCTCTGAATAGATCTCTGATAGATCTTACTCCTCTCCTAACTCAAAAGTGAAAGGAAGAGTGAATAAAAGATGGCAGAAATAATGCATTTGCCGAGATGGGGGCCATAAGATGACCCTGCTTGTGTTTGAAATATATTCTGAACTGATTCCATATCCTGAGTGATCCATGTTTTACCAGGTTATATGTAATAGCTTCCTAGCCACTGGCAGAGGGGCACAGATCAATGAACTCACTGTTATGGGGTTGTAGGAATGTTGCTCCATGGAGGCCCATAGGGGAACAAGCTCCTCTTCAGGGTCCTGCATCCAGAAATTCAACTTTGATTTCAACTGTAATTTCCCAGTTTTGGATCAATAAAGTATATCTATCTATCTTTGAGATGTTAGCTGGCCAATAGTAGTACTGTACATGTAATTTGGCATGGCTAACCCACCTTCCTCCCTCTATCTCTCCAAAAATTATTTTCTGATGCGTGGTATTTTTTTATTCCAAATAAACATAGCTGCTGCTTTATCCAAATCCTTAAAGAATGATTTTCCAATAAACACTGGAATGGTCTGAAAAAGGAATAGCAATTTTGGACATATGACCGGACAGGAGGTCTTCAACTCCCACCTCCGGAAGAATTTCAACCACATTCCGAGGGAGTCTGGAGACAGAGTCTGAATGGGCCATGTTCTCCACCTCCATTGTTGAAGCGGTTGCCCAGAGCTGCGGCCGCAAGGTCGTCGGGGCATCTCGTGGTGGCAACCCCCAAACCAAGTGGTGGACACCAGTGGTGAGGGGGGCCATTAAACTGAAGAAGGAGTCCTATCAAGCTTGGTTGGCTTGTGGGACTCCCCAAGCAGCTGAGGTGTACCGGCAGGCCAAGCTGAGTGCAGCTCGGGTGGTTGCTGAGGCAAAAACCTGGGTATGGGAGGAGTTCGGTAAGGCCATGGAACAAGACTTTCGGTCAGCCTCGAAGAGATTCTGGCAAACTGTCCGGCAGCTCAGGAGGGGGAAGCAGCTCCTTGTCCACACTGTGTATGGCGCGGATGGGGCGCTGTTGACTTCGACTGGGGATACTGTCGGGCGGTGGAAGGAATACTTCGAGGATCTCCTCAATCCCACTGATACGCCTTCCACAGAGGAAGCAGGGCTTGTGGACGAGGGGGGTGACTCACCAATCACAGGGGCTGAGGCGGCCAAGGTGGTTAAAAATCTCTTTGGTGGCTGGGCCCCAGGGGTGGACGAGATTCGCCCTGAGTACCTCAAGGCCCTGGATATTGTAGGGCTGTCATGGTTGACACGCCTCTGCAACATTGCGTGGAGGTTGGGGGCAGTGCCTTTGGCATGGCAAACCAGGGTGGTGGTTCCTCTCTTCAAAAAAGGGGAATGGAGGGTGTGCTCCAACTTTAGAGGGGTCACACTCCTCAGCCTCCCTGGGAAGGTCTACGCCAAGGTACTGGAGAGGAGAGTCCGGCCATTGGTCGAACCTCGGATTCAGGGGGAGCAATGTGGTTTTTGTCCTGGCTGTGGCACATCGGACCAGCTCTTTACCCTCTCGAGAATCCTCGAGGGTTCGTAGGAGTTTTCCCAACCAGTTTACATGTGTTTTGTGGACTTGGAGAAGGCATTTGACAGTGTCCCTCATGGTTTTCTGTGGGGGGTGCTTCAAGAGTATGGGGTATCGGGCTGGTTGTTACAAGCTATTCGGTCTCTGTATGATCATTGTGAGAGTTTGGTTCGTATTGCCAACACTCGATCGGACTCATTCCCAGTGAGAGTTGGACTCCGCCAGGGCTGCCCTTTGTCACCGATCCTGTTCATAATTTTTATGGACAGGATTTCTAGGCACAGCCAGAGAATGGAGGATGTCATGCTTGGTGACCACAGGATCTCATCTCTGTTGTTTGCAGATGATGTTGTCCTGCTGGCTTCATCCAGCAATGACCTCCAGTTCTTACTGCGACAGTTTGCCGCTGAGTGTGAAGTGGCTGGGATGAGAATCAGTACCTCCAAGTCCGAGTCTATGGTCCTCAGCTGGAAAAAGGTGGATTGTCCTCTCGGGGTTGGGGACAGGCTCCTGCTCCAAGTGGAGGAGTTTAAGTATCTTGGGGTCTTATTCACGAGTGAGGGGAGAATGGAGCGAGAGATTGACAGACGGCTCGGAGCAGCATCTGCAGTGATGTGGATGTTGTACCGGTCTGTTGTGGTGAAGAGGGAGCTAAGCTCTAAGGCAAAGCTGTCGATTTACCAGTCAATCTACGTTCCTACCCTCACCTATGGTCACGAGCTTTGGGTCATGACCGAAAGAACGAGATTGCGGATACAAACAGCTGATATGAGCTTTCTTCATAGGATTGCTGGACTCACCCTTAGAGATAGGGTGAGGAGCTCAGTCATCTGGGAGAGGCTCAGAGTAGAACCACTGCTCCTACACATTGAAAGGAGCCAGTTGAGGTGGTATGGGCATCTGATCAGGATGCCTCCTGGACACCTCCCACATGAGGTGTTTCGGGCACGTCCCTCTGGTAGGAGACACCGGGGAAGACCCAGGACTCGCTGGAGAGACTATATCTCCCAGCTGGTCTGGGAACGCCTTGGTATCCTCTCTGAAGAGCTGGAGCAGGTGGCTGGGGTGAGGGAAGTCTGGGCTTCTCTGCTTGATCTGCTGCCTCCGCAACCCGGACCTCCGGAAAAGTGGTAGAAGATGGATAGATGGATGGATGGATGGAAGTATAACCATCTTAACAGAATTTATGTGACTAGCTATGGATAAAGGGAGTGTTGACCACCGTTCCATATCTTTTTTTAGCCTGCCTGAAAGCTGGCTCAAAATTGCACTTGAACAGGTCATTGTGTTATTTAGTTACTGTTACCCCAAGGTAAGTAAGTTTACTGTTGCATATTGTTAATGGGAATAAGCCAAGTGACATTTGGCTGGCACTATTATTAATAGGAAAAATTAAACTTTTTTCACATTTATTTTATATCCAGAAATAAGGCCAAATTCAGTGATAATTCTTAGGGCGTTTGAAATGGAACAGCAGGGGTCGGACAGAAGAATATTGAATATTGAATATTGAAGAGCAGGGGGGACAGGAGGCAACCCTGTCTCGTCCCCCTGTGTAAGGAAAACAACTCAGATAATTTATTGTTTGTACGGACTGAGGCCAGTGGATTTTTGTATAGGATGCTTAGACAAGAACTAAAAGAAGGTCCAAATCCAAAGCTATGAAGCACAGCAAGCAGATAGTTATGCTCCACCAGATTAAATGCTTTGTATGCGTCTAGAGATGTAATAACCTCTGGGCTATCCTCACTACTTGGGAGGTAAATTACAGTACATTGTATACTCAGAGCAAATTGCCATATAGCTGCTGGCCCTTAATGAACCCTGTCTGATAATGATGTATAATTCCCCCCGAGCACCCGCTCCAATCTGTCTGCTAGTGCCCTTGTCAAGATTTTATAGTCACAGCAAAGCAAACTAACAGGGCAATAGGATTCGCATTGCAGTGGGTCCTTGCCTTTTTTAAGAAGTAGTGATATTGTAGCCCATGTCATAATTTGAGGGAGTGATTTGTTTTTAAAAGATTCCTCAAACACATTACATAAGAGAGGGAGCAGTTTGTGTGAGAAGGCTCAGTAGAATTCCACCTGGAAGACATCAGGTCCCAGATTTCTTTTTTTTTTTTTAACTGCTTGCTCGAGTTCAGATAATCGTAAAGCTCCCTCTATGCTGTCCCTATCAGAATCTGCTAACACTGGGAGTTCCAATGTCTTCAAAATTTTTTCTATCACAGCTGCATCACAATGTTGAGAGGAATAAACTTCTTTATAAAATGTTGTAAATATGTTCTTTATTCCTACTTGGTCAATAATAATACTGCCATTTGACATAATTCTGGACCCAGGGGACAAAACACAGACTCGAGTGAAGTACAATTATCCTTTTATTGTTAACCGTGTCTGTGTGTGAGTGTGTATATGTACAATGTGTGTTGTGTGCAGTGCGGGACTCGTGTTGGGGACAGAGCAGGACACCGTTCAGCCTGGCAACCCTATAATGACAAAGCAGAGATATTAGCTTAGCCAGGGAAACAGCGTCTGCCTCTGTGCGGGGAAGTGAGCGAGAAGCCCTGTGGAGATGGTGGAAGCTGAACCGCTACCGGGGAGAGAGGAATCCGCCGCCAGGGAGATCCACCTGTGCACAGGGGAGAATGACTGACAAAGGTGAGTCAATTGTTGCTTACGTGAAGCGAGGAGATGGTCTGGGAATCAGACAATGAGCCAGAACGTGGCTGCTGACGTGAGACGTGTCTTGTGGAGTTTGACAGACGGCTCCATGCTGAGTCACAGGCAGGTCTGGCTTTTAAAGCCCGCTGGCGATTGGCAGCAGGTGTGCGTGCAGCTGAAGTTAATGATGGCCCTGAGGGAGCCATGACAGTACTCCCCCCTCTAGAGGTGCCTCCTGGCACCTGACCCAGCCTACCCAGGTGCGTCCAGTGAAAGTCCCTGATGAGTTGCTTATCGAGCACGAATGACGGACGCACCCAGGACCTCCACTCGGGGCCATACTCCTCCCAATCCACCAAGTACTGCAGGCCGCGACCCCAGCGAACGTCCAGGATGGTATTGACTCTCCACGCCGGGTCGCCATCTATCACTACCGGTGGAGGTGGAGTCTTGGGAGGAGGGCAGAGAGGGCTGGAGCAGACGGGCTTCACCTGCGAGACATGAAATGTCGGACAGATGCGGAGGGAGGGGGGGAGAGCTAGGCGTACAGCCACAGGGTTAACAATGCGCGTAATGGGGAAGGGGCCAATGAAGCGCTGGGCCAACTTCCGCTTTTCAGCCTTCAAATTAATATTCTGTGTTGAAAGCCATACCTGTTGACCCACCTCGTACTGGGGAGCCAGTCTCCTGCGGCGGTTAGCTGTCTTGGTGTTGCGTTCTGCGGCGCAAAGAAGAGCTCTGCAGGTGGCAATCCAGAGCCGGTGACAGCGCCTCATGTGAGCGTGGACAGAAGGCACCGCCACCTCCTTCTCCTCCTCTGGGAACAGTGGGGGGTTGTACCCTAAGGAGGCCCTGAAGGGGGACATGCCGATCGCCGAGGAAACCGTCGAGTTATGGGCATACTTGATCCAGGGGAGGTGGCCACTCCAAGATGACGGACTGGAGGTGATGACACAGTGCAGAGCGGCCTCCAGCTCCTGATTGTCCCGCTCGCACTGCCCGTTGCTCTGTGGGTGGTATCCGGACAACAGGCTCACCTTTGACCCCAGTGCATTGCAGAACGCCCTCCAGACCTGGGACAGGAATTGGGGCCCACAATCAGAGACGATGTCGGTGGGGATCCCGTGGAGGCGTATGACATGCTGCACTAGCAGATCTGCAGTCTCCCGCGCCGTAGGCAGCCCCCGGAGAGGGATGAAGTGGGCAGCTTTAGAAAACCGGTCCACGATGGTGAGGACCGTGGTGAAGTGGTTGGATGGTGGGAGGCCCGTCACAAAATCCAGAGCAATATGGGGCCAGGGGCGGCTGGGAACCGGCAGCGGGTGGAGGAGCCCGGCCGGCGGAGAAGAGGACGACTTCCCGGTGGCGCACTGAGCGCAGGCACGGACATAGGCGGTGACATCCTTCCGCAGCCCCAGCCACCAAAACAATCTCTGGAGAAGCTCCACAGTGCGGGACACCCCTGGATAGCAAAAAAACTTTGAGGCATGAGCCCACTGAATCACCTCACCCCGAGTCGATGTGGGAACGAACAGCCACCCCACGGGTCCACCTCCAGGATCGGGCTCCGCCTCCTGCGCCTTCAAGACCTTCTCCCTGATGCCCCACGAGAGGGCGCCGATGACACAGGATGCTGGAAGGATGGTCTGTTCATGATCCTCATTCACCTCTGTCGCCAACTGCCTGGAGAGGGCGTCTGGCTTGGCATTCTTACTCCTGGGGCAGTAGGTGATTGTGGCCTGCCAGGAGTTCAGTCGCTTGGCGGTCCTCAGGTATTCCAGGTTCTTGTGGTTGGTCCATACCACGAAGGGTTGGGCAGCCCCCTCCAACCAATGGCGCCATTCCTCCAGGGCAAGTTTCACCGCCAAGAGTTCCCTGTCGCCGATACTGTAGTTTCTCTCAGCTGGGGATTGGAGGTGTGAGAAGAAAGCGCAGGGGCGAACCACCCCGTCTACTGGAGAGCGCTGAGAGAGCACCGCCCCCACTCCGGCATCCGACGCGTCCACCTCGACCAAGCACTGGAGGGATGGGTCCACTTGTGTGAGAACGCGGGACAATGAGAACTCCCCCTTGAGGGTGCCGAACACTGCTGCAGTCTCCTCCGTCCAATGGAAAGCCACCTTGGGGGACGTGAGACAGGTCAAGGGGCGAGCAATCATGCTGTACTTGGGCACAAAGCGGCGGTAAAAATTGGCGAACCCCAGGAACTGCTGGAGTTGCTTCCTTGATGGGGAGGGGGGCATTCCACCACCGCCTTGACCTTCGCCGAGTCAGGGAGAATCTGGTTATGGGAAATGACGAAACCGAGAAATGAAGTCTTGTTGGTGTGGAACTCACATTTCTCGGCTTTAACGAACAGCTTGTTCTCCAGGAGTCGTTGGAGGACCCGTCTCACGTGTACCCGATGCTCCTCTAGTGACCAAGAGAAGATGAGTATGTCATCCAAGTAGGCGAAGACGAAGGCACCCAGGAAGTCCCGGAGAACGTCGTTTATGAGGCGTTGGAAGACAGCCGGCGCGTTGGTCAATCCAAACGACATCACAAGATATTCGAAGTGGCCGCTTGGGGTCCGGAATCCCGTCTTCCATTCGTCTCCCTCCTTGATCAGCACAAGATGGTAAGCGTTGCGAAGGTCAAGCTTGGTGAACCAAGAGGCCCCCTGGAGGGAGTCGAAGGCCGTATCCATGAGAGGCAGGGTGTATTTGTCCTTCACCATGATGTCGTTAAGCCCCCTGAAGTCGATACATGGCCGCAGGGAGCCATCCTTCTTGCCTACGAAGAAGAACCCCGCTCCCACCGCCAAAGAAGACGGACGAATAATGCCCAAGCTGAGCGACTCCTTAATATAGGCATCCATCGCCTCCCGCTCCGGAGCTGACAGGCTGTACAGGCGGCTTGACGGCAGTGGGGCACCAGCCCGGAGATTGATGGCACAGTCATAAGGGCAGTGGGGGGGAAGTGACAGCGCCCGCGACTTACTGAATACCGCCCCCAGATCATGGTATTCAGGCGGTACCTTGGATAAATCCGAGGGAGGAGGGGCATGGGGGGTTAAGGACACCAATGGGGCACAGGCTGCAGACTGCAGACATGCGCTAAGGCAAAACGAGCTCCATGACGTTATACTCCCAGTACGCCAATCAAATGATGGATTATGAAGTCAAAGCCAGGGGTAGCCCAGGATGACGGGGGACGTTGAGGAGGGCAGCACCAACAGGCGTAGGTCCTCTCGATGGTTCCCTGAGACAATCACTGAAACTGGGACAGTGGCAGTCTGCTGAGAGACTGTCGCCAGGGGGGTCTTAGACAGGGCGATGAACCTAAGGGGCGACGGGAGAGTATGGCAGGGAAGCCCTAACTGAGTTGCCAGGTTCCCTGATATGAAACTCTGCTCTGCCCCCGAGTCAATCAGTGCATGTGTGGCGTATTCTGTATGTATGTAAATGAATCGAATGGGCACAAGGCACTTGGTGAGGGGATTAGGCTGAGACGTGTCCGTGAGTCCCCCACTGCGATGCACGGACCTCCTCTTTTGGCCGAACGGGGCAACTCTCTACCTCATGCTCACTGCTATCACAGTACATGCACAGCCCTAGCTCCCTACGGCGCTGCTTCTCAGCTAAGGAAGTTTTGGAGCGCCCGAGCACCATATCTTCCTGCTCGTCTAGAGCTTCAGGTGGAGGCAGGGCCAATCAAGATAACTGGGAGGAGTGGATAAACTGCGCGCCCGAGAGACTGGAAGCTCTTTGCTCGGCTGCCCGCTCCCTCAGCCTATTATCCAAATTAATGGTTAGGGAGATCAGCTCAGTGAGCCTCTCCGGTTTGTCTAACCTAGCTAGCTCATCCCGTAGGCTGGGGCTCAAGCTCCGGATGAAAATACTACAGAGCGAGGCATCCTCCCTCCCGACCTCAGCGGCCACCACCCGGAAATTGACAGCGTAGTCTGCCACGGACCTACCCCCCTGTCGGAGATTTAACAACCAGGTGGTGAGCATGCTATCCCGATCGGAATGGTCAAATACCTCATGAAAATCGGCAATGAACCGCTGGTAAGTAAGACTAGCATAGCTAGGTTTAGCCATAACGGCGTA
This sequence comes from Pholidichthys leucotaenia, assembly GCA_020510985.1. Taxonomy (NCBI): domain Eukaryota; kingdom Metazoa; phylum Chordata; class Actinopteri; order Cichliformes; family Pholidichthyidae; genus Pholidichthys; species Pholidichthys leucotaenia. The sequence continues at coordinate 146,053,086 of CM035847.1, forward strand.
AGCCCAAGCTAGTGCTCTACCCTCTAGTAAATTAGCCACGTAGGCTATCCTACTATGGTCAGTGGAAAAAACCCCCGGCACTCGCTGGAAAACTGTCTCACACTGTGAGATAAACCCACGGGCCTCACCGAGCTTGCCGCTAAAGCGAGCGGGTGTGGGGACTTGTGTGAGCCGGGCCGAGGGAACCTGACTAGCCTGGCTAGGACAGGAGCTAGCGGGAGCCAATGGGCTCCCGGAGGCCGGAGGGAACGTCCGCTGTCCATCCAGACGATCCAACCGGCTGTTAATTTGAGTTAACTGGCTAAGGATAACGATTTGTTGGTAAGCTAGTTGCTCCACTCGAGCCTCTAGGTTGTTAAACCGGCGTGCTAGCACACTGTCCGCTGGGTCGCTCTGACGGAGCCGTACTGACATAATTCTGGACCCAGGGGACAAAACACGGACTCAAGTGAAGTACAATTATCCTTTTATTGTTAACCGTGTCTGTGTGTGAGTGCGTGTATGTACAATGTGTGTTGTGTGCAGTGCGGGACTCGTGCTGGGGACAGAGCAGGACACCGTTCAGCCTGGCAACCCTATAATGACAAAGCAGAGATGTTAGCTTAGCCCTCGGGCAAACAGCGTGATAATAATGACAACTTACTTTGCAGGTGGTCGTGGTTGAGCTCAGGTTGGCCTTGAGGGCTGCAGCCAGGGAGACAGCGTCTGCCTCTGTGCGGGGAAGTGAGTGAGAAGGCCTGTGGAGATGGTGGAAGCTGAACCACCACTGGGGAGAGAGGAATCCGCCGCCAGGGAGATCCACCTGTGCACAGGGGAGAATGACTGACAAAGGTGAGTCAATTGTTGCTTACGTGAAGCGAGGAGATGGTCTGGGAATCAGACAATGAGCCAGAACGTGGCTGCTGACGCGAGACGTGTCTTGTGGAGTTTGACAGACGGCTCCGTGCTGAGTCACAGGCAGGTCTGGCTTTTAAAGCCCGCTGGCGATTGGCAGCAGGTGTGCGTGCAGCTGAAGTTACAGTGGGGCAAAAAAGTATTTAGTCAGCCACCAATTGTGCAAGTTCTCCCACTTAAAAGATGAGAGAGGTCTCCAATTTTCATCATAGGTATACCTCAACTATGAGAGACAAAATGAGAAAAAAAAAATCCTGAAAATCACATTGAAGGATTTTTAATGAATTAATTGGTAAATTCCTCGGTAAAATAAGTATTTGGTCAATAACAAAAGTTCATCTCAATACTTTGTTATATACCCTTTGTTGGCAATGACAGAGGTCAAACGTTTTCTGTAAGTCTTCACAAGGTTTTCACACACTGTTGCTGGTATTTTGGCCCATTCCTCCATGCAGATCTCCTCTAGAGCAGTGATGTTTTGGGGCTGTCGCTGGGCAACACGGACTTTCAACTCCCTCCAAAGATTTTCTATGGGGTTGAGATCTGGAGACTGGCTATGCCACTCCAGGATCTTGAAATGCTTCTTACGCAGCCACTCCTTCGTTGCCCGGGCGGTGTGTTTGGGATCATTGTCATGCTGAAAGACCCAGCCACGTTTCATCTTCAATGCCCTTGCTGATGGAAGGAGGTTTTCACTCAAAATCTCACGATACATGGCCCCATTCATTCTTTCCTTTACACGGATAGGTCATCCTGGTCCCTTTGCAGAAAAACAGCCCCAAAGCATGATGTTTCCACCCCCATGCTTCACAGTAGGTATGGTGTTCTTTCTCCTCCAAACACGACAAGTTGAGTTTTTACCAAAAAGTTCTATTTTGGTTTCATCTGACCATATGACATTCTCCCAATCCTCTTTTGGATCATCCAAATGCTCTCTAGCAAATTTCAGACGGGCCTGGACATGTGCTGGCTTAAGCAGGGGGACACATCTGGCACTGCAGGATTTGAGTCCTTGGCGGCGTAGTGTGTTACTGATGGTAGCCTTTGTTACTTTGGTCCCAGCTCTCTGCAGGTCATTCACTAGGTCCCCCCGTGTGGTTCTGGGATTTTTGCTCACCGTTCTCGTGATCATTTTGACCCCACGGGGTGAGATCTTGCGTGGAGCCCCAGATTGAGGGAGATTATCAGTGGTCTTGTATGTCTTCCATTTTCTAATAATTGCTCCCACAGTTGATTTCTTCACACCAAGCTGCTTACCTATTGCAGATTCAGTCTTCCCAGCCTGGTGCAGGTCTACAATTTTGTTTCTGGTGTCCTTTGACAGCTCTTTGGTCTTGGCCATAGTGGAGTTTGGAGTCTGACTGTTTGAGGTTGTGGACAGGTGTCTTTTATACTGATAATGAGTTCAAACAGGTGCCATTAATACAGGTAACGAGTGGAGGACAGAGGAGCCTCTTAAAGAAGAAGTTACAGGTCTGTGAGAGCCAGAAATCTTGCTTGTTTGTAGGTGACCAAATACTTATTTTACTGAGGAATTTACCAATTAATTCATTAAAAATCCTTCAATGTGATTTTCTGGATTTTTTTTTTCTCATTTTGTCGCTCATAGTTGAGGTATACCTATGATGAAAATTGGAGACCTCTCTCATCTTTTAAGTGGGAAGTGCACAATTGGTGGCTGACTAAATACTTTGTTGCCCTACTGTAACGATGGCCCTGAGGGAGCCATGACACCATCCTTATCTTTGATTGCCGATATATAATTTGCTGCTGTTATTTGCTTTAGTTAGCGACTTAGCAATTTACTCGCTCTTTCACCTTGTTCAAAATATTGTTGTCTTGATCTAATGTACATGTCAGTGGCCTTTTCATTAACCATGTTCAACTCTGAAGCAGAAGTCTCTCCGTCCACAAATCTTCTGTCAGTGAGAATGATTGAAGTTGATCTATAGTTTTCAATCTGTCGCCTACTTCTGATAAGCGTTTATAATTTCTCCTAGAGTAGCTAGTACTGTAAGAAATTATCTGACCCCTGATATATGCCTTAAACGTCTCCCATAAGGTACAGTAGCTTATCTCAGGGGAGCTGTTGGTTTTAAGAAAGCTGTCTATTTGTGTGTTAATAAAATTCACAAATTTCTCATCTGACAGAAGTCTTGTATTGAAGCACCATGGCTGCTGAGTAGGTGGAATATCTGAAAAGCAGAGATTTAAAATTGCAGGGCTGTGATCTGATATTACAATGGTTTCATATTGTTAGCGTCTACACACTTAGACCCAAGAGCAACACAGACGAGGCAAAGAGTAAAGTGACGAGAATCTTTATTTACAAAGTTGTGCAGTAATGATGCAATAATGCCTTGCCGTGAGGATCTGGCAACCCTTGGAGGAGAGAGCAGAACAGGGGTGAGTAGGCTGATCCTCTTGGTTGGGAAGTTGGAGATGGTGAAGGGCACACCCACGTAGGGAAGCGGTGAAGGTGTTCCAGGGGAAAGCTGCAGCCAGGCTGGCCAGGCCTGGAAGGAGGGAAGGGGGTGAAGAAGACAATGCAGGCACACGGTGGGAAGTTGACTTACATTGGAGAATGTGGTGGGGAAAAGTGTATAGTCCAGCTAATCCAAATCCAAATCCGTAGGCAAATCCAAAATCAGAGGCAGACAGAGGTCCAGGGCATCAGGCAGGCAACAGGGTCTAAAGCAAGCAAAGGTCAAGGACACGGCAGGCAAGACAAGAGTTCATACAAGACAGGCAAGGCAAGGCTATGGTTGGGCTGAGAGTCTACATGATCAGGCAGAGTAATGGGAACAGCTCCCTTATAAATGGAGACCCAAATTGGCAACAGGTGTAATCAGGGCTGCAGGGAGTGCTAATCAGTGAGGAGAGAGAGAGAGACAAGCACACAGAGCAGGCAGGATCCCTTACAGTACTCTCCCCCCACGAACGCCTCCTGGCGTAGCACGGGGCTTGTCAGGATGGCGTTGATAGAAATCAGTGATGAGGGAGTCATCTATATCCATCCTTCCGGTTCCGGCGCCACACGAGTAGGCTGCCTTTTGCAACAGCGGCTTAATTCTGAGTCTTTTTATCTTCCTTCTTCTTTCTGATCCGGTGATGGCTTTCTGATCCGGCACACCTTTCACTCTATGTGTATCACGGACACACAGATCGCACCCGGGGGTCTCCCAAGTCGGCGGACGGAGCCTCTGTTTACAGCGGGAGACGATGCAGCGGGGAGGAGCTAGCTAACACTCGGCCGCCACCCGGTGCTAACGGAGAGGCTCGACATACCGGGAGAGCTGAAGCGGAAGCGATGCGGGTGCCGGGCTGGAGTTTGGGCGGCGTGCAGGAAATATAAGACAGAATAATAAAGAGTGATGGCAAGAACCAAGCAGACCGCCCATAAATCTACTGGAGGAAAAGCCCCCAGGAAGCAGCTGGCCACCAAGGCTGCTCGAAAAGGTGCTCTGGCCGCTGGCAGAGTGAGGAGGCCTCACCGTTGCAGGCCTGGTGCCATGGCTCTGAGAGAGATCCGTCGCTGCCGGAGGTCCATGGAGCTGCTCATCCGTGGGCTGCCCTTCCAGTGCCTGGTGAGGGAGATCGCTCAGGACTTCAGGACCGACCTGCGCTTCCAGAGCTCCGCCGTCATGGCTCTGCAGGAGGCCAGCAAGGCCTACCTGGTGGGTCTCTTCGAGGACGCCAACCTGTGCGCCATCCACGCCAAGAGGGTCACCATCATGCCCAAAGACATCCAGCTGGCCCGCTGCATCCGCGGAGAGAGAGCTTAGACTTTCTGCTGCACATCCACCAACCACAATGCTCCGCACTGTGTGTCTGTACATACATATATATATATATATATATATATGTGTGTGTGTGTGTGTGTGTGTGTGTGTGTGTGTATACTAGCTGCTCTTGTTTTTTTCTTGCCTTCTGATTGTTGCTCTGAGTGTTGCTATCCCTGTGCTGTTGCAATCCTGGAATTTCCCCATTGTGGGACTAATAAAGGCTTATCTTATCTTATCTTATCTTATATATAGGATTGCTGGGTTTTATCTTTTACCATTATTTGCACTATGGGTAGTATTACTTTACATAGACTGCTGTTGTTGTTTTTCCAGCCTTATTCCTTTTTTTTTTTTTAATATTGTGCACACCACTGAAGCGAGAGAAACAGCATTTCAATTCTCCTGTATTTCCTGTACGTATAGTAGTATTGACAAATAAAATCTTTGAATCTTGAGTCTTTGAATCTTGAATCTTAATAAACAACCTAAGGATCCAAGATCATTCCTCTAGCCCATAAACCTGCCAATCAATCAAAAACTGGATGCTGCGCCCCCTGCGGCGGGCATCCAGAATGCAGATTACTGCATAGACCAATCCCCCATCTATCACCTTGGGTGGCGGTGGTGGCTTGGATAGTGGGCAAAGTCAACTGTTGAACACCGGCTTAATCTGTGAGACATGGAAAGATGGATGGACATGGAGCGCAGCAGGTAGGTTGAGCCTTACAGAGGAGGGATTGATGATGGCCATTATAACAAATGGACCCACAAAGTGGAGTGCCAATTTTCTGGAATCCGTCTTGAGGGGAAAGTTTCTTGTTGATAACTATACCCTTTGCCTGACTCAATAATTAGGGGCAGGACGCTTGCATTTGTTGGCCCACCTCGAATTCTCCTCCATGGAGCACAGCAGTGCTGCCTTGGTGTCTTTCCAGAAGCTCTTACAACGCGCTATGTGAGCAGCAAAGGACAGGACAGACGCCTTCTCCTTGGAGATGGACAGAAGCAGGGGGTTGTAACCAAGGGACATCTCAAAGGGGGAGAAACCAGTGCCAGCAGAGGTGGAGGAGTTGTGGGTATATTCTACCCATGGGAGGAAGGTACTCCAGGCAGATGGGTCAGTTGATGTAACGCAGTGCAGCATAGCCTCCATCTCCTGATTAGCCCGTTCACATTGTCCATTGCTTTGTGGGTGATAACCAGAGGAAAGGCTAGCCATGGACCTGATGGACTTACAAAAGGCCTGCCACACCTTGGAGATAAACTGGGGGCCATGGTCTGAGACAATGTCGGAGGGAATGCCGCGCAACCTGACCACATGATCTGACAGGAGCTGAGCCGTCTCCAAGGCCAATGGAAGTTTCCTTAATCAGTCCCTCCAGGATTTCGCGATGTTGCGATTGCACCAATTCACGTGAAATCAACTATTGCGCGACCTTTCAACTTTGTCCAATCACCGCAACTTTCCCGCAATTTTGGCCAGTCCTCGTCAACTTCCGCCAATTTCAACAATCAAATTTGTCTCTGACTGGCGCGCAAATGGTCATTCTAACCTATCAAATGCATCGCTGCACTGCATTCACTAACGGAACACATCAGCAAATGGAATGTGCAATTAAAAAAAAAAAAAAAAACACTCACCCGCGAGGTTTCCAGCACTGTTGTCATGAGCCAAGCTGGCTTGGCTCTCCCCGGCTCGGTCTCGAAATCTATGTGGGTTATGGCTTCACTATTTATGTGCATTTTGTGCATTTATTCCACCACCTTAGCCACTGTCTGACCAGCAGCTTTTAGTCAGCTTCTGTGATCTTTTTCCCACGCCGCTGACAGTCTGTCGGTCCAACCACACCCGCTCGCTCTCCTTAATTCCACCAGCTGTTCCCAGCCCTGGTAATTATCTTTCCCGCGCCTCGCCCAGGTGTTCCCAATTTGTGTGGCCAGGGGCATTTGGATTTAAGCAGCTCTTCGCTAGACAAACATCGCTGGGTCATTGTACAAGTCACACTCTCATCCTCCATGGTGTGACCATCACATCAGGGAGGATTATTGGACTATGCTCGCGGAGAGGATTGGACTTTCTGGACTGTCTCTACTCGTGAGTAAACTGTTGTGCATTTCTCTGTGCGGTTGCTGCTACGCTGGACCAGAAGCGTTTCCCCCTCTTGCAGTAATTCTGCTACGCTTCTGGTGGCGTTTCTCCCCGCAGCATGCTGCTACGCTTAGGCTGTAGCCCAGTTTGTGTTCACCCGAGTAAGCTGTAGTCTTCCCCGCTCTCCCAAGTGCTTGTGCGTAAAATGTATTATTTTTCCTGTGGCCACGGTACACACTGCCCACTTTGTGTCAGCCATTTTGTGCACATCATACCTTCTTGTAAGTCTTTATTTTTGAACTGTTTCATGTTAATAAATGTGTGTGAGGTGAACTCCTGCATTTAAATCCTTTCATCCTTCACCTCCTCTGAGCACAATGCTAAAACGCACGGAGAGTTTATGACAACTGTTCCTTCCTCCATCTCCCCCAGCCTGCTGGTGGATGTCTCGCCACGTCTCCGTCCTGACCGTGTATACAAAGCGCTGGGTTTGTGCTGAAAAATGTCCGCCTGCTCCAAAAGCACCCCATCGCAGGAGTGCGCATGAGGAGAAACGCCATGAAACTATTAGCACTACAGCGAGTGTTAACATTTTACACATTTTTAGAGGTAAGATCATTACTACATCTAGTCAATGAGCTTTTAAGCTGTCGATCTCCGGTCTGGATGGACAAATGCACCCCCCCACCCCGTCCCGCCGTAAATGAAAGATGTGTGTCAAGACCAACGTGCAGCAGAGAGACAGGTAGGAGTTAGGCACAGGAAAGAGAGAATATTCTCAGTATTTTTTTTTTTTTTCAGAAAAAAAACAGGTTCCTATAGACAATACAGACTAATAGAATAAATTATTTATTCTTTCCTCTCCACTTGGTACCGAGTGGCTGGGGACTGTAGGGAGTTTTCAAATGAAGGTGCTGCTAATAATTTCCAAACCTCTACTCTTTAACATGCATTCACTGCAATTTTACTGTTATAATGGATATTGTGTTAATGTTTGTATTTGCTGTTGCATAAGAATTTTTCTGTATAGCAGAAGTTTCTGCTTAGTTTACAAATCACTGTAATAGGAAATTATTGACAATCCTGTGCTTTTCTTGTATTGTTATATAGAATATCACTGCAGTAAACTGGAAAAAAACATCTACTTTAAAAGTTGTAATTCTTCCCACAAGTTTTAGAGCAAAAAACACTCTAAAAACATCGCAACTTTTATCACAACTTTTTAAAAAAGCTCCCACAAATTCAGGCTTTTTGGGCTGCAACAATTATAAAAACATCCCGCAAAATCCTGGAGGGACTGTTTAATGACACAAAGTGTGCGGCCTTGGAGAATCTGTCTATAATGGTGAGGATGACAGTATGACCATTGGACGGGGGCAGACCAGCAACAAAATCCATGGCGATGTTAGACCAAGGTTGACTGGGGACAGGAAGGGGCTGAAGTAGGCCACCAGGAGGGGAGGTGGGGGTTTTGCCTATGGAGCACTGACGGCAGGCTTTAATGTAGTACCGGACGTCCTGATCCATGGAGGGCCACCAAAAGGTACAGCGGAAGAGGCAGAGGGTTCTAGCAACTCCAGGGTGGCAAGAGAATTTGGCTGTGTGGCTCCAGAGGATAACATCACCCCTCTCTGCCGCTGGAACAAAAAGGCAGCCCTGAGGACCCCCTCCTGGGTCCGGGTCAATAACCTGTGCCTCCCTGGTGCACCGCTCAATTTCCCAAGAGACCACTCCCACAACTATTCTCTCTGGCAGGATGGTCTCCTCCTCAGAGGTTGACATGTTGGGTGTGAACTGGTGTGAAAGTGCATTGGGCTTGAGGTTCTTAGAGCCAAGCCTGTAGGTGAGGGTGAAATGGAACCTTGTGAAGAAAAGGGCCCATCTGGCTTGGCAGGGGTTGAGTTGTTTGGCTGATCTAATGCATGCTAAGTTCTTATGATCAGTCCAAACCACAAAGGGCTGGACGGCCCCCTCCAGCCAGTGACGCCACTCCTCCAGGGCCAATTTCACCACTAGCAGCTCCCAGTCACTGATGCCATAATTTCTCTCGGCAGGGGACAGCCGCCGAGAGAAATATGCACAAGGATGTAGTTTATCATCAATGATCAAGCGCTGCGAGAGAACTGCTCCTACCCCAATATCGGTGGCATCCACCTCCACTACAAACTGGTGAGCAGGGTCGGGCAGGATGAGTATGGGTGACTCGGTGAAACAGCTCTTTAACAGGGAGAATGCCTGATTAGCCTCTGGTGTCCAGCGAAACAGGATCTTGGTGGAGATGAAGGTGGTGAGTGGGTGGGCGACAGAGCTGTAATTCTGGATGAAGCGTCGGTAAAAGTTTGCAAACCCCAGGAATTGTTGGAGTTGTTTAAGGGCCGAGGGAACGGGCCAATCAGTCACAGCCTTGATTTTTTGGGGGTCGGGTTCAATCTGCTCTTTGGAAATGACAAACCCCATGAAGGTAGTGGTGGCAACGTGGAATTCGCATTTCTCCGCTTTTACATAAAGCTGGTTCTCTAGGAGGCGCTGGAGGACCAATCACACATGAACCTTGTGTTTGGCTAGGGAAGGGGAGAATATTAGGCTGTCGTTGAAATAGACGAACACGAAAGAGTTAAGAAAATCCTGTAACACATCACTGATTATGCATTGAAATACTGCAGGGGCGTGGGTGAGGCTGAACAGCATGACGCAGTACTCAAAGTGTCCACTAGGGGTGCAAAAACCCACCTTCCATTCCTCACCATCACATATATGAATGAAGTGATAGGTGTTGTGGAGATCCAGCTTGGTATAAATCACAGAGCCCTGGAGCCGATCAAAGGCGGAGTTCATTAGGGGCAAAGCGTACTTATCCTTAATGGTGATATTATTAAGATTGCAATAGTCAATACAAGGGCGTAGCGAGCCATCCTTCTTACCCACAATGAAGAAACCCACACCAACAGCAGAAGACAAGGGGCAAAAGATGCCAGTGTTCACTGATTCCTTGATATATTTATCCATAGCTTCCTTCTTGGGGGCAGACAGGCTATAGAGGCGGCTGGAAGGTTATCGAGCCCTGTTTCAAGCTCGATGGTGCAGTCGTAAGGGCAGTGAGACGGCATTGACAGGGCCTTAGCCTTGCCAAAAACAGGGGCCAGGTCATGGTAATCGGGGGTAATCAGGGATAGATCGGGTGCTTCAGGAGTGGTGGGCTGGATGTCATTGGATGGGGAGCAGGCAGCGGACCTGAGGCAGGTGGACATACAGAATAATCTCCATGAGCTTGTGCTTCCCATCTTCCAGTCAGTGACTGGGTTATGAAGATTCATCCAGGGAAACCCAAGGATGACGGGGGAAGTGGACATTGGGAGAACTAGAAAGGCCAGGCATTCATGATGGTTACCCGAAGTGAGCAGTGTGAGAGGGGATATCTGTTCAACAATTCGGCAAAGGGGCTGGCTGGGAAGACCCACTACTTGTATGGGTTGGGGTAGATCAAAACAGGGAATGTTAAATTGGGTTGCCAGATGCTCAGAGATGAAACTTTGCTTGGCTCCGGAGTCAACTAAAGCGGAACCAACATACTCAGCGGACTTGAGCAGCAAATGAATGGGTAAAGATAAGCATTTGAGTGAGGGATTAGCTGTACTGCCTGTCAGGCACCCTACAGTGACTGATGGGCTTAGGCTTTTAACTTCGGACACTGGGCAGCGGTGTGATTGGTTTGGCCACTGTATAGGCATAGCCCCTCCTTATAGCGCCACTGCCGTTTGGCATGGGTAAGTTTGAACCGCCCCACCACCATCAGCTCAGGAGCATCAGAGGAGGTGCTAGCAGGCGGAAGAGCGGTGACGGTCTGGATGAGGGATGGGGTGCAGAGCGAGGACCGGGCTGTCACTCTCTGGAACGTTGTTGCAGCCGGTTATCGAGTTTAATAACCATAAAGATGAACACATCTAGGGACTTGGGCTCGTCCAGAAGGTGAGTGAGCTCATTGCAGAGTGTGGCGTTTAAGCTGTGTGTGAATGCCGACCGCAGTGCGACATCGTCGCCCACTCGACCATGAGCACGTGGAATTCAATGGCATGTTCCACCGCAGTTCTCGTCCCCTGGTGGATGTCCATTAGCCTAGTGTACACACTCCCCTCCCAGTCAGTGTGATCAAAAATTCGAGAGAATTCACCAGTGAATCGTTCATAGGAATATGCTTGATACTCTGGTCCCTGAATAATAGCTTGCCCCCACGAGAGGGCGAGGCCATCGAACAGACCCACTAAATAGCTTATCCTACTACGGTCAGAGGGAAGATTGCCCAGTGAGCTGTCAAAAACAAGTTGGCACTGGCACAAGAACCCACACACACACACACACACACACACACACACACACACACACTGACCCCTTTAACAGGATGGCACGGTGGACGGCGGGGGGGGGGGGGGTGGAATCTGGCGACCCGCTGGGGGGGCTGCCTCCAGGGGTGCAGTAGCGGAAGCGGCAGCAGTAAGAAACTGAACTGTCTCCTCTAACTTAGATGCTCTGACGTCTAACATTTCATTTAACATGACTTGGTTCTGATTGGAAATTTGGTCATAACGCTGCTCAAGGGCGCTGAGCCGAGCTAATATTGCCTCCATCCTAGTCGCTGGGTCTATTTGCTGGTCGCATACTGTTATTATTTACATGCTTAGACCCAAGAGCAACACAGATGAGGCAAAGAGTAAAGTGACAATAATCTTTATTTACAAAGTTGTGCAGTAATGATGCAATAATGATTTGTCGTGAGGATCTGGCAACCCTGGGAAGAGACAGCAGAACAGGGGTGAGTATAATGGATTAGATAAGGAATATAATACTGTGGCCCTGCGATGGAATGGCGATCTGTCCAGGATGTACCCTGCCTCTCGCCCAAAGATGCTGGGATAGGCTCCAGCCCCCCCACCCACCCCCCGTGACCCGAAAAGGATTAAGCGGTACAAGATGGATTGATAGATATAATACTGTATGTTTTATGCTTACAGGTCTGCAGGGGAAACAGTGCTGAACCAGGGAGGCTGATCCTCTTGGTTGGGAAGTTGGAGATGGTGAAGGGGCACACCCGTGTAGGGAAGCGGTGAAGGTGTTCCAGGGGAAAGCTGCAGCCAGGCTGGCCAGGCCTGGAAGGAGGGAAGGGGGTAAAGAAGACAATGCAGGCACACGGTGGTAAGTCAACTTACTTTGGGGAATGTGGTGGGAAAAAGTGCACAGTCCAGGTAATCCAAATCTGTAGGCAAGTCCAAAATCCGAGGCAGGCAGAGGTCCAGGGCGTCAGGCAGGCAACATGGTCTAAAGCAAGCAAAGGTCAAGAACACGGCAGGCAAGACAAGGGTTCATACAGGACAGGCAAGGCAAGGATATGGTTGGATTGAGAGTCTATGTGACCAGGCAGAGTAATGGGAGAGGCTCGCTTATAAAGACTGACCCAAATTGACAATAGGTGTAATCAGGGCGGCAGGGAGCGCTAATCAGGGAAGAGAGAGAGAGAGAGACAAGCACACAGAGCAGGCAGGATCCCTTACACATATTTGACCGAAGTTAGAAATTATGTGGTCCAGTAAGAAGTAGTCGATCCTGGAATAAGACTGATGTGGTGAGGAGAAATCAGAAAATTGTTTTGAGGTTGGCCATTTAAAACTCCATGAGTCAAACATTCCATAAGTCTGTATAAATGAATTGATGCACTCCACCGACTTACTTAAAGTGGTGCCTGTATTTTTTGAGCAATCTAGTGTCGGATGAAGAACACAATTAAAGTCCCCACCTAGAATAAAGTTATGTAGGTCAAGGTCGGGAAGAAGTGAGATTAAATTTTGAAAAAACTGTACATTGTCCCAGTTAAGGGTGTACAGTAGATATTAGCCAATATCCCAGGCATGTTATATAAGGTTCCCTGAACGATTATATAACGGCCGTCTTTATCTTGAAATTTTTTAGTCTCTTTAAATTGAACATTTCTGTGCATTAGAATGGCTGCTCCTCTAGCTTTGACATTGAAATCAGAATGATAAACATGTGTGAAACATGCACGTTTCAATCCATTGTGGTCCTGCTTTAATAAAAAGCACCAAGGTGCTGTGCCTCGGTGCCTGTGGCATGGTTGCATGGGCGGCTGTAAAAAAGTGGCACTCCAACCTCTGCTGGCCCAGCATAGTTATTACATTTCCTGTTTTAGCGGCTGCATTGACAGAAATGGTGAGTTAAATATCTGTTTATTTTGAAAACAAAGCCTTATCTTGCAATTCTGGCAAATTAAAAGTTGAGCGATACAATGATATAAGCCTTTAGTTACACTTAATTTTGACCAGGTGAGCTGAAACAGAGGTGGGCAGACAGCTACACATACCCACACAGCCACAAACAGACACACTAAGTGATTACTCCAAGCCTCTGTTTCATCGAGGCATAATAAATGAGTTTCCTGTAAGTAAATTATTTCATTCTTTAATTTGCCAAGGTGCAAGAACACTTCACTACATTTTACTGAATGACTGAGTCTACGAACATTCCAGCTAGCAATGCTAAGCCCTGTCCCCATGTTTCTGTTGTTAGACGGTATCATATTGGCAATGATAGACAAGATACTTTTGGTAATCTCCCTGTAGTGGTCTTCTGATTTTTTTCCCAAGCAGCACAATCCAGGAACCTATATAGCCGTTACTCAGCAACATTTTTCTAGGAAGATTAGTACAACACAGAAAGCTAAAGACATGACCCCGAACAAAAAAATACAAGAACAAAAATAGTGTGTGCAATAATAACAGTCCTACCTTAAACCATTGAAACATGAATAACTTGAATTCAACAACAGTGAACACGCAACTCAACAAGGAAGCTCCTATAAAGTTTCCTCTGTCTACTCCGGTTCTTCACCTTTAAACTCCTCCACTTAAGCCTTGCTTACCAAGACAGCATAGCTTGCATGAACAAAAGAAAAAAAATATCAATATGAAAGTAGTAGTACAAAATTAATCTGTAACCAATTTGACCCTGGCATGTACAAAAGAAAAACTGTAATCACGTTAAGAGGCACCTAGTGCCAGATAGGCAATCAGTCCACCCCTGAGGGATTCAGGAATTGTGCCAATATAGGCCTATGCATATTCACAGTTCTCTAAATGTAAATGGACCCATATTGTCTGTATACCACTGAGTCAGGATACTGTTACCAGTGGCCGTTTCCTATGATGGCAGGGCCTCCAAGTGGTCTCCGCCTCCTTCTATTTCAGGTGCAGGTGTTTGATAATAAAACCTTTGGCTTGTCCTAGGTCTTTGAAGCGAACCTCTTTCCCCTCTGGGATCACGATCCTTATTGTAGCCGGGAAGAGAAGGCCATAGCGGACATGCTTGTAGCTCCACAGCAGAGCCAATACTCCTTTGAAAGCCGCTCGTTGTTTACTCACCACCTGTGTGTAGTCGGGGAGGATGTAGATCTTGGCACCGGCAGTCATCATGATGTCTTTCTGTATCATTGCTTTCCAAAGAATCGTTTCTGTAAGTGACTTTAAGGGCTGCTACTCAAAGTCAATTATTCATGTTCCTGGTGCTGGGGGCTGCAAACCCCAGAATCTGAATGGAAGATATCAGAAGTCACTGGCCTCATTTTTCACTCACTACAGAGATGTTTTCCATTTGTGAATTCACATGGTATGTTGCTTAATCTCAATGATAGTTGCTGAAATTATATTCATTTAAACTGTTTGCACGTTCTGAGAGGTTTTGTTTGTGTTTGGTGCATCTGTACAGTTCACTTTTTCAAGAATGTCGAGTAGCCTGCTAGCCTAGCTACTAGCTAAATCTGGGAGTTTTGCACCCCCTTTGGCAAGCGGAGCGAGGTATGTGTGATTTACAATATGCTCATAAATGCAGTGTAAGGCCACACAGTACCCTTTAGTGACTGTTTATAGTGTTTTTTATGCAGTATTAAGAGGCTACATGTTATTTTGGGACCAATTCTGTCATTGTTTGTACTTTTATTTTATTTGAGCCAATTAATTCAGCTGAAGTGTTTTCTTTTTATGATTATGCAAATGTGAATAATGTACTTAAGTTTTTTTTTTCTTATTTCAATTTTTGTTTTAATGTGATTTGAGTTTATTTGCCTCTCATTTGTTTGCTGTTTAGTTTTCACGGTGCTGGATGAGAATGCAATAAATGAAATGGCACCCGTCAGAGACTCTCTGCAGTTATTTCTTTAGATGCCAAGGGGCTGCTACAGTGAAAACTCAACGCCACATCTGAGCCTTCAACCACAAGATAACCTGCTGTCATCTTGGTCACCACAGATGCTACGGCTGCTGTGAAAGACCTCGGTTTCATAAAGATTTAATCCACTGCGGCGGATGATAAAAAAATAAGCAGTGATGCTGTGGTTTTAAGCAGGTTTTATTAATCATACCGCCGTCACGAGCTCCGCTCCCGGCGCCGTGCATGCGTGCCAGGAGGGAGCCCACGGCTCTCAGAGAAGGAGGACACAATGTCAGTGTCCAGCAGCAGCAGTTGAGGAAGTGGAATTGAGAGGGCGAGTTACAGAACCTGTGCAGTATTTATACCCAACTCAGACAATACATCAAAGTAGATTCACAGCAGTTGGTACAATCAAAGGGACTGCAGAACAGGCATGAGACATTTGCATTTGTAAGACCTACATAACAATAGGCAGATGCAGTCCTCTGCTCCAGCTTGCAGGACAAAGAGGTTACAAGGCACATCGACATATTGATCTGTCACTAGGTCACAGTAAGGACAGGACGCATGAACACTATACATGAATGGCACATTACATCACAATACATGAATGGCACATTGCATCACAATACATGCATGGCACATTGCATCACAATACATGCATGGCACATTACATCTCAGTAGCGCAGCGGGAAAAACCAAGAGAAGAGAGCTGAGTGTCCTTAATCTGTTGTGGGGGTTAACCGAACCGCCCACACGCTCCCCCCCAGAGGGCACGGCAGGGGGCCGAGACCTCGATAATCCCTCTATGGGAGCGAGCTGTGGGAGAAGCTTGCTGCAGGCGGAGGGGGAGGGAGGAGGGGGGTAAGTGCCGGCAGGGGGACGGTGAACTCGTCCGAGCAGCGCAAAAATTGCTTGTGGGTCCGCGATGTCGAAGGGCTGTCCCGTTGAACGTGCAGAGGTCCACAAGAAGAAAAATTAGTCTCTGGCTCCTCTCGTGGCCATGAAGAAAACAGGAGCGGCGAGGCTGCATAGCGGCTGTAAGAAAAAAAAAAAGAAACAAAAGCTGAGGGACTGGCGTGTTGGCTTTAGGTGCAGGAGCAACCCCAAAGCCCCCCGGGAACAGCTGACGGCTGAAATCCCTTTGTGCCGTGGCTGAGACCATTAGAAAATCCAGTGGCGAGCTGCGTGCTTGCTTCAGGTGAACGAGCAGCCCTGAAGGTTCTGTGAGCAGCGGCGGAGGACGATGGCGGTCTCTGGAGCCGTTATTTGTCCCGTGCGTGATGCGCCGTCCTCGTAACTCCCCGGTGCATGTGCCGGGGTTCCGTGCGTGGGTGGGCCAGCTGGAGAGGAGAACCAGGGTGCAGAATCTTGGTGGAGATCGGCGCAGACGGCGCCGATAAAATCCAGGTTTGAGCTGTGGCTGCAGCTTGGCCATGGTGCGTTGGAGCGGTGGGAGGAAATAGACGATCTTTTGTCCCTCAGGCTCGTGCAGATGCGTTGGAGCGGTGGGAGGGAATAGACGATCTTGGGCACCACTCGGCCGTGGTGCATTCAGGTCCACGTGTTGCGTTCTCCGCCGGCCCTGGAGGTTGCCGTCATGGAGAAGGGACGAGGTGCCTGCGCTCTCGTGTGGAGGAGCTGCGAGCGCGGCCGGTCCAGCGTGGATGAGCAGATCTCAGACGTGCAGATCTCATGAAGAATGGGTCACCAGTGCAGCTGTCCAGATCAGAAGGTTGCTTCGCACAAAGCGTGTGCGTCTTCGGGGTCACCAGTGCGGCGGCATGAAAAAATAAACAGCAATGCTGTGGTTTTAAGCAGGTTTTATTAATCATACCGCCGTCACGAGCTCCGCTCCCGGCGCCATGCATGCACGCTGGGAGCGAGCCCACGGCTCTCAGAGAAGGAGGACACAATGTCAGTGTCCAGCAGCAGCAGTTGAGGAAGTGGAATTGAGAGGGCGAGTTACAGAACCTGTGCAGTATTTATACCCAACTCAGACAATACATCAAAGTAGATTCACAGCAGTTGGTACAATCAAAGGGACTGCAGAACAGGCATGAGACATTTGCATTTGTAAGACCTACATAACAATAGGCAGATGCAGTCCTCTGCTCCAGCTTGCAGGACAAAGAGGTTACAAGGCACATCTACATATTGATCTGTCACTAGGTCACAGTAAGGACAGGACGCATGAACACTATACATGAATGGCACATTACATCACAATACATGAATGGCACATTGCATCACAATACATGCATGGCACATTGCATCACAATACATGCATGGCACATTGCATCACAATACATGAATGGCACATTACATCTCAGTAGTGCAGCGGGAAAAACCAAGAGAAGAGAGCTGAGTGTCCTTAATCTGTTGTGGGGGTTAACCGAACCGCCCACACCACCACAAATACACATTTAGGATTCGAGTGGTGTGATGATAACAACCATGGTATCCACTAAACTAATTAATTCTCCACTCACACTGAATGGCACAGGAGGAGAGAAGCCGACAGGGGGTTGAGACGGGACAGCGGAGGTGGAGACGCTAAAGGACTGTTAGGCTGATGCGCCAGGCAGACTGTGGGTTCTCCACTGAACTGTATGTTAATGCACCAACAGGCTTTGTGATCGTGAGTATTGTGATTATGCGTATTGTGGTGTGACCCCCCAGGTCGCTAGGCAAGGGATGTAAGATATAAAAGAGAGATGCCCTGCGACCTGAGATTATTCTTGTTGACTTGATGTTAGAGAGAATAAAGTCCACGTTGATCCAGCTCACTGTCTCGCCTGCTCATTTCTCTCTACACTGGTGACTTTTGACGTAAAATGGAACTTGAGGCAAACACCCTGGAGACGGCCCGGACTGGAAGCACCAGCACCACGTACTGCGTTTTGGTCAAGCTCACAGACTTTTGGCTACACAACCCGACGGCTTGGTTCCTCCACACCGAGGCCCAGTTCACGCTCCGTGGAGTGATGGCGGATGACACCAAGTACTACTACGTGGTTGCAGCGCTGGACACATGCACAACACAGCAGGTGGCGAGCCTGCTGCAACGGCCCCCAGCCTACGGCAAATATGACACTCTCAAGACCGCGCTGACCCAACGCTACACGCTCTCGGACTGCGAGAGAGCAGAAAGGCTCCTGACGCGCTCCGAGTTGGGAGACGGGTCGGCGGTCGTATTAATGGAGAAAATGTTGGTGTTGATGGGCACAGATGGCGAGCCGTTCCTGTTTGCCCACCTTTTCCTCCGGAACCTCCCAACAGCGGCCAGAGCGGTCCTCGCCAATTCGCCTCTGCTGGCCACACAAAACTACCGGGCGCTGGCGCAAGAGGTGAACCGGATTATCCTGGTGACCAAAACCTTCGCTGTGAACGCAGCGGCGCCGGAACCCAGTGAGACGGCCAGCAAGGGCGAGGAGGCATCGATGGTGGCCGCCACAGAGGCCAAGAAGCACCGGAGGGGCACGCTCTTTTTATACCACCACTGCTTTGGAAAAGACGCACGGTGATGCGTGCCACCGTGCCAGTTCAAGTGCTTGGGAAATGCCAGGACCGGCAGTCGGTAGTAGCTGCGACTGCCGGTGACACAACCAAGCTGCTCTATGTGACAGACTCACGCTCAGGGAGACGGTTCCTTGTGGACTCTAGCTCCCAAAAGAGCCTCACCCTGCCATCCAATGCAGACCGGCTGGCTGGAAGTAGCGGCCCCGAGCTGGCAGCCGCCAACACATTAAGACTTTAGGTGAGAAGACACTGACCATATATTTGCACGGCCGTAACTACCAATGGTCCTTCGTCATAGCGGCATGTAACTCCCCCATTTTGGGTGTAGATTTCCTGTGTGCACACAGGTTATTAGTCAATGTAGCTAGCAGACCCCTGATTAACGCTATGTCTTTTGATTCTCTGCCTTGTACAGCTGGAGGAGCTGGGTCCACAACATTGGCCAACATCACAGCTCCAGGGGGTAAGTTCCACACACTACTCGCCCAGTTCCCAGCACTCACAGTTCTGACGTTTTCGGCGGCCGTCACTAAGCATGGGGTAGAGCACTTCATTACCACCACGGGGCCACCCGTTTTCGCATGACCTCGGCGCCTGGATGCTGCTAAACTGGCCAGTGCGCACGAGGAGTTCACCAACTTGGAAAGGTTGGGCATCATGGTAAAAAATGGTAAATGGCGTTCACTTATATAGCGTTTTTCTTCTCATCTAGGATGACCAAAAGCACTTTACAGATCCTGCAATCCACCCATTCACACACACATTCACACACTGATGGCGGCAGAGCTGCCATACACACAGGCGCTAACCAGGCCACCAGGAGCAACTGGGGATTCAATGTCTTGCTCAAGGACACTTTGACAAGTGGACAGCAGACAGAGCGGGAATCGAACCCATGACCCTCCAATCAGTAGTCGGTCACACTACACCTGTGCCACCGCCGCACATCATCAGGCTTTCAAACAGCCCATGGGCGTCACCGCTACACATGGTGCCTAAAGCCAAGGGATCGTGGCGACCATGCGGCGATTTCCGCAGATTAAACAACGCCACAGCGCACGATCGCTAACCAATCCCCCATATTCAGGATTTTTCCATCCACCTCACCGGGACACACATTTTTTCCAAGGTGGACTTGGTCCTGGTGCGCGCAGAAGACATACCCAAAACGGCAGTAATAACCCCGTTTGGTCTGTTTGAGTTCCTACGCATGCCTTTCGGGTTAAAAGGCATGGCGCAGACCTTCCAACGCATGATAGACGCTGTGCTGTGCAATCTGCTTTTTGTGTTTGTCTACCTGGACAACATCCTGGTGGCCAGCACGTCCAAGGATGAACACGTAGCCCACCTCAGGACGGTTTTCCAGAGGTTGGAAGAGCACGGGTTAATAATCAACCTGGCAAAGTGCCAGTTCAGGGTTACAGTATTCAACTTTTTGGGCCACCGCATCTCACCGGAGGGCGCAATACCCTTACCGGACAAAGTGCGTGCAGTGGCAGATTTTCCCCGGCCTCAGACAGTCAGGGCACTGCAGGAGTTTTTAGGGATGGTTAACTTTTACAACCGTTTCCTCCCCACGCAGCCCAGCTCATGCAGCCATTGTACGCCATGCTTCAGAAACGGAAACCGGCGGACAGCACTGACTGGACCCCTGAGTGGGAGCAGGCATTTTCCAATGCCAAAACAGCCCTAGTAAATGCTGCACTACTGGCACACCCGGACCCTGCAGCTCGGAGAGTGCTCACAACCGACGCATCGGGGCCGTCGAGGAGCAGTGCGTCGCAGGTTCTTTTTCCGCTCGCCTTTTTCAGCAGGTCTTTGCGCGACAACGAGCGTAACTACAGCGCGTTCGACAGAGAGTTACTGGCTCTCCACCTGGCCTTACGCCACTTCCAGTTCTGGCTGGAAGGGCGCAGCTTCACTGCGTTTGTGGACCACAAGCCGCCAACGTACGCTGTGGCCAAGGTTTCGGAACCATGGTCGGCCCGGCAGCAGAGACAGCTGGCCGCTATCTTGGATTTTACAACTGACATTCAGCATGTGGCCGGTAAACTCATCGTGGTGGCAGACCGCCTCGTGGCCCCAGTCTACGTAGGGATAGATTGCACGGCCATGGCCGCCAAGCAGGTCGACGACACGGATGTTTGCGCGCTCCAGTCTGAACCAACAGGGTTAAGGCTGGAGAGCAGAGTACTGCAAGATGGGTCCCCCCCTACTCTGTGATGTTTCCACAGGCCGCCCACACCCGGTGGTTCCACGCGCTTGGCGCCACCACGTTTTCAAGTTGGTTCACTCCCTGGCGCACCCGGGAGTGCACGCGTCAGTCAAATTGGTGGGAACAAAGTTTGTCTGGCCGCGCCTGCGTAAACAGGTAAAAGAGTGGGCTGCAGCCTGTGTAGCGTGCTAACGAGCCAAGGTGCACAGGCACACAAAGGCCCCCCTCGAGCTGTTCCACGTCCCGGCTAAGAGGTTCGACCACGTTCATGTGGACCTCGTGGGGCCCCTCCTGCCATCGCAGGGGTTTACGCACCTCCTGATAGTGGTGGACCGCACCACGCGCTGGCCCGAAGTGGTGCCGCTAGCTTCCGCCACGTCTACAGAAGTCACACGTGCTTTTTTGGCGACATGGGTGGCAGGCTTCAGCACCCCTTCGGACATCATGTCCGACAGGGTCCCAGAGTTCGTTTCCGACCTCTGGTCCACGATGGCCCAGAGCCTGGGCGTCAACATTCATCACACGACTGCGTACAACCCCCAGGCCAACGGGTTATGTGAGCGCTTCCATAGGTCGCTTAAAGCAGTGCTCAGGGCTTTGCTTACGGATGCAAATTGGGTGGACCGGTTGCCGTGGGTTCTGTTAGGGTTGCGTTCTGCACCGAAGGAGGATTTGGCTGCCTCCCCAGCAGAACTTGTTTTTTTCCCAGCCGCTGTGGCTCCCCGGCGAATTTTTGCCTGACAACCCCGCATCAAACACCGAGCCATCCCCGCCTTCACTATGTAGCGCAGAGGCAGGGATAGTACCGGGCCCGGCCCACCACCGTTTTCCCCGCGCTTTCATCCCAAGGACCTTGAAGGATGGGTCATTCATGTTTGTCAGGCACGATGCCCACCGGACCCCGTTGCGCCCGCCCTACGATGGGCCTTTCAGAATGTTGGAACCTGGGGATAAACATTTCGTGTTAGACTTGGAGGGACGCAGAGAAACAGTCTGGTCTGCATAGACAGGCTTAAGCCCTCGTTTGTATTAGCAGATGAGCAGGTGGTGTTGACCCAAGCACCTCGGCGCGGACGACGCCCACTGAGAGCTCCGCAGGTAAATGACTCATCAGCTCAGTCACAACTGCATGATGAAGATGTGTGCCCCCCCTCAAATGTCCCCCCACAGACGGACATGCCTCCAGGAGCACCCCACCGGCAGAGCAGCACCTCGGAGCTGGCGGCCCCCTGTTACAGCCGCTACAGATGTCAGCTGAAGCCCACAGGACATGGGGGTTAGGGCCCATTCTGAGTGTTCAGGGGGAGCGGTGTGGGGGACCTAGATGTTACATTCTCCACTCAGACTAAATGGCACAGGAGGAGAGAAGCCGACGGGGGGTTGAGACGGGACAGCGGAGGTGGAGACACTAAAGGACTGTTAGGCTGATGCGCCGGGCAGACTGTGGCTTCTCCACTGAACTGTATGTTAATGCGCTGACAGGCTTTGTGATCATGAGTATTGTGATTATGCGTATTGTGGTGTGAGCCCCCAGGTCGCTCGGCAAGGCATGTAAGATATAAAAGAGAGATGCCCTGC
The DNA here is from genome assembly GCA_020510985.1 of Pholidichthys leucotaenia. NCBI lineage: Eukaryota > Metazoa > Chordata > Actinopteri > Cichliformes > Pholidichthyidae > Pholidichthys > Pholidichthys leucotaenia. The sequence goes on from CM035847.1 coordinate 146,075,377, forward strand.
GACCTGAGATTATTCTTGTTGACTTGATGTTAGAGAGAATAAAGTCCACGCTGATCCAGCTCACTGTCTCACCTGCTCATTTCTCTCTACAAGTTAAATGATTCCAAGAAGGGTTGAGTGTATGATATTAAGTACTGCAATACAGGCCCCTCAGACTGAGTACAATATTTAAGAGTGCACTAAAATTTAATGTCATCTGCTGAGACCTTAATGCCAAAATAACATTTCAAGGGGAAATTTGTCTAACTTTGAGCAGTGATTTGTTTATGATATTTTGTATTGTTCCTGTTTATTTATCTTTGTGTGTCCATAAAATGCATGTCTGTTCTTTTCTTCTTCTCTATCCCCTCACCCCCCAGCCAATCGCAGCAGATGACTGCCCCTCCCTGAGCCTGGTTCTGCTGGAGGTTTCTTCCTGTTAAAAGGGAGTTTTTCCTCTCCACCGTCGCCAAGTGCTTGCTCACAGGGGATCGCCTGATTGCTGGGGTCTTTCTGTAACTGTGGGGGTCCCCCCTTCAGCTGATAGCGCTATGAGATGACTGTTGTTGTGAAATGGCGCTATATAAATAAAGTTGAATTGAATTGAATTGAACTGAATAAAATGTAAATGTCTGATGTGAGTGGCAAGGTATAGTTTAAAAGAACAGTTAAAGTCACCACTCATTCAAATTTTAATTCAGACTTAAACACCCAAAGGCTTTGTAGTACAAACAGGTGCACAAACTAGCAAGATGCTATCTGTGGATGAAGAAGACAACCCTCCAGAGGTCCAAAGGCTCAGGTCCAGTTCGAGAGAAAGACATTTAACAGAAAAGGGCCCAGAATTGCATGAACAGGAAGCTAAGAAAAATGAAAAGGCATGTAATAAAGCCTATGATTCTTGGAAGCAGACAGCAAAGGAGATTAGAGAAAAGCTGAAGACATCCTGTTCACCTAAAGATCTTGAAGATACTCAAAATAGCATACAATCTAAATATGCTGTAGTACAGCAACACTATGAGGCCATTCTACACAACCAAACATCTACTCCTGACATTGTAAAAAGAATGGATGCATGTGTCACTCTGACAGCTGAGGTTTGTGATCTTGTCAATAAACGACCAGAAAACACAGACAAAGTTTTTAATGACAAACTCAAGAAGGAGAGAGTGAGGATGGTGTTAAATAAGGATGAGTATGGATCTATCTTCAAAAATACAAAAACAGAGACGTGATCTCTGAGTCATCACAAGGCTCAGCTATCCACTCAGTCGCCACCTCCAGGTCCTGTAGCAAACGTGCAGATGCAGAAGCTGACCTTGCTGCCAAACAAGAGCAGGCAAGGCTATGCAAATACTACAGTCCCAAAAGTCAAGACTTGATAAAATGGAGAACAAATGGAAACAAAAGGAAGCTTAAATGAAAGCAAGGCTAGAGGAGGAGAAAATAAGGTTAAAACAGCTACAAGTGGACAGTGAGGTGAAGGTTGCAGCAGCTCGGGTAAGAGCATACAACAATTTTAATGGTCTAACAAATTGTGAGGAAGAAAGCGACCACAAACTTCTACATGATGGCCCAAACACTGAGTTCAGAACCCAGCTAAATCCACAAACTATGCCATTTCAACAACATCATACACCACCTGACATCCCAATAACTCAGGATGAAGTCAGCCCAGCCCAGGCACTCACAAGCTCACTTACCCTAAGTTGTCTGCCCGTCTCAGAGCCAGCAGTGTTTACTGGTGACCGTTTAAAGTTTATAGACTGGAAAATATCTTTCATGGCACTTATTGGACAGAAACCCCCCCCCCCCCCCATTTGTGAAAAAATGCTGTATCTCAAGAGTTATCTTGCAGGAGAGGCCCGCAAGGCTGTGGAAGAATTTTTCTACCAAAGCTCAGAGGATGCATATCAGGGTGTCTGGGCAGTCCTACAAGACAGGTATGGAAGTCCATTCATTGTCCAAAGGGCCTTCAGAGACAAACTTATGAAGTGGTAAATGGTAAATGTGGTAAATGGTGTTCACATATATAGCCAGGGTTTCCTCTGGTAACATTTCTCCATGGCGGCCCGCCTCGCCACAAATCATACCGCCACGCTAAGCCGATATGATTTTATTAATAAAAATATATGAAGCAGACTTCTGGTCTGGACGCCATGGTGATAGCAACCTAACGGTGAAACTCCCAGACTCAATCCAAGGAAAACCTCCTCAAAATCAGACCTAACGGATTTTTGGAAGATTAAAATTCAAAAGACAATAACAAAAAAAAAAAAAAAAAAATCATTACAAATTCGGATTGGGATCTGAAATTCACGTTAAAAACATGGGACAACTTACAGGGGTAAGAGAGGGCCCTCAGCACGTAACAGAGTTTGAGGAATTTCCGTCAGAGCCCATACTCCATCAGGGCTCTTACAGGGTCTTTAAAGAGACCCCAGCTCAGGAAGTTTTTTTGACAGTTTTTTGTTTTAAAGTTTCGTTCATTATGTACTTAATGTTTTTTATGTTCTTAATGTTCTTTCAGTTTCTGAGCAGCAAAAAAGAGGGCCACCACACTGTTATACTAAATAAGAAAATACAATGGAGAAACAGGGTGTAACCAAAATAGCCTCATATAATGTAAAAGGGATCCTGAATCCAGTTAAAAGATCCAAGATTCTACGCAAAATGAAAAAAGACAAAGCAGAAATAGTATTTTTACAAGAAACCCACCTAACAGACGTGGAACACACTAAACTCAGTAGACAAGGGTTTAAAATGATCTCTTCATCTTCATATAAATCAGGGAGGAGGAGGGGAGTAGCGACATTGATATCAACCAAAATTACATTTGAAAAAAAATCAGAACACAAAGATAAAGAAGGGAGGTACAGTTTGGTAACTGGGCGGCTAGAGGGAGAAGATATCACCCTGCTGAATGTATATGCACCACCAGGGGCTAAATGGAAATTTTATAAAAATGTATTCGACCTAATGATAACTAAAGCCCAAGGTTTAGTGATATGTGGTGGAGACTTCAATCTAAGACTAAATCCATACTGGGATGCAACAGGTAATTCTTCACATCAAAATAACACCCAAAATAGGAATACTCGGATGCTACTAAAAGAAATGGGAATCTGTGACGTATGAAGGGAATTCAACCCCAATGTAAAAGATTATACTTTTTATTCAACGCCACATTCATCTTACTCAAGGATTGATTACTTTTTTATGTTTAATAGAGACATTGGAAGAGTAAAAACATGTAAAATAGGACTGATGGATCTCTCCGACCACAGTCCGATCTATATGGATTTAAACATCCAAAAATACACAAATAATACATTTTCCTGGAGGTTGAATTCAAGTGTCCTCAAAGGGCCACTGAAAGATGAATTGGAATCAGATATTCTCAGATATTTGGAAGAAAACGATAATGGAGAAGTATCCCCTTTAATACTGTGGGATGCGTGCAAAGCTGTAATAAGGGGAAAAATTATTGCAAAACTGGCAACCCAAAAGAAACTGAGACAAGAAAAACTAATCACACTAGAGTCAGAGCTCAAGAACCTAGAAAAAGAACACAAAGATAACACTCATTCTAATGGCTCGCTCAAGATCAAAGAAATTAAAAATCAAATAAATGAGATCTACACAATAGAAATCCAGAAGAAACTTACATTTCTGAAACAAAAACACTATGAAGCAGGCAGTAAATCGGCAAAATTACTAGCCTATAAATTGAGGAAACAACAAACGGAAAGAGCAATCTACAAAATCAGAGACCCAGTATCAAAGGAAATAAAATTCAGAATTCAGGATATTCTTAAAAGCTTCGAGAATTACTACAAGAACTTATACTCCCACAAAAAACATAAAAACGCATCCGAGACATTCCTAAACACATTAAACCTTCCCCAACTTACGGAATCACAAAATAAAACCCTACTGTCAGAAGTACAACCTAAAGAATTGGAAAAAGCAATTATGAAACTTAAAGCTAACAAATCCCCAGGAGCAGATGGCTATACAGCAGAATGGTACAAAACCTTTAAACAGCAACTATCTCCTCTCCTCCTGAAAACATTTAACTACGTCCTCCACACAGGGGAAATCCCCCCCTCCTGGAGAGAAGGGGTCATTGCAGTCATACCTAAACCTGAAAAGGATAAACTAGAATGCTCCAACTACAGGCCAATCAGTGTATTAAATCAGGACTATAAGCTTTTTACCACTATCCTTGCCAAAAGGTTAGAAAACATACTGACAGACTTAATTCACTTAGACCAAACAGGTTTTATAAGACAAAGACAGACACAAGACAACATTCGACGCACTTTACACATAATTCATCATATAAAAAAAATATAACTTAAATGCAGTCATATTGGGATTAGATGCTGAAAAAGCATTCGATTCGGTTGACTGGTCTTTCCTCTATAAAATCTTATCCAGTTTCAATTTTCATAACAACTTCATTAGAACTATACAGGCATTATACAAAAAACCAACAGCTAAAATAAGGATTAACGGTAATTTATCATCATCTTTTGAGCTGGAAAGAGGATGTCGTCAAGGCTGCCCCCTGTCTCCACTGCTCTTTGCAATCTTCATAGAACCTCTGAGCCAATGGATAAGACAAAATCAAGAAATTCAAGGTATTACACTTGGTCAGAAAGAACATAAAATAGCACTCTTTGCTGATGACATTTAATATACCTAGGGCAGCCAGACACTTCTCTACCAGAACTAATCTCAGTTTTTTCAGACTATGGAGATTTATCAGGGTACAAATTAAACATGCATAAAACCCAAGTTTTAACATTCAACTATGACCCAAATCATTTTTCACTAAATGAACTCAAAACTAACTGGGAGTTGGAATCTATGAAATATCTGGGGGTCAATATCCCGAAACAACTCGACAAAATTATAACACTAAACTATGATCCACTGGTGACAAAAATAAAATCTGACCTAGCAAGATGGAATATGATACCATTCTTAGGTACCGCACAAAGAATTGAAGCAGTCAAAATGAATATACTTCCACGTCTTCTATACCTTTTCCAAACAATACCGGTAGAACCTCCCAAAAAAACATGGCAGGAACTGGACAGAAGGATCTCAAGATTCATATGGCAGGGTAAGAGACCTAGAATCAGATATAGAACCCTACAGCTAAACAAAGACAAAGGTGGGCTCGCACTGCCAAATATCAGGGACTATTTTTTAGCTGCACAAATTAAAACTTTAGTAGAGATATGTAACCCAGTCTACACTGCACAATGGAAGGAGATGGAATGCCAAATAACAAGCGACATCCCCCTACAGGCGATAATAGGGAACAATGCCTTAACTAAACTCCTGAATAACACTAACCCGTGGATAGAGACCCCGCTAAAAATTTGGTTTAAGATAGTCAGAGAGAATCAAGCTAAAGAGCCCTATCGACTTCTGCAATGGATTGCCTATGATCAAGACTTTACCCCCAATAAAACAGACACTAGATTTAAAGAGTGGAAAGAGAAAGGGCTGATAAAATATTACGATTTTTTTAAGGGGCAAACTTTAAGAAGTTTTGAAGATTTGAAAAAACAAGGTCTAATAAATCAAGATCTTTACAGGTTCTTTCAGCTTAGACACCACATAAACAATATACTTAAAAAGGAGGATTTGGAAAGGGCCCAGTCAGGTGTTCTGAAGGTCTTCTTAATGGCATATAAAGGGATCCCAGGGATCAGATACATTTCTAAAATATACCAAGGTCTTCAAGACTTAAAAGGAGACAACACATCGTATATAAAAGAGAGATGGGAAAAAGAGGGGAATTTCACTTTACAATTGGAAATATGGGAAAAGCTAAATAAACAGCAATGGAAAAGTACCTCATCCCTGCAGTGGAGAGAATTTGGATGGAAAAACTTGGTAAGATTTTTCAGAACACCTGCACAAAACAAATTTACCCATAAGGGGTTGAACTGTTGGCGCTTGTGTGGTGAAAAGACTGCAAATCATTTTCATGTGTTTTGGTCATGCCCAGTTATCCACCAATATTGGTCCAACGTACAGACAATATTGGGGAAAATATTCAAAATAACAGTTCCCTTTTCTTTTGTAACTTTGTATTTGGGTTTATTACCGGACTCACTGGAAAGATGAGGAGATAAATACTTATTCAATGTTTTAATATTGGCAAGTAAAAAAGCCCTAACTAAAAAATGGATGCTGAAGGACTGTCCTACACCTGAAGATTGGATTAACGTGATTCAAGACATTTACTCGATGGAAAAGTTGACATTCGCACTGAGACAGGACATGGATGGGTTCATAATCTTTTGGCAACCCTGGATCGCATATGTGTCTTCCATTAGAACTAATCTTTGACAAATACCATTTCAATAATGGTCCCGCTCTTTGTTCCAATGCTACTCAGTTGCTCTTTTACTTTTAATTACTTAATTTTCTGTTTGTTTGTTTTTTGCTGTTCTGTTTGTTTGTTTATTCGTTTGTTTGTTTGTTTTTTTATTTAATTCTCCTTAACTTCACTTTTTCTTTCACTTTAAAAAAAAAGGGGGGGTTGTTGTAATAACTATCCTACCAATGTTGTCAAATAGCAAAAAATAAGGGAACATGTGATGAAAATGTAAACAATGCAATGCTGTAATGACCTGTATACCCTTTACAAAAACTTAAATTAAAAAAAAAAAAAAATATGAAGCAATGACTTTCCGCAAGCGCACACACGAACAACGCACGTGGCCGTCATCCGCGCGGAGTTTAGAAGCGCCCCGCTCACGCAAGTTTTCCAGTCAGTCAGCAGGCAGTGTCTCACTAAGCATGACTGTCCGACAGAAACATGAGTTTATTAAAGTACTTTAAACGTGGAAAAAAATCATAAGAGGTATGTAAGCACTGGCGGTTATCATGGTTTTAACTCGCTGGAAATGGGGGCCATAATGGAAGTCGCTTAGCTAAAAGATGTGGTTGGAATTCATATGCAGCCGGCTTCATATGAAGGGAAAGGCAGGGGGACTGATGAATTGCTGAGGATATATTTCACCAGCCACTACAATATTAAGTTATGAGATTGACAATTTCTCTCTTTTCTCGCACGAGCAGGCATACCGTTTTTATTCTCCAGCGGCTGTGACAAAGCAACAGCTAAAAACGCTAGCTCTAAACTGAGGTCCTTCAGCAGCTTCATTTATGTCGACACTAAGAAGGAGCCACTTAGTGAATGAAAAACCCACGTGCAGGAGTGGTTTTGTGCGTTGTATTGAACAAAACCCCAAAACGTGTTAATGGGAACGAATGAAGTGTGGATGTGTATGTGTGTGAAACACCCAAGCTGCCGAGTGCCCAAGCTGTCAGGGAGCGAAAGACCCAAAGAACTCCCTGACACGCCTGATGGAAAATAAATAAATATGTGCATTTTTATATTTTTTTTAACCAAATAGCCAAATTAGGAGGCATTTACTTGTATTATTAGCATATTTGTAATTTGTGTGTATTGTGTGTATTTTGTACTATTGAATAAAAAAAAAACAAAAAAACAATCGAATTGTAGGCGCTTCCCGGCTAGATATTGTGATGCTAGGAGACCGACTCCTGGCCGTGTAGTCACATCGCAACTATAACTGCCTAAACAGATCATTCTGTACATGAACACATATTGTTATGGGGTACCCCCCCACAGCAGCCACGGACAAACACAGCGCTCGACTAGAGCAATTAACAGGACAGTGAGATGTGTGTGTTGAGATCAATAGGCAGCCTTCCTGTGCTTAGTTCAGGCACCAGCATCCTGTGGATATGTATGACGCAAATGCAAACATTCATGCTTCCTGCTCGCATTGTGGTACAAATGTCACATGTCTGAATGCATTTCCTTTGATGATAAAATGCCTTTGATGTATTGTCCGTTGCTGGGTATTTAAGTGGCTGAATTCATATGTTCACCCTCTGTTCTTCTTCTGACTGCTTCTGACTACAGCTCATGAGAGCCTGAGAGCGATCCCCAGCATGCTTATACAGCAGCTGGGGTGAGCTCCGTGATGGCGATGATTTGATCAATAAACTTCATTAAAACTCCAGACGCCGTGTCTTATTTTAACATCGCCACACTGGTGACCCCGCAGACGCACACGCTTTGTGCGACGCAACCTTCTGGTCTGGACAACCACGCTGGCGACCCGACGCTGAAAAGAACACGCTGCCAGCAAATGCAGCACCCGGCAGTGATTCTCCGACGACGAGCGAACGCGGCAGCCCGACTGATCTGCCCTTCCTTTCTGCTTCAGGGAGACTTTGACGCTCTTCGGAGACCACCCACGACCGGGAAAGCTGAGGAAATTTCATGGTGAGGTCTGCACGCCTAGATCGGCACATCCACGCTGGACCGGCCGCTCTCACGGCTCCTGACACACGATTCTGTGTCTCCATACGAGAGCGCACACACCTTGCCCTCTCTCCACGACGGCGGCCCATGGCCGACGGAGAACGCGTGGACCTGAACGCACCATGACCCGGCACGAGCGACGACCAACAGCCCGAACAGGGGAGACAATCGGCGCCGACTGCGCAGATCTCCATCAAGCCCCCTGACCCTGATTCGCCTCGCGACAGCGGACCGGCCATGCACAGAAGCCTCGCATCAGAACAGCGCAGCTGGAAGGCACGTGGCCGCAGCGCGTGCCACGCACCAGAGACAAGCTGGCTCTACAGACTTATACATCATCCTCCGCCGCTGCACACGGCTCTTCAGGACTGCTCACACACCTGAAGCACACACGCAGCCCGCACACAGGATTTGGTGTAAGTCTCAGCCACGGCGCACGACGGGAATCCAGCCGTCAGCTGTCCCCGAGGGCTTTAGGGCCGCGAACGCACCTAAAGCCTAAACGCCAAGTCCCTCACATAGCTTCAGCTCCTGTTTTTCTTCATTGCCGGACTGAATCGCGAGAGGAATCAGAGACTAACTTTTCTTCCCACAGCCATGGACATCCCCCGCCACTTGCTACCCCCACCCTCCTCCCTTCCCCGGCACAGACTTTCCCCGCAGCTCGCCACCAAAGCGGGACTACCGAGGTCTCAGCTCCCCGCTAAGCCCTCTGGGGGGGGAGTGTATGGGGTACCCCCCCACAGCAGCCACGGACAAACACAGCGCTCGACTAGAGCAATTAACAGGACAGTGAGATGTGTGTGTTGAGATCAATAGGCAGCCTTCCTGTGCTTAGTTCAGGCACCAGCATCCTGTGGATATGTATGACGCAAATGCAAACATTCATGCTTCCTGCTCGCATTGTGGTACAAATGTCACATGTCTGAATGCATTTCCTTTGATGATAAAATGCCTTTGATGTATTGTCCGTTGCTGGGTATTTAAGTGGCTGAATTCATATGTTCACCCTCTGTTCTTCTTCTGACTGCTTCTGACTACAGCTCATGAGAGCCTGAGAGCGATCCCCAGCATGCTTATACAGCAGCTGGGGTGAGCTCCGTGATGGCGATGATTTGATCAATAAACTTCATTAAAACTCCAGACGCCGTGTCTTATTTTAACATCGCCACAATTGTGGTGAATTACGTCTTTAGAGTCACTACAGTTCCCTACTATGTACCTGGCAGGTTAAGATGACCGAAATTCACAAAGTGAATGACTTTAATCCATTAGCAGCCTTCAGACAAATTAAACGTGCCAACATTTGATTTCAAAATAAGGGAGGTTTTTCCTGCTGTCTGGGTGATGAGGAGATTAAAAAAAAAACTATAAATATAAAGAAATATTATAACAGAAATAACGGCATCCTTGGTCATTTAAGTTAATTTATTTCATTAAATACAATTTTATTAATGTTTTTTCTTTGTAATCAGAGTTAAATTATTGTTCTGTTCCGAGTGCAAAATTGTGGTCAAAAATGTAAATTGTTATAAGGAAAGAGTTAAAAAAAAAAAAATAACAGTCTGTTTCACATTTATCTAAAAAAAAAAACAGTAATTTTATTTTAAAAAACAGACAAAAATTAGTCATAAAATAATCCACAAATTTATAAGAAAGTTTCAAATGTACAAGAAAAGTCAATTTTACAAGAGGAAATTACATATTTGAGGAACATGGTTTCAACTTTAGATTTACAGAGAAAAGTAGAAAACTATAAGAAAATTGTTATAAATTTTTGAGAAAAACCTCAAACCTTGAAGACTGAAGTCATTACTCAAGTTTTTAAGTGGGTGCTCTTTGTACCCTTAACTCAATTAGAAATTTTTGGTTGTCTACTTTTAATTATTAATTTCAAAGCACTGCTTTTACATGAGTAGAATTTCTGGTTAAGTATGCTTGAGTACATTACTATTATGAATGTTTCTTTCCCTTCCCTACTCTCTCAATGGAAAAAAGAAACACTAGAATAAAAATACAAAAAATCTACATATTTTTGTCATTTATGTAAACCATGACAAAAAAAAATCCTGCAGGACAAAACATGACACTTGATATTTTCTAACCTGTTTGTATACCACCATAGACAGAGAGAGAATCTGAATTAGACAGAGCTCAGAGAGGGCAAGATGAGACAGAAGAGAGGAGCCAAGGAGAGGGAAGTGTTCAGGCAGAGGAAGGAGAGAAGGATAACACCACCAAAAAGTCTAAACACAGGATGTCTGGGTGGGACCCCAACTGGCCCAATAGTCAAGCCTCGGTTGTACAATACTTCATATGGTAAGTTCCATATGCAACGTTACTGTGTAAAATTTTAAAAAGAAATAAATAGTATAAAATTAACATGTTCCAGTATGTTTACCCCCCGGGGAAAAATATGTTGCCACCGCACCAAGGTCTTTAAGCCAGAGGAAACACTGTATAGCGCTTTTCTTCTCATCTAGGATGACCAAAGAGCTTTACAGATCCTGCTATCCACCCATTCACGCACACATTCACACACTGGTGGCGGCAGAGCTGCCATACACACAGGCGCTAACCTGGCCACCAGGAGCAACTGGGAGTTCAGTGTCTTGCTCAAGGACACTTCGACATGCGGACTGCAGACAGAGCGAGGATCGAACCCATGACTCTCCAATCAGTAGTCGGTCACACTACACCTGCGCCATAGCCACCCCCGTGGTGGGCTCAAGATATCTGCAAATGACCCAACAGCACTTAGAGAGTTTGCAGACTTCCTCCAAGGGTGTGCTGAGACTATTCCCCACATTAAGGGCCTGGCCATTCTAAATGATTGTGAGGAAAATCACAAGCTTCTGAAAAAACTGCCTGAGTGGTTAGTGCACAGATGGAGTCGTATTGTTGTGGAAGAATTAGATAAATCTGGAGACTATCCGAGTTTTGCTCATTTTACTGAGTTCATGCAAAGAGAAGCCCGAATAGCCTGTAACCCAATTGCTTCCACACTTTTGATGAGCCATTAATCTACTGATGAAAAGTTTCCAAAAAGAGCCAAAGCACTAAACACGAATGTAAACGCAAACAACTCCACCTCAGGGACAATAGAAAACTCCAAGCCAAACCCACTTTGCTTGGTTTGCAAAGATGACACACATGGTGTTGCTAAGTGTCCAGCATTTGCGCCAAAGACTATAGATGAGAAGAAAGCCTTCATCTATGAACACCATATTTGCTTTGGGTGCTTGAGAAAGGGGCATACTACCAAAGACTATAAAAAGCATCTCGTTTGTGGCACATGCGGCCGTCGTCACCCAACCTGCATGCACATAGAGAGAGAGACAAAACTAGTGGAACCAATGACCACAGATTCTGCAGTCACAGAAATGTTGTTTAATCTCAATGATTGTTGCTGAAATTACATTCATTTAAACTGTTTGCACGTTTTGAGAGGTTTAGTTTGTGTTTGGTGCATCTGTACAGTTCACTTCTTCAAGAATGTCGATAGCCTGCTAGCCTAGCCACTAGCTAAATCTGGGAGTTTTGCATCCCTTTGGCAAGCGGAGCGAGGTATGTGTGATTTACAATATGTTCATAAATGCAGTGTAAGACCGCACAGTACGCTTTAGTGACTGTTTATAGTGTTTTTTTTATGCAACATTAAGAGGCTACATATTATTTTGGCACCAATTCTGTCATTGTATGTACTTTTATTTTATATAAGCCAATTAATTCAGCTGAAGTGTTTTTATGATTATGCGAGTGTGAATAATGTACTTTAATTTTTTGGGGGGGGTTATTTCAATTTTTGTTTTAATGTGATTTGAGCTTATTTGCCTCTCATTTGTTTGCCATTTAGTTTTCATGGTGCTGGACGAGAAAGCAATAAATGAGATGGCACCAGTCAGAGACTCTCTGCAGCTATTTCTTTAGATGCCAAGGGGCTGCTACAGTTTCTTTCTCACCAAAGTAGTGACATCTGATGATAATCACCCGAGGCAGTGTTCCCTCATCTGTGGGTCTGCTGCGGCACCTCCGGTGCACTCAGTCCAGGAGCGGGGGCTTCTCAAGGCTCAACGAGTCTTTCAAAAGTTTTGCGATGAACTCAGTCATTTTTTCATCGTTCTCCCAGCCCTCCTTTACTCCAAAAAGTCAGCTGTTACAGCGGCAAGATCTCGCTTCTAAATCTTCACAGCGCTCCTTGAGAATGGTTATTTCTCTTCTCGTGGCCCGCATTTTGGTCTCCAGGATAATGACTGAGTCTGAATGGCCGCTGACCGCCATTTCCAGTTCCATTACTTGGCTCGCTGTAGCTTCCACTATGGATGTCATTTTCTCTACCGTCTCCTGTAGTCCCCGTAGCTGGTCAGAGTGGGTTGTGGCGCTATCTGCAATCTTAGCCATTATTTTCTCCCGGAACATGTTAATAGCTTCAAGGACTGCCTGTTGCCCGCTAGCATTAGCATTCGCGTCTTGACCTTTGGTGTTCCAGCTGCTTTAGTTTTTTGCCATTTTCCAAACACTGTCACTAAATATGATTAATTCTCTTGGGTGACTTACAAATGAAGTGCACGAGCCCAATGCCTTTGGGTGTTGAAATTAAGGCACTACTAGCAAAAATAAAAAGTTCTATGTGAACGTAGCTCCAAATCACATCTCTACATGGCACTGCTCAGGCCGAAAGTCCTGCAGATAGCTTTTCTGATTAGCTGCAAAACAACACAGAAATGGCTTTTGGTCTTTAAGAATAAATTTATATTTCCTTGAGGACATCAGATCTCATCATCCTACCCTCACCTATGGTCATGAGCTTTGGGTAATGACCGGAAAAATAAAATTGCGGATACAAGCGGCTGAAATGAGCTTTCTCTGTAGGATTGCTGGACTCACCCTCAGAGATAAGGTGAGGAGCTCAGTCATCCGGGAGAGGCTCAGAGTAGAACCGCTGCTTCTCCTCATTGAAAGGAGTCAGTTGAGGTGGTATGGGCATCTGATTCGGATGCCTCCTGGACGCCTCCCACTTGAGGTGTTTCAGGTACGTCCCACTGGAAGGAGACCCCGGGGCAGACCCAGGACTCGGTGGAGAGACTATGTCTCCCAGCTGGTCTGGGAAAGTCTTGGTATCCTCTCTGAAGAGCTGGAGCAGGCGGCCGGGGAGAGGGAAGTCTTGGCTTCTCTGCTTGAGCTGCTGCCTCTGTGACCCAGACCTCCGGAAAAGAGGTAGAAGATGGATGGACATCAAATCTTGAAATTAATCTCTGGAAAATTCATAGTATTAATTTGAGCTTTTAAGTTGCATTCTTTCTGTCTTCATCCCCTTTCTCTCTCTTCCACATTCTCTCCAAAACTGCGCTGCTCTGGCCAAATCTCTTTCTCATTTCACGTCATTCCTACCAGACCCACTGCCGTGGTTAGGTTCACTGTAAAATATCACAAATGAAGACGCACCAAGCCAGTTTGTGCAACCGCCAAAATGCGGACATCATGTTCCCCTCTAAACAGGATCAGCTCAGGGAGGACACCCATCATTTTTGACCCACTTGAGAATTCAATTTCTGATATTGTGTTGTTGACAACTGTGTCACGCCGAGCTGTTTCCGCGCCATCCGGGATGGAAACCTTCAACAGCTATTGTGACGAACAAGCTTAACCTCTGTGTAATCCTGCTCATACACACTGACTCTGAATCCCTGCATGTTTTCACCCGGCTGGCAGTGCATTTCATCACCGGCTCATGCACGATAACAAAGATTCAAGTAGCTGCCACAGCCAAGATGGTTAGTGAAATAGATCTTGCAATTTAGGCGTGCCAAACCTAAGTGTACACTGGTGTCATAACAAAATGGGAAAAGTATAAAAGATAGAGAATCACAGCAGTTTGATAAGTGTGACCACTGAAAAAAGTAGTTTCTTTCCATTTTCCATCACAAACTCTTGTGTACGCATTAGTGCCTAATACGTTTTTTAAATTTTATATCAGATTGTAAATAAATTTTACAAGAAGTGCACCACAGCCACATGAGAAACACACATTGCCTTACAACACAGTGATTAGGTAATGAATGAAGCATGCTGATGAAATTTAAGGAAATATTGCAGCAGACTTTGAAAGTGTCCAGTTTTATGACTGATAAACATCTCTAAACCATCAACAGATTTTAATCTCTAACACACTCTGGATTAATGTTTACCCAGAATTAAAGGACACAAGTAGCTGAACAGCTTCATTAATGCAGCTTATAGCTGTTTTTTTCAGCTGTTTGTCTTTCTGCTCTCACTCTCTCTATCACACACATCTCAATACTGAAGAATAATCATCTACATCCTCACACACAAACACTGCAAATACACCATCTGTTATCAACATTAGTCCCACCCCCAGCAGGAAATAGAGCCTACTATATTTTATCTTGTTTTGTCATTATTTTCCACTTGCGTAGATGATTAATGTAGGTTTTGGTTTTGATCCTTTTAATACACATCCAACTCTTGTTGCTGCATTACTGTCTCCTCTAAAAAAAGCACAAAATATATTGATTTCTTCCTATTTATAATGTTTGCATTTCTCTAATATATGCTTTGAGTATATATTTCTGCCCTGTGACAAGACAGATTCAGTAGAAATAAAGTTTTTATTTTTTATGAAATTCCACAAATAAATCATCTTGACATGACTTCAGATGAGTATTCATTCTTTAATGTGTATTTTTCTGCTTCTGTTGTAACATATTGTAAAAAGCAGTGGTATAAATGCCTAGCTTTTGCTCTGAATGGACTTTCAGTCTGGTGACTGTAGCACGGATAAGAAATTCTTTAAATTTTGAGGAAAACGGTAGTAGTAGATCTTCACACTTATCTATAAATACAATTCCATTTACTGTGAAAAACAGATAAAAATGAGATACTTCAAGCCAAGCCTTTATTTTTCCACTCTGAGGGTGAGTCTGAGTTTTGAAGCAACCTACTCATTCACTTTTTATCTTGATGAACTTTTCACATGTGGGGTTTTCAGCCCTAAAATAGCCTTGGAGTTATTTATGTCATTTGTGTGTAAAATGCAAAAAGCAAGTTTCGGTCGCCTCTTACCCTTCAGTAGCAGTCAGGCGTATGTCTTCTCCATCCTGGCACTGTTCCACATTTGTGAAGCTGGACTCTTCCACAGCAAGTTCAGGTGGCACGAGAGGGGGTGCAGGAGGAGTCGGAGGAGAGCAGCTTCCACAGCACCCTCCTTCCGAGGAACCCCCACTGAGGCTTTTGTCCTCCAGGGCGAAGCCTGGATGGGGAGGGTTCACAACCCTCGTGGATTCCAGGGGTTCAGCAGATGATCGAGGGTGAATGTGTGGCTTGGCTGCCTGTCTGTCTCTCTCTCTCTCTAGTACAGGTCACTGCTGAGTCTGCTTTCCCAAGACCTACATATGCTCCCGTGTCCAACTTCCCTCCGACTCATGTCTCTCTCAATATCCCTCCCCGTCCCACCCCACAGCCGGGCTTTGGAGAGGAGCAGGATTAGCGTCTCTTTCGATTACACAGGCACGATGGGTGACGTCAGTGTGGCCTGGCAGTCGCCCTTTTGTGAGTTGGCACACTGGGCCGCTGGTGCATCTGTAGGGAAACATATAAAGGAGACACATGTGGCACATGGTCCCACTGTTGGCGGGCATTAAATTAAGAAGCACGCAACTGCAAACAGGAGTCACATGGAAAAGTTTTGCACATTTTATTGTGATGATTTCTTCTGTCATGCTTATCCTATCTGTCATGACTCTGTCTATGTGTTCCAGAATGTGTACGCGTGTGTGAGTTGTTGCTCCGTCACTGGATTTAGATTTGGCCAATTCGTGGAATTAGCCCAGGGATCAAGGGCTCAGGGCAGGGAGAGGATATGCATATGTAACATGCAGCAACTATTGCTAAACAGGCAGAGCACTGCAAACAGCAGCCTGTAATCCCTTCTGTACACTAAGTCAACAGGATATAAATGGAAAAGAGGCAGGCTAGGGGCTAGTGAACTATGAAGACTGCCTTTCTTCTGAAGAACCTCAATATATTATCAATTAATGGAAATCTGAGGCAAATCAAATTGGAGTTTGTAAGGCAGACAACAGGCTTGGCGTGTAGTAACCTACTTGGCACAATACCTTAATGATGATGGCTACACGCCACTAAAGTGTTCCAATAAACCAATCCAGTGAGACAGTGAGACAAGCCACGACCAATGCCAGGACAGTGAAACTAAATCAGATTAACATGGACTGGGGTTGTTAACATCTTGTCAACAGGCAACTAGAAGACTGAAGGCAACTAGAAGACTGGTTTGGGGCAAAATTGCCAGCAAAGAAGAATTTGCCTTCTTTCCTTGGTCAAAAACAGACAGACAACACATCTGCACACAGATGATATGATACCAATTCACTCTGGGTAAAGAAAAAAAACAGACAGGATGAGGGAATGGCAAATAAGAAGGAATGAAAACAAAATAGTGCACAGAAAATTCGTTAAAATCATACACTCACTTGGGATGAAGCGTAGCCATACTGTATGATAGTTGCGACACTCCGGTAGACTTCAATAGAAACTTTGGAATGCGAAAGTCACGTGGGTCATGGATCAGCAATTAGTTCCAAACAGTGTAGTTTTCCCCATAGACCACCATTCATTTCCCGGAGTGTCTGCTTAATAATCCCTGGTAAATTAATGAATGGCCGTTGCTTTGTTCATTTCACCACTTAAGTTAACATGTAGCTTATGTAGTCTGTGATAGCGTTTTATTTCGTCAGCTTTTCTTTTTTTTTTCGTGTTTATGTCCGATGAAAGCTCACAAACTTGGTCATTAGCTTGCTCCACACTAGATTCAGGTAAACAGCAGCTAGTTCAACTTGATAACCTGGTTATCGGTGGCAGTGTTATTTAACATTCATAAATTGGCTATTTTAATATTTTATCATTCTGTTGTGTTGAAAATATTCTGTACTTATTTGCAGAAATTGTTGGGAGAAACATGGGGTGAAAGACGGGATATAGACTGGTTTATTTTTTAATACATTTGAAAACAAGTGATTATTTTTAAGTTGGTAAACAAAGAGTTAAATGTTAAAAACAAACATTCTAAAAACAATTGTCATATTTACCTCCACCAAGGAGGTTATGTTTTCATTGGTGTTGGTTTGTCTGTCTGTTTGTTTGTTAGCAAGATAAGATAAGATAAGATAAGATAAGCCTTTATTAGTCCCACAACGGGGAAATTCCAGGATTGCAACAGCACAGGGATAGCAACACTCAGAGCAACAATCAGAAGGCAAGAAAAAAAACAAGCAAGCAAGAGCAGCTAATATACATATGTACATATTACTATAAAATATATATATACACACACACACACAGACACACAGTGCAGAGCATTGTAGCTGGATGGAATAAATATATGAATATATGAACACACAGTGCAGAGCATTGTAGCTAGATGGAATAAATATGTAAATATATAAACACCCACAGTACGGAGCATTGCAGCTAGGTGGAATAAATATGCAAGTATATAAACACACACAGTGCGGAGCAATGTAGCTAGATGGAATAATATGTAGATATATAAAAACACAGTGCGGAGCATTGTAGCTAGATGGAATAAATATATAGATATATAAATATAAACACACCCAGTGCTGAGCATTGTAGCTAGATGGAATAAATATGTAAATATATAAACACACACAGTGCAGAGCATTGTTGCTAGGTGGGATGAAACAGCATAACCGTCTATTTAGTTATCCTACATGGTATGATTATGTGCCCATACATATTCTCACCCTCCATAGCGACCGGTATGTTCCTAGTTGTATGCCGGAGGGGACCATTGTGTAAGTCTATTGCATCTTTTGCATTCAAAAAACTATTAGTTTGTTACGTCTTTTTGCTATCTCTGCGAGCAGCCCTGCTTAGGTTGTACAGTCTGACAGCCGTTGGTAGGAAGGACCTACGAAACCTCTCGGTTGTGCACCTGGGATGATGTAGTCTGCTGCTAAATGAGCTCCTCAGTGCATCCAGTATGTCCTGCATAGGGTGGAACTCGGACTCCAGCAGAGATGACAGTTTAGCCACCGTCCTTCTCTCTCCTATCTCCTCCATCGGATCAAGGCGCTGCCCCAGGACAGAGCTAGCTTTCTTAATCAGTTCGTTCAGTCTCTTCCTATCGGCTGCAGTAATGCCACTGCCCCAGCAGACCACTCCAAAAGTGATGGCTGATGCCACCACCGTGTCATAGAATGACTTCAGCAGCGCCCCTTGTACACCAAAAGACCTGAGTCTCCTCAGCAGGAACAGCCTGCGCTGTCCCTTCTTGTAGAGTGCGTCAGTATTGTGTGACCAGTCTAGTTTATTGTTCAGATGAATACCCAGGTACTTATAGGATGTCACCATCTCGATGTCTGTTCCCTGTATATTTACTGGTGCTGTGAGGGGCTGCCCATGCCTGCGGCAGTCCACCACCAGCTCCTTAGTTTTCCTCGCGTTGATCTGGAGGCAGTTCCGATGGCACCAGTCCACAAAGTCCTGGATAAGCCCTCTGTACTCAGCTTCATCTCCGTTGGAGATGAGACCAACGATCGCAGAGTCATCAGAGAACTTCTGTAGATGGCAATGTGTTGTGTTGTGTGAGAAGTCCGCAGTATAAAGAGTGAACAGGAAGGGAGCCAGCACCGTTCCCTGGGGGGCCCCCGTGCTACTGATGATCGTGTCGGAAACACAGTCCCGGGTTCTCACAAACTGAGGCCGGTTCGTGAGGTAGTCCAGGATCCATGATGACAGGTGCTGGTCCACCCCTGCGCGCAGCAGCTTGTCCTTCAGGATCATCGGTTGGATGGTGTTGAAAGCACTGGAGAAGTCAAAGAACATGATCCTCACCATATTCCCGGGCTTCTCCAGGTGGGACAGAGAACGGTGAAGGAGGAAGATCACCGCATCCTCCACCCCAATGCCATGCTGGTAGGCGAACTGGAGTGGATCCATCGCTGGTTCCACCAGGGGGCGGAGATGAGCAAGGAGCAGTCTCTCCAGGGTCTTCATCAAGTGGGACGTCAAGGCCACCGGTCTGTAGCTGTTCAGGTCTTTGGGGTGGGAAGTTTTTGGTACAGGTACCACACAAGATGTTTTCCACAGCTGTGGTACCCTCCCCAGTTTCAGGCTCATGTTGAAGATATACGTCACAATCCCACACAGCTGGTCTGCACAGGACTTGAGGAGCTTTGCGCTGATGCCGTCCGGTCCCGACGCCTTCCTCGCCTTGATCTTCCTCAGCTCCGTCCTCACCTGAGTCTTGGTCAGGGTCAGGATGGGGGGCTGTGTGTTGGGAGTGGGGGGGGTGTCGGTGGAGTGGGGAGTGGGCAGCAGGACTTGATTTCTTAGAGGCAGCAGTGGTTGTTGTGCAGACAGGGGGGAGGGCGGTTGGTCAAATCTATTGAAAAACAGATTCAGGTTGTTCGCCCACTCCCTGCCCCCCGTGGCCTGGGGGGAGGTATTCTGGAGCCCCGAGATGGTTTTGAGGTTTCTCCAGACCCCGCTGATGTCGCTCTGTTGCAGCTTGTCCTCCATCTTCTTCCTGAAGCTGTCCTTGCCTTCTCTGATCTTTCTCCTCAGCTCCCTCTGTACGGACTTCAGCATCTCCCTGTTCCCCGACCTGAAGATCCTCTTCTTCTCTCTCAGAAGTGTTTTTATCTCAGGGTTGATCCAGGGTTTGTTGTTTGAGTGACGCCGTATGGTCTTGGTGGGAACGGATTTGTCCACACAGAAGCTGAGGTAGCCCGTGAAGGTGTGAATGAGGCCATCGATGTCCTCACCATGTGGATCGCAGAGCTGCTTCCAGGCAGTGGCTTCAAAACAGTCCTTTAGAGTGTCCATTGTCTCCTCAGACCATAACTCCACAGTGTGCATGGCCGGAGGTTGTCTGTGCACTAGGGGTTTGTACACCGGTCGGAGATGAACCAAGTTGTGATCCGATCTCCCAAGTGGGGGGAGTTGTGATGAGGTGTACGCCTCCTTAGTGTTTGCGTAGAACAAATCCAGTGTTTTATTGTCTCTAGTGTGGCATGTGACATACTGGGTGAAAGTGGGCAGAATGGGAGACAGTGAAACGTGGTTGAAATCGCCTGAGATGAGGAGAAGAGCATCTGGGTGTTCTGTCTGCAGCCTGCTGGTTACTGAATGGATGACGTCACGCGCTGTCCCAGCGTTCGCCGTCGGATTTGCATAAACAACAATGCAGATCACGTGTGAGTGTTCTCTCGGGAGATATGTAGGCCTCATGCTAACAGCTAGCAACTCAATGTCTTTGCTGCAGTGTCGTTGTTTAACAGTGATATGTCCCGGTCTGCACCAGTTGTTGTTAACATACATTATCACTCCACCGCCCCTAGTTTTGCCACTCTCTGGTGTTCGGTCAGCTCGTATCATGTGAAAACCCTCCAGCTCAATGTTAGCATCTGCTGCTAGTTCAGTTAGCCACGTCTCAGTAAACAAAAGGAGAGAGCACTCCCGGTAAGTGCTATCATAACGGGAGATAGCCGCTAGCTCATCTAACTTTCCCAGTATCGACCGTACATTTCCCATGACAACAGATGGAAGGGAGGGTCTGTACCTTATATTTTTTGTCCTCCGCCTTACTTCAGCCCGGCAGCCGCGACGCTTTCGCCTCAATTCTCTCGGTATGTCGAGTTTTTCCAGTGGGACCGGGTGGCGGTTAAATGCTAGCAGCTCTTCCCTGTTGTATCGTATCCTGCTATAAACAGTGGCTCCGTCCACCGGCTCAGGAGACATTTGGGACGATCTGTGTGTCCGTGATATAAGTGGGGTGAAAAAAAAGTGATCAAAAGAGAGAGGAAGGGAAAAAAAACTCGGAATCGAGCCGCTGTTGCAAAAGGCAGCCTACTGGTGTGGCGCCGAGAGGCTTTAAAAAACTCAAAGTTATGGACGGATTTTCATGAAATTTTCAGAGATTGTCAGAAATGGGGTATCCTACAGATGATTAGATTTTGGTGATGATCTGAGAGTGCATACCTCCACCAAGGGCTTTGTTTGTATTTGTGCAGCAGGATTACACAAAAACTATTGCATGGATTTGGATGAAATTTTTACCAGAGGTGGTTCTTGGGCTAGAGAGGAGCCCATTATATTTTGGTCATGATCTGAGAATGCATACCTCAGCCAAGGCTCTTATCTTCTCACAGTGTGTTAGCAACAATACTCCAAAACGGATGGACACACTTTGATGTAATTTTCACCACAAGTGGCTATAGGCCTACACACAAACCCATTACATTATGGAGGTGATCCATGAGAAACGGAAGGAGCTTTGGCAGAGGTATGCGCTCTATGAGTGCTTTTCTAGTTACAAATGTGAAATACTCAGTGCAGCGGATGATAAAAATATAAGCAGCGTTGCCGTGGTTTTAAGGAAGTTTTATTATATCATCCCGCCGTCACGAGCTCCGCTCCCGGCTCCGTGCATTCGCGCCGGGAGCGAGCCCACGGCTCTCAGAGAAGGAGGACACAATGTCTGTGTCCAGCAGCAGCAGTTGAGGAAGTGGAATTAAGAGAGGAGTTACAGAACCTGTGCAGTATTTATACCCAACTCAGACAATACATCAAAGCAGATTCACAGCAGCTGGTATGATCAAAGGGACTGCAGAACAGGCATGAGACATTTGCATCTGTAAGACCTACATAACAATAGGCAGATGCAGTCCTCTGCTCCAGCTTGCAGGACAAAGAGGTTACAAGGCACATCTACATATTGATCTGACTCTAGGTCACAGTAAGGACAGGATGCATGAACACTATACATGAATGGCACATTACATCACAATACATGAATGGCACATTACATCACAATACATGAATGGTACATTACATCTCAGTAGTGCAGTGGGAAAAAACCGAGAGAAAAGAGCTGACTGTCCTGTGTGTTGTGGGGGGGTTGAATCAACCCGCCACACTCAGTTTTATAAAATGGCCCACTTGAAATTAATAATAAAAAAAGCTAACTGAACTGTTAACAGAATATATTTTCTATCCTTTGTAATTCAATTGTGGTTCAGGAAATTTATTTTATTTATGACTGTATATGAATTTGATGCCAATTAATTGGCATCAACTGGGGATTCTAAACTGTCCTTAGGTATGACTGTGAGAGTGAATGGTTGTCTGTCTCTCTGTGTTGGCCCTGCGATGGACTGGCGATCTGTCCAGGGTGTACCCTGCCTCTCACCCAAAAGTGCTGGGGTAGGCTCCAGCCCCCCCGCGACCCGAAAAGGATTAAGCAGAAGAAGATGAATGAATGTATATGAATTTTATTGTTTTACAGTGTATACGTGTATAGTTTGTATTTTTCCTCATGTTTAAACTTTTAAGAGAAAAGTGTAATGTTATGGGTAACCCCCACAACATACTGGGACAAGCAGAGCGCTCAGCTGGAGCAATTAACGTAGCAGTGTGATCTATGGACTGATAACAATATGTTGATGTGCCTTGTAACCTCTTTTGTCCTACAGCTCCGGAGCAGAGGCGAATCCCGGCCAGTAATCTTCCTATTGTTATGACTCTCAAATGCAAATGTCCATACCTACTGCTGTGAATGCATTGTCTGTAGTGGGGTATAAAAACTGCATATGCTCTGTAACTCTCTCTCTCTCTGACCACCACTTCTGAATACACGCATTGCCTGTATCTGCTGAGGACAGCCTCCGGGCAGCTGACCAAACTACAGCAACAACCTGAACAGGGATGACCATCGGCGCCGACTACGCTGATCTCCAGCAAGCTCCCTGACCCTGACTCGCCTCTACAGCGGACCTGCCAAGCACCGAACCCCGCACGCACACCGGGGGGTTATGAGGACAGCGCACCCCGCACGGGACAATACCGGCTCCACACAGACCGCCATCGTCCTTCGCCGCTGCACACAGAACCTTCAGGGCTGCTCACACACCTGAAGCACGCACACAGCTCGCTCACAGGATTTTGTAATGGTCTCAGCCACGGCGCACAAGGGAATTCGGCCGTCAGCTGTCCCCGAGGACTTTAGGACTGCGCGCGCACCTAAAGTCAACACGCCAAGTCCCTCACTGCTGCAGCCCCTTTTTTTCTTCATGGCCACGAGAGGAGTCAGAGACTAATTTTTCTTCTTACAGCTGCTGTGGACCTCCGCACATTCAACGGGACAGCCCCTCAACATCGCGGAGCCACAGGCAATTTTTGCGCGGCCCAGACAATTTCGCCGTCCCAGGCCGGCACTTGCTACCCCCCCCCCCCTCCACCGCTGCCTGCAGCGAGCTTTCCCCCGCAGCTCGCTCCCAAAGCCAGACTATCGAGGCCTCAGCTTCCCACTGAGCCCTCTGGGGGGGAGTGTATGGGTAACCCCCACAACATACTGGGACAAGCAGAGCGCTCAGCTGGAGCAATTAACGTAGCAGTGTGATCTATGGACTGATAACATTATGTTGATGTGCCTTGTAACCTCTTTTGTCCTACAGCTCTGGAGCAGAGGCAAATTCCGGCCAGTAATCTTCCTATTGTTATGTGTGACTCTCAAATGCAAATGTCCATACCTACTGCTGTGAATGCATTGTCTGTAGTGGGGTATTAAAACTGCATATGCTCTGTAACTCTCTCTCTCTCTGACCACTGCTCATCTGACTACACGCCTTGCCTGAGAGCCTCCGGGCTCGCTCCGGCGCGCATGCACAGCGCTGGAGTGAGTTCTCGTGATGGCGGTATGATTAATAAACGCCCTTAAAAACCCTCAGTTCGCTCCTTATTATTCCATGCCGCCACAATGTTTCCAAAATAGTTCACAAATGAGTGCATAAAAAGCTAGAATGAAAAAAAAAAATAGTATAAAAATACATAAATCTGTAAGAAAAAAGTAATGATTTTTTTAAAAACTAAAATAGAGCCACATTTCAATTTGAAAATAGTCTCAAATGTACAATAAAAATCAGTTATGAGACAGAGAAATACAATATTATAAGGAAAAAGTAGCAAATTTATGCAAAAAAGTAAAATTTAGAATAAAGAAGGTAGTACATTTAAAAGGAAAAAAAATGCACAATTCTGTCAGAAAAATATTGTTAATGTTGCTTGTTTGTATTATAATACAATTAAATATGTTCATTATAAGTTTAACAATATACCTACTGATAGGTATTTTGAATATTTACCTAATATGGCTAAAAAATGTTTTTTTAGCTCCATGAACCACGTGACCGGGCAGCGGCGAGTTCAAAGCGTGTCGCAACTATCATACTACAGTATATGGTTATGGGATGACGCAGGGTTCCGACAGGGGGTAAAAATGAGCGATTGAGGAATGTTTTGCCTTCCAGTCCACTGGGGGCGCTGTGTCAAAAATAAAAATCATCCAGAAGAATTCACGCATGCGCAGATGGCTGTTTTCAAACCAGCTGAGGTATCAGCGGTGTTTGGTAGTGTGACTACGGATAATTTTGTTTTATTGTGAGATTTGTCTCCAATAAACGGTTTTGTGATGGATTTAGAAAGTGGAACTTACGAGCCCGGCTTCGTTGGGATACGATTTTGTCAAGAATGGTAAGAATGGAACCATTTAGCGTTAGAAATAGCTTTAGTTAGCCTTTAGCTTAAATAAGTCGAATAACGTTATCCAACTACATAATTACATGCACTTAAAATAAGCCGAAAACTATTAAACTCATTGACTTTGTTTTTCAGTAACAACATGTTATATCCTAAAGAGGATAAGGAGAACCGTATCTTGCTGTATGCGGTAAGTACGTGTGTGGTTGTAGCTCTAGTGTTTAACATTTATATGATTTATTTTATTGGACAGAATTTTGAGCCTTGTTATTGCATATTTATCAGTGAACTTGCTACGTACTGATTCTCAGTAAACATGTTATTTTGGGTCATGCTTCCATTCAAACAACCCTTGGAGACGTGGTGTAAACAAGCAATCATTTATACATAATTGGCAGCATGATTATTAACATTTATTCTTTTAAATTTGAAGCTTTAAATCCTCCTCCAAAATTGCCAGGTGTCAAAAAAGAGTGTTTAAAGACGCACTCCGGTGGATATAAATCCCCTATAAAAGCAAGGCACTGGCTATGGATACGGAAGCTGTAGCCCGAGATGCAGTCTGTTGCTAGAGAAGAGCTGATCAATCCGACAAAACCTTTTCAGATCAGCTCACAACGCAAGAGTGTAGTCTACCTGTGATCAAAAGGTGAGGAGGGGTTCGTCTTCTGCTGTCGCTGCCCGCTGTCTTTGTAATGCATGCATGCATCCATCCATCTTCTTCCGCTTAATCCTTTTCAGAGGGGGGCTGGAGCCTATCCCAGCATCTTTGGGCGAGAGGCAGGGTACACCCTGGACAGATCGCCAGTCCATCGCAGCCAGTTGTGTGTGAATAATTAAAATTAATTAATTAAATCACCCTTATTGTCATTCAACCGTACAACCAATCATGTACAGTAGAACGAGATTGTGCTTTACCTACAGTGTCAATCACACACACCCCAAGTGCAGAATCAGAGGGCCACTGCCATGCAAGGCGCCACCACAGATTTCCCTCCTCCATTCCATTATTGCTGAGCACCAAGCTGGACGGCAGGAAGTTCCACTTTTATATGGTCTTTGGCATGACCCGGCCAGGATTTGAACCCCTGCCTTCTGGGTGTGGGGCGGATGCTCTACCAACTGAGCCACCATATGTGATGTATGTGTGAATGGGTAGCTAGCCAAATATGTTAAGTGCTTTGGTCATCCAGAGATTTAAAAAAAAGAAGAGCTATAAAAAATGCCATTTTACTTCTAATGGCTACCTACTAAATACTAAAAAAAAAAAAACTGTTTGTATGATGTTTACCAAACAACCATCAAATATTACAAACGCAAACATTTTCTTAAAAGGGGAGGAGCTGCAGTTATTCAAGGAATTTAAGTGCCTTCCTCTTTAACTTTTAATTAGACCATTGCTGACAGTTAATGTGGCCATAATGTTTCTGCAACACATCGATTACTGTTTTACCAAATGGACACTCACTGGTGTAACCATAATCAAACCCATTGAATCCTTATACAAAAAAGCCATAAAAATCTTTGATAAGAAAGATCCTACATATCATTGTTGTCACATTTACAAGAAATACAATTTTCTATCTGAAAATTATAAAACTCTCATATTTGCCTGTTCAGTTTATAAAATGTTAAATGGATATGCACCCCCCATCCCGGAGGATATGTTAAACTGAGGACCGTCACTGCCACAAGCACCAGAGCAATCACTAGAGGAGACTGTGAGGTCCCCCACAGACGCACCACATTTGCTCAGTCTGTGCTATCAGTGAGGGGCACCAAGATCTGGAATAACATACCACCCACAATCAGAGAACGTACCACACTAAACACTTTTAAGACTCGCTGTAAAAATTGGCTTTTAAACAACCAAAACTGTACGCATAACTAGTGGTTGCTCTGTGGCATACGCATATATATATGTGCCCGTGCATCACACACATATGCCCCTCCTCTTGTTTGTTGCTGTTATGAGGTGCTTGGGTGCATGTGTGTGTGTGTGTGTGTGTGTGTGTGTGTGTGTACAGCACTTCACTTGTGTCACATTTGAATGTTTTGTTTTGTAGCACCTTAACTCTTGCACTTTAGCATATCCACTTTGTAGTTTTATTGCAGATAGGGATGGGCGTATCGATACTCAGATATCGATACCTCGATATCAGCTGTTCGATACTTTTTAAATATGGCGATACCAGCGTGTTAATACAAAACATGCTATTTGTTTTCACTTCTGAGAGTTTTTGGCATTAAATTTATGTGTGAAAACCGGTGAAAAACCAGCCCAGGCATGTTTTAAAGCTTGTCTGCCGTGTCACATGATTATGGCAGCCTATCAGATGTCAGAGCTGAAGACTCACTGCGCAGTGGCAGCTTCAGTGCTGCTCTGGTGCAGAGCAGAGTGAGCAGAGCAGCGTCGCCAGTAGCAGAAGTATTACTCCTGAAATGTTACGCCATTCATCCAAATTCTGTGGTGGTACCAAGCAGCATAATTTTGAAAATTAAACAACATAAGCGCTATTTAAGTCTGTAAAATAATATTGTGAAATACATAATAAAATAAACATTTAAAAAACATTGCTTTGTGAAAAAATTACACATATATACTGCTTGGTATTACCATAGAATTTGGATGTATGGTGAAATGTTTCCATCCATCAGCTACTGCTTAATCCTTTTTTGGGTTGCAGGGGCGGCTGGAGCCTATCCCAGTGTCTTTGGGCGAGAGGCTGGGTACACCCTGGATAGATCACCAGTCCATCACAGGGCTGGTGAAATATTTCAGAAGTAAAAAATACTTTAATCCAGTTGACTTGACTGAGCTTTCATTCAGCATACTCACCCACCTGGATGACTGAGAATCTTCACCAAATTGAGAAATTGAATTAATTTTGCATTAATTTTAAGTCTTAATTCAGGGGTGTCCAATCATGTGCCATGGAGGGCCCAGACCCTGCAGGTTTTCTCTTCAGCAGGTGTTTTCACTTATCAGCAATCAGTAGGAAGAAATTCAGTGGAATCTGCTGCTGAAGACACTGGTTGGAGGTAAAGCCTGCAGGGTCTTGGCCCTCCATGGCACATGATTGGACACCCCTGTCTTAATTATTTTTATTATAATTGAATTATATTTCATTTTATTTGTATTTACTTTGCTCATTGTTCTATTTACTTATCATTTTATAAGCATTTCTTTCAAGTATTTATGTCCCATGAGTTTCATTCATATTGCCCTTGCAATAAAGTTGTTAATGAAACTGCAATCATGTGATTTTCCTTTAAGGGGCAAAAAGTATTAAATTAAATCACCCTTTATTGTCATTCAACTGTACAACCAATCATGTACAGTAGAACGAGATTGTGTTTTACCTATCTACTGTGTTAATCACACACACCCCAAGTGTAGAATCAGAGGGCCGCTGCCATGCAAGGCGCCGCCACAAATTTCCCTCCTCCATTCCATTATTGCTGAGCACCAAGCTGGATGGCAGGAAGTTCCACTTTTATATGGTCTTCGGCATGACCCGGCCGGGATTTGAACCCCTGCCTCCCGGGTGTGGGGTGGATGCTCTACCACAGGGGTGTCCAACCAGGTGCCATGGAGAGCCAAGACCCTGCAGGTTTTCTCTTCTACCCAGTCTCTTCAGCAGGTGTTTTCACTTATCAGCAATCAGTGGGAAGAAGTTCACAGAAATCTGCTGTTGAAGACACTGGTTGGAGGTAAAACCTGCAGGGTCTTGGCTCTCCATGGCACATGGTTGGACACCCCTGCTCTACCGACTGAGCCACCACTCCGGTGGTATCGGTGTCAAGGTAAAAGTCCTATAAATTAGCAGTATCGTATTGAAAGGAAAAATGCTGGTATCACCCATCCCTAATTGCAGATCTTCTTCTCGTGTATGATTGTTTGTTTATGTGTTGTTGTGACCCACCGGGGGACTACAGATGCAAATTAGCAGTACTGCTAAATCTGGCGTACTTGCATTTTTATCAGTGTTCATCAGTATGTAATGTCTCTTTCAAATAAACATTAAACTTGTACATGCGAAGGGATTTAGAATCTTAAATTAACATCAAGAGATTAGCCTTTATGATCCAGGAAAGGGTGAGGTTAAAAAGATAGTAGACATTCATTTTAAAAATCGAAACAAAATGTGGGTTAATGTAACACTTCTGTGTTAATTGTGTTTTTGTCAGGGGGTCGGTGTGCAATAAAATAATGCAGGATCATAGCAGCTTGTTCTGATAACTTCTCTTGATTCTCCTCTTTACATTCTGCCAAAACCTCACTGCACACATTTGAAGTACTACATTAACATGAGAAATACCTTTCTTCAATTGCTGATAAAAGCCTTCGATTTCCGTAACTCCAGCTCCCCAAACAGAGTGTCTATAAACACGGAAGACGTTTCCCCAAAGTTTAAAAATAAACACAGATATCTATATGTGAATAATATCTATTTAATACCTTTTTAACCTTACCTTTTTGTAAATCCTAAAGGCTAGCCTCTTAATGTTCATTTAGGATTCTAAATTCCATCTCATGTAAAAATAAAATGGCGTTCTTTTATATATGTCTTTAAAAAAAACCTTTGAATGACCAAGGTGCTTAACAGATTCAATTATGTACCCATTTGTACAAATCACATATTCACACACACTCATTACAAAGACAGCAAGCAGCAATGGCGGTAGACGAACCCCTCACCTTTGCATCACAGGTAGACCACACTTGTCCCCTGCACTACAGCAGCTGCAATCTGATTTGAAAAAGTTTTGTCGGCTTGATCAGTTCTACCGTAGCAACAAAGCATTTTGTTAAAAATGCTAACTGGCCTGGAGGATAATGTCAGTTAGGCCAGAGTGTCCTGATTGGCTGAGCACTACCCAAGTGCCAGCACCACGAATACTTTAAGTTGCATGCCAAACACTCATTTCAGCCACTTCACATGTTCTGTGAGAAGCTGCTTACAAAAAGGATCACTGTACAGGTACATCTCAGAAAATTAGAATATCATGAAAAAGTTCGATATTTTTTGTCACTCATTTCAGAAAGTGAAACCCATATACTGTATTATATAGATTCATTACACAGAGAGTGATATATTTCAAGTGTTTATTTATTTTAATTTTGATGATTATGGCTTACAACCCATGAAAACCCCAAATTCAGTTTCTCAAAAAATTAGAATATTACATAAAATTAATTTTAAAAAATAGTTTTTTAATAGAAATGTTGGCCGATTGAAAAGTATGTCCACATACACACTCAATACTTGATTGGGGCTCCTTTTGGATTAATTACTGTATCCCAGTGTGGCGTGGCATGAAGGTGATCAGCCTGTGGCACTGCTGAGGTGTTATGAAGGTCCAGGTTGCTTTGATCGTGACCTTCAGCTCGTCTGCATTGTTGGGTCTGGTGTCTCTCATCTTCCTCTTGACAATACTCCATAGATTCTCTATGGGGTTTGGTCAGGAGAGTTTGCTGGCCAATCAAACACAGTGATGCCATGATCATTAAACCAGGTTTTGATACTTTTGGCAGTGTGTGTGTGTGTGTGGGGGGGGGGGGCAAGTCCTGCTGGAAAATGAAATCAGCTTCTCCATAAAGCTTGTCAGCAGAGGGAAGCATGAAGTGCTCTAAAATGTCCTGGTAGACGACTGCGCTGACTTTGGTCTTGATAAAACACAGTGGACCAACACCAGCAGATGACCTCTGTTCAGATAAAAGTAAATTTTGCATTTCATTTGTAAATCAAAGTCCCAGAGTCTGGAGAAAGAGCGGAGAAGCACAGAATCGAAGTTGCTTGAGGTTTAGTGTGACGTTTCCACAGTCAGTGATGATTTGAGGAACCATGTCATCTGCTGGTGTGTGTCCACTGTGTTTTATCAAGACCAAAGTCAGCACAGTCGTCTACCAGGACATTTTAGAGCACTTCATGCTTCCCTCTGCTGACAAGCTTTATGGAGAAGTTGATTTCATTTTTCAGCAGGACTTGACACACACACACACACTCCCCACACACACTGCCAAAAGTATCAAAACCTGGTTTAATGACCATGGCATCACTGTGTTTGATTGGCCAGCAAACTCTCCTGACCAAACCCCATAGAGAATCTATGGAGTATTGTCAAGAGGAAGATGAGAGACACCAGACCCAACAATGCAGACGAGCTGAAGGTCACGATCAAAGCAACCTGGACCTTCATAACACCTCAGCAGTGCCACAGGCTGATCACCTCCATGCCACGCCACACTGATACAGTAATTAATCCAAAAGGAGCTCTGACCAAATATTGAGTGTATATGTGGACATACTTTTCAGTCGGCCAACATTTCTATTTAAAAACTATTTTTTAAAATTAATTTTCTGTAATATTCTAATTTTTTGAGAAACTGAATTTGGGGTTTTCATGGGCTGTACGCCATAATCATCAAAATTAAAATAAATAAACACTTGAAATATATCTCTCTCTGTGTAATGAATCTATATAATATATGGGTTTCACTTTCTGAAATGAGTGACAAAAAATATTGAACTTTTTCATCCATCCATCTTCTTCCGCTTAATCCTTTTCGGGTTGCGGGGGGGCTGGAGCCTATCCCAGCATCTTTGGGCGACAGGCAGGGTACACCCTGGACAGATCGCCAGTCCATCGCAGGGCCAACACAGAGAGACAGACAACCATTCACTCTCACAGTCATACCTAAGGACAATTTAGAATCCCCAGTTGATGCCAATTAATCTAACTTGCATGTTTTTGGCATGTGGGAGGAAACCGGAGAAATCCCAGAGTAAACCCACGCAGACACGGGGAGAACATGCAAACTCCACACAGATCACTGTTGGTCGGGGGCTGGGATCAACCAACAGTGATCTGTGTGGAGTTCATGATATTCTAATTTTTAGAGATGTACCTGTAAACTCTCTGCTTGTTACCTTGTTCATGGTGATGATTTTCTAATATTTCATGACTAGCATTTTATGCATGAGTGCATTAAAAATATTGTAACACTGAAAAACTATGTAGTTGAGCTTCAGTTTGCTTGCTTTTTTGTGTGATAATATTTGAATGCCTTATTTTTGTGTATATTTAAACATTATCCCAACCTACAGTGCAGGAACTGTGATTACCAACAAGAAGCAGACAACAGCTGCATCTACGTCAATAAAATCACCCATGAGGTTGAGTAAGTAAACACAGTGTCATGTAAACTACTGAGATGATTCTTTTCTGAGTGGCTGCATTTTTGACCTCACCTAATGTGTCACATTTTATACACTCAGTTATATATCAGTGTAATTTACTGTAATAATTAATAGATCATCCAAAAATTGTGGAGAACATTCAGATAGCTGGAAGTATGTTTTGTGTATGTAACAAATTAGGTGACTACACTTAAGAAAAAACTTAATATGCACCTGTAGTGCCTAGTTGTGCTAGAACATTGTATGTATAATCAGTTTAACATCAGTCCCATAAAGTCGTAGCTTTGTCACCAGAGCATCTTGCTTTTGTTTATTTTTTTCTTCAGTGAACTGACACAAATCATCGCTGATGTCGCTCAGGATCCAACACTGCCAAGAACAGAAGACCATCCCTGTCCCAAGTATGTTCCACCACAGCCATTTTTATATGAACAATCCCCTCTTTTTTTGGTATTCACAAGTTAATTTTAAGTTGTTTGTTTTTAATTTTTTTTAAAAAAATGTCAGAATTGTGGATGTAATTTGCATGGAAATGGTTTCACATCTTGTCACATTTTGGATACTCGTGAAGAATTGCTGTGAAAAAACAGCCCTGGCTCAGTGGAGCCAAAGGGAGCAGAGAGCTGACTGCTACAGTGGGGTCCATCATGACACAGACGGTGGCAGAGTTCATAAATTGCCTCACTACATCACCACAACGGAATTGAAATATAAATAAATCATTTATTTGTGAGGATATGTAGACCTGTAGCTTGAGGATAGGTGGTTTCACAAGAACTAAACGTTTACAGTTTTAGGGATTACTAACTTTGTTGAGTGTTGAGGTTATTTTTCAAACTCATTTTTCTCTTAAGGGAAATTTTGATGCTTGAATGAGAGTGTTTTGCATCATTAACTGAACTAAAGGGCGGTTTCTTATGTAAAGTTTCTTCCAGAATTTTACCACATTTGGCTCTGCTGCTGTTTGTTCCTGTAGACTCAATTTTGCTGTCTTCAGTGACTGAAATGCTAAGTGCCATGAAGGGCTTTTTGTCACAAAGGAAATGATGCTCTGGTCACCCAGTGTAGTCACCTCCAGATGTTTGGATGCTGCTGACCTTGCAACACTGATATGACTGAAAAATTTCTGTTGACTCACTAATTAGTCAGTGCTCCTCTGACGTTTCTCATCAGTCATTAGAGAGATTACTTTTGAGCTTGTAAAAGAGGAGGGGCAAAACTACAGCCGAATTACTTGTGAAGTTGATTTTTAAATGTTTACAGATATGGCTCCATGGGCACTGAATGGCTTGGTGAAACCGCTCTGTTTTTGCTTCTGTTAGTCATGGTGCAGCAGCTATAAGTTGTACATTTCCATCTTGCACAACTTCCTGTGGGCAGACATCTGTTTGGGAAGTTTAAATCTGGAACTTTTTGTCTGTGTAGCTTATCGGGACTGGAATAATTTAAAACTGATGGTAGGAATTCTCAGGATTCTAATCAGAATCTTCAGATGCCTTTACAATTATGCTTGTCACTGTGATGTATTTTTCACTTTTAATGTAGAAACATAATAGGTGTCATTTATTCTTATACAGTATGTTCTTTATTTGTATTTAACTTGTTGTTTGCCACAGCTTTGGAACCTATGATATGCAGCATTTGACTGTTCCATGAATTGTACAGACATGGACAAATTTCTTGGTAACCTTCTGTTAAAGAAAGAAAATCCCACAATGGTCATTGAAATAACTTGAAACTGACAAAAGTAATAATACATTTTTTTTAAAATCTGAAAATTAACTAATGAAAATCAGATATTGCTTTTGAATTTTGGTTCAACAGAATCATTCCATAGAAAGCTTGGGATCAGTCCGCCAAGGTCTCCGCCTTTGACTGCCACCTAATCCACATAGCACCGGACTTCCATGATCCCTCCTGCAGGTGGTGAACCTACTGGAGGGCGGACCCATGTAACTCCTTCGGGCTGAGCCCGGCCGGGTCCCATGGGTGGAAACCCGGCCACCAGACGCAGAGAGTTTAGTTCGCATTGCCAACACTCGGTCGGAGTCATTCCCAGTGAGAGTTGGACTCCGCCAGGGCTGCCCTTTGTCACCGGTCCTGTTCATAATTTTTATGGACAGGATTTCTAGGCGCAGCCAGGGAATGGAGGGTGTCATGCTTGGTGACCACAGGATCTCATCTCTGTTGTTTGCAGATGATGTTGTCCTGTTGGCTTCATCCAGCAATGACCTACAGCTCTTGCTGGGACGGTTTGCCGCTGAGTGTGAAGCGGCTGGGATGAGAATCAGCACCTCCAAGTCCGAGTCCATGGTCCTCAGCCGGAAAAAGGTGGATTGTCCTCTCCGGGTTGGGGACAGGCTCCTGCCCCAAGTGGAGGAGTTTAAGTATCTTGGGGTCTTGTTCACGAGTGAGGGGAAAATGGAGCGAGAGATCGACAGACGGATTGGAGCAGCATCTGCAGTGATGCGGACGTTGTACCGGTCTGTTGTGGTGAAGAGGGAGCTTAGTTCTAAGGCAAAGCTGTCGATTTACCAGTCAATCTACGTTCCTACTCTCACCTATGGTCACGAGCTTTGGGTAATGACCGAAAGAACGAGATCGCGGATACAAGCGGCTGAAATGAGCTTTCTCCGTAGGATTGCTGGACTCACCCTCAGAGATAGGGTGAGGAGCTCAGTCATCCGGGAGAGGCTCAGAGTAGAACCGCTGCTCCTCCACATTGAAAGGAGTCAGTTGAGGTGGTATGGGCATCTGATTAGGATGCCTCCTGGACGCCTCCCACTTGAGGTGTTTCAGGCACGTCCCACTGGGAGGAGACCCCGGGGCAGACCCAGGACTCGGTGGAGAGACTATGTCTCCCAGCTAGTCTGGGAACGCCTTGGTATCCCCTCTGAAGAGCTGGAGCAGGTGGCTGGGGAGAGGGAAGTCTAGGCTTCTCTGCTTGAACTGCTGCCTCCGCGACCCGGACCTCCGGAAAAGCGGTAGAAGATGGATGGATGGATGGATGGATGGATGGATGGATGGATGGATGGAGAATCATTCCAAAAAAAAAAAGACAAATGAAACTGGCCTGGACAGACTTGATGATACGCCTAGAAAATGCATCCCTAGGTTGGTCAGAAGAATAGTGTGTATTGTAGAAAAAGAGCCTAGGAAACCATCCAAAATTATTCAAGCTGAGCTCAAAGGTCAAGGTCGCAGCATTGGTCGCATTTTAAACAATAATGGACTCCTGGAGTAAGACCAGGAGGACTCCACTACTGACAGAAAAACATTAAAAAGCCAACAAAAATTCATGCTGACAAACCTCAAAATTTCTGTGAGATTGTCCTTTGGACTGATGAGACAAAACTGGAGTTTTTTGGCCAGTTACATCAGCTCTATATTTACAGAAGAAAAAAATGAAGCATACAAAGAAAAGAATGCCGTACCTAAACATGGAGAAGGCTCAGTTATGTTCTGGGGCTGCATTGCTGCTCCTGGCACAGGGTGTCTAGAATCTGTGCAGGGTACAGTGAAATCTCAAGTCTGTCAAGGCATTCTGGAGCGAAATGTGCTACCCAGTGTCTGAAAGCTTGGTCTTATTCACAGGTCATGGGGTCCTCCTACAGGAAAATGACCCAAGACACACAGCTAAAAACATGGCTAAGAACAAAACACTGGATTATTCTAAAGTGGCCTTCTATGATCCTTGATCTAAATTCTACTAAACATCTGTGGAAGGAGCTGAAACATTCAGTCTGGAGAAGGCACCCTTCAAACCTGAGACAGCTGGAGCAGTTTGTTCATGAGGAGTGGGCCAAAATACCGGTCAACAGATGCACAAGTCTCCTTGAGTTACAGAAAGCACTTGAGTGTAGTGATTGCATCAGAAGGTTGTGCAACAAAAATATTAAGTTAAGGGTATCCTGGATTTGATCCCAGCTCCTGACCAATGGTGATCTGTGTGGAGTTTGCATGTTCTTCCCGTGTCTCCGTGGGGTTACTCCAGGATTTGTCCCGTTTCCTCCCACAAGACAAAAACATGCAAGTTAGGTTAACTGGAGACTCTAAAGTGGCCCTAGGTGTGAATGTGTGTGAATGGTGAAGGGATGGTGCCGTACTGTGGCTGCTTCATCCATCCAGGTGGATGCTCTGAATTTCCCCTCTGGGGATCAATAAAGTACACAAAATAAAAATAATTTTTAAAAAAGTATCCATCAATTTTGTCCAGGCCAATTTCATTATTTTTTTTTTTAAATGATTCTGTTGAACCAAAATTCAAAAGCAATGTCTGATTTTCAATAGTTAATTTTAAGAAAATTTTTATTATTACTTTTGTCACTTTCAAGTTATTTCAGTGAGTATTGTTTCTTCAGTGTAAGGTTACCAAGAAGCAAGTTACTTAAACATGACTGGCCGCTGTTGTCAGGCTGCAGTGTGGTCATGTGAACTTTACTGAATGGTGAAATCAGATGATATTTTTGAGAGTGAACTGTTGTGACTTTAACATTGTGGTTTTGCAACGTGTATTCTCAGGTGTGGCCACAAGGAGGCAGTATTCTTCCAGTCCCACAGCATGAAGGCTGAGGTAATGAAAATGCAGTCTATACATGACCTTGTGTCTGAAATGTAGTTGCATTTCATAATATTTTAATCTTTTAAAAAACAAATTCTGGGCTGACCCATCCATGTTTTATGAACAAAGTATTTACATTTTTAAAAATAAATTTCAGCATTGCTGGTGTGAGGAAAATTAAACACAACAGAATCATACACCAAAATCTTTGTGAAGAAGAGCTTTTAAAATCTATGCTAATATATTGTATGAGGAAGCCACTTCTTGTTTTTGTGCCCAAAACAGATAAGTCAGTTTATTCAACAAGTTGATGATGAAGTAAAAAAAAAAAAATTAAATTGTTGTGTATTTGTGGTCTCTAGCGTC
The DNA here is from genome assembly GCA_020510985.1 of Pholidichthys leucotaenia. Lineage (NCBI taxonomy): Eukaryota > Metazoa > Chordata > Actinopteri > Cichliformes > Pholidichthyidae > Pholidichthys > Pholidichthys leucotaenia. Next base: position 146,112,476 of record CM035847.1, read on the forward strand.
TCATGGGTCATCAAACTCTCCAAACCATAATTATCCAGTTATTTAAAAAGCTCATTTCCAGTAGTTACAGTCTCAGTAGAGGTAGCATGTTTAGGTGGAACTGTTAAATTCATCAGAACTCAAAATGTAATTTCTCATATGTTGCTTTCTGCTCCAAATAGGATGCTATGCGACTGTACTACGTGTGCACGGCCCCTCACTGTGGACACCGGTGGACGGAGTGAAACTTTGTGAAGATGTGCAGCATTTGCTTCTGCTGTCTAAAAGTTCACACAGTTAAATTTGAGGATGTAATTAGATTTTGTTTTTGGTTTTTTGTGAAATAGCAGCAGTGCTAGGAATCCATTTTATCTGTCACATTTTTGTGACTATAATGTAAATTTTTTAATGGCTGTCATTTTCATTTGTGTTGGATTAAAGGAAGCATTTTTTTAAAATGTCATTTGAATTTTTTTTTTGTTCGAAATGTAATTTTTAAAACTATTTGCATTAGTAGACATTTTGTGATTTATTCTGCATGATTAATTTGGTCGGGATCTTGACTGAGTGGCATATAACCCACCAGGTAGAATGTGGCCGTTTTTTTTTTTATCCATGCTATTACTTTATGTCCATCCATCCATCCATCTTCTTCCGCTTAATCCTTTTTTCGGGTCGCGTGGGGGGTGGGAGGGGCTGGACCCAATCCCAGCATCTTTGGGCGAGAGGCAGGGTCCACCCTGGACAGATCGCCAGTCCATCGCAGGGCCAACACAGAGAGACAGACAACCAGTCACTCTCACAGTCATACCTAAGGACAATTTAGAATCCCCAGTTTGATGCCAGTTAACCTCATCTGAATGTTTTTGGCATGTGAGAGGAAACCGGGGAAATCCCGGCGTAAACCCACGTAGACACGGGGAGAACATGCAAACCACACAGATCACTGTTGGTCGGAGGATTAATTCAGTTTTATTTATACAGAGCCTAATCGCAGTAGAAGTCATGCCAGGGTGCTAGATGCTGTCTTGTTGCCTTAAACAACCTGCTCTGCTGTTTTAATTTTCGTTGTGCCTTCACTCTGAGGCGGCAGAGCAGCTCAAATCTTCCATCGTACAATGCAGCTTGATCAGCTTCCGATGTTGTGAAGTGCTCCCAACCAACCCGACGACTGGGCATTTTTGCCTTTTGCAACTTGGTCTCCTGTACCCTCAGAATATTTTCACAGGAAGTTGAGATGTCATAAACGCACGAGTGTTGATGCCGCACTCGGGTTTTTATTCCTCTTTCATTTCATGACTACGAAACTTGGCTGGATGCCCAGGAAGAATAATAAATACAGGGTTTTTTTATGTAATTATTTTATTACTGGGCAACTCAAGCTTTTAAAGCCAGTTTGTAAGAATTTATGTATAAAATGAGGGACACCTCTAGTTCATGCTTCTAAACACTATCCAACCAACCTTCTTCTGGCTTGATTTATGAATAATTTTTTTTCAATGACATGAAAAGTGTTGTTTGTACCTATCAGTGTTTTTCACAATTTATGACTAACCAATCCAGAAATCTTGTTAATTCTTAAGGCTTTACAACTTTTGTTCTTGTAACTGTAAGTATTGTGAAACATGGGTGACTCATTAAGATGACTCCTGCAGATTTTCTGTCATCAGCTGACATTAATTTAGTGCTTTCATAATTGACTGACACTTCTTTGCCTGCAGCTAAATTATTTCATGAATTTCTTTAAAGCTATTTTTCCACATTTCTCTTTTTTTCTAGTTGAAGTCCATGAGTGAAACTTTTGGGTTCTACTTTATTTGGACTTAAAATATGCAGCCTTTTACTTCCCAGATGTCGTTCCATTTCAGCTGTGTTCTTCCAGTCTGAGCAGCGGTTGCACTACACTTTTTATTATGTCATTTTGATAGATGGGGTTCAGAAGTTTCTGCCACAATCCATTATTACCTGTCATTTTCATTTTCACATATAACAAGAGGCCAAGAGGCTTTTTTCACATTAAGTTTTTATCATGAACTTAGAGGATTATCATGTAGATCATCCATCCATCCATCATGTATTTATGTATTCATTCATTCATTGAATTGGTGAACAGAGAATGTATGTCCCTCCAACCTAGAAAAAAATGGAAAAGTTGCATTGTGACTTTTTTCCCCTCGGAAATTTACAACTGTTTTTCTCATAAATTTGCAGCTTTTTCTAATAAATTTGCAACTTTTCACAAATTTGCTATTTTTTTCTTGGAAATTTGCAAAAAAAAAAATAATAATAATAAATTGCTACTTTTTATTGTAAATTGCAAATTTACAACTTTTTGCTCAAAAATGCGCGGAGATTGGCAACATGATGCTAGGTAATTGCTGTTCTAATATATGCTATAAAGGGGACAGGTGGGAACTAAACATAAGTTACAATAAAAAAGGTCTGTCATTGAGTCTGTATGAAGGCATCCTATAGTCTATTGTGTTTGTCCAAGATTATACACTGTAAAAAAGTTATTGTAACTTATAAAAGTTGGTGTCCAGGCTGCCTTAAAATTTTAAGTTGACTGAACCTGAGAAGATAAGTTTAAAACGCATAAACTCAAGTTCAGTCAACTTAAATTTTTAAGGCAACCTGGACACTGACTTTTTAAAGTAGAAGTACCGTAGTTATTTTTACAGTGTACCCTCTGCAGTGTGCTGCATGCCATTTTAATGTTAATGAATCTAACAGTGGTGTACACTTTCAGTCCCCCAACTGGGTGTGGTAGAGAGAACCCCCCCACACTCCTCTAGCACAAATCAATGATCACAAACAATACAAAACATGGGTATGCTTATGTCTGAATGACATGTAAATAAGTTTGGAGCTCTCCACAGCGACCACGCAGGATATCATGGACACACTTAATGTTACGGTCTTAGATGCAGTTTGGACATACAGCAGCTCTGTTTTGTTTTTTTTTTGTTGTTTTTTTTAAACACTGCACCTGTGAGAAAATGACTTTGTCATATGTGATTAAAATCAAAATTCCCCATATGCCACGGATAGGTACTGTATATGGATATATGTAAACTAGTGATTATGGCTACTTCGCATTTTGGTTTTCATCTTTTTAAATGTCATGACGCATGTAAACCTCGGATGGGTACTTGTGCCTTTCCCTAAAAACTTCCATGACATTTAACTTCACTGCTGAAACAGGCATGCCTGATCTGTGGGAAAGACAGCTGCCACTGTTGGGAGATGCCGTACCAGACTTCCTCCTTTTAACATGCATGTATATTCCACACTGCTAATTGTGTAACAGTAAATTAATGCAAGACCTGAAAGGCCAGTTGGAAAATAAGCTGTACTCAAAAGTCACGTGCTTACGTGTGTGAGCAAGGTGTGTTCCCCACGGTCACACCCTCCTCACTCTCTGATAAAGGAGCTGCACAGTCGCATGCTGACCACTCATCGCTGCCGCTTTGGTGTGTGGAGCTATGGCGCAAAAAGGTATGAACACAAATGGCCTAATAAGAAATTTGACGATGGAGACTAGACTTTTAACTTGGTTCTTTTTAAATCTCTTTTTTTTTTCAGTTGTTTCAAGGCAGGAATGGCGTGCAGTTGCTCCCAAAAAAAGACAACACATGGCAGGAAGTGCTGGAAGGGTTGTCATCCACCACACTGACACCTCAAGCTGCAAGGACTCCGAGTGTAAAGGTCAAGTTTTAAGTATTCAGAGAATGCACATGGAACAGAGGGATTTTGATGACATAGGATATAAGTAAGTATTGCCTCAAAATGTCTTTTCTAAGTAGTCATACCCTGATCCAAGTACAAGTAGATACTGAGAAACGTTTCTGCAGTTGTGTGTGTGTATAAAGTGTTAATAAATTCAATTTCTGTCCTTTATCATTCATCATTCTTATGTGTTCTCTATACATCGTTGCAGTTTTCTTGTCGGAGGTGATGGCACCGTGTTTGAGGGTCGTGGATGGGGTGTGGTAGGGGCCCACGCCAAAGGCCATAATAGTAACTCAGTGGGAATTGCCTTCATAGGGAATTTTAACAGTAAGCTCCCCTTTTGTTCTGTGGATTTGTGAGGGATTGCCATAAGATTAACAAAGCGGGGCATAGGTGAATGAAACCAACATTAGTCTTGTTGTTTAATGTCCACACCTCGCGTCTAGGAAAGATAATTTTTAAAAAATCAGTAATATACAGGTTTATACATTACGCATTATACTGATTTATGCCTCTCGATTGTTTGATTGCAGATGAGACACCAAGAAAAGAGGCCATAATGGCTGTTAAACAGCTGCTGCAGTCTGGAGTTTCTACTGGTCATTTAAAGCCAGACTTTGCCCTGTTTGGGCACAGAGATTTGGGACAAACTGAATGCCCAGGAAACAATCTTTATGCTGCACTACCACAGCTGAAGAGCACACCATAAAGCTCACAACTGACTCTTTTTTTAAGTGTAATGATGCAAAGTTACATCCCTGGTTTTAGCTGCACAAATAGCTCTCTCTTACATATATAATAAACAGTAATAAGATGTCTAAGCTTTATATATTGAACACTGATTGCATTTATAGCTCATACTTTTATATGGAAATGATACTGTATATACACTGGAAGTGTTGCAGGGTCTCTACACTACTACACTTAAATTCACCTGCTGATTATGGAGCTTTAACTTGTTTTGTGCATGTCCTTCTATTGAGTTAAGTCAGTGGTATGCATGTTATTTAATCTGAAATAAATAGTTACTATTTTGATATTTTTGTTAATGGTGTTTTGGTAAACACATAATATCCATCCGTCCATCTTTTACTGCTTATCCCGGGGTCTGGGTCACAGGGGCAGCAGTCCAAGCAGGGCAGCCCAGGCTGCCACCTGGTTCACACAGCACCATGACCCCCGTGAGCCCTGCTCCAGTTGGTTACCGGCGGTTGGACCCACACAGTGATGGGCGGTGAGGTTTATGGCTGGTGAGGCACTGATGCTTTTAGTCAGATTTACAAATACATGAACCCAACAGATTAAGCTTAAATTCAGCGTGCAGTTGAAAGCTTGCATACTTTTATAATCTGACGATCTTACATTTTTAAAATCAGACTTTATAAACAATTTTAACAAAACAAGTTTAAGGTATTTTATTGAATTACCTCTTAACCCTTTATTAGGCACTCATTAATATACTTGAAAAATCAAAATTTCAACCCTAGACAAATAGGGTTGAAATAACCAAATAACCATTATTGGCAGATATTAGAAGATTGTTATTACTATTATTGTAGTGTTACAATATACAGTATTATGCCTCCTGAAATTATCAAATATGGTTCTTCGCCCAGTGGTTAACGGAATACACCGAAAAGGCAGTAATAAAAGTCCATGTTTTAATTTTATAACTCTCCTGAGTATAGACAACATGCAAAGACCCTTGGTTACACAAGTATAATGTATTAAGTTATTTTACAAACAATGTTTTTGAGGTACAAAATTCATTTTTGGCCAAAGAAGAATATAAATTAGTGGCTCAGAGAGCTGCATCTCTGTGTGCGTGTTGCTGCTCCACAATTTACACTCATTTATTACAAATTCAGTTATTTACAACTATGGACGTATGGTCTTACCTTTACTTGTAAATGAAGTAAATTTGCCCTTCCTTCTGGATGAAAATCACTGTGAATTTGTAAAAAAAAAAAAAAAAAAAAGTCCTCCTTTTAGTTTTAAAAAAATCCTGCGCTTACGGTGCTCAAGCCCCACCCGTTGGGGCAACAGTGCTGACAGCCTGTTACTGAGATTTTTAGTTTCAGTTTAATGTCAGATTGAGAAGACTAAATATGTTGTAAACACACGTGAAGGACATTATATAGCCTATGGAAAGGAAGGACACAATAAAAGTGGCTACAAACAGTATTGTGTTGACATACAGAGAGATGGCAAATGGGAACGGGCATACTGGCATGAGCTCAGTGCAGTTTCTGAAGTATTGCGCAGTCATCTGAGGCCCCGTTTACTGCCGTATCACTTTGCTTCTCTGCCTTGAATTTGAACAGGAAATACACAGATTTGGCAATTTTAACCATAAATATTAATGAACTGATTAAAATGATTCAGACATTACATTTAGAACTATAAGACAGATCAGAGGACAAATAATATTTTTCTGTCATTATTTCTTTGTTATTTTTCATGATGATGGGTGCAGCTCTGCCTCCCCTGCCTCCCCTGACTGCACGTCACTGGACCCATGGGGCTGCTTTGGGTACACTGGGTCCTTGTAACTTTTTTCATAGAGATCTACTGAATCGCTCTTGGTCTGACCCTTCACCCAAGACCAGTTGTCCTTGAGACATCCTACCAGGGGCAAGTTGCCCCCGACAACATAGCTCACGGGGTCGTCAGGGCAAACAGACCCCTCCACCACAATGAGGTGGCAATCCGCGGAGGGAAGATGCATAATATCATTCTGATTACATCTTTCTGTTAATTTTTTTAATGTAGCGAAGAATTAGTGTGGCTACTCAAGTTTAAGATATCACACACAGATAAAATGAAATGACAAAGTGATATGATGAAAATCAAGTGATTATTTTATTTATTGCATATAAAATGTTTCTTTAGAAGCAGATTTGACATTGAACATGCAAATTGTGGGGGGGAGTACATTATGTTTTTAAAAAAATCTGCACGAAATTGAATATCAGTAAGAACTAGAAATTCTAAATAATTTTCTAATTCAGTTTGACTAATATATGAATTATTTGAAAGTAAGTAAGTTAATATAGATACATGTGTATTATTGGCCATTGCATGTAGACAGAAATTTGCACATGCTCCTTAGCGGACAACTACTGAAGCTGACTGCAATAATTCTCCCAGCATGCTCTAGGGCAGCCTTTTTTATGTTTATATGTTTATGGATGGATGGAAAATGTAACAAAACTGGTGGCATTACCATTTTAGGTAATTAAGAAAAGCCTTTATTAGTCCCACAATGGGGAAATTCCAGGATTGCAGAAGCAAAGGGATAGCAGCAGTCAGCGCAATAGTAAATAAGATAAGATAAGAACTGGTTAGCCAAGGCAGTAAATAAATATACATACACTACCGTTCAAAAGTTTGGGGTCACTTAGAAATTTCCTTATTTTTGAAAGAAAAGCACTTTTTTTCAATGAAGATAACTTTAAACTAATCAGAAATACACTCTATACATTGCTAATGTGGTAAATGACTATTCTAGCTGCAAATGTCTGGTTTTTGGTGCAATATCTACATAGGTGTATAGAGGCCTATTCCCAGCAACTATCACTCCAGTGTTCTAATAGTACAATGTGTTTGCTCATTGCGTCAGAAGGCTAATGGATGATTAGAAAACCCTTGTGCAATCATGTTAGGTCTGCAATGCTGTAATTGCTGCAAATAGAGGATTCTTTGACGAAAGCAAAGTTTGAGGGAAAAAATTATTATTTCAAATACAAATCATTATTTCTAACCTTGCCAATGTCTTGACTATATTTTCTATTCATTTTACAACTCATGGTGGTAAATAAGTGTGACTTTTCATGGAAAACACAAAATAATTGTCTGGGTGACCCCAAACTTTTGAACAGTAGTGTATGTACACAGTTATATACACAGTGCAGGAGCATTGCAGCTAGATGGTATCAACAGCATTACAGTTAGTTAAATTACCCGGTAGAATATGAATACGTACAGACGTGGACAAAATTGTTGGTACCCCTCTGTTAATGAAAGAAAAACCCACAATGGTCACAGAAATAACTTGAATCTGACAAAAAGTGGTAATAAATAAAAATTCTATGAAAATTAACCAATGAAAATCAGACAATGCTTTTGAATTGTGCTTCAACAGAATTATTTTAAAAAAACAAACTCATGAAACAGGCCTGGATAAAAATGATGGTACACCTAGAAAAGATTGAAAATAATGTGACCATAGGGACATGTTCAACCAAGATGTGTCCTCTAATTAACATCACAGGTGTCTACAAACTTGTAATCAGTCAGTCGGCCTATTTAAAGGGTGACAAGTAGTCGCTGTGCTGTTTGTTGACATGGTGTGTACCACACTAAACGTGGACCAGATGAAGCAAAGGAGAGAGATGTCTCAGGAGATTAGAAAGAAAATTATAGACAAGCATGTTAAAGGTAAAGGCTATAAGACCATCTCCAAGTAGCTTGATGTTCCTGTGACTACAGTTGCACATATTATTCAGAAATTTAAGATCCACAGGACTGTAGCCAACCTCCCTGGACATGGCCGCAGGAGGAGACGGATAATACGAATGGTAACAAAAGAGCCCAGAACAACCTCTAAATACATTCATGATGAACTCCAAGGTCAACGTACATCAGTGTCAGATCGCACCATCCGTCGTCGTTTGAGCCAAAGTGGACTTCATGGGAGACGACCAAGGAGGACACCACTGTTGAAAACAAATCATAAAAAAGCCAGACTGGAATTTGCCAAACTGCATGTTGACAAGCCACAAAGCTTCTGGGAGAATGTCCTATGGACAGACGAGACAAAACTGGAACTTTTTGGCAAGGCACATCAGCTCTATGTTCACCGACGCAAAAATAAAGCATACCAAGAAAAGAACACTGTCCCTACTGTGAAACATGGAGGAGGTTCTGTTATGTTCTGGGGCTGCTTTGCTGCATCTGGCACAGGGTGTCTTGAATCTGTGCAGTGAAGAGGATGATAAAATAAAGGCAGCGTTGGATTTTTAATAGCTTTATTATCATCCGCCTTCATCAGAACTCGGCTCCAGCCCATAGTGTGAGCAGGCTGAAGCCGAATTCCTCAGGCTGTCAAAGAGGAGACAGTGTGTGTGTCTCGCAGTTGCAGAGTCAGACAGAGAGAATGAGAGGGTTTGCGTTACAGAGTTGCAGCATATATATACTCGACTACAACAATACATCAGGGGCATACCCCAGCAGTTGGTATGATCAAAGAGACAACAGAACAGGCATAAGACATTTGCATTTGAGAGACATATTGATCTCAGTCCCTAGGTCACAGTGAGGACAGGACGCATGAGCACAATGCATGAAAGGCAACATTAACATCACAGAAGTGAGCCAGACGAAACGAGTCTGCCTGTAGACATTAATACACATTTCACTGTTCTGTTATTTGCTCTAGCCGAGCGCTGTGTTTGACCAGTCTGTTTGTGGGGGTTACACCAAAGCACATCTACATATCAGTAGTGCAGCAGAAAAAAACCAAGAGAAGAGAGCTGAGTGTCCTTAGTCTGTTGTGGGGGTTAACCGAACCGCCACAGCAGGGTACAATGAAATCTCAAGACTATCAAGGTATTCTAGAGAGAAATGTGCTGCCCAGTGTCAGACAGCTTGGTCTCAGTCACAGGTCATGGGTCTTGCAACAGGATAATGACCCAAAACACAGATAAAAACACCCAAGAATGGCTAAGAGCGAAACATTGGACTATTCTAAAGTGGCCTTCTATGAGCCCTGATCTAAATCCTATTGAACATCTGCGGAAGGAGCTGAAACATGCCGTCTGGAGAAGACACCCTTCAAACCTGAGACAACTGGAGCAGTTTGCTGATGAGGAGTGGGCCAAAATAGCTGCTGAGAGGTGCAGAAGTCTCATTGACAGTTACAGAAATTGTTTGATTGCAGTGATTGCCTCAAAAGGTTGTGCAACAAAATATTAAGATAAGAGTACCATCATTTTTGTCCAGGCCTGTTTCATGAGTTTGTTTTTTAAAATAATTCTGTTGAACCACAATTCAAAAGCATTGTCTGATTTTCAATGGTTAATTTTCATAGAATTTTTATTTATTACCACTTTTGTCAGATTCAAGTTATTTCTGTGACTATTATTATTCCTTTTTCTTTCATTAATAAAGGGGTACCAACAATTTTGTCCACATCTGTACTCAGACAATATATTTCACATTTTAATCCACAGTGTTGTTGCCACCCTCAATAATGATTTTTATTGTGAATGTGCAGCTAGTCCATCAAAAGCTAGCAGTACTCAAATATTTTGCAAGCAGTTTCATGAAATGCTCAGTCAGAAAGCAACTCATACCGGCTCGGACATCGCCCGGGTTAACAAGGTCAGGAGTTCCTGGCAGTGGAGGGCGAAGGACAGAGCTGCATGGAGGAATCTGATCAGTCCTAAATGAAACAGTCATTGTCACCCCCGACAGACTGATGATGATGAGTTGAGTATTGGAGGGGACGATCTCTATTGTGCAAAGTTATGTTTAGTACATTTAATATGACCTCTACAAGTTGCACCGGTTAGATTATAAAGTCTGACAGCCGTAGGTAGGAAGGACCTGTGGAACCTCTCCCTCGAGCACCTAGGATGGCACAGTCTACCGCTAAATAGCTCCTCAATGTGTTCAGTGTGTCCCACATGGGGTGGGACTCGGACTCCAGCAGAGATGACAGCTTAGCCACCATCCTCCTCTCTCCTATCTCCTCCACTGGGTCAAGGCGTCGCCCCAGAAGAGAGCTAGCTTTTTTGATCAGCCTGTTCAGTCTCTTCCTGTCAGCTGCCATGATGCCACTGCCCCAGCAGACCACTCCAAATGTGATGGCTGATGCCACTACCAAGTCGAAGAAGGTCTTCAGGAGTGCCCCTTGCACTCCAAAAAACCTGAGTCTCCTCAGGAGGAACAGCCTGCGCTGCCCCTTCTTGTAGAGCACGTTGTTGTTGTGTGATCAGTCCAGTTTATTGTTCAGGTCAACACTCAAGTACTTGTAAGATCTCACCATCTCAATGTCTGTTCTCTGGATGTTTACCGGTGCTGTGGGGGGTTGTCCTCACCTGCAGCAGTCCACCACCAGTTCCTTGGTTTTCCTCACATTGATCTGGAGGCAGTTCTGTAGGCACCAGTCCACGAAGTCCTGGATAAGTCCTCTGTACTCCACATCATCCCCATCAGAGATGAGGCCGACGATTGCAGAGTCGTCAGAGAACTTCTGTAGATGACAGTGTGGTGTGTTGTGTGAAAAGTCAACAGTGTAGAGGGTGAACAGGAAGGGAGCTAGAACTGTTCTCTGCGGGGCCCCCATACTGCAGATGATAGTATCAGACACACAGTCCTGGGTTCTCACAAACTGGTCAGTCTGTGAAGTAGTCCAGGATCCACGATGACAGGTGCTGGTCCACCCCTGCACACAGCAGCTTGTCTCCCAGAATCACTAGTTGGATGGTGTTGAAAGCACTGGAGAAATCAAAGAACATGATCCTCACAGTGCTCCCAGGCTTCTCCAAGTGGGACAGGGAACGATGTTGGAGGAAGATCACTGCATCCTCCACCCCAATGCCATGCTGGTGGGCAAACTGAAGTGGACCCATCGCTGGTCCCACCAGGGGGCGAAGGTGGGTGAGAAGCAGCCTCTCCAGGGTCTTCATTAGGTGTGATGTGAGGGCCACTGGTCTGTAGCTGTTCTGGTCCTTGGGGTGCGGAGTCTTTGGTACAGGTACCGCGCAGAATGTTTTCCACAGCTGTGGTACCCTCCCCAGCTTCAGGCTCAGACTGAAGATGTGCTCCACAATCCCGCACAGCTGGTCTGCACAGGACTTGAGGAGCCTCGAGCTGATGCCGTCCGGACCTGCAGCCTTCCTTGCCTTGATCTTCTTCAGCTCAGCTCTCACTTGGGTCTTAGTGAGAATCAGGCTGGGGCAGGGGGGCTGTGTGTTGGGGGGGGGGGGGGGGTCTGTGAGGGGAAAAACAGCGGGGGCTGTACGGGGGGGGGGGGGGGCAGTGGACAGTGGGACTAGATGAAGGTAGAGGCAACAGTGGTTGGTGGGCAGGCGGAGAACAGGGTGGTTGGTCAAACCTGTTAAAAAACGGGTTCAGGTTGTTCACCCACTCCCTACCCCCTGTGGCCTGGGAGGAAGTATTCTGATGTCCAGATGGTTTTGAGGCTTCTTCACACCCCACTGATGTCACTCTGCTGCAGCTTGTCCTCCATATTCTTCCTGTAGCTGTCCTTCTCCTCTCTGATATTCCTCCTTAGCTCCCTCTGTACGGACTTCAGCTCCTCCTTGTTTCCCGACCTGAAGATCCTTTTCTTCTCCTTTAGCAGTGACTTTTTTCTCCGGGTTGATCCAGGGTTTGTTGTTTGAGAAACACTGTATGGTCTTGGTGGGTACGGTGCTCTCCATGCAGAAGTTGATGGAGTCTGTGACGATGTGTGTGAGCCCATCGATGTCCTCACCATGTGGATCACAGAGCTGCTCCCACGCAGTGGATTCAAAACAGTCCTTCAGAGCGTCATCCGCCTCCTTGGACCATATCTACACTGTGGGTAGCAGGAGGTTGTCTGTGTACCAGGGGTTTGTATCCAAGCAGAAGGTGAACCAGGTTGTGATCAGCTCTTTCGGGGAAGGGGGGGGGGGGCTGATGAGATGTAAGCCTCCTTGGTGTTTGCATAAAATAAGTCCAGTGTTTTATTAAACTAAACAATTTAACATTTCACACTGAAAATTATTACTTAAAACTGAAGAATAACATTTACGGTGTAGAAGCTGGGTTAATCATCTCAGACTGGATGCAGAGGGTAAACAGAGAAGGACAATAGGTATTGAGATGGGAGAGATTATGGTGAGGTAGCAGGAAGAAGGAGTGGGGGGAGAAGGGTTGAATGTATTGTGATGCGAGATGTCATGCAGATGTAAGACGGGCGGTTGATATAAAAGGAGAGACCCCGGTGTATTGAGACATACTTTTTCTTTGTATGACTGATGTGAGAGTGAATAAAGTTGTCTGCTCCATAAGTCTGCCTCCGTTATTTACACTCTCCACACTGGTGACCCCTTGATGAATTATGGAACACGAGGCAAGAACCCCGGAGTCGGCCCGGACAGGAAGCCCCAGCAACGCGGCAAGCGTCCCAGAGATGGCCCGGACGGGAACCCCCAGCAACGCGTGCGCTGTTTCGGTCAAACTACCGGACTTTTGGCTGCACGACCCGCGATCTTGGTTCCACCACACCGAGGCTCAGTTCGCCTTCCGGGGAATAACGGCAGATGACACCAGATATTACTATGTGGTTGCAGCGCTGGACGCTCGTACGTCTCAGCAAATAGCGAGCCTGCTCCAACAGCCTCCAGCCCACGACAAATACGGGGCTCTCAAGGTCGCGTTGACCCGGCGCTACACGCTGTTGGACTATGAGAGAGCAGAGAGGCTCCTGAGGCACTCCGAGTTAGGAGACGGGTCGGCGGTCGAACTGATGGAGAAGATGTTGGCGTTGATGGGCACGGACGACGGGCATTTTCTGTTTGCCCACCTTTTCCTCCGGAACCTCCCAACAGAGGCAAGAGTGGTTCTGCCAATTCACCGTTGCTGGCCGCGCGTGACTACCATGCGCTAGCCCAGGAGGCAGATCGGATCATCCTCACCACCCCTCACAGTGAACGCGGTGGTGTCGGAACCTAGCGAGACGACCACCGGTGGCGAGGAGCCAGCGACGGTAGCGGCAGCGGGGGCCAGGAAGCGCCACAGAGGCACGCTCTGCTTCTACCACCGACGCTTTGGAGAGAACGCATGCAGATGCGTGCCACCGTGCCAATTCAAGCATTCGGGAAACGCCAAGGCCGGCAGTCAGTAGCAGCCGCGACCGCCGGTGAAGAGAACAAGCTGCTCTACGTGACGGACTCGCGCTCGGGGAGGCGGTTCCTCATAGACACCGGCTTTCAGAAGAGCCTCATCCTGCCGTCCTACGCCGACCTGCTAGTTGGAGCTAGCGGCCCCCAGCTGGTAGCAGTAAACGGCTCTGACATTAAGACTTTTGGTGAGAGAACACTGACTTTATCCCGACACGGCCGTATGTACGAATGGACTTTTGTCATAGAGGCATTGAGTTTCCCAATCCTGGGAGCTGATTTTCTGTGTGCACACGGGTTTCTAGTCGACGTTGCTAACAGGCGTCTGGTTAATGCAATGTCTTTTGATTCTCTCCCCTGTACAGTTGAAGGGGCCGGGCCAATAACACAAGCCAACGTCACAGCTCCAGGCGGTAAGTTCCACACACTGCTCACTCAGTTCCCAGCACTCACGGTCCCAACGTTTTCGGCGGCCAGTACTAAACACGGGGTGGAACACTTTATCACCACCACTGGGCCGCCCGTTTTCGCACGACCTCGGCGCCTGGACGCAGCTAAACTGGCCATAGCGCGCGAGGAGTTTGCCAACTTGGAAAGGTTGGGCATCATCAGGCGCTCAAACAGCCCATGGGCATCCCCGCTACATATGGTTCCTAAGGCCGAGGGATCGTGGCGACTGTGCGGACATTTCCGCAGGTTGAATAACGCCACAGCGCACAACTGCTACCCGATTCCCCATATTCAGGATTTTTCCGTTCACCTCGCCGGGGCATGCTTTTCTAAAATAGACCTGGTCCGCGGTTACCACCAGGTCCCGGTGCGCGCAGAAGACATACCCAAAACAGCGGTAATAACTCCGTTTGGCTTGTTTGAGTTTTTATGCATGCCCTTCGGATTAAAAGGCGCGGCACAGACATTCCAACGCATGATGGACGCGGTGTTGCCTGATCTGCTGTTTGTTTTTGGCTACCTGGATGATATCCTGGTGGCCAGTGTGTCCCAGGAAGAACACGTAACCCACCTCAGGACGGTTTTCCAAAGGTTGGAGGAGCATGGGTTAATAATCAATCCGGCAAAATGCCAGTTCGGCGTGACGGGGATTGACTTTTTGGGGCACCGCGTCTCACCGGAGGGAGCGATACCCTTGCCCGACAAGGTGCGCGCCGTGGCAAATTTTCCCTGGCCTCAGACGGTCAGGGCGCTGCAAGAGTTTTTGGGGATGGTTAACTTTTATGGTAAATGGTAAATGGCACTCACTTATATACCGCTTTTATTCTCATCTCTTGATGAGATCTTATTCTGATCTCTTGATGACCAAAGCGATGACCAAAGCGCTTTACAGATCCTGCTATCCACCCATTCACACACACATTCACACACTGATGGTGGCATGCTGCCTAACATGGCGCTTCCAGACCCACCAGGGGCAATTGGAGTGAAGTGTCTTGCCCAGGGACACAACGGCAGGATATCTGGGGAGAGCGGGATTCGAACCGCCGACCATGTGGTTATTGGACGACCTGCTCTACCTCCTGAGCCACTGCCGTCCCCATATAACCGGTTCCACCCCCGCGCAATTCAGCTCATGCAGTCATTGTACGCCGCACTCAAGAAATGGAAACCGGCAGACAGAGTCGAATGGACTCCGGAGCGGGAGCAGGTGTTCTCTGAGGTTAAAACAGCCCTGGCAAACGCCGCACTGTTGGCGCACCCGGACCCAGCGGCCCGGATAGCACTCACTACCGACACCTCGGACATGGCCATAGAGGCTGTCGTGGAGCAACGCGTCACCGGTTCTTGGCAGCCACTCACTTTTTTCAGCAGGGCTTTGCGTGACAGTGAGCGTAAATACAACGCGTTCGACAGAGAGTTGCTGGCTCTCCACCTGGCCATACGCCACTTCCAGTTCTGGCTGGAAGAGCGCAGCTTCACCGCGTTCGTGGACCACAAGCAGCTAACGTTCGCGATGGCCAAGGTTTCGGAACCATGGTCAGGGCAGCAGCAGAGACAGCTGGCCGCGATCTCGGAGTTTACGACCGATATTCAGCATGTGTCGGGTAAACTGAATGTGGTGGCGGACTGCCTCTAGCGCGCAGTAGTGGCCCCGGTCTGCGTGGGGATAGATTATACAGCCATGGCCGCAGAGCAGATTGGCGATGCGGACGTGTGCGCGCTCCGGTCTGGACCAACAGGGTTAAGGCTGGAGAGCAGAGTACTGCAAGACGGCAGCCCCCCCCCCAATCTGCGACGTCTCCACAGGACGCCCGCACCTGGTGGTCCCAGTTGCTTGGCGCCGCCGAGTGTTTGAGTCAGTTCATGCTCTGGCGCACCCAGGAGTGCGCGCATCAGTCAAAATGGTGGGAGCGAAGTTTGTGTGGCCAGGCCTGCACAAACAAGTGAAAGAGTGGGCGGCAGCCTGCGTAGCGTGCCAACGAGCCAAAGTACAAAGACACACGAAGGCTCCTTTGGAGCCGTTTCGTATACCGGCTAAGAGGTTCGACCATGTTCACGTGGACCTCGTGGGCCCCCTCCCGCCATCGCAGGGGTGCACGCACCTTCTGACAGTGGTGGACCGCACCACACGCTGGCCAGAAGCAGTCCCGCTGGCGGCAACCACGTCCACGGACGTGGCGCGCGCTTTTTTGACAACATGGGTGGCATGTTTTGGCATCCCGTCTGACATCACGTCCGATAGGGGCCCACAGTTTGTTTTCGACCTCTGGTCTGCGATGGCCCGTAGCCTGGGTGTTGCAATTCATCGCACAACCTCGTACAACCCGCAGGCCAGTGGGTTATGCGAGCGTTTTCATAGGTCACTGAAAGCAGCGCTCAGGGCCTTGCTGACGGATGCAAATTGGGTAGACCGGTTGCCGTGGGTTTTATTGGGGTTGCGTTCCGCACCAAAAGAAGATTTGGAGGCTTCCCCGACGGAGCTTGTTTTCTCTCAGCCACTGCAGGCTCCCCGGAGAATTTTTGCCAGATAATCCCACGCCGGACAACTGTCCGTCTCAGCGTTTGCAGCATAGCACAGACACAGGCATGCTGCCAGGCCCGGCCCACCACTGTCTTCCACGCGCTTTTGTGCCAAAAACTTTGAAGAATGCGGTGTTCGTGTTTGTCAGGCACGATGCCCACCGCCCCCCATTGTGCCCACCCTACGATGGCCCGTTCAGAGTGCTGGAAACAGGTGACAAACATTTTTTGTTAGACTTGGGGGGTCGTAGGGAGAAAATATGTATAGACAGACTTAAGCCTGCCTTTGTGGTGGCGGACGAGCAAGTGATTTTGGCTCAGGCCCTTCAGCGTGGAAGACCCCCACTGAGAACTCCCCAGGTAAACGATTTATCAGAGCAGCCACACGGGCAAGTCAAAGGTCCCCCCCCCCCCCCTCGCCATGGCCCACCCGCAGACAGACACACCCCCAGGAGCACCCCGCCGGCACAGCAGCGCCGCGGAGGCGGAAAACCCCCGTTACAGCAGATACGGGAGGAGACTGAAGCCAAAAGGACTTGAGGACTGAAACTCAGTCTGAGATTCTGGTGGGGGGGCGGGGGGGTAGAAGCTGGGTTAATCATCTCAGACTGGATGCAGAAGGTAAACAGAGAAGGACAATAGGTATTGAGATGGGAGAGATTAAGGTGAGGTAGCAGGAAGAAGGAGTGGGGGGAGAAGGGTTGAATGTATTGTGATGCGAGATGTCATGCAGATGTGAGATGGGCAGTTGATATAAAAGGAGAGACCCTGGTGTATTGAGACATGCTTTTTCTTTGTATGACTGATGTGAGAGTGAATAAAGTCGTCTGCTCCATAAGTCTGCCTTCGTTATTTACACTCTCCACAACATAATATTTTCAAAATTCAAGCATTATTTTTGGTGAAAACGTAAACTTTATTTCTTGTTTTAGATAAACTCTACTTATCTTCATAGTTGTTAGGTATAGGAGTTAAATAATTTTTACTTAATTTGGAAAAAAAAATACTTAAAATCTGTTTGCGCAAATTGATAGTGAACAGCCAGAAATTCTACTCAAGTAAGAATATTCTTTCTTTATGAAAGAATATAAATCAGTCTTATCAGTGACAGAGTAGCTCATTCCGGCCTGATGAAATCATGCCAAGTGTGCTCAGATCTCCTGACCTTTGACCCTGACCTTAAGCACAGCCTAGATGCAGACCCCCTTGAGGATTGTTGTGCATACGTTGGCCGAACATTGGGTCTGTTGGCTAGGAGGAGTGACATTTTTCATGAAATCATATAAGCCCTGAGATCTGCTGACCTTTGACCCTGGCCTTGAGCACAACCTTGATGCAGATCCACCTGATGATCATTGTGTGTGAGTTTGGTGACATTTGGGGAAAATGCCTAGGAGGAGTAGCGATTTTCCTGAAATGTGGATGGACAGAGGGACGGACTCTTGAATTATCAGAGAAAACAGGGGAAGGTACAGCATCTGAACATCTAGATTAACAGTACAATGGTTGTATATTTCACAGGTCTGCTGATGTTGAATGGACATCAAAAACTGGACACATTCAATTCAAAACAGTAAAATCAAAAGTAGCTCAAAGAATACCACCTTTTTTTTTTAAAAAATATCCAGGGTACAATTTTATGCAAAGGGTACTGGAGTATATAAATAAGGGAAAAAAGAGTTTTGTTCTTAATATGGGGGGGGGGGGGGGTGTTGAAAAGTTCATAGTGGTCAAATTTGACCAAATGTACTGCAACACTGATGGAAGAAGCGTGTGGACCAAAGGGGAGGCGATGTTGAAAAATAAACCACATTTGGTCAAATGTGACCACTATGAACTTTTCAGTCCATGAACTTTTCAGCCCCCCCCCCCCCATAACTTAAAGTGAAACTCCAAATTCAGTGTAAACAAGACAAGCCCAAGACATACGTGTTTCCATAATGTTGCAAATTTCCTGTGTAGGTCTGCGTGTTACTTCAGTGTACCTTACCTTAACTGTTTTACAGTGGTAAGGAATCGTTCAGAAATATAGACCAAGCCATTCCAGTGTTGGGGCCAAGTCTCTGGTTAAAGATGGCATGTGGATTCACTTTTTCCTTTTTAAAAGCCTTCTTGGTAGCAAACAAATATTGTCATAACCCCTTTGGCAGAGATAAAGTCAAACAATGAACAAAGAAAAAAAATCCAGTGGAAATACAAGAGTTAAGCAACAACGCAGAAACACTCATAAGTGTTCACTGGAGCTGCACAGGGAGAGAGGTACATACCAAATGGAGCAGGTCCATCCATCCATCCATCCATCCACCTTCTGCTCTGCTCAGTATAATAGCTTCATTTTAATAAGTAATTATGGTACAGCAATAGTAAAGTAATGAACAGTTTTGACAGAATTACACCTTGTTAAATGAGGATGAATTAAAGTAATGGTACTCATGTGCAACATTTATTATGTGTTCTGAAAAATTTATAGGGTTGATATTTTCTTAGTTTGGACCAAAACATTCATCAGTTGATTTCTAACTGCATGTGTCATAAGTGTTTTATATAAATATATCCTCTCCTCATTGCATTGCATTGTGTTTTATTTGGCCTCATCACTCATGGTTCAGCTATCTCTTTCTTTTGGTCAGCATTTTTGACAGCTAGTGTGAAGTGGATTAAGGTGTGTAGAGTCAAGGCAGTAGAGAGAGAGGGGGGGGGGGGCACAGCCCAGGAAGCAATGCGCTTGTGAGGAGATTGAATTTCATGACTGGCAGAAGTGTTATGATTATCAGAGTTCACTGATGAGTCACACCAGGATAAAACACATACACTGGCACGACACATGGTTTAGTGCCATAGGTTGTTTGTTTGTTTTGTTTTTTTAAATAGCTATCAGTTTTGTTGGATTTTTTTTTTCTTTTAATGACCCAAAAGTGGCAGTAAGAATGTTTTGTCTTTCGGCTGCTCCCTTTTGGGGTCGTCACAGAATATCATCACCTTATATTGCGATGATCCGCATGTTCATTTGGCAAGGATTTTTACACTGGATTCCGTTCCTGACGCAACCCTGGCCATTTATCCAGGCTTGGGACCGGCACAGGGAGTACACTGGCTTGTCCACTCGCCTGTGGCTGGGTAACCAACTTTTGTTCCTCCATTCTATTTTTGTTGAGCACCAAGAAGGCAGGAAGTACCATTTTTATATGGTCTTTGGTATGACCCGACTGGGACTTGAACCCACGACCTCCTGGTTGTGGAGTGGATGACGGTGAAGCCTGCTTCATGCTCCACCTCTGCTGCCCGCGTACGTGTAACCGGAAACCTTGTGTGACAAAATTTACATCATCGTCTCCGCTCCGCTAGTGTCCACAGTTCTCGACCGTGGACGACCGCGTGCAGCCCAAATTTTGTGACGCATGCGTTGAAAAGCGCATGCGCAAGAATGAACGTCCCATTCACAAGGTGGCGATATTGACACAGCATATATCAGTAGACGAAGAAGACAACGAGGAGGTGGAAAATGAGAATAAAAACGTACATGAATCATACATACATACCTTCCTTCACAGCGGCAGCAGCATCTTCGTGGAAAAGGAGTGAAAACCGGGAAGCCAAGCAGCAGAAATTACTAACTAACTAACTAACTTGCACTTATATAGCGCTTTTCTAGTCACAAAGACCACTCAAAGCGCTTTCATTAATACTAACCCTCTATTCTAAGGGCCTATAGGAAACAGATATCTAGGGACAATTTAGAACAGCCAATTAACCTAACATGCATGTTTTTGGCATGTGGGAGGAAACCGGAGAAATCCCAGAGTAAACCCACGCAACACGGGGAGAACATGCAAACTCCACACAGATCACTGTTGGTCGGGGGCTGGGATCGAACCCACGATCCCACGATCCCCACAATCCCCCGGCCAAGGGTAAACTGTGCTGCCGCAGTGCTAACCACTGCGCCACCGTGCAGCCCATGGACTCTATATTTGAAGAGAAACTTCAATGACGTAGATAAAGCTAGACCGCTCATTGCCCGCTGAGAGGCGGCAAATAAGAGCTGACTTCCGGTAGTGGCAAGACGTGGTGTCAGATTCGAACGTCAGCACGGAATGTGGCTTTGTGTTTCGTGATTTACCAAGGTTACAGTAAACTTCTGTGGTGGAATCAAGTCACAATGCTTGAGATACGTTGAGAACACCACCAGGCCAGGAGGCCCTAGACCAGCACTGGCATTTTGAAGCCTTTGGACGCACTGAAAATTAGTAATTTGTTCACTTTGTGAAAATTATGTAGAAAAGTACACTTTTGGTGAGATTTTTAAAAAGCAATGCATTTCATATCGTCAAAATGCTTTTCTTAAACAATTTTGGCATGTTATTTCTGGGAAAATAGGCTACTTCATAAGTTTCAAACATTTTGTTTTTGCCCTAAAGCTGGCATTTTACAGCAAATTGATCTTGAAATTTCATTGTGAAATATATATTTCCTACAGTACTCCTGTACTGTAGTACTGCTGGCAACAGTACCGAATTAATTAGACACCCAGAGTCCCAGACCTGGCATGCCAGTTGGGAAGATGGCTGTGCGTGGAATCGAACCCGGGTCGCTGGCGTAGCAGCCCAGCATGCAAACCACAGCCGAAACACCAAGTCCCTGTACTACACCACCAAGTCCCTTGAGGTGAATTTTGTATCCCTCTTTACACTAAAACATAATTTGGAATTTTTGATTACTGCATGTGCTGCTTTTTAAGTCCAACTGAACAATTTGAATTGGAGAAAAATTGTTTAAAAAACAAAATTTCTTATTTGGCATTGGTTCGAATATTTTCTAGAGCCCATGAAACAGGGTAAGTGAAACATTAATGTTGCAGAAAGTATGAAATGTTTTTATTGACACAATCACTGCGTCAGCATTCAGCAATCATTATGCATGTGTCATTGTGTGGTGGTCTCTGTTTGTTGTAGCCTCATGTAGGCAGAACGTGTGAAGAGGCTAAATATGAAGGATATTGGAGGCTCTGTATTTGCTATTATATGAGTGTGATTGTCGTAGAAAGATGCCTTGTGCTTTGTTTTTATCTTTTTCAATCAGTTGGTGTGATGAAACAACACAAAGCGTGTCATCAAACACTGTTTGGAGACTTTGAAGTTAATGTGTTTTGAAAGGATGAAAGGGCGCGCCATTGCTCGTCTGTGAGGGCTAAACAACGCTGTGATTGCCGTGAAAACGTGCCTAGGGCAGAGATTTTATTGTCTGCTAACAGTAAAAGCCATAACATAACACATATTGTCCCATCAGTGATGACAAGCAGGCCTTGAAGTTGGTGTATTCACATAGGATCAAACAGCGCGCCACAGCTTCTTGCCACTACCGGAAGTCAGCGCCGATTTGCCATGGCGACACTGTTGTCCACCAAACAGTGAGCGGTCTAGCTTTATCTACGTCATTTAGAAACTTTGTGAAGAAGTCTGCCGTTTCTTCGTTGGTGAAAATCCTGGCGTGTCAGCGCCTTGGCGCTACCTATCGGGTGGGAGTTAAACTACAAATGATTGTTGTGCGCATGCGTCAACTGCTCGGCCTGGGTACATTTAAGCCCCATTTCCACTGTCCCAGTTCGGCTACAACCGTGTAAAGCCGTGTATAGCTGGGGTGGGTGGGATTGAGGCGGCGCCACACTCTGCTGACATAAAGCACGCGACCGAATCCTCCACAACAAAGAAAAAAATGGAGGATTACGAGTGGAGGATTTCCACGTTGGTCGCTATTCTCCTGTGGGTTTTTAACACAATGAATGTGTTTAACGAGAGAAGAGAATTTTACAGGAGAAGACGACGTGCATTGAGACAACACACGTTGGAGCAGTACAGGAGACTCGCGGTTGCCCAGGCGGAATATGAAGCAGCTGAATATGAAGCAGAGATCATTGCCCGGCACATGAGGCACACGAGGCACATGAGGCACATGAGGGAGCAGATGTTGGTAAGCTAATGCTTTCTATTGTCATTTTTTCATCATGTCATTGTTGTGTACAGCATTTTGATGTCGCCAGGTTATCAGTATTAATATGTATGCTGTATGTGTGTTTCAGTTGGCTGAGTTGTTGCAAACTAAACGCTGCAGACCATCGGCCTGGGCAGTAAACCGTAGCTCGCATTGGTGGGAGAATATTGTCCCCGGCTTCTCAAGCACGCAGTGGTTGCAGAACTTCCGGATGTCCGAGGACACTTTTACATACTTGTGCCACAAATTGCGTCCCTGCATGGAGCTTCAAGATACGAAATTCCGCCAGTGTGTGTCTCTGAGGAAGAGAGTGGCCATTGCACTGTGGAAGCTTGCTACCGGTTCAGAGTACCGCAGTATTGGACATCTATTTGGGGTCAGCAACACAACGGTGTGCAGGTGTGTGCAGGACTTTTGTGTAGCAGCAGAGTCATTGCTGGTTCCAGAACAACTCCGTTTTCCTGATGAAGAGAGGCTCAGGGAAATCTCGGCCTACATCGAGAGTCAGTGGGGGCTACCAGTGTGCGTTGGTGCCATTGATGGATCCCACATACCCATCATCGCACCAACACAATATCACACTGACTACTTTAATCGTAAAGGCTGGCACTCTGTACTCCTTCAAGGTGTTGTTGATGGAAAGGGGTTGCTCTGGAATGTGTTTGCAGGGCTGCCTGGGAGCATGCACGATGCTAGGGTGCTGAGACTGTCCACACTGTGGGAGTTAGCCAGTCGGGAAAACCTCTTCCCACCTAAAATCAGGAACATTGGTGCAGTACGTGTGGGCTACTTCATCCTTGGAGACTCTGCTTATCCACTGCAAAACTGGCTGTTGAAAACATTCCATGACACCGGACGACTGACTGAAGAACAACACACGTTCAACCAGACCATCAGTCAAGTACGGGTGGTTGTGGAGAATGCTTTCGGCAGGCTGAAGGGAAGGTGGCGCTGCCTTCTAAAACGGAATGACTGTGACATCGCACTGGTTAAATCGATTGTGTTGACTTGTTGTGCACTGCATAATCTGTGTGAGAGTCATGGAGAGGCCTTTGACACGACATTGGATGATGCAGCAGATGAAGAAGTGGTGGTGGCAGCGTCACAGGGAGTAGAGGAGCAGGGTGGAGATATAAGAGATGCTCTGATGCAGCACTTGTGTAGCAATAAGTAGACATTTCATTTGGTCAGTTTTCATGTGCATACATATGTCAAACGTGTTTTTTAAATAAAATGTTGTGCACTTTTCATCTACGTCTCCTCTGTTGTTCAAAACGGTTACCTGTTAAGGGACGAGTAATTAAATGCTAAAACACCGGAGTAATTGTCCGCCAAAAAATGCAGAAGCTTAATCCTAACCCCTTTTTACTTACAAAATAATTTAAAATATTTTAAAAAAGCCAATCCAAATGTAGCCCCATTTTGTGTATTGTGTATCATTTGAGTATCATTTTCCCATCTATTGTTATTTATAAGGGTTATCTGTTCAGTGATGGGTAATTACACGCTGAAACACCATAAAAACTGACTGTAAAAAAATGCAGCAGCTAGACAACTCACTTTTGGTTTGATTGAATTGCCAATTGACCTTGGAATTATATGTGGAAACTTTTTATATTTCCAGTTAATCCTAGCCCACTTTAATTTAGAAAATAATTTAAAAAAAATTTAAAAAGCCAATCCAAATGTAGCCTCATTTTGTGTATCATTTGAGTATCATTTTCCCATCTATTGTTATTTATAAGGGATATCTGTTCAGGGATGGGTAATTATATGCTGAAACACTGTAGAAAATGACTGCAAAAAAAATGCTGCAGCTAGACAACTCATTTTTGGTTTGATGGAATTGCCAATTGACCTAGAAATTTTATGATGAAACTTTTTTTAATCCTATTAAATACTGTGACATTGTCAGACTGGCCAACACCAAATTATAATTTTCTTTTTCAAACCTACGGCACTTTGGATGTATTGAATCAGAAAATCATAGGTTTATCATATTCATGTCAACATTTACAACAACGAAAATGTTATGTTTGGGTTTACATGTATGGGTATTTTCCCTTTATATTATACTAGACTGCTTATAATGTATTGGAATTCTCTGAATTTGGAATGCCGATAGAACATTCAATTCACATGTACTTACCTTTTACCTACTTCGACTTTTACCTTCATCAGTGTCTACTGCTGAATGTAAAGTACACCTGTGCAACTGCTTACAATTTAACTTAAAAACTGCACCCAATGTAGAGAAATGGATACAGCAGTGGTACTATTTATTAAATTTAACAATAACAATTACATTACCATTAAAAATCTTGACACCTTTATGGCTGAACAGCGGCATTTGGGTCATATGAGGCAATGGAATGTGTATGTAATTATTCGCCTTTCTCATCCAGTGTTATAACAGACAAACCACACTTTTATCCAAAACACTAACATTTTATTACATTACAAATATTCCCAAAACATGTTTACAAACGGGGACCTTTCAGTACTTCGACCAGACTGCCAAAATGGGTTAGGAAGGCTCGGTGGAAGGAAGCCGTCTCTGTCAGCTCATCCCTTCTGAATGTGGCTTCCTGCTCCTGGGCTAACTGCAGCATTTGATGGTGTCGTTCGCGCTGTTCGTGCTGCCGTTCCTGCTGTTCGAGCATCCTTTCATGGATCCGCATCTCCTCAGCATGAGTCTGGGCCATCACTGATGCCAGGTTGGCGATGGTGTTGCACTTTTTCCTCTTGCCTAGATGAAAGACAGAAGTCATTGTTTTTAGATAACGCTGGATCAAAACATGTCAGAAAAAATATTATGGAATTAAACTGTTGAAAGCCTGTGGTGGGATGCTTTGTTGCTGTATTTAAGCTCAACTGTCATGTTGCTGCCCCTCAGTAGAGTGGATTGTGCAACTTCTGGGGTGCTGTGGTTAGGCTACATCCCCCCTTCATTTCGAAAAGGATTAATGTGAAAAAGTTTTTTGATTGGATGGGTTATTTTTAAAAGAATTTCTTTGTACTGTGGCCTCAGAAATCAGAATGGGTTAATACTGTTAGCTGACGTGAAGAATTTCAATCAAGCATGTTGATTTGAAGTCTGTACATGTGCTGCTTTTTTTTTTTTTTTTTTGTGAAAATACAACAGTATTTCCACCACCACCACACCTAAAACTGGGACTGGGTTGTTATGAACACCCCTGAATCTAGTGTTTTTGTAAACGTACAAAGACTTTTTAAATTCCTTATTATGCGTCTATGTAGAAGAGCTGGAAATGATGAGGCGGTTTTGTATTAAAAACAGAGTCTTTAATGAACAACTCTTCTATCTTGTCTCATCTGGTGCAGAGCTTGGCAGAAGGCAAAAGAGAAAGATTTCTGCCCAGCTCGCTGGTTAAATACAGGCACACATCAAAGACATGCAAAACACAAGCTGACATCCCCCGTTATCTTAATCCCCCCATTGTCCTGTTAACTCCTCCCCACGTCTTGGGAGATGATGGGAAAACCTCTCCTCGCCTTAGGGGGTGAAGGTGTCAAGTCTGTCGCTGCCGCGTCCTGTGACGTCATTGATCTTCACACGGCGGTGAGATTCCTTTGTCCTTTCGGAGGTGTGAAGTTCCTTTGCATATGTTGTCCCAAACATTTCCACATGCTCTAACATATGCAGGTATGGAATATATGAGTAATATATACCACAGGCCCCCCAAACAACTAGGAAAGGACACAGAAAGATTCACAGTCTAGGGTAGTTACTAAGACATACTACGTGTTACAGCTGTTGCCACAGAAGAAACTTTCAAGCAGCCATGCTCCTAAGAGAGTTCAGTGAAAACATAACAGCATAGTATAATCATAAGTCAGTCCTAAACTGTTGCAGCACAATTAGCGAAAAAGTGCAGAGTGGTGGAATCAGTCCCTCTGCTGTCTGGGTTTTAATCTTCTCCCAAAGCTGCTGTAGGTTGGTTTAGGCGTCCTGCTGGGACCTTGTTGAGAGGAATCTGCAGTGTGGGAAGGGGAGAGATTATTTGTTCCCTGCCTGGGGGCTGAGACTTTTTCCTTGGGGGGTCTGCCTCGCCGAGGTGCTTGCGCCAACTGTGCAGGTTCGTCTCTCAACAAGATAAGATAAGATAAGATAAGATAAGCCTTTATTAGTCCCACAATGGGGAAATTCCAGGATTGCAACAGCATAGGGATAGCAACACTCAGAGCAACAATCAGAAGGCAAGAAAAAACAACATCTAGTAAACATATGTCCATATTACTATAAATGTATATATATAGACACAGTGCAGAGCATTATGGCTGGTGAACGTGCAGCAGAAAGTCTAAGCTCTCTCTCCGCGGATGCAGCGGGCCAGCTGGAAGTCTTTGGGCATGATGGTGACCCCCTTAGCGAAGAAGAGACCACCAGGTGGGTCTCGCTGGTCTCCTGCAGAGCCATGACGGCGAAGCTCAGGAAACGCAGGACGGTCTTGAAGTCCTGAGCGATCTCCCTCACCAGGCGTTGGACGGGCAGCTTACGGATGAGCAGCTCCGTGGATTTCTGGTAGCGACGGATCTCTCTCAGAGCCACGGGCCTGTGACGGCGAGGCCTCTTCACTCTGCCGGTGGCCGGAGCGCCTCTCCGAGCAGCCCTGTGGCTAGCTGCCTCCTGGGGGGCTTCTTCCTCCAGTAGATTTTACGGGCGGTCTGCTTGGTTCTTGCCATTGCTCTTTATTATTCTGTCTTATATTTCTTTCACGCCGCCTAAACTCCAGCCCGGCACCCGCTTCGTTTTTGCTACAGCTCCCGGTATGTAGAGTTTCCCATTAGCACCGGGCGGCGGCCAAGTGCTAGCTAGCACTAGCTCCTCCCCGCTGTAACGTCTCCCGCTGCAAACCGTGGCTCCGTCCGCCGACCCGGGAGACCCCCGGGGCGATCCGTGCGTCCATGATATATATACAGAGTGAAAGGTGTAGAAAGAAGAAGGCAGGTTTGAGTCTGTCAATGCTGACCGTTTCATTTCTATCCCCATAATCAAGCACAAAGTGTTTGTCACCATTTTCCAGCACTCTGTACGGGCCATCGTATACTGGGCGTAACGTTGGTTTTAGGGCTTCATGCTTAACAAAAACAAACTCAGCGTTTTTTAAAGTTTGAGGAACAAAAACTCGTGGAAAGGAGTGATGAGCTGGACCGTGGAGAGAGTCCGGTCCGTTACTGCCTAAAAACCTTGGGACTGGGAGGTGCCCTGGTTCCGGGTTCTCCGGTAAAAATTCACCTGGGAGTCTGATAGGTTGGGCAAAGACTAATTCTGCAGGGGAAGCGTCTAAATCCTCTTTAGGTGCCGCACGCAACCCCAATAAAACCCAGGGAAGTTTATTTACCCAATTTGTGTCCATTAATGAGGCTCTGAGGGCAGCCTTTAAGGACCTGTGAAAACGCTCGCATAACCCATTAGCCTGCGGGTGATAAGCGGTGGTGCGATGAATTGTTGCCCCTAAACTGTTGGACATGGCTGACCAGAGCTCTGAGACAAATTGAGGCCCCCTATCTGACGTGATGTCTGATGGGACGCCAAAACGTGCCACCCAATTCGTTAGAAAAACGCAAGCGACTTCCTCCGCTGTAGTTGCTGCTAGAGGGACTGCCTCTGGCCAGCGCGTGGTGCGGTCTATCATTGTTAGCAGGTGTGTGAAACCTTGGGAGGAAGACAGTGGCCCCACGAGGTCGACATGAATGTGGTCGAACCTTCTTGCAGGGATGGGAAAAGGCTCCAGAGGGGCTTTTGTGTGTCTGTGTACTTTGGCGCATTGACAAGGAATGCAAGTTTTTGCCCATTCTTTTACGTTTTTGCGCAGGCCTGGCCACACAAACTTTTCGGCAACCATTTTGACCGAGGCGCGCACACCTGGGTGCGCGAGGGAGTGAATTGCGTCGAAAATACGGCGGCGCCAAGCAGCTGGTACTAACGGGCGAGGTCGGCCGGTTGAAACATCGCATATTAGGGGGGGCACGCCGTCGCGCAACCCTTTTTTCTCCAGCCTTAACCCTGTTGGTCCAGACAGGAGCGCGCGCACGTCCGCATCACTGCCTTGTTCTTCCGCCATGGCTGCATAATCTATCCCTTCATGGATAGGTGCTGCATATGTGTTTGCGTTAGAGAAAAGCTCAGCTGCTGAAGCAGTGTAATCTGTCTCCTCGTGCTCTGGTGGTGCCACAGCGCGAGAGAGACAGTCCGCTACTACGTTAAGTTTGCCCGCTACATGTCGAATGTCTGTGGTGAACTCTGAAATCGCAGCTAGCTGTCTTTGTTGTCTGCCCGACCAAGGTTCTGAAATTTTAGCCATAGCAAAAGTGAGCGGTTTATGGTCCACAAACGCCGTGAAACTCCGCCCTTCTAACCAAAACTGGAAGTGGCGGATGGACAAATGGAGCGCCAGCAGCTCCCTGTCAAAAGTGCTGTATTTGCGTTCCGTCGGGTTTAGCGATTTGCTAAAGAATGCTAAAGGTTGCCAGACCCCGCTGACAAGTTGTTCTACAACTGCCCCTATGGCCAGGTCTGAAGCATCTGTGGTTAGAGCAATGCGGGCCGAGGGATCTGGGTGGACTAACATTGTGGCGTTAGCTAGGGCGTTTTTTACTTCCGCGAAAGCGCGTTCGCGTTCCGGGGTCCATTGGACCGCGTTGGAAGCTTTCTTTTTTCTGAGCGCATCATACAGGGGCTGCATGAGCTGAGCTGCATGGGGGAGGAAACGGTTGTAAAAATTAACCATCCCCAAAAATTCCTGTAGCGATTTGACCGTTTGGGGCCGTGGAAAACCTTCTATCGCATGAATTTTGTCTGGAAGCGGAACTGCCCCTTTCGGGGAGACTCTATGTCCCAAAAAATCGATTTGCGATACGCCGAATTTGCATTTGGCTGGATTAATTATTAGTCCGTGCTCTTCTAGCCTCTGAAAAACGGTAGTGAGGTGCTGCTCGTGCTCTTCCTCTGATGAGCTGGCTACCGGCATGTCGTCGAGGTAGACGAAAACAAAGGGGAGGTCGCGTAAGACTGCGTCCATCATACGTTGAAAAGTTTGAGCAGCGCCTTTGAGGCCGAATGGCATTCGCAGGAATTCAAAAAGGCCGAAAGGGATTATAACCGCTGTTTTAGGAATGTCTTCAGCTCGGACTGGGACTTGGTGATAACCGCGGACTAAGTCTATCTTTGAAAAAATGTGCGCACCAGCTAAATGCAGTGAAAAATCCTGTATATGAGGGATGGGGTAGCGGTCATGCGCTGTGGCGTTGTTTAATCTGCGGTAATCTCCGCACGGTCTCCAAGAACCGTCGGATTTCGGAACCATGTGAAGTAGTGAAGCCCAAGGGCTCTTCGAGCGTCGAACAATGCCCAATTTTTCGAGAGCTGCAAACTCGTCGCTTGCTATGTTAAGCTTGGCCGCGTCTAAGCGGCGAGCTTTGGCAAAAACGGGAGGTCCCGTTGTTGGAATGAAGTGTTTAACCCCGTGTTTGGCTACAGTGGCTGAGAATTTGGGGGTTGTGAGTGCTGGAAATTGGGTGAGGAGTTGCTCAAACTTACCTCCTGCCGTAGTGACGTTGGCCTGTACAGGTGGTGGAGAGACTCGAGCTGAGCATGGAATAGAAGCAAAAGATAGTGCATTAACCAGGCGCCTATTTGCTAGATCCACTAATAACCCGTGTGCACACAGAAAATCTGCGCCTAACAAGTTAAAACTCACCGCCGCTACAACAAATGTCCATCTGTAGCTGCAGCCGTGAATGAGGAGGTGCAGGCTCTTTTCCCCGAACGTGTCGATGTCCGAGCCGTTGGTTGCCACTGCTCCATTGCCCCGGGTGCCCAAGGCTCGATCTGCGTGGGAGGGCATGACGAAACTCAGCTGGGCTCCCGTGTCGATGAGGAACTGCTTGCCTGTGTGTCCATCCGTCACGTATAACAGCTTATTTTTCTCGCCGAGAACTGCTGCTGTTAACGGCCCTCGGCTTTGGCGTTTTCCCGACATCGTAAACTTGCAGGGGGGAAAACATTTTCGGGCTTTCTCGGCGAAGCGGTGGTGATAATAACAAACGTCATTCTGTTTGTTGTGCTTGGGCCGCGCCGCTGTCACCGTGGGTTGAGTCTGCTCCGTGGTTTGTGACTCTCCAAGGCTCGGGGCGTCAGTCTTGAGGTCTGCGGATGCCGCTGTGGGTGTCAGTTCTCTGCAGGCGTTGACGAGCCGATAAGCCTCGTTGGCCAGTGTGCGAAAGTCCTGATGATTGTTGCACTTCATACTGGTGAGTGTCCCTCTCAAGTGTGGTGGTAGCGTGCTGAGGAAAATAAATTGGAAGAGGAAATTATCATTGTCCTCCTCCTTGAGCTGCAGTAAATCCTCCATGAGGGTCTTTGGATTGCCCCCTCTGTGGCCGTAGACTGCCAGGATTTTTTCGGCTCTTTCCTCTGCTGACGGGACGTAATTCGCCACGATGGTCGCCTTGAGTGTCTCATACTTGTCCCGGGCCGGTGGTCGCTGGATCAAGCTCCGCACACACCTCGAAGTGGCGGAGTCGAGTTTGGAGACGATATGGTAGAATTTAGTATCGTCCGCCGTGATGCCCGCCAGTATGAACTGGGCTTCAGCTTGATGAAACCAAGAGGCCGGGTCTTCTCGCCAGAAATCTGGCAGTTTGACAGCGACGGTGTTCGTGCACATCATCACTGTTGTGCCCGCCGGGTGAGAGTGCCTTGCCTCGGCTCTCACGGCGGTGCTGGAGCTCGGTTGAGCTCTCTCGGTACCCTCTGCCGGGGGAAACAGCCGTCCGCTTGTTCCCTCGTCTGCGTCGTTGCTGGCGTATGTCAGAGTCGCCACGGATGAGTCGCTTGAAGAACGCCTCAGGTCCATACTCGCGTCAAGGTCACCAGTGTAGAAGAGCTGGAAATGATGAGGCGGTTTTGTATTAAAAACAGAGTCTTTAATGAACAACTCTTCTATCTTGTCTCATCTGGTGCAGAGCTTGGCAGAAGGCAAAAGAGAAAGATTTCTGCCCAGCTCGCTGGTTAAATACAGGCACACATCAAAGACATGCAAAACACAAGCTGACATCCCCCGTTATCTTAATCCCCCCATTGTCCTGTTAACTCCTCCCCACGTCTTGGGAGGTGATGGGAAAACCTCTCCTCGCCTTAGGGGGTGAAGGTGTCAAGTCTGTCGCCGCCGCGTCCTGTGACGTCATTGATCTTCACACGGCGGTGAGATTCCTTTGTCCTTTCGGAGGTGTGAAGTTCCTTTGCATATGTTGTCCCAAACATTTCCACATGCTCTAACATATGCAGGTATGGAATATATGAGTAATATATACCACAGTCTATAGAAAATAACAATAATCACATATAAAAACAACCGGGTGGTAATTTTAAGTTTGTTGTGCCTTACCAGAACTTGACCGGGACATGCCGGATGCTGATGGAGCTGGCGATGAGGCAGACAATGGTGTCGGCACCGATTCTGGTCCCCCGAGAGACGCCGGAGTGTCCGGGCGGTCCAGTGAGGCGGACCCCTGGGATATGAAAACTGATTCTAGAAGGAAAATACACACAATAAAGCTCACCAACAAAGTGCAACATGTACCGAAAACACAAAACTTTTTAACCAGAATACAATAAGCTTATTTCAGCGTTTTGTTCACGTGAATACTGAAATAAAAGCGTGATTCCGCAGCTTGCTGCGAGGTAGCAGTAAGGTACGGAGGTAGCTAGCTATTAGCTGGCTAGCCATCATCACTAACCATTGCCCACAATCAAACAACTTTCTTTATTGCTTAAAAAAAGTGAGCTTTTGACCGAAAGGCGAGAAGACGGACAATAACAAAACAACACTCACCGTCAACAGTTTCCAATTGCATGGCTGTGTCGAGCCCAAATTCTCTGCCATTGCTAGCCGGCCGATGTCCGTAGATCACGTCCATCTGCTTGTACCACTTCCACTCCTTCCTACTCGCACCACTGCGTCCGTTGTGGTCCTTTATGGCCCAATAATCGCTCTTCATTTTTTTTAGTTTTTCACGACACTGTTTGGCAGTCCGGTTGTACCCTTGGGCTGCCATGTGGTCGGACACCTCCTGGTATATTTTTTCATTGCGAGTTGCCCCGTCCAACTCGCTCTGGATGTGGTCCTCGGCTACAAAGGACAGAAAAGTCCGCTCCTCCTCGTTTGTCCATGGAATAAACTTGCACGTGGACATCGTTATATGAGAACACAATTGTGAAGCCGCTCACCGTGGTTACTCACTGAAATTACAAATGGTGGTCGTGTAGCTTCAACAGAAAACAAAAAACGGACGCTTTTTGTGACGTTACGCCCTGACCAATCAATGGCTAGCAGTCTATTGACGTTACATCTCGGCTCGCTTTCGCACGCTTATACCCTGCCTCTTAACCGGCACGAAAATAGTGTCGGTTAAACCGTGCTGGGTACAGTGGAAATGGCAAGAAAGTGAATCGAGTAGAAGTAAGTAAGGCCAAGGCGATACTAATGGAAACGGGCCTTTACTTTCAGATCCAACTAGGAGGCTCTCAGGATTGTGGGGAAAAGTACTGGAGAGATTTTGACTAAATTTTTAGCTGAGGTGGCCTTTGGGCTATGAATGAACCCATTTTGGATCAGAGTCATGCAGATTCTGGATCACTTTTACAATTTCATTAACACTGCAAGGTAGGGCCTTGGCGGAGGTAAGCACTCTCGGATCACCTCCGAAATCTAATGGTTTCATGGTTGAGGGGCCACCTCTGGTGAAAATTCATACCTGTCAAGTGATACGGTTTTGCCGTATTTTAATACGGGGAAAATGCAATATTAGTAAATATGGGCGTATTGCCATTTCTGTATGCCAAAAAGAAAAATATACGGGAAAAAAAAATTATTGAGAGTGTGGAGGAACACCTTGTGTGTGACCCCCATAGCGTACAGGGCTGGCAGTGTGCTCAGCG
Organism: Pholidichthys leucotaenia; assembly: GCA_020510985.1. Taxonomy (NCBI): domain Eukaryota; kingdom Metazoa; phylum Chordata; class Actinopteri; order Cichliformes; family Pholidichthyidae; genus Pholidichthys; species Pholidichthys leucotaenia. Next base: position 146,146,007 of record CM035847.1, read on the forward strand.
TCCGCCTGCACTTATTTCGATCCTCCACAAGCGCACCTAAGCAGTGTTTTTGTGAGTTTCAAAATGGCTTCTTGCAGCGCGCCACCGGTGAAGTAAACAAAGCTTGAAGAAAAGGGATATCGAGGGACTGGACGTCACCGTTCTCCTTCACCGTCACCATTTATTTATTTATTTTAGATTGCACAATATTCCATGGCAGAATGTTGTGGGCTTTGGTTCGGACAATTGCAACACGATGGTGGGTCGAGACCTTTCCAGACTGAAGGAGAAATCTCCAAATGTTTTCAGGTATGGGCAGTATTATTCACCTTCAAATATTACCTAAATATAACAAAAAAAATGCTTTAAAATCTTAACAAACATGCTTAGAGGTAGCCCAAATCCCCTATAGTGTACTGTTATTTTGTATCTTGGAACTTTGCTTTACATTCAATTCAGTTCAATTCAACTTTATTTATATAGCGCCATTTCACAACAACAGTCATCTCATAGTACTATCAACTGTAGGGGAAACCCCCACAGTTGCAGAAAGACCCCAGCAATCAGGCGATCCCCTGTGACCAAGCACTTGGTGACGGTGGAGAGGGAAAACTCCCTTTTAACAGGAAGAAACCCCCAGCAGAATGTACATCTGAATGTATAGCATTATATTGAAAGGGCTGAATAAGATTGATATTTTCATTGTTATTATTATTAACACAATTTCAAAGAGAATTATTTCTGATACTTAACTTATGAAACAAAAATCCATTCTGCTTTTGTTTCAGCATTGGCAGCATAAATGAATGAATTTGAAATAGTTCATGTTGCAGTTGCTGTTTGTTTGGTTTTTGTTTTTTTTGCTTCAGTTTTCTTTCATCTGCCGATAAATACAGTTTTTAAGTACTCAGTACAGGCGTGAAAGTCCCCCCAATAAGGGAGGCATGAGGTCAGTACAGGTGTGAAGGCCCCCCCCCCCCCCCCAATAAGGGAGGCATGAGGTATGCCTTGACAGGTATGAAAATTTCATTAAAAAAAATCCATCACTAGATTTGCATAACCCTGCACATAAACAAATAAGGGTCTTGGCGGAGGTATGCACTCGCTGATCGCCTCCAAACTCTAATGGTTTCATCCATGGCCCAAGGGCCACCTCTGGTCAAATTTTCATTAAAATCCATCCTGTAGTTTTTGTGTAGTCCTGCCGATCACATCGCCTCCTTGGTGGCGGTAGCAGCGCATGTCCCAGTGCTCCGCGCTGAGCCGTCGTGAGGCGCTGTGATCATGCGCATTTGTCACCCTGTCGCCCACCTTTTCCTTGGCTCCTCACCACTCAGCGCGTCTTTGCTCTGGATCCAGTTCAGCGACGCCCTCTCCTCTATGCTCTCCTGACAACTTTGAGACTTTTTTTTTTTTTTTTAAGACATGGAAGATTTGAAAGCTTCCAGCCGACTGTTCCACAAGAGCTCATTCAGCATCAGCAGCTTGTTGTGGAGACGAGACGGAGTGATGGGCGAGCAGGAACCCAACTCTCACTCCCAGAAGCCGCGCTCAGCTCACTCCGACAACCGCGGTTTCGAGGAAAACTTTAACAGAGAGAAGCTCTGCGAAAATTTAAAACAGTGCTCCAAAGTTAACACGAAACCGGGGACTGTGAGAGAAAAGCGTGAAGAGAATGATGCAGGATCGAAGAAAACTGCAGGGACCGAGGAAAGCGCAAAATCGGAAAAACCTCCTTTTAGTTATAACGCGCTCATCATGATGGCTATCCGCCAAAGCCCGGAACGACGGCTCACTCTCAGTGGCATCTATGAATTTATCATGGACAACTTTCCCTACTACCGACAGAACAGACAAGGGTGGCAAAATTCCATCAGACACAATCTGAGTCTGAACAAGTGTTTTGTCAAAGTGCCCCGACACTACGATGACCCGGGAAAAGGGAACTACTGGATGCTGGACCCGTGCAGTGAGGATGTCTTCATCGGAGGCACATCTGGGAAACTCCGGCGCAGAGCCACAGCTGGCTCCAGAGCTAGACTTGGTCTAAAAAGAGGCGGGGGCCGTCTGATGTCCTCAAGCGCCGCCACAAGTGTGACTCTGGCCGCTGCGAGTTCTTTTTACTGGCCGGTGCCTCCGTTTCTACCTCTCCAAACTCCGGTGCGCGCCGCCCTTGGCGCAGGAGCGTATCTGAGTGCGCACCCTCGCTTCACTAACCACGCCACGTCGGTTGTTTCACAGCGGGCCAGACTGCGAGCAGACGCGGCAGACGCCGACCGGTTCGTCCAGACCCACCAGGAGATGTCTTATATCGGAGTCAGCTGCGCGCAATCCCGCCGCCACCAGATTGGCACCGCGTGCGCCGCCTTCTCCACGGCCATCCCTGCGTGCACGCTGCCGCTGTCGGATCCCTGTTCTTTTAACATGATCTCCGGACAAGCCAGCTATTTTTACTCTCACCATATACCGTGTGCTGCCACGTTTAGTCCGTGCCAAGAGGAAAGCGCCACGTCCAAGATGTCCCCGGCCCCGTTTTCACCCAGGAGCGGAGCCGCTGATCTTGGCGGACGCTGCAGTGACTTTCCAAATCCCTGCCCTCACATTACTCCAAGCCCCGCACCCTCCTGGAATATAGAGAAATGAGTCAGCAGTCACAAAATGGAAAAGATCTTGATTAGTGTACGATTGATAAAAAAGTCCAAAATGTCGCTTTAAGAAATGTTCTTGTGCACAGACAAATATGCTGCTACATTTAACCAAAAATGTCTGTGATGTAGTGACAGCTATATAACAATAAAAATACACAGTATCACTTGCATTGTTTCAAAAGCGCGTTTTGTTTGTTCGTTTTAACAAAAACGCAAATCGAATGAAACTATTTTCGTTGCCTCTTGGACACCTGCAGCTGTAAACTTGTCTAAGCTCATCATTAATGCGGAACTAGCGCGAACTTTCTTGGTTTTTGCGCATGTCCTTTTAGGCCTGTAATCCTGACTCGACAATTAGAAATAAATATTATTCAATAAAACAATAAATCAACCTCCAGAAAATGAAAGAGTAATATTTATTTCCTGAGTGATTTGTTTTGGCCAGCATGTTAACCAGAACGTCTAAAAACTAAATGTTATTTCTGAGGCTAAATGTTGCTGAAATGGTGGAGTTTTGTTTCAGTAGATTATCTTTAAAATGTACAGCTTGAACTGACAAACAAACCACCCATTCGCGCCACTTATTTCTTTAATGTTGCGACTAAAAAATTACATCCCCCTTTTAATTACCTTACATGTAATTAAACAATAAATAATGCATTTTTAATTGTGTTTTCTTTTTACCTCATTAAAACTTAGTGTTGTTGATTGTTCTTATTTGGTTGTGTTATTAAATGTTTCACTCTGGAGGCCTGAGCCCACACAACGAGAGCTATGTAAAAACTGAATTAATCCTTTTAAGTAAAATTTGTTAATTGGGGCTTTGGCGTGAGCGCGCATGATTAACTCAGATGCGCAACAGAAAGTCTTGGAAACTGGGATGTAACTTGAACAAGACATTGCCAGCTGCACGAATCCAGTAAGTCAGTGTTTTGTTTCAGCCTGCCTTCACTTCACTGCCTTTTAAACTCTCCCTCACCTCTCCCTGGATGTCCATTATTTCTTTAAAACAAATGCACGTGGATAGAGATTAAATCAGCTTCTTTTACACAAGTTTCTATATCAAAAGACCCCAGCCAGCCACCTCCCCAAGTTCAGTCTCACACACAGTCCGCTGTGGTTAAAGCGCACACTGGGTCAGGTAACTTTCCTGTTGGCAAGCTTAGATGGATAAGATTATATTTTCATCGTGGCACGGTGAGCTATTGTGGTCGCACACGGAAGTGCCGTGAATCAACAGGTTCATGAGGCAAAGTAGAATTTTGTGTCCCAAGGCAGGAGGAGAATAAAATCCTGTTTTCTGCTCCAGGCTGGCAGCTGTAGTAACCATGGTTTCACTGTGGTTCAAACAGCTGCTGCTCCTCTATTGAAAATAATGTGCCAAGAAATATGTGTAACAATAATGACATGGCTTATTCAAAATCACTTTGTCTTGACTGTCTTCTTCATCAGAAACGATGCAGGCAAACAGCATTCATCCGTTCTATTATTTTGGTATTATTATTACTAATGAGCAGTGAGGACAAGCCTTTTAACTCTAATATTGCATTTCATTCTACCACTAAAGTAGGCTAATTTAAAAAAAAAGCTTTATTTAGATTTAAAAGTGCAATAAGGTCTATGTGTAACATAACGTACAGTGCTGTGAAAATGTGCCCCCTTCCTGACTTCTTATATTTTTTCATATTTGTCATATTTCAGATGATCAAACACTTTAATATTTGATAAAATTACCTGAATAAATACAAAATACAGTTTTTAAATGATGATTTCATTTATTAAGGGAAAAAAGCTATAAACCTATCTGGCTCTATGTGAAAAAGTAATTGCCTCCCTTGTTACATCATGAATTAACCATGATTAACCACGTTTTTTGAAAAGCAGAGTTCAATTTCATTAGCCACACCCAGGCCTCATTACTGCCAGACCTGCTGAATTAAGAAATCACTTCAACAGAACCTGCCTGACAAAGTGAAGTAGGCTAAAAGAGCTTAAAAAGCAACACATCATGCCATGATCAAAAGAAATTCAAGACTAGATGAGAAACAAAAATCCAGAACAACATCTAAAGAACTGCAGGCCTCACTTGCCTCAATTTAGACACTGGTCCATGATTCAACAATAAAAAGACACTGGGCAAACCACTACTGACCAAAAAGAACAAAGGCTCTATAGTGATTAACTGTTACATCTGCAGACAGCTTTAACACTGAATATAGTATCAGCATGTGTCAAAACATAAAATTCAAGCTCAGTGTCAGACTGTTGCAAGGCTTGAAACCTTAATTTATGTACAGATTCGACCTCAACCTGTTTTATTTCAGCTGAGCCCTGAAAGGGGCTGCAGTCCTATATTTTCAACTTCTGTATTTCCTAATTTGCAAATCACGTTACTGGGTGTCCCTAATATGCATGGGGGTTTAGGATGAGTGTGATGTCAAAGCAACTGGAAGTTTCCATAAAGTTATAATCTGTGCTTGGCTGCAGCTTCATTCATGCTGAAGTGTGGCATTATCTTAATTTCTCTAAAACTAAAAGGTTTTCAAGTTCAACCTGTGATAGAAGCAATCTCTTGCCTCAACACAATGAAAGGTCAGTCTTCAATATATGTTTGTAGCCACAGCCAGACTCTTTAGTATAGGTGCTTGGCATGGGGAGAACAGTAGGAACGTCAAGTGGTACCTTATATGCAGAGACTGAGTCTCTTTCACTGGGAGAACCCATATTAAACTTAGTATTTGCAGCATTTGGCTCCTCTGGGGAAAAAAGAATGTCAAAACCTCTTGTGGACTGCACTAACCACACATTTTGGTAAACTATTCAAAATAAAAAAATTTAAACAGACTTTTGATTCCTGCCTTAGAAACCATCACAATAGCATTACCCTTGTGTGATTACTGTTTAAATGTATGTTTAGGCTGTATTTGTTGTTCTTCTTGTAAGCTGTTCCATATGTTTAAAAAGACAATAAAAAAAAATCTTTGAAAAGGAAAACAGTGCATCAAGGTTGAATTACTTCCACAGTATGCAGGTAACAGGTTTTGGGAGCAACAGTGTATAAGCAGCAGTTGTAACTGAGATTTGAGTAATTGTTAAAGATGTATAGAACACTTTTGGAAACTCACCTGTACCTCAAGCAAGTAGTTTCCACAGGTATGTCTGGCACCCTTTGAAATAAGTTGGCTGGGTTGAACACCCATAGGCGTCTGACTGTCTCGCTAGAAAGCCGATCTCTCTCACCTTATTCTCTCACACACACTTTTTTCACATTCTTGTGGTTTACGGTGCAAAACAAAGACTTTACTGTTTGGGTCTGCCATATTATCTTTTTAGTGACATTTTCTAAAATAAACTGATGAGTCCCAGACAACGCTGGCAAAAACATTACCTCCTTGGCGAAGATAATGACCTATGCCTAAGATGTAATGTTTTTCCTGGCATTTGTCTGTTTTTTGTTTTTATGTGTAGCCAAGTGGATGGGCATTGAAGCCCCAACTGGCGATGTCCAACCGGGAGTTCGAACCCACAACCTCCAGCTCCAGAGTCCAGCACTCTACCTGTGTCACCAAGAGGGTTGACCCACTTGGCAAGCCAAGTAGGAATGCTTTTATTGACTCTGCTACATATGTTTTTTTATGTTTAGTTTAATGTTTATTTGAGAGGGACATTACTAATGAACATTAATACAATTGTAAGTATGCCAGATTTAGAAATACTGCTATTTTGCATCTGTAGTCCCCCGGCGGGTCACAAAATCACACAAACAAACAATCATACATGAGAAGAACATCTGCAATAAAACTGTACAAAGTGGTTATGCAAACGTGCGAGAGTTAAGGTGTTACAAACAAAACATTCAAATGTCACATGAGTGAAGTGCTGTGTATGCATACACACACATGCACCCAAGCAGCTCACAGCAACAACAAACAAGAGGCGGGACATTATATAGTCTAGTGGCTAGGAGGGGTTCCCATGCACCCCCCGGAAATCAACTTTTAACCAGCATTTCTGGAATGCTCTGGATAAGCTGTTAACGAAATGCCTTGTTCCCAAGCTTGCAAAATGTCCCACGTGACTTTTTTATGCTAATTTTATGTAAATTATTGCCGCCATTACCAGAAAATGCATTTTTTGTTATATCTCTTTAAATGTTTGAGAAAACTCCTTAATTATGGCTTCTGCACCCGTGTTATGAAGGTCAACTGTCACATTGAACCTATTTTCAGAATGCCCATATTTGTATAGAACAAGAAAATATGCAAATTAGGTCCGCCATTGTGCAAAAATCTTTATTTCTCTATATCTCTACCAGTCTTGGACATAGCCTCACCAAAATGGTTTCTACTGCGGCGGCAGATAAAATAAAGGCAGCGAAGTGAGGTTTTAAATAAGTTTATTATCATACCGCCATCATAGGAACTCCGCTCCAGCCCTTGTGTGAGCAGACTGGAGCGGGGTCCTCAGGCTCTCAGCAAAGAGACACAGGATGTGTGTGTCAGCAGCAGTAGTTGAAGAGTGAGAGAGAGATTTACAGAATGTTGCAGCTTATATACCCAACTACAGACAATACATGAAAGGCATTCACAGCAGTAGGTATGGGCATTTGCATTTGAGAGACACACATAACAATAAGGAGATTGCAAGAGGTTACAAGGCACATCTACATGTCATCAGTGTCTAGACACAGTAAGGACAGGAAGCATGAACACAATGCATGAATGGCACATTAACATCACAGTAGTGAGCCGGAAAAAGCCAGATGGAGCGGGCTGTCTGTAGACATTAATGCACACATTGCCGTGCCTGTCCCAGTCTGTTGTGGGGGTTATCCCAAACCGCCACATCTACCTCCCTTATTACATGGTCAAACAATACGATAACGTTACCATTGTTGTGAATACACGTGTTACTAGTATGTTATGAAATCCTGTAATTACGGCTGCCATTAAGAAAAAATAGTTTTTTCGCCCTATTTTGGCTCCTTTTAGAGATAAACGTTTTCTGGGAGCTTCTACCTCCCTATTAACATGGTCAAGGAACATGATAAAAACTAATCATGTGTTCATTTCTAACAGTAATATGTAAATATTACGCATCATCATCATCATCATCCTCTTCTTCTATGTCGTCTTCTGCTTCGTCTTCAGACTCTTCTTCTTCACTGTCGTCTTCACCAGCAGTATCTAGGATATCTACGAGTGAAGTAGGTAGCGCCTCTCCATAGTACCAGATGGGTTCTAGTACTTCCTGGTCTGTTCTTAACCAACCCTGACCCTCATCGTGTGGTTTCGGCTTTTCGAAGATAGCTTGGTGAGCTCGTTTGTACAGCGCAACCCGGTAGTTTGCATGCTGGATGTGTGGCTTGAGCGCAGAGCGGCACGGAGGGAGACGTGACAGGTCGACTTTTGACTTGGTAGTGAGCCTCTCACCTTCACCAACCATCTTTTGAAGCAGTTTGACACGTACGGTATCCACGGACGATTCACGAGGCTGCCCATACATGATACAGGTGAACTTCTCCAGCTGCGTAACCACTTCAGGGTCGACGTTCCAGTTCTCTCCAAGCTGACGGAATGCCTCATGAAACCTTGGGCTCTTCTCAAGTTTTTTCAGAGGACCGACTTTTCCTTTTCCTTTAAAGGAGCTTGTACAATCTTCTCCAGTGAACACGTAGAAGCCAAGTATGGTGGAACAGTAGCTGCGTCCCAAGGACTCAGCAATTTCCGAGAGATTGAGTAGCTTGCGGTGTTTGCCAGATCCTGTGTCCAAGTAGACAGTAAGGTTTATTGTATGGGCATGGTAGAGCAGAATCACGAAGATGTCCGTGTCTGGCGTACGGACCACAGCATTCTCATAGCCAATTCTGGCGGCAAAGTGAAGGTATAGCACCACCCTTGTGTCAGTTTCTTCCTGATCACTGTATATTTCGGGGCGTTCTCGCTCTTCCACCTGAAAGCAATAAAATACAAGCAAAGTTTTTTACTTCAGTAATTGCATGGGCATAAAAGTAATTGAAATGTTATCGACAGACCTCCCCGTTCGAAACGACCAGTTCATGGGCCTGTCCTTCAACAATAATCACTGCTTTCTGCGTGTTTTGGAGCCTCAATGCTGTTTCTCGGCCACTCCAAACGCGTAGTAGTAAATTACATAATTGCTTTTTGTTCTCGTCATTGGCGAGGAACACTTTGAAGTTTCATGGAGCTGGTGCAGTTTCTCAGAAGCTGTCCCTTTTATTTGAGTAAAGGGAGTAAAGGAGCCATGATCTTTGATAGAAGGCTCATGGAGGATGCATATCGTAGGTCGAGCTCGTTTTCGATTTGACATGTCTGGTAAATATTACAACTCTATCCCATCTGTCTACGTGGAAAAGAAAAATATGCCGTGAAATGTTGAAAAATCATCAATTGAAAATGATTTCAAACTACTGTCCGCCAATTTGTTTTTATCACGTTTGCAAAAGCTTAATAACAATTCAATACTAATTCGAATTTTTTCAACTATTTCAAAAAACATGACTTTTAATAAATGGGAAAAAGTATAGGAAGTATACTCACCTTGAAGGAAGTCGAAAGTGCTATAATGGTGCTTGCATTTACAGAGCCCCTAAAGGAGCTGGTAGCCGCCATTTTGTTTTGAAACGGCCAAGAAAGACTGGGCACTAACACAGGGTTCCCAGCAACAGTACCACAGCATAAAAATCACATTTTCGCATGCAATTATAAAATAAAAGCACATTTCAAAACAAATGCATCGCTATCTAAGAAATTTGGCAAACTGATTGTGATTTTAAGTGATTTTCATAATTCACTACCTCATTTGTAGTATTTGTGGATGGGTGCTTTAACCATTTATTATGAAAATGCATAAGGTGAGAAAGAAAACTTGAATAGCACGATCAATCTTCGTGTTCCTTGACCATGTTAATAGGGAGGTAGAAGCTCCCAGAAAATGTTTATCTTTAAAAGGTGCCAAAATAGGGCGAAAAAACTATTTTTTCTTAGTGGCAGCCGTAATTACAGGATTTCGTAACATACTAGTAACACGTGTATTCACAACAATGATAACGTTATCGTATTGTTTGACCATGTAATAAGGGAGGTAGAAACCATTTTGGTGAGGCTATGTCCAAGACTGGTAGAGATATAGAGAAATAAAGATCTTTGCACAATGGCGGACCTAATTTGCATATTTTCTTGTTCTATACAAATATGGGCATTCTGGAAATAGGTTCAATGTGACAACTGACCTTCATAACATGGGTGTAGAAGCCATAATTAAGGAGTTTTCTCAAATATTTAAAGAGATATAACAAAAAATGCATTTTCTGGTAATGGCGGCAATAATTTACATAAAATTAGCATAAAAAAGTCACGTGGGACATTTTGCAAGCTTGGGAACAAGGCATTTCGTTAACAGCTTATCCAGAGCATTCCAGAAATGCTGGTTAAAAGTTGATTTCCGGGGGGTGCATGGGAACCCCTCCTAGCCACTAGACTATTATGCTGGATGCCCGCACCAGGTGCCTGCCGTGTAACTGCTGTGTCCAAGCCATCAATAAAGCTGTGTTCGACGCTACCTCATCTTGCCTCATTCAGCACCAGGTTTTCCATACTGTACATTGTCATATAATGTGATAATTGTGTGTGCTGTGTCTTTAAGACTGTGGTGACGTCACAGGTCAGAGTTGACCTTCACCGAGTGATATGATATGAAAATGGCGATGTGTTGATGTTGCCGCCTGTTAATGTTCCCGCTCCTAGTTTTAAAAGAGAACTTTGTTGAAACCACTATTCGTGTGGACCTCAGTTCTTTACATGGTGTCAGAAGTGCTTGACGGACGCTCTGCTTCAGTAAGATGGCCAAGTTTAATCCCCCGGAAAGTTTTCCTTTTCATCGTCCAAATGAATGGGCGGGCTGGAAAGAGCGCTTTCTGCGTTTCCGGACGGCTACAAAACTGAATAAAGAGGACGGCGAAATTCAGGTCAGTTCACTGATTTACGCCATGGGCCCCGAAGCTGAAAACATCTTGAAATCATTCTCATTTACTGAGGAAGCGGATCAAAAGAAGTTTGACGTTGTGTTAGGAAAATACGACGAGTACTTCTGTCCTAAACGGAACGTGATCCATGAGCGCGCTTGTTTTCACCAGAGGCTGCAGCGGCCCAGTGAGAAAGTGGAAATGTTTATCAGAGCCCTTTTTGAGATGTCAGAACACTGTGACTTTGGTGTAAAGAGAGATGAACATATCCGTGACCGAATTGTTGTGGGCATCCTTGATAAAGAGCTGTCACGTAAACTGCAGATGATGGCTGATCTAACGCTTGCCCAAACCATTCAAACAGTTCGCCAGTACGAGGAGGTTGTCCTCCAGGTTCACCAGCAGGGGGAGGCACACGCCACGGTGCAGGAGATCCAGGGAAAAACAGCAGGCAGAGGAAGATCTCCATTTAAACCAAGGAAGGGAAAAAGTGGAGAGCAAAAAGACTCATGGTGTGGAAGATGTGGAAAATTCAAACACAGAGATCCTGAAAAGTGCCCAGCCATGAAGTCAACATGCAACAAGTGTAAAAAGGTGGGTCACTGGGAAAAGAAATGTCACAGTAAATCAGTCAGAGAAGTCACTGAAGAGACAGTTTCCCAGACACCATTTTTTTTGGGCGCAGTCACAAAAACAGACAGAAACAACGACCCATGGACCATACAGCTTACAATTGGAACAACACCAGTCAATTTTAAAATTGATACGGGTGCAGATGCAAACATTATGGGAGAAAAGACATTTAACAAACTAGTTCCTAAGAAGGAATTAGAGCCATCTAATGTCACACTGTGCAGCCCGGGTGGTCAATTGGACTGTATAGGAAAATTTCAAGCCTTCACAGAATACAAAGAAAAACCATATACTTTTCCTGTGTATGTCATCAGTGGCAATAATGCAAACAATTTGCTGGGCAGAGACACAGCAATGTCGATGGGGCTTGTGAAGCGTGTTGAAGAAGTTCACAAAGCATTTGGTGAGCATGGAACACTTAAAACAGAACCAGTTAAAATCCTGTTAAAAGAGAATGCTCAGCCATACACAGTGCACACTGCCCGTCGTGTCCCTTTGCCACTTTTGCAGAAGGTTAAAGAGGAATTGCAGCGTATGGAGGAGAATAATGTGATTGAAGCTGTGATTGATCCTACAGATTGGTGCGCGCCAATGGTGCCAGTCCCAAGGAAAAATGGAAAAGTGCGGATCTGTGTCGATTTAAAGAGGTTAAATGAAGCTGTACGAAGAGAGAGGTATGTTCTTCCTACTGCAGAGGAAATCACTGCAAAACTTAGTGGAGCAACCACATTCACATCATTGGATGCTGCCTCCGGGTTTTGGCAGATTCCTCTCCATCCAGAAAGCAGTAAATTAACAACCTTTATCACACCCTTTGGGAGATATGCATTCAAACGTCTTCCATTTGGGATCACAAGCGCTCCTGAAATTTTTCAGCGCAAAATGACAGAAACCCTCAACGGCCTGGAAGGCGTGGCTATCTATATGGATGACATACTGGTGTACGGCGACACTCCTGAACAGCATGACCAGCGTCTCAGCAAGGTACTGGAAAGGATCGAGTCAGCCGGACTTAAACTGAACAGAGAAAAATGTAAGTTTAGACAAAACAAGCTTCACTTCTCGGGCCAAGAAATTGACAAATCAGGCGTGAGACCCGACCCTGATAAAGTCAAGGCAATCCGCGAGCTCCCTCCACCACAGAACGTGCATGACCTCAAGCGTGTCCTGGGCATGTTTAACTATCTAAGGAAAATAGACACCATAAAGACTGCTACAGCAGCTGACTGTAACCTACAGTTGGTGTTGTGGTACATCAAGTCAGGATGGCCAGAATACATAGGCAGTGTCCCAGCAGCTATCAGAGACTATTTTCCCATTAAAAATGAACTGTCTGAATGCGATGGAATTATCACCAGAGGAAGCCGCATGCTGATTCCGGATGTGCTCAGAGCAGACATCTTGGATCGAATACATGATGGACATCAAGGTCTGACAAAATGCAGAGAGCGGGCCTGCACATCTGTGTGGTGGCCTGGCATCTCATCTGAAATCAAACGCAAAGTCCAGTCCTGTCAGGTGTGTCGTGAGATGAGACCAGCTCAGCGAAAAGAGCCTCTCTTGTCAACCCCTCTACCTGATCGACCCTGGAAGAGACTTGCTGTTGACCTGTGTGAGCATAACAAGCACACTTACCTTGTTGTGTCAGACTATTTCTCTCGGTTCCTCGAGATACTTCATCTGCCAGTAACCACTGCTTCTCAGATGATCTTAAAGCTGAAGGCAGTGTTCGCGAGGTTTGGTTGTCCAGATGTGGTTGTATCTGACAATGGGCCTCAATTCTCATGCCAAGAATTTAAAAAGTTTGCAAGGGAGTTTGACTTTTTGCACATCACCTCAAGTCCACATAACCCCCAAGGAAACGGACATGCAGAGAGGGGAGTTCAAACAGCAAAAAGAATCTTAAAGCAGCAAGATCCTTTGCTCGCCCTCATGTGCTTTCGATCAACGCCCTGCACCACCACAGGCGTGAGTCCTGCAGAGCTACTTATGGGTCGAAAGATCAAAACAACTCTTCCTACACTCGAAGTGAATCTTCAGCCCCGATGGCCTGATCTGGAAGTCGTCAGGAATAAGGATGCAATGGAGAAACAGAAACAAGCATTCTACTTCAATCAGCGCCATGGAGCTAAACCCCTACCTTCGTTGAAGCCAGGAGATTCAGTCCTCACAAAGCTGGACCATCAGAAATCCTGGAAAACACCCGCTGTTGTCACAGGAGAAAGCAGCACACCTCGCTCCTTTCTTATTGAAACACCCCAGGGAGCAACTTTGCGACGCAACCGCCGTCACTTGCAACATGATCCTGAATCAGCCAGAGAGATACACTCTTCAGCTCCAAATGACCTGCAGCCAGAGATTGTCGATCAGCAGCCTGAAACTGCAGCTGCCGCTGACACTATTTTACCAGAATCCAGTGTCAAACCGCCAGACCCAAAGCAAGGACTGTTGTTTACCCGGTCTGGTAGATTGATTAAACCTGTGCAAAGACTAGATTTGTAGAGAAAAAAAAAAATGAATGAATGAGAAAAAAGAGAGAAATTCACGTGTTCACTGTGATAAGTGTGGTTATATTTGGTTCAATGATTAAGCCATGGGCTGTGGGGAAGGGTGAAATGGAAATGAAAAAATGTTTGAATTGAAAAATTGTTTTGTTCTGAAAAAAAAAACTAAAAAGGGGGAGATGTCATATAATGTGATAATTGTGTGTGCTGTGTCTTTAAGACTGTGGTGACGTCACAGGTCAGAGTTGACCTTCACCGAGTGATATGATATGAAAATGGCGATGTGTTGATGTTGCCGCCTGTTAATGTTCCCGCTCCTAGTTTTAAAAGAGAACTTTGTTGAAACCACTATTCGTGTGGACCTCAGTTCTTTACATACATAACATTTGGTGACTGACAATTAACTCATAGAGGTGTGCATAACACCACTCCGTCCCTTTCTCAAGCTCCCGGGTGAACCGCCGGTGCCTTGGCCTAGATAGTTCGAGGCTTTTCAGACCTACATCACTGTGCTGGACCTCGGGCAGCTTGACAAGCTAAGGGCACAGGCACTTCTCGTCCATAACCTGGGTATTGAGGGCCAGTGAGTCTTGCAGACGCTCGGCACATCAGACTTGTTTGAGGAGGTCATGGAGCTGCTAGTCAACCATTTCCACACCCCAGACAGTGTGACTGTCCGGAGGATTTGTTTTCAGCAGTAGCATCAGCGAGTAGGTGAGCCTGTCCACCAATTTGTCGCCAACTTGAGGCAGCTAGCTAGCAAGTGCCACTTTGGGCTATTGAAAGATGAAATGGTGCACGACCAGCTAGTGGAACACACGTGCAGCGCTGTATTGTGGGCTAGGTTACTTACGGCACCGAATGACTTAACATTAGCCAGAGCTGTTGAATTAGCTCTCCAGTTGGAGGCCGCAGACAAGCTAACCTCAGAGCTAAACTGGCGTCAGTCACAGCGGCCAGCGGAGCCACCTACCACAGCAAATGCCGCGGACTTGGATAGCGAGGATAGCTTGGAAGACGATATTACGGAAACCAGTGCTGCCAGCCAAAGGTCTGCCCCAGGAAGACGATCATGCAAGGGTTGTGGGTCCATGACACACCGCCATAAGGCAAAGGAATGTCCGGCAAGAGGAAAATGTAGCAGACGTGGACGCTTGAACCATTACGCTAGAGTGTGCCGTGTATCTGAACAGGAGAGCCCACAGAAGAAATCACTCTGCCCGCCTCCGACAACCATCCATACAGTGTCCCCAGCACAAATGGGTACACGTATTGTGCAGTGGAGTTGGACGGCGTGGAGGTGCCACTGTTGCTCAACACGGCGGCAGAGGGATTGTTGCTGAACTGAGCCACAGTGAAGAAGTTCTTCCCCCACTACAGGATAAAAGGTAACCTGGCACCATTGTATGGTTATGGAGGTGGCAGGCTGGGCACGGTTGGGACTTGGAAGTTAATGGTTTGTTACAAGTCTGCGAAGATGGTTGACTTCACATTCCACATGACAGTGTGAGGTGATAACATCATGGGCTGTGATTTGTTTTACAGGCTGGGTTTTGCTATTAAAGACGGTGTCGGGAACGAATGGAAAGTCTCAGTGCCAGCGCTAGGGACATGGTGGGGGGGGTACCGAGCATGGCAGAAGGGGAACCTGCGTCGACGAGTGACACTATGCTAGCCCCAGATGCCTCTGGAGCTTGGCCACAGGGGGATGGGGGGTCTGCAGCTATGACGGTGACTGCTACAATGTTTTTAGAAGAGGATGGGGCCAGACCAATGAGCATGGTGTTACCACATGCTCAGCAGCAGCACGTCAGGCCAAGCCCGGCCCTGCTGAGGGTTTTGGTCTTGGTTCAGGTTCGGGGTGATGAATGTCTATGGCGAAGATGGGCCAAACAACAGCCAGCAAAACATCAAGGATGTCTGCGGATAGTGGCGAAATTGGACACAGCATACTTCCGGTTGTCTGACGGCTCATCTAGGCATGCCAGTCAGCTTCAGCGTGTCCAGGAGGATGCTCCAGGTGACAAGGCTGGATGGGAGTCGGTGTTGGTGATGAAGGAGTCAGGCTCCCCAGTCCAGAAGATCAGCCATTGCCCTGGGGGAGGGGGGGGTGCATGGCCATTTAATATTTTATAAACTGAACAGGCAAATTTGAGCATTTTATAATTATCAAAAGACAGAAAATTGTATTTCTTGTAATGTGACAACAATGACATGTGGGATCTTTCTTATCAAAGATTTGTATGGCTTTTTTGTATAAAGATTCCATGGGTTTGATTATGGTTACACCAGTGAGTGACCAGTTGGTAAAACAGTAATCAATGTGTGAGAAGATTATTGCATGCAGGAACATTTTGGCTGCACTGACTGTCAGCAATGGTCTACTTTGTTTAAAATTTCTCAGATTAAATTTGATTATGTTTAACATTTTTTGATGTGTTGGTTAATGAGGAATCTAAAATCAGACCAAGGTACTTAAATTCCTCGACTAATTGCAGCGCCTCCCCTTTTAAGAAAATGTTTGAATTTGTAATATTTGATCGTTGTCTGGTGAACATCGTGCAAACAGTTTTTTTTAGTGTTTAGTAAGAGACAAGAATTGTTCAGCCAGTCATGGATTTGAGTCATCACTGTTGTAAGAATACAGGCGGCTTCTTGTGTGTTTTTTGCAGGTGTGAATATTACTGTGTCATCTGCATACATTTGTATATGAATGTTTCTGCATGAATTTGGTAAATCATTTACCGTATTTTTTGGACTATAAGGTGCACTTAAAATCCTTTAATTTTCTCAAAAATCAACAGTGCACTTTATAATCCAGTGCGCCTTATGTATTAATTCTGGTTGTGCTTACTGACCTCGAACAGATTTTATGTGGTACACGGCGCTCAAAAATCTGTCAAAAATGTTTTAGTACGACTTTGGTAAGTTACAAAGCCGAACCGCTTGATGGATTGTTGGAGCATTACGGTAGTCAGGAGCCTCGCGGAGTAATATGTGCTTCAACATAATGGCCGGATGGCTTTTTCCACAAATCTCCATCCCTATTGATCTGCCACTCCATGCGCGCCCATCTCACCGATACTGTCAAAACCCAAGTGAAGCAACCTAATTCGGAGCTTGCCATCATTCCGGGTGGATTAACCAAAGAACTCCAACCGCTATATTGGTGTCAACAGGTCGTTCAAAGTTAAATTGCTAGCGAGTTACGCCACTATCTGCCAATGGATCGTGGATCGAAACTGCTCCTGTTTAGCTGTAATTAATATTCAAAAATGATATTTTCGGGACGAAAGAATTCAAGCGTCCCGGCATTTGTTTGCATTGTTTACTTCTCGGGGCTGCCACCGGAGAGCGAGCCGTATCGATTACTGAGCGAGTAGCCTGGCGATGTAAACAGCCACGGACCAAAAAACGTACAATTGCTCATGGAACAGGTCATTCACACTCGCAGACAATCGCGCTATATGTGTCTATAATGACTATAGGTAGGATTTTCTTTCCATGCACGCAAAAAAAAAATAAAAAATTCCCAGATCCGACTACCTCACGAGGTAGTCGATACCCAAAAGCCGATGGTGTATAGAACACGTATATTGTAGAATGTGTAAATGATGAGGCAAACTGATTTCAATCCGTTTATTACACATTCTCTCTCATGAGCATAGTAGAAAAGAGGACCTCTCAAACAGAACTCTTCACTTATATACTCAGGTCCTTCTGCATATCAAAAGGTCACAATCCATTCACATAAAAGGTCACTTTGCATGCACTTCCTTAATCCTTACACATCCCCCTCACAGTCTCTGGCATACAAAGGAAACTCCACACCGTCTCTGACATACAAAAGACCACATTTCACAGCTTCCTGTTATCTCCAAGGAACTCTGCAATTTTGTTCTTATCTAAGATGTGAGGCATTATGCAAGGCACATGTGTGGCTACAATATTAGGATTTGTATGTGAAATTTCGGCATCGAAACTGCTCCCGTTTAGCTGTAAACGGGAGCAGTAAATACGGCTGTAAATACGGCTCGCTCTCCGCCGGAGAGCCGTATCGATTATCGAGCGAGTACCGAACGAGTATTCTGGCCAATATGGCGATGTAAACAGCCACGGACTAAAAACGTTCCGCCTGCTCATGGAGCAGGTCATTCACACTCGCAGACAATCGCGCTATATGTGTCTAGAATGACTATAGATAGGATTTTCTTTCCATGCACGCAAAAAAAAAAAAAAAATTCCCAGATCCGACTACCTCGCGAGGTAGTCGATACCCAAAAGCCGATGGTGTATAGAACACGTATATTAGGATTTGTATGTGAAATTTCGGCATCGAAACTGCTCCCGTTTAGCTGTGAACAGGAGCAGTAAATACGGCTGTAAATACGTATTTACGGCTGTAAATACAGCTCGCCTCGGACTAAAAACATTCCGCCTGCTCATGGAACAAGTCATTCACACTCGCAGACAATCGCGCTATATGTGTCTATAATGACTATAGATAGGATTTTCTTTCCATGCACGCAAAAAAAAATTTTTTCCCGGCTCCGACTACCTCGCTTTAATGCGCCTTATAATCCGGTGCGCCTTACGTATGAAATTAGACCATCAAATAGACCGTTCATTGTTAGTGCGCCTTATAATCCGATGCGCCTTATAGTCCCAAAAATACGGTATGTATATGTATGCCTGTTAGCAGGATTGTGCAAAAACTACTCAAAGCACGAGCTCCCTGAACACAGCGCAAGCTTCCTGAACACACGTAAGCCCTCCTGAACGCAGCGCACTCAGACTTTATCCTTGGACTACTGTTCGGAATACGAAGCACCACGCTGAGTATTGTGTTCGCCATTGCTATGTGCATCTAGAAAAAAACACACACTTCTATATAAACATTTGAATGCATTACCTTGCCTGTTTCATTCTTCATTCTTCCCTCAACTGAACATAAACAAGTGTTCTGACAGACACTCTGGGGTGATTGCAACCACACCTAATGATCCATTAAAATTCTCCACTACAATTTATGGTCCTTCAAGACGGACGAGTAGCAACCACTTCAGCTCAAGATGTTCAGGCAAAATGAGAGACAAGAGAGAATATGATGGAGAACGTCCATACAGACATAGCCACCTGCCATCATATCTTCAGGACTATGCTTGGTTATCCCATCAGACATCGCAGTCCAGCTGATGAGCAGATCAGACAGCCTACTTCAACTGAGGGTCTCAACTACATGCACAGCATGAAGGAGGAAAATGACCAACTGTGACAAGATGTACAGTGCCTTACAGATATTATCATCAGCACTCCTGCCTTAGCTTCACAGTTCAAGCCACGGCCCAGGCGCCATGAGAAAGAGACTTCATCCACGCCTGCACATAAGCCAACGCCATTTAGTGGTCATCAGGACCCACGTCAGCAAGGAAGTGCCTCACAGGTGCGCCACAGCGATGAGCCTCCACACCCTCAAGGCAGCTGGGGTGAGCTAATTGAGGAGCTCACTGACAGTCTAAAGAAAGCACGACTGACTAGTAAGGAATCAGCACGTTCATCTGCTACTTCGGGAGAGTCACCCCTCACTACAGAGACTTCCCACCAACAACACCAGAGGAACTAAGGTCTCCTCCACCTCTAGGAGTGTGTGGTGGAGCAGTTGCAGCCACATCACCAAGAGGAGAGATGTGATGTTCCCTATCAGATCATTGACAGTTACCCTTCTCATCATGGTGCCACCCCCAGTCAGCCTGATGCAAAGGGTCATTCACAACCTGATGACACCCACCGTCACCATGACGACCTTCTCCAGCCATGTGAGGACAGATACTACTAGCAATATGGGGCTGCTCACAACCACCCTGATGACAGATTCCGCCCCTCTCATCATAATGGCAACAGTTACAGGCATTCAGTTGTGTCACATCAACAGCGTAGTTCCAGAGCTTGTCAGGATACTCACAACTATAGGCAAGAAGGCAGACCTCCTCCCAATCACAGAAGTCATGCTGGTAACCACTTCCATCCCCGTCATGATTATGGCAATGATTATGATCATGATGACCACCACAGGCCAATGGATGGCCGCCGCTCAGGTGATTTCCACCAACATCCATATGATCGCCTACATCCAGCTGAACGGCATTATGCTCCACCTCCATTCAGCCGACACCCACAGTTGGAGGCATATGGTGGACTCAGGACAAATATTCCAGATCTCATCCACAAAGACCCTCATGTGTTTGTGAGACTGAAGTTTGCGCTAGACAACATACAGTCATGTGAAAAAATTAGGACACCCTGTATAAGCCTATTTGGACATATGGATATTTAATATCAATGTTAAAAATACTGGGAGATTCATGTAATACAACTAAACAATTAAAAATGAATTAAAGACTTTTTTCAAATTTTCTGTAAAATGTAACTCTGTACAAATAGTGAAGAATAAATTAGGACACCCCCCATCTTTTTTAGGACACCCCCACATTCATTCCCACTTAAAATGGCTAAAATAAATGTTTGAAAATGCAAATAAAAACAAAAACAAGGTTAGACATAGATACGTGAACATTTCTTAATAAAGAACTGAATATTTAATGGGGTGTCCTAATTTTTTCACATGACTGTACTTCCGCCTGATGCTCCAGAGCGCTTTAAGTTTCAAATACTGACAGATCACCTGAAGTGTGAAGAAACCCTACTCATTGCTGATTCGTACAGTAACAGCCTATTCTCATTCACCAACACCTTGAAAGCACTCACTGACATGTACGGCTAACCTCAACAATTGGCTTTGAAGCGGATCTCCAATCTGATGGACGGACCTCACATCAGGAGTGGTGACACCAGAGCCTTCAAGTCATTCGCTCTACAGGTCCATGCACTAGTAAGCATGTTACACCAGCTGGGAGACCAAGGTTGGACAGAACTGAGGTGCGGCTCACATGTATCTCGCCTCTTAGCTAAGTTACCACATGACCTAAAAACTAATTTTCAGAGATTTGTGAATCCCATCCGGACTCCTATTCCAACGTTACTTGACTTGGCTGATTGGCTTTAAAACGAGACATGTGTACAGGTTAATGGAGAACAGCACTGCAACATCTCAACTAAAGAGAAGCAGGCTCCACACAAGACTAACACACTGAGTACAAGTCACACAAGACCACCACTATTCTCCGTAGTAGTGAATGAAATGAGGTAAAGGCTAGGTCAGAGAGCCCCCCACCTGTGTGTACAAAGGAGAAGACAAAGAAATACTGCCCCTTCTGCGACAATGCGCAACACTACCTGAATCAGTGCAGCAACTTTAAGCTCTTATCTAAGGAGCAGAAGACAGAGTAGATTAAAGCCAACAACAGATGTTGGAGATGCGGTCATGAGCATCAGGCAGCTACTAAGTGCACCTTCAAGGCCAAATGTAAGCAGTGTGAAAGAAAGCACCTTGAGATTCTACGAGGTCAACACCAGCCCAGCTGCCGCTGCATCTAGCAAGCCTGAAGCACCTGAAACCAGCACCTGCTTGGTGAATTCAGTCTCCAAGACACTGTACATAGATAGGCCTACAAGCAGCAGTCAGGTGGTACTCAAGTTGACTCAAGTTGTCCTTCAGAGCGGCAACAAGGTACTAGAGACCTACGCTATATTAGATGATGAATCAGAGCGAACCATACTCCTACACGAAGCTGCTGATCGATTGGGGCTTCACGGCGAAGCTGAAGATCTAGCCCTACGCATTGTCTGACAAGAAGTTCGCACCATCCACAGAAATGCCGTATCATTTTCTGTTGCTTCTGCATCACCTTCCTAGTAAGTCCTTCAAGATCCATAAAGCGTTTACTTCCAAGGAGCTTGGCTTAGCTTGCCATACATACCCAGTGAAGGCTCTGCAGGATGAGTACAAGCACCTGAAGGACCTGCCACTACCAGACATTGAGAAGGCACAGCCATTGCTTATTGGGTCAGATTACTCACATCTCATTACTCCAATGGGACCTGTGCAACTAAGTCCTCCTGGTGGACCGGCAGCTGCACACACCAGCCTAGGCTGGACTCTACAAGGCCCATCTAGCCTCCCGTGCCATCAGCTGTCACCACAACAGTGCCTCTTCATTTCTTGCATCCCTCCAGAAGCTGAGCTCTTCTGACACACTGAGAAATTGTGGCACCTGGATATTTTGCCATACAGAAGTGAACGTGTTATTACCAGGTCAAAGCAAGACACAGAGGCAGTCCAACTGCTTGAAGACAAGACCACTCGAGTCTCAGTGGATGGCGTGAGATGGTATGCCACCCCTTTACTGTGGAAGCAAAACCTTCCCCCACTCCATGCACCAAAGGAGGCAGTAGTAGCCCAGCTATGTGGGACAGAAAGGCAGCTAGCTAGAGAGCCAGAAAAGGCAGTAACCTATAACTGGGAAATCCACAAACTTCTTGATATAGACTACATCAGACCCTTGTCACCAACAGAAGCAGCCAAAAGCAGCCACTCGTGGTTCATCCCACACCACATGGTGCACCACAACGAAAAGGCTTGTATAGTCTTCAGGTGCTCCTTCACTTTTCAAGGCCAGAGCATGAATGACCACCTCCTACCAGGGCACACCCTGGGGGCTAACTTGATTGGAGTGCTCCTCCGTTTCAGGGAACATTCAGTGACCATCAGCAGTGATGTAAAAGAGATGTTTCATCAGGTTTGACTGCTAGAAGAGGACAAACCATTCCTTCATTTTTTGTGGCGTGATGTGAAGGTAGAACAAGGGCCCACCATTTACAAGTGGCAAGTACTGCCCTTTGGGGCAACCTGCAGTCCCTGCTGTGCCACCTTCGCACTCCAGTCCCATGTTCAGCAGCACATAGAGCCAGGAGATGTTTGTCTGTCAATAGAATGCTGCTTCTGTGTTGACAACTGTTTGCACTGCGTTCCAAATTATTATGCAAATGATATTTGACTCTGATTTTCCTAAATAGTTGATGCAAATGACAGTCAGTATATTTTTTAAGTCATCAACCGTTAGAGCATAATTTAAATTTTATTGAACCTCCCAATGATAACTATTTTTTTGCAAAAATAAAAAACTCAAAACGCACTGTTCCAAATTATTATGCACAACAGAGTTTCACAACATTTTATTGGTTGTAAAGAACTGAAAATTGTCATTTGTTGAATTTGCACCATTAGGAGGTCATATTTACTGAAATCAAAAGCTATTTCAATCAAAAACATCTAAACAGGCCAAGTTATATGTTAACATAGCACCTCTTCTGTGGTGATCTGCTCTGCGTGCCTGCTGCCCTAATTGCCTCCACAGCTGCGCACACACCTGTTCACCTCATTAGACAGCCTTCTTAAGCCATGGTGCTATGTGGTCTGCACGGAGATGTCAACGCTCCTCTGGTCTGGAAGGACCTCCTCGACTACTCTGTCATTCTGCTCCAGAGAATCCTCTTCTTCACCAATCCTGCTCCGTCAGGTCTTCTGGGAGCCAAAGCTCTCCAACGAAAAGTAAGCCTTTGGGATTCCATCCATTCCACGCTTCACCTCTTCTCCCCGTGCACAGGTGGAAGCCTCCTGGCGGTGGACCTGTGCTTCTTCCCGCACATTGCTTTGCACTGTGTACTCACCTGCTAATTCTCACCTCGCTCCTCGGTGACAACACGGACACGGAACGGACTGCAGCTGGTTCGGAGTCTCTGGGAGATCTTCAGCACCTCAGCCTTTCATCCGTTCCGTAACACTGTACATTCACCTGTTTATTCACCCTGGTCTCAGTAAACTCATCCGCCTGTCTGTCCTCTCTCCTAGGGTTGCCAGTTCGTCCGTGCTCTGCTCGCCCAGCTGCCCACTTCAGCAGACACGCACGCATTCACATTCACTCTCACTGCAAATTAAAGATAATTGTATTTATTCCAAGTCTGAGTCCGCTTCTGGGTTTTACCAAACATGTCAGTACGTCTCTGTCAGACTAACCCAGCAGACAGTGCTCTTGCACAAAGACTTAACACCGTTGAGGCTCGGGTAGATCAGTTATCTCACCAACAGCAGGTCATACTAACACAACTCATGCTGATTAACACTTGCCTGGATCAACTCACACCTACCCAGCCCTTTCCACCTGCTCCCGGGGGAGCGGCAGGGCCAGCTAATCCCACCCCTCCTCACTCCCAACAGTCCCGGCTGATGCCAGTCCCCATGCCAACGTGATTCAGGGGTAAGCTAGGGGAGGCATGGGGTTTCCTGCTTCAGTGTGGTATTGTGTTCCAGCGTGTGCTGGGGGATTTCCCTACCAGTCATAGCCGCATTGGGTATGTGGTCAATCTTTTGGAGGGGCGGGCCTTAGCCTGGGCTTACGCCGTAATGGCTCGGTCCTATTACGCTAGCTTGACCAACGATCAGTTTGTGAGTGAATTTAATGAGGTTTTCGACCACTCTGACCGAGATAGTGTCCTCACCACCTGGTTACTTAATCTCAAGCAGGGCAGTAAATCTATGGCTGATTATTCTGTAGACTTCCGGGTGGTGGCTGCGGAGGTAGGGTGGGAGGATTCCTCTCTCTGCAGTATGTTCACTCGCAGCCTTAGTCCTAGCCTGCGGGACGAATTGGCCTGCGTAGAGAGGCCTAGCAAACTGAACAAGCTAATCTCCCTCGCCATTAGCATTGATAACCGGCTGAGGGAGCGAGCCAGCGAGCTTCGACCTTCGGGTTGTCCGGGCTCGCAGTTTCGTCGCTCCCCGCAGCCTCCCCTGTTAGCCCTTCCCCACCGATCCTTTAGAGACTGAGGAGCCCATGGTGATGGGCCAATCTAAGCTGCCTCCGACTGAAAAGCAATGCTGCTGGGAGCTTGGATTATGTTTGTATTGTGCTAGTGAGGAGCACGAGCTGGCTTCCTGCCCCATTCGGCCAAAAGGGGGGGTCCGTGCAGCACAGTAGGGGGACTCACAGACTCACCTCGGGACAATTCCCTTACGAAATCTCTGCTTCCCATTCGTTTTTTCCATAATCATAATGAAATATCCACCTATGCACTCATTGATTCAGGGGCCGAGCAGAGCTTCATTTCGGAGAATCTGGCAACCCAGCTGGGGCTCCCGTGCCATCAGCTGAAGACTCCACTGAAATTAATTGCTCTGTCAAAGGCTCCACTGGCAATCGTCACAAAGCAATCTGCCCCGGTCTCTGTGTTGGTATCAGGCAATCACCGGGAGCAGATTAGATTCTTTGTGCTTCCCGTCTCAGCCTCCCCGGTGATTCTGGGTTACCCTTGGCTCCAGCTACACAATCCTGTTATTGATTGGCGATCGGGAAGCATTGTGTCCTGGAGCTCTTTCTGCCTGAGCACCTGTCTGCAGTCTGCTGTTTGCTCTCCCTCCATTTTCCTCTGTTCTCCTGACGCACTCCTGCCTGACCTGTTGTGGGTACCCCCTGAATACCATGACCTTCAGCAAGGCTCAAGCGCTATCACTCCCCCACCACCACTCCTATGATTGTGCCATTAATCTCCAGCCTGGAGGTCCTTTGCTATCCAGCCGGCTTTATAGCCTCTCTGCCCCGGAGCGGGAGGCGTTGGACAAATACATTAAGGAATCCCTAAGCTCGGGTATTATCAGGCCATCATCCTCAGCAGTCGGGGCGGGATTTTTCTTTGTAGCGAAGAAGGATGGTTCGCTGAGGCCGTGTATTGATTTTAGGGAGCTGAACAACATTACAGTCAAGGACAAGTACACTCTCCCCCTCATTAACACTGCTTCTGATTACCTCCAGGGTGCCTCGGTGTTCACTAAACTGGATCTCCGCAACGCCTATCACCTGGTGAGGATCAAGGAGGGGGATGAGTGGAAGACGGGGTTCTGCACTCCTAGTGGCCACTTTGAATACTTGGTGATACCCTTTGGTTTGACTAATACTCCCGCTGTATTTCAATGGCTGATCAATGACATGTTGAGAGATTTTTTAGTCTCTTTTGTGTTTGTTTATCTGGATGGCATTCTTATTTTTTCCCAGTCCCTGGATGAGCATCAGGTACACATCAGGTGGGTCCTTCAGCGTTCATTGGAGAACAAACTGTTTGTCAAGGCTGAGAAATGTGAGTTTCACGTATCACGCACCACATTTCTGGGATTCGTCATCTCCCACAATCAGATCATCACAGACCTGGACAAGGTAAAGGCGGTGGTAGAGTGGCCCATTCCATCTTCCCGGAAGCAGCTGCAGCAGTTTTTGGGCTTTGCCAATTTCTATCACCGCTTCATTAAAGACTATAGCACCATTGCCCTACCCCTCACTCGCCTCACCTCCACCAAGGTGCCATTCCGGTGGACGAAGGAGGCGGAGGCAGCTTTTCTGCAGTTAAAATCAATGTTCTCCTCTCCTCCTATTCTGGCCCAGGTGGATCCCGCACTGCAATGTCTGGTGGAGGTGGACGTCTCTGATTCCGGCGTGGGAGCGGTGTTGTCCCAATGTTCTCCTGCTGACGACAAGATCTGCCCCTGCGCGTTCTTCTCCCACCGTCTGTCCCCTGCAGAGAGGAATTATGACATTGGGGACAAGGAACTGCTGGTGGTCAAGTTGGCCCTGGAGGAGTGGCGCCACTGGCTGGAGGGAGCCTCCCAGCCTTTTGTCGTTTGGATGGACCATATGAATCTGGAGTACCTCAGGACGGCCAAACGACTCAACTCTCGCCAAGCCCGCTGGTCCCTGTTATTTGGCAGGTTTAACTTCACCATCACCTACCGCCCGGGGTCTAAGAACATCAAGCCAGACGCCCTCTCCAGGCAATTCTGCTCGGATGCTGCTGAGGTGCCACCATCTCCCGTTGTGTCTCCTTCATGTATCGTGGGCGCTCTCTCGTGGGGCATCAAGGAGAGGGTCAGGAGAGCTCAGGAGACTGAGGCTGACCTGGGCAGGGGGCCAGCGGGAAGGATGTATGTGCCCTCTGCGGTCTGGGGGGGAGGTCATTAATTGGGCACACTCCTCCAAACTTCTGTGCCACCCGGGGATGGCGCATACTGTGGCTCAACTCCAGAGAACCTTCTGGTGGCTGTCGCTACGGAGGGATGTTGGGGAGTATATCTGAGCCTGTCCCCAGTGCGCCACTTGCAAGACATCCTCCTTTCCACCAGCGGGCCTGCTTCATCCCCTCCCCATCCCCAGCAGACCCTGGTCCCATGTGGCTCTTGATTTTGTGGGTGGTCTTCCCCCCCTCTGCAGGCAACACCATCGTTCTCACCATAGTGGACAGATTCTCCAAGGCGGCCCACTTCATCCCCCTACAGGGGCTCCCTACGGCCAAGGAGACAGCCGATCTGCTCACCCTACATGTGGTTCAGCTCAATGGCATTCCGATGGACATCGTGTCAGACCGTGAGCCCCAGTTCGTCTCGCAGGTGTGGCGAGCCTTCTGCAGAGCTATCAGGGCCACGGTAAGTCTGTACTTGGGGTACCACCCCCAGAGTAATGGTCAGTGTGATTGCACCAACCAGGAGTTGGAGGCAGAACTGCGGTGTGTGACTGCCTCCAACCCAGCATCCTGGAGCTCCCACCTGCCTTAGGTCGAATATGTACATAATACTATGGTCTCCTCTGCTACAGGTCTTTCTCCATTTGAGGCCTCCCTTGGGTACAACCCCCCACTGTTCCTGGAGGAGGAGGGAGACATCGCTGTGCCCTCCATGCAGGCCCACATGAAGCGCTGTCGCCGGCTGTGGAAGGCTACCCGGGCTGCACTTCGGCACACAGTGGACCCTAACTCGGACATCACCAACTGCCACAGGACACCAGCTTCGTCCTACCGGGTCGGGCAGCAGGAATGGTTGTCCACAAAGAACATTAATCTTAAGACTGAGACCAGGAAACTATCCCAGCGCTTTATTGGTCCTTTCTCCATCACCCACATTGTGAATCCTGTCGCTGTACACTTGGCTCTCCCCCCCTCCCTCCACATCTGTCCCACCTTCCACATCTCTCAGGTTAAGCCATTCGTTTCCAGCCCTCTGTGCCCCCCTACCAAGTCACCACCTCCACTGGTGATGATCGATGGTGACCCTCCTTGGAAGGTCAACTCCATCCTGGATGTCCGACGCAGGGGTCGTGGCCTTCAGTACCTGGTGGACTGGGAGGGTTACGGTCCAGAATGGAGATCCTGGGTGCGTCCCTCCTTC
Organism: Pholidichthys leucotaenia; assembly: GCA_020510985.1. Classification (NCBI taxonomy): domain Eukaryota; kingdom Metazoa; phylum Chordata; class Actinopteri; order Cichliformes; family Pholidichthyidae; genus Pholidichthys; species Pholidichthys leucotaenia. Next base: position 146,173,916 of record CM035847.1, read on the forward strand.
GTGATGGATCCTCAGCTCATCGGGGACTTCCACCGGACACACCCGGATAGGTTGGATCGGCCGTCGAGAGGTGTCCCGTAGGGGGGAGTACTGTGGTGACCTGCTCTGCGTGCCTGCTGCCCTAATTGCCTCCACAGCTGCGCGCACACCTGTTCACCTTATTAGACAGACTTCTTAAGCCGTGCTGCCATGTGGTCTGCACGGAGACATCAATGCTCCTCTGGTCTGGAAGGACCTCCTCGACTACTCTGTCATCCTGTTCCAGAGAATCCTCTTCTTCGCCAATCCTGCTCCGTCAGGTCTTCTGGGAGCCAAAGCTCTCCAGCGAAAAGTAAGCCTTTGGGATTCCATCCTTTCCACACTTCACCTCTTCTCCCCTGTGCACAGGTGGAAGCCTCCTGGCGGTGGATCTGTGCTTCTTCCCGCACATTGCTTTGCACCGTGTACTCACCTGCTAATCTTCACCTCGCTCCTCGGCGACAACACGGACACGGAACGGACTGCAGCTGGTTCGGAGTCTTTGGGAGATCTTCAGCGCCTCAGCCTTTCATCCATTCTGTAACACTGTACATTCACCTGTTTATTCACCCTGGTCTCAGTAAACTCATTTGCCTGTCTGTCCTCTCTCCTAGGGTTGCCAGTTCGTCCGTGCTCTGCTCACCCAGCTGCCCACTTCAGCACACACGCATGCATTCACATTCATTCTCACTGCAAATAAAAGATAATTGTATTTATTCCGAGTCTGAGTCTGCTTCTGGGTTTTACCAAACATGTCATCTTCTTTGATATAACCTTCACAATTCTTGCATCCATTGAATTTGTGAGTTTTTGGAGAGTTTCTGCTTGAATTTCTTTTCAAGATTAAAGAATAGCCTCCCATAGCTGCTGTTTTGATATGAACTGCCTCCCACCCTACAGATCTTTTTCTTGAGGATGCTCCAAAGGTTCTCAATAGGATTGAGGTCAGGGGAGGATGGGTGCCACACCATGAGTTTCTCTCCTTTTATGCCCATAGCAGCCAATGACAGAGGTATTCTGTGCAGCATGAGATGGTGCAGTGTCATTCATGAAGATAATTTTGCTACGGAAGGTATGGTTCTTTTTTTGTACTATGGAAGAAAGTGGTCAGTCAGAAACTCTATATACTTTTCCGAGGCCATTTTCACACCTTAAGGGACCCTAAAGGAACCTATAGTGCTGTCCCCATGATTCTAGCCCAAACATGACTCCGCCACCTCCTTGCTGACATCGCAGCCTTGTTGGGACATGGTGGCTGTCCACCAACCATCCACTACTCCATCCATCTGGACCATCCAGGGTTGCATGGCTCTCATCAGTAAACAAGACTGTTTGAAAATTAGTCTTCATGTATTTCTGGGCCCATTGCAACCGTTTCTGCTTGTGAGCATTGGTTAGGGGTGGCCAAGTAGTAGGTTTATGCACAACTGCAAGCCTCTGGAGGATCCTACACCTTGAGGTTTGTGGGACTCCAGAGGCACCAGCAGCTTCAAATACTTGTTTGCTGCTTTGTAATGGCATTTTAGCAGCTGCTCTTTTAATCCGATGAATTTGTTTGGCAGAAACCTTCCTCATTATGCCTTTATCTGCATGAACCCATCTGTGCTCCAAATCAGCCACAGATTTCTTCACAGTATGATGATCATGCTTAAGTTTTCGTGAAGTATCTAATGTTTTCATACCTTGTCCAAGGCATTGCACTATTTGATGCTTTTTGGCAGCAGAGAGATCCTTTTTCTTTCCCATATTGATTGAAACCTGTGGCATGCTTAATAATGTGGAACATCCTTCTTAAGTAATTTTCCTTTAATTGGGCTCGCCTGGCAAACTAGTTATGACAGGTGTCTGAGATTGATAGCAGTGATCCAAAGAGCCCTGAGACACAACACCATCCATGCGTTTAATTGAAAAACAAAAAAAATTGAATGTTTATGACACTAAAATCCTATTTGATAAAAAATTTGGAACGCGGAGTACAGAGCCTCCCTCTGAAGCACAAGCTAAGAAGCTGGTGGATCAGCTACACTCCTTCCTCCTGGAGGGTGGATTTGAACTATGGGAGTAGGCCAGTAATGTCCACACAGTCATCAGTCACCTCCCAAAGGAGTCTCACTCTGAGAACAGTGTACTCTGGTTTACTCAGGAGATGGTTAACCCTCAAGAACACACCCTCAGACTCTTATGGCAGTGCAAGTCTGACATGCTTCACTACAAGCAGCACCAGAGTGAACCTTCAGAACCAACCATGTGCAATATCTATCAGCTGCTAGCCCAGCAGTACGACCCTCTCAAATTCATCCTCTCATACACCACCAGGGCCAAGATCATTGTACAGAGACTCTGGGACAAGAAAAGGGGATGGGGTGAGCCGCAATTACCAGAGAACTTGCTCCAAGCCTGGCAAGTATGTGAGAAGGAATTGCCCGAGCTGTCACAAATAACGCTGCCAAGATGCTACACCAACCCCAGCATAGACTGCAGCAACAGCAGCCATAGAATCCATGTGTTCTGTGACACCTCAGAGCGTGCCTATGGGTATGTCGCATACCTGTGCACTGACCATGGTGAAGGATAAGTCTCTGTGGCTTTCCTGGCACCTGGATCAAGAGTTGCACCCAAGAAGCAACTCTCAATCCCCTGATTGGAACTCTGCAGAGCCCTGACAGGAGCACAATAGGGTTCAGTACTGAGGAGAGAGCTCATGCTTGACATCCAGGAGGTGGTGTATTGGACGGACACCACCGGGCATCAGATATTAGCCCCTCAACCAGCTGAGCCGCTCAACACTCAACCTTGTCCGGCCCAAACGTGCTGTAGTCCGTGCCCACTGAGTCCTCGTTTAGTGGCATCACTCTGTCATAAATTCCCTCCAGTAGGCATGGTTGAATAATTGTACTCAGAGGTGTGGGCAAAACTCCAGCATAACATAATTTATTAGACAAAGAACTCAAAGAAACAAAAGACAGTACGGGAGCTGAAAAAACAAGTCAGGACATGAAATAAATGACTTACAGGAAACCAACAGGGACAGCAACTCAACATTACAACGTTTTAACATTAATGACGCCATGCTAGACACAGACAGAACCCAGAATACAGTATATAGACAGGGAAATAATTAACACAGCACAGAACAGGTGGGCACAATCAACGGCAGCAGGGAAATGACTGCAGGAGAGGGGAACAGGACGGGCGGGGACGCACAGCCAATCACAGACAAGAGAAACACATGAAATGAGACAATGAACATACGGGGCAACAATGCAGGAGCAATACAGAAAGGGCAGTGGCTAGGAGTATGGAAAACATGAGGAGCTGGAACAATAGGTAAACAGGTACACACAATGCCTCAGGACCAGACAGGGGATGACACAGGAGACAATGGTAGGGGACTCAGAGGGAACACAGATGGCCAATAATGTAAATAATCATACATAATCAGAAAAAACAATAAATGAACATAAAGTGTGGGCTTGATCCTTAGCCCACACTTTATGTTAATTTATGACAGATGTGGGTGCATAAATCCAGCTTAAGTTCACAGAAATGGTGACATAAGTGTAGACAGCTCTATTGAGAGCCTAAGTCACGTCCACTCTACTTGCGCATATGGGACCTTAAATCAGAAAAACTCTCCATTGAAATGAATGGCAAGAACGAAATTATTTTTTAATCCCGATTGAATTTGGCCACGAGTTACACATATGACACTTGTCAATTTAAAAGATCATTTTCCACGTAAATAATGATGTAGGTTGTTGTCTATGTGTTAAGGTATAAGGTTATGAAAATATGTAAATTAAAAAACTACAAACACAGATGGACGGAGCTTATGTGATCTTTTCAAAGAGTGCCCATGGTGAAGTAACTAAAGCTGGATTCATGCTGCACCTCTGTTTTCCACGTGCATGCAACCGGAAGGCTTGTGTGACAAAATTTACGTCAAATCCTCCAGTCCGCTAGTGTCCACAGAGCTCCTCTGCGAACGACCGTGTGCAGCCTAAATTTTCTGACTGTGCAGCCTAACAACGTTGACTGCACATGCACAAAATTGAATGTCCCATTCACGAGGTGGCGCTACCAACACAGCATACAAAGTCAAAGTAGATGAAGAAGACGAAGAGGAAGCGGAAGACAAGAATAAACATGCACAAATCATTTTGCAGTAGCAGCAGCAAGAGCACTGAAAAATGATAATAACAGTGTCTCCCCGGTGGCCTGCCGCGACGGGGGGCCCTGGCTAACTGCACTTGTTCATCAGCCAACACAAAAGCGGGTTTGAGTCTGTTAATGCAGACTAATTCCCTCCTGTCACCCAAATCGAGCAAAAAATGTTTTTCCCCAGTTTCCAACACTCTGAACAGTCCATCATAAGGCGGCCTTAAACCTGGCCTCTGAGCGTCGTGTCTGACAAAGACAAATTCTGCGTTCTTTAAGGCTTTAGGCACAAAAACGCGTGGGAAACTGTGATGAACTGGGCCGGGGAGGGTGTTTGATCCCGTGTCACTCTGCAGCAGCTGAGCGGGTGGGCGATTTGGTGCGGGGTTCTCTGGAAGGAATTCGCCCGGTAACCGGAGGGGTTGGGCAAAAACTAGCTCAGCCGGAGAGGCTTGCAAATCTTCCTTAGGTGCTGAACGTAACCCTAATAAAACCCATGGAAGTTTATCAACCCAATTTGTGTCCGTGAGAGCCGCTCTGAGGGCTGCTTTCAATGACTGGTGAAAGCATTTGCACAAACCGTTGGCCTGAGGGTTATAAGTGGTAGTGGGGTGAATTTTCACCCCCAGACTGAGGGCCATGGATGACCAGAGTTCGGAAACGAATTGGGGACCCCTGTCAGACGTTATGTCTGACGGGACTCCAAAACGCGCGACCCAAGCCGTTAAAAACGCGCGCGCCACGTCTGCTGCTGTAGTTGACGCCAGGGGGACCGCTTCTGGCCAGTGCGTTGTGCGGTCTACCATGGTTAGAAGGTGTGTGAACCCCTGCGACAGCGGGAGGGGTCCCACCAAGTCGATATGCACGTGGTCGAAGCGTTTGGCCGGGATGTGAAAAGGTTCTAAGGGGGCCCGCGTGTGCTTGTGTATCTTTGCTCTTTGACACACTGCGCAGGCTGCAGCCCACTCTTTGACCTGTTTACGCAGCCCCGGCCAAACAAATTTTTCTCCCACCATTTTGATCGATGCGCGAACTCCCGGATGTGCCAGCGAATGGATTAAATCAAAAACGCGGCGGTGCCACGCAGCTGGGACGACGGGGCGGGGGCGCCCCGTGGAGATATCGCAGATTAGAGGAGGCATACCTGTCTGATGCACCCTGTGCTCCAGCCTTAGCCCTGTTGGCCCAGACTGGAGCGCGCGCACATCCGCATCGCTAACCTGCTCGGCGGCCATGGCTGCATAATCTAAGCCTACGCAGACCGGGGCTGCGAGTGCTTCCGCGCCGCAAGCCTGGCCCGCGTCCACGGCCACCGTGTCTGCCCCCTGGGGGCCTGGCGTTGCAACTGCGCGCGAGAGGCAATCTGCCACTACATTGTGTTTGCCCGCCACATGTTGAATGTCGGTGGTAAACTCTGAAATCGCGGCCAGCTGTCTCTGCTGTCAGCCCGACCACGGCTCTGAAATCTTGGCCATTGCAAATGTTAATGGTTTGTGGTCTACAAACGCGGTGAAACGGCGCCCTTCCAGCCAGAACTGGAAGTGGCGGATGGCCAGATGCAGGGCTAAAAGCTCCCTATCAAACGCGCTGTATTTCCGCTCGTTATCATGCAATGTTTTGCTGAAAAACGCATGCGGTTGCCAGCTCCCTGCTACCAGTTGCTCGACAACCGCCCCCACTGCTACATCGGAACCGTCCGTGGTTAGTTTCATGCGAGCTGCTGGCACGGGGTGTGCCAACTGCACAGCGTTCGCCAGGGCCGACTTGACCTGGGAGAAAGCACGCTCCCGTTCCGGGGACCACTCGACCTTATTTGCAGGTTTTTGTTTCTTTAGTGCCGCGTACAGTGGGTGCTTGAGCTGTGCCGCGCTGGGGAGGAAACGATTATAAAAATTGACCATCCCCAAAAATTCTTGCAATGCTTTAACTGTCTGCAGCTGGGGAAACTCCGTTATCGCGCGTACTTTATTGGGCAGCGGGACCGATCCTTCTGGAGAAACGCGGTGGCCCAAAAAATCGATTTGCGCTACCCCGAATTGACATTTCGCTGGGTTAATTATCAGCCCATGCTCTGTCAGCCTCTGAAAAACGGCTGTGAGGTGGTGTTCATGTTCGACTTCGGATGCACTGGCTACCAAAATATCATCCAAATAGGCGAACACGAAAAGGAGGCCGCACAACACCGCATCCATCATGCGTTGGAACGTCTGTGTGGCGCCTTTGAGGCCAAAAGGCATGCGCAAAAACTCGAAAAGCCCAAAGGGGGTTATTACTGCCGTTTTGGGTATGTCTTGAGCGCGGACTGGGACTTGGTGATAACCGCGCACCAAATCTATTTTGGAAAAGATGCGTGCCCCCACCAAATGTGCCGAAAAATCCTGGATGTGCGGAATCGGGTAGCGGTCGTGTGCTGAAGCATTATTTAACCTGCGGAAATCACCGCAAGGCCGCCACGAGCCGTCAGCCTTGGGGACCATATGCAGGGGTGACGACCAAGGGCTGTTAGAGCGTCTAACAATGCCCAGTTTTTCCAAGTTGGCGAATTCCTCGCGCGCAATGGCCAGTTTAGCTGGGTCCAAGCGCCGAGCTTTTGCAAAAACAGGGGGGCCGGAGGTAGTTATGAAGTGCTCGACCCCGTGTTTAGCTACTGACGCTGAAAATGTTGGGACCATGAGTGCTGGGAACTGATTGAGTAGTGCATGAAACTTACCACCCGCAGCTGTGACATTGGGATGTGCAGAAGGCGGGGCCACCCGAGCTGTACAGGAGATAGAGTGGAAAGACAGTGCATTTACCATACGTCTATTAGTAAGATCAACTAATAAACTGTTTGAGCATAAAAAATCAGCACCTAACATGTTGTTGCTAACTGCAGCTACAACGAAAGTCCACTCGAAGGTGCGCCCATGGAAGGATAGAAGGAGCGTCTTCTCCCCATAGGTTTTGATCGTCGAGCCATTTGCCACTAGCACCAGGGGTCCGCTGGAAGGCGCCAGCAGGTCCGCGTAGGAAGGCTTGACAAAACTCAGCTGGGAGCCTGTGTCCACCAGGAAATCCTTCCCTGAATTCGCGTCCGTCATGAAAAGCAGCTTGTTCTTCGTGCCGAGAGCAGCAGCTGCTACCGACTCTCGGTCTTGGTGTTTCCCTGGCATTTGTATCAGCACGGTGGGATGCATCTGCGCACCCTCTCGGCGAAACGTCGATGGTAAAAGCAGAGGGTGCTGTCCGCTCCGCTTCTCCTGGTCTCTGCCACTGCTGACGTCAGTGGGTCCGGTGCTGCGGCCTCTGGTCTCCCCTCGTCTCGCGGGGGTGCGTTCAGCTCCGTTGCCGCCGTCGTGGCTGCGTGTCGTCTATGGGCGTCGACGAGCCGCTGCGCCTCCTGGCCCAGCCCGTGGTAGTCGCGGTCGTTGAGCAGCTGTGAGCTGGCCAGGGTGACTCTCACTGCTGGCGGTAGTGTTCTGAGAAAGAGGTGGGCGAAGATAAAACTGTCATCATCTTCGCCTCTCAGGTTCATCATCCTCTCCATCAGATCTGCCGGCCTGTCTGCTTCCCCTTCTGTCAGCGCCAGAAGTCTCTCTGCTCTCTCTCCCTGCGAGGGAGTGAAAGCTCGAATGAGGGCGGCTTTCAGTGCACCATACTTGTCGTCCTGGGGTGGGTGGTTGGTCAGGCTCTCCACCCGCTGCACTGTGAGGCTGTCCAGCTTCGTGACGACATGGTAGAACCTCGTTGCGTCCGCTGAGATTCCCCGAAGGTGGAACTGCGCCTCCACAGTGGTAAACCAGGAGCGCAGGTTATGTTGCCAGAAATCGGGCAGCTGTAGTGTGGTAGCTGCGTTAACCCGGTTGGCTCCTGAAGAGTCCGGTGCGGGAAGATCGTCGCCACCAGCCATAGTTTGTCGTAGGTCACCAGTGTAGAGGATGCCTTTCACAAATGAGACTGAGTTTATTTCTCAGGGTTGGTTTATTGAGAGGTCACATCCTCCAACAAGAACAGAATCTCAGAAAAGAGGTAGAACAATCATCCTTCACAGTTCTTATACTCTCCAAAGACACAAAACCCCCCAACATCAAATAACACACCCCCAACCCACAGTCCTTGAGTAAACATACAGCCCCCGAGGCTCCTTGGCGTCTTCATTGTCTCTCTCATCCTTCTAGCCTCCGTGGCTCCTGCTGGGACATTCTCTCCAACTTCCCGTCTCCTAAAAGACCAACTTCACACCTCCCGTAGGTCTCTGCAGGGTCAGGTCCTCTTTGGCCATTGAGACGTGAAGCTTCCAGAATATGCACCGTCATGCCTACTAGGTATATGTGGGTGAATATGAATGCCATATATGCGCCCTAAATATGCGCCATAACGGCAGTATAAAAATTACAGTGTACAGGAAACCAACCCACACAGAGCAATACCTACTATGGACATCAGAACACCCCACAGCATACAAACTATCAGCTGTCAGGACGTTACATGAACGGACCACCATCATCACAGACCAAGAAGACAGACAGGAGGAGGAAACCACATAAAACACGCACTCATATGCTGCCAATATCCAGTATGGGCCATAAACAAAGGGAAACAGCAAGTCAAAAACAAAGAAAACAAACAGGAAGCAAGACAGAACAAAAGACAAAATCAAAAACAAGGACACCATAACTATACCATACATCCGAGGGATAACAGAACCAATTCAAAGGATCATGAAAAAATACAAAATAAATACAGCAGTCAAACCACACAAAAATTACGACAGTTATTAGTACAGCCCAAGGACAAAATAGAACAAGACAAAAAATGCAATGTAATATATGAAATATCATGCAGATCATCCAACAAAACCTGCACTGGAGAAACCGGAAGATCATTCACCACAAGGAAAAAAGAACACCAGAAAAAATGTGAAAAGGAAACACAAGGACGACTCACAAGATCACAAAAAGAAAAGGCAGAACAAGAAACATTAAAATCAGCTATATCAGATCACTGCAAAAGAAACTAGAAAAGCACTCGGAGAGTGCAGACCTCCGCCAAGCGGCACAATTCCCCCCATACAGTGTTTGTGTGCACGTTTTCACATTCCTTGAGCATGTAAACATATGACTAGCAATTGGATTCACAATGGTTATTTGTTTATTTGACAGGGACAGTGCAATAAACCCACAATTAATCAATGACAATCAATCTGATAGTGATAGGATTAGTGGTTCAGTAGTAAAAGCATTGCCTCCTTGGCGGAGGTAATAAACTGAAGTGTTGCTGTTGTGTCCATTTCCTCCACTGACGGATGCAAATTGGGTAGACGGGTTGCCGTGGGTTTTATATTATATTGTAACGTGCTGCTCGACATGGCGACGTCCCACCGGGAGGTTCGAACTCACGCCTCCCGCTCCGGAGTCCCGCGCTCTACCTGTGTCGCCAATAGGGTCAACCCACTTGGCAAGCCAAATAGGGTGCTCATATTGAGTTCGCTACAATATTATTGTTTTGGGGGTTGCGCTCCGCGGCAAACGACAATTTAGAAGCTTCGCCGGCAGAGAGCTCGTTTTTGCGCAGCGCCTATGGCTGGCCGGTGAATTTCTGCCAAATGCGCAGCTCCTATGGCTGGCCGGGGAATTTCTGCCAAAGAATCCGTCGGCGGACAGCTGCCCATGTGAGGTTTTGCAGTTGCACGCTGGCGGGCCCAGGCCAGCAGTGTTTTCCGTGTCCTTTTGTGCCTAAAACGTTGAAGAACGCAGAGTTTGTGTTGCAGACACGATGACCAGCGCCCTCCATTGCGCCTGCGCACATGTTGAAAATGGCTGTATGTCACAGTGTTGAATGAAAAATGCTTTAAAAAATTCCTGTATCCAGACGGTGAACCGGATCACCCCCAAAATTTAATCAGTTCTTCCTTGTACCATTTCCAACAATGCCTGAAAGTTTCATGGAAATCCGTCCAAGATTTTTTGAGTTATCTTGCTAACCAACAGACAGACAGACAGACAGACAGACAGACAGACAAACAAACAGACAAACCCCGGCAAAAACATAACCTCCTCCTGGCCTTTCGGCCTGGCGGAGGTAATAATCACATCATGGACTGGGACAACGCAAAAATTGTTGGATAGGAGAGCAATAGACACAAACGTTGGATCAAGGAGGCCATAGAATCATGAAGCGGGGAAAAGATAGCATGAACCGGGATGAGGGGGCATTTATGCTTTCCCACACCTGGGACTACATTCTTCAGAGACCATCGGACGGCGGAAAGTGGGGCCGGCTCGGTGGATCTGACAGGTCTGCTGGACTGGCCCCGCCTATGAAAGTCAGCTGATAAAATGACACCTGGCAGCAATCAGCTGACACTTCTGACGAAGGCTGCAGTGAACAGTCGAAACATGTAAAGAAGGTAAAAACATCTTTCTATTTTTGTCTTTAATAAGAACAAAAGGTAAATGGTAATTCCTCCTTTTCCTTGAAATGATGCCATTGTTGTTGCTACAAAACAAATATGCGTCGCGCTCACGTTTATAGCTGGTGAATAAACTGGTGTGTTAGCACATTTGCACTACCCATAGGGCTGGGGCAAAACTACAAATAACAGTTGTGTGCATGCGTCAACCGCTTAGCCTGGTAGATGAAAAAAGTGAGTATGTACAGTACTGCGTGCGTGCCGGGTTCATCCAAAGGGCATGCAGACCAAAGCAGACCAGAGGGGAAATGCAGCATGAATCCAGCTTAACAGTCCTCTTTATCAGTTGCAGCTCTCACAATACAAAACAATACCTTTGTGTTATTTTTCTCCTCTTGGGATCCTTTTTTCATCGGTCAGGAAACAGGAGATGAGGTTTTAATAATCTCCCACCATGCTCGTGTTTAGTGATGTGGGATGATAGGCGGTTGTTGTCCACTAATCGTTGAAACAAAAACTAAATATTATATGAGAGCCAACAACTTTAATTATGTCGAAAATTATCTTTTAAATTGACAAACATCATATGTGTAACTCGTGGCAAAATTTGATCGGGATCAACAGATAATTTGACAGATGTATGGAGAACATTAAATTGTAGCATGATTAGCTGGTTTGAAATAAGAAAGCAGCCAAGCGCTGTGTTCTGTCGATGACGTGACTACATGGCAGTGGGGTTTTCCAGCCACTGACATAATTGGTGACGTGGCGCTCATGAAAACATCAGATAGTTGTGTGGAAAAAAAGCCTGTTTGACTTAGAACTACACAGACCAACCTATTTTGTCATATTGTATTATGTGTTGAAAAATTAGAGGAAGTCAAAAACGTGTCATCAGCACTTTAAACTGCTAAAGGTGCATTGAAGTTTCTGCTTGATTTTTTGTGTCTGTTCTCTCGAGTCACGCAGAAGGATTCATGAATGTTTGAGACTGATTCATAGCGGGTACAAAGATTAATTATTAATAAAGGTGTCCACTCTTTTGGACTGGTGCCCCACGAGCATGTGTGTGTTGGTAATGAAGTGAAACCTCCTTCCCACCCACAAATAATCTTTGTGCCTAATAACAATAAATTCCTACAAAATCCTGGGATTACAGAGTACTCATGGGTAAAACCTAATGGACAGTGTAAATCAAGGTTGGATTACTGGTTTGTGACAACCTCTTAAGATGTACAGTACTTCGCAATCTCAGATCTCCAAAGCACCACTATCTGATCATTGTTTTATAAGCTTAATTTTACGACCCGTGGTAAAAAAGAATAGACACAGGGGTTACTGGAAATTTAATGCTGCTTCATTAGATAATGATGAATATTGCTGTATGGCAGAGCCAGCTCAAGGCATAAGCGAACTAGACAACTGCTTAGGGCCCTGTGACCACCAGGGCCCCCTAGAATATTTAATTGTTTTATTTAATTTTTTTCATGTCCCAGCTATGTGATGATAAAATTGCACTAACCAAGCCAAAGATTTATTTAAAAGTGCATTATTATGATGTTATGCATACAGTGCTAGTGTTGGAGTCTTGATTTTCTCTGTCTTTAATGTTATTATTTTTTAGTAGAGGACAATTAACAAGGTGCTGTTTCTGTAAGTTATTTGACTTTATTTGCAGTGTTATTTTTGTAATTCTTTAATTGTTGCAATTTTGCACAATGCATTAAAGAAAAGTTAAAACAAGTAAAGTCATTGGCATGCTTACAATACGCAATGTCTTAATTTTTTTTTCTTTTTTTTGTTAGCTAACACCATATTGACTATGTCACTTAGAATTGTACCACTTTGAATATTAACAGAAAGCTAAATCAACTCCAGACTATTCTTTTGATGCTAATACCATATAAAATTAAATCAACTTTCAGAGTGAAACACACCAGATAGACACTGAGATGATACAAACAACGCTGCTACAACTGTACACAATTCCCTCAAAAGCATCATGTAATTTACTTTAGAAGAGGGCCCCCAAATCCAGATTTCACACACAGCCCCATAAAGGCTTGGACCAGCCCTGCTGTATGGTTAGAGAAATTATTAAGGATGTTGAAAACAATGATTCAATCAAGGATGACGTTAATAAATTTGAATTTGATAAATACTGTATAAGATTAGAATATCCACTATAAATTTTTGTAAAGAACTTAGCAAAAAGAAAAAACAATATGAGAGCAATATGTTCCGGGAAATAACTCAGTGCTGTAAGTCATCCGATCCGAACAGTAAGGTAATGATGGAATTTCAGTCCAAATTAGATAAGCTGTGCTTTCAAAGAGCTTATGGTGCTTTTATTATATCTAGAGTCAAGTCGATAGAAGCTGAAGAAAAGAATTCCTTCTATTTTAGTAAGTTAGAAAAAGATCGCCAACAAAAAACTCTGTAACCAGTTTAATAATTAATGACGTGGAATGCAGAGAATAAAATTATAGAAAAGGAAGTTTTTACATTTTTCTTTAATCTATATTTTACACTTTCAAGAAGACACGTGTTTTCTTTTGTTTTTTACTAAAATTAAAAACTTTATTCCACTTGTTGAGGATTCTTTTTAATGATAGGGGGCATCTGTGGTGCAGGTGTAGTGTGGCTGACTACTGATCAGAGGGTCAGGGGTTCGATTCCCACTCTGTCAGCAGTCTGCATGCTGAAGTGTACTTGAGCAAAACATTGCCCCCAGTTGCTCCTGGTGGGTCAGGCCAGTTCCTACGTAGGGCAGCGCCACCGCCATCTGTGTGTGAGTGGGTGGATAGCAGGATCTGTAAAAATCCATACTAAACAGATGGTTACAAAGAGACATCACTATTTTTGGTAGAATCTGTTATGTCTTAATAATGCGAGGCGTGAGCCATATTGTACTGAGCAACGAACTGACCTTTATTGAGATTTGTGCTCAACATACATACTGGCCGTAGCCCGCCTGACGTCACCACGTCAACTGCCTGGCATCGGCTACGGTGAGCCCCAAGGGCCAAATCCCCACACAACACTTCCCCCCCACCTTTACAAAATGTGAAAAACACCCTGTAGAACAGACCCCCCCCCCCCCAATTAAGCTTAGCATTAAAAAATGTGGTAGACTGCAAGTCTAATTTAAAACATTACTGGCACATGCCTCTAGGGGGAACTACCTGTATTGTTCAGCACTACTATTAAGGGGACACATTAGAACAAGAGTGTGAAAACCCCGCGCAGAATCCATGTTCAGTCATATTATGTATGTTGCAGAATAAACGGCAGAGTTAGCCAAAGAAATAACTCAAGTGTGATCATTGCTACACGGTAGGATATCACACAATTGGCGACGAGGATTAAAAGAAAAAAATCAGCGGCGAGAAACAGAGAACATTGCAAGTGTGGCGAACTCAAGTGACTCCAGTAGTTCGAGTGCAAGTTCAGAGGAGGAAAAACGAGGTTTCCCCACCACGACGAGCAATGGCGGCTGTAATCGGAACGGTAACCCCTTTTGATAACTCGACTCAGTCATGGGAAGAATATAGTGAAATGTTGGACTTTTTCTTCAAAGCTAATGATATTGAGGAGCCAGACAAAAGGAAGGCTGTACTGTTGAGTGGAGTTGGTGCAACTACTTACAGCTTGTTGAGAAATTTAATAAGCCCTGCATTACCGAAAGATAAAACGTACGACCAGCTTACTGCTGAGCTTCAGAAGCACTTCAGCCCCAAACCGAGTGAAATCGTGCAACGATTCAAATTTAATTCACGCATAAGGAGGAACACTGAGTCCATAGCAGAGTATGTGGCAGAATTGAGGAAATTAACACTGCACTGTGATTACAAAGACTCATTGGAAGAAATGTTAAGAGACAGACTTGTGTGTGGAGTGAATGATGACCGAATGCAACGGCGACTTTTATCTGAAACAAAACTCACTTTTGCGAAGGCTTTGGAATTATGCCAAGCGATGGAAACAGCATCTAAAGATGTGAGAGAGATGCAAGGGAAGCTAACAGAGGACACAGCAACGCATGTTCGTGTGCCTAAGACCCAAGTAGGTGTCCACAAAGTGTCGACTGACAAAACTCAGCACAAATTCCCCAGTTGTTATCGCTGCAAAGGCCAGCACAATGCCGCCGAGTGCAAATTTGCCACTGAGCTGTGTCATAATTGTGGCAAGCGAGGGCACATTAAGAAAGCATGTAGAATAAAGGTGGACAGCGCACAGGTGCTGAAAGCGACAGTTAATGGGCAAAAGTATGAAAACAAGGGCCCAGGAAAGGAACAGCGAGCGAATCAACTGAGAGGGGAGGGAGAAAGTGATACAGAAGACATGGATTTTCACACAATTTACAACACGTCAGAGGAGCTGACCAAGGTAGCGCCCATCACGCGTACCATGAATGTTAATGGAATGAAAGTAACATTTGAAGTTGATACAGGCTGTGGAGTAACCATATTAAGTAAACAGCAATATACACAACTGTGGAAGAAAACAGACACAGCAGAATTAAATCCCTGTTCATTAAAATTAAAAACATACACAGGAGAGAAGCTAGACGTGCTAGGCATGGCACAAGTGAAGGTGCAGCACGAAAACAAAGAAAAGGACTTACCTGTAGTAGTAGTTGGGAGCGAAGGACCAAATCTACTAGGGCGAAGTTGGCTACAAGAACTGGCCATGATTGATCAGTTGGTGAATAAAGTGGAATCTCAGCCCAAATTGCAGCTGGAGGAGATCCTCGAAAGACACGCTGAGGTGTTCAAAGAAGGCTTAGGACAGCTAAAAGGTGTCACTGCAAAGATTAATGTGGACAAGGAGGCCCAACCACGATTCTGCAAACCCCGACCGGTACCCTATGCAGTCAAGCCACTGGTTGAAAGCGAGCTACAGAGGCTGCTGGATGACAAGATCATTGAGCCAGTGCAGGTTGCAGAATGGGCGGCGCCCATAGTCCCAGTGAGAAAGCCGGATGGCTCCATTAGAATATGTGGAGATTACAAACTCACTGTCAATCGAGCATCACGGGTGGATCAGTATCCAATTCCTAAAGTGGAGGACCTCTTCGCACAGCTGAACGGCGGCCGACACTTCACGAAATTAGACATGAGTCACGCCTACCAACAAGTAGTCCTGGAAGAAGAATCAAGAAAGTATGTAACCATCAATACACACAAAGGCTTATATACCTACACACGCTTACCATTTGGAGTAGCTTCCAGTCCTGCTATATTCCAGAGAACTATGGAGGGCATCCTAGGTGGAATTCCGAATGTTGCCATTTATTTGGATGACATCCTTTGTACAGGACCAAATGAACAAGAACATCTGAAAACGCTGGAGGAAGTGCTTCAACGGTTGGAGAAAAGCGGTCTGAGGTTGAAAAGAAGCAAGTGTGAGTTCATGGGAAAAGAGGTGGTGTTCCTAGGCCACAAGATCAACGCCAGTGGTCTACACCCTCTAACAGACAAAGTGGAAGCCATTGCGGAGGCGCCTGAGCCACAAAATGTTACTGAGTTAAAAGCCTACCTGGGCTTGTTGAACTATTACCATAGGTTCCTCCCAAAGCTCTCCACGCTGCTGGCACCACTACATACCTTACTTAAGAAGGAAGAAAAATGGTCATGGGGGGTCAAGCAGCAGAAGGCGTTTGAAGAGTCCAAAGCGCTACTTCAGTCCTGTAGTGTGTTAGTGCACTATGATTCAAACAAACCACTCATCCTGGCGTGTGACGCATCACCCTACGGTGTGGGTGCTGTACTCTCTCATCGTATGGAGGATGGCTCAGAGAGACCCATAGGGTTCGTCTCAAGAACTCTTAGTGCAGCTGAGAAAAACTACTCCCAGCTAGACAAGGAGGGCCTTGCAGTAGTATTTGGTGTAAAAAAATTCCACAAATACCTGTACGGGAGACAGTTCGCTATAGTGACTGACCACAAGCCACTAATTTCACTGTTCAGTGAAATGAGAGCCATACCCCAGATGACATCTCAGAGAATTCAGAGATGGGCCGTTACATTAGCAGCGTATGAGTACACCATCGTTTACAAAGCCGGACGGGACCATACAAATGCTGACGCGATGAGTAGGCTACCCTTGGATGGAGGAAGAGACAGCACGCCTGAGGAGGAGGAGAGAGTGCTATTGTTTGAAGATATCGGCGTGCCCCTGGTGAACGCACAACAAATAAAGAAGTGGACAGACAAAGACCCTGTTCTAGCAAGAGTGCGAGAATACATCTTGCGAGGATGGCCGAAGATGAACAGTCCTGAGTTCATTCCCTATGCCCGACGACAGGATGAGCTCAGCACCCAGGAAGGTTGTATCCTGTGGGGAGGACGCGTGGTTGTTCCACCACCTGGTAGGAATGCCTTACTGCAACAACTACACCAAGCACACCCTGGCATCACTCGCATGAAAGCGTTGGCGAGGAGTTACATGTGGTGGCCCAACATGGATGCAGAGGTGGAGGCGCTTGTGAAGTCATGTGCGGCATGCCAGGAGAACAGGAACAGTCCTCCAGCAGCCCCACTACATCCCTGGGAAGTTCCAGATAAACCATGGAGAAGAATTCACATTGACTACGCAGGTCCATGGATGGGAAGAATGTTCCTGATCATAGTTGACGCATACTCAAAGTGGATCGATGCATATTCTGTGAGTAGCTCTACTTCTACTGTTACCATTGAATGTCTTAGAAAGAGTTTCAGCCAACATGGGCTACCTGAAATCATAGTATCAGATAACGGTACATGTTTTACGAGTGAACAGTTCCAAGAGTTTTCTGAAAAGAATGGCATACGTCACATCACGACTGCGCCATACCATCCTTCTTCTAACGGCTTAGCCGAGAGGGCCGTGCAGACATTCAAGTCACTCATGAAAAAGATGACAGGAGACTCTATTGAAACCCGAATGTCGAGAGCTCTGTTCAGCTATCGAATAACACCCCAATCTACAACTGGCAAGTCACCAGCTGAGCTGTTGTGTGGAAGGAAGTTGAGGTCAACATTTGACTTAATACATCCAGACTTCAGAAACAAAGTGCATGATAAACAAGAGAAACAAAAAGGTTATCATGACATGCATGCTAGAGAGAGAATACTGAGAGAAGGAGACGTGGTCTACACCCGCAACTTTGGCTCAGGACCAGCCTGGGTACCAGGAGAAATAACAGAAAAGACAGGCCCTGTGTCATTCAAGGTGACATTAGGTCATGGACAAGTGGTGAGGCGACACATCGACCAAGTTCGTGGTAGGAGCTCCATTCCCCTGCCGATGGCACCAGAGGTGTTGTCTGACACCCATCCTGAGGAGAGCATCAACGAACCACCACTTCAGGTGAAACCTGAGGTAACCGTCTCTGCAGATTCTACGGGCAGCACTGCAGCAGCCGAAACAGTGGAGCAGTCTGAGTCTTCACCTGCAGTTGGCTCACCCGCCGTGAGAAGATCTCAGCGAGCTAGGAAAGCTCCAGACTACTTGAAGGACTATACTTAGTCAGTAGTGAGTTCCCCAGCCACAGGACAAGAATGCGTCCTGGAACCTCACTGGGATGCGGTAGTCAAACCAAATCCCCAGTTAGACTGTTATGTGTGTTATACATGTAAAAAAAAAAAAAAGAGAAAGAAATTATGTGTATGGCACATGTGTTTAAGAAGTTAAAAGTAACTGTGATTGTTTAGGGTTAAATGGGAGTTCCAGGATGTCTAGCATAATTGGCTAGTGTAATTAAAAGTAGTTTAATCTAGAGGGGAGGGATGTGGTAGACTGCAAGTCTAATTTAAAACATTACTGGCACATGCCTCTAGGGGGAACTACCTGTATTGTTCAGCACTACTATTAAGGGGACACATTAGAACAAGAGTGTGAAAACCCCGCGCAGAATCCATGTTCAGTCATATTATGTGTGTTGCAGAATAAACGGCAGAGTTAGCCAAAGAAATAACTCAAGTGTGATCATTGCTACACGGTAGGATATCACAAAAAAAAAAAAGCAAAACACACATGCAATATTTACACTTTTTAAAAAAAAAAAATTCTTGTGTTTTTTGTTTTTTTTTTTATTTACACACAAAATAACAAGCCTAGTATCTAAATGGGAACCTGGGTAGACTGCCTGGATACCCTGCCATGTTGGGGCGGATTATTTTGCGACCCATGCCCAACACGCTTTAGCTAAGGCAACTTCCACAACAAAGTCATCGAGGTGTCTGGGCCTCTGACGCATCCTAGCTGAGCGCCTCACCAGAGGAGGACCTGCTCCAGGCACCGTCAGCCGCACCTGAGTGTCTCCAACACCCCCTTCAGGCAAGTCCCAACTCTCATCAGTCACATCCACTGCAGCTCCCGGACCCTGGGCCAGCAATGACTTCATGAGTCAGCTGGAATGCCACTGTGACCTATCCAAGAGCCCGAACGTGTCCAGGCCCAGCCGCTTCACAATCTGCAGGGGTCTCGTCCAGAAAGGCTGTCGCTTATGCATATGGTTGGGGTGCTTGATCCTGACCCAGTCTGACACATTGAGTCCATGGGCCCTCGCCCTGTGCTTCCTGTAGAAACACTGTTTCATTTTCTGCTGTTGGGCGACGACCAGGTCTCGTGATGGATCTGTGTCCACTGGAGGGGAGGTCGCAGGGGCCGCAGCCAGTCCAGGGGCAGATGTAACTCACTCCCCAGCATGAGCTTCGCTGGGGAGCACCCTGTCATGGCATGGGCCATTGCCCTGTAGTGGAGGAGCGTGTTCTGAAGGGCATCCGAGAATGTGAAGCCGTCCGCCAGATGGGCCGGCAGTCCATTTTTCAGAATCTTACTAAAATGTTCTACACCCCCATTGGCCTGTGGGTGGTAAAACGCGGTTCTGATGTGCTCCTTTCTCCCAAAAACTCCTCAAACCCCCCACAGGTGAACTGTGGGCCATTGTCCGCTGTGATGGCATCTGGAACCCCCCACCTGGCGAACAGTGACGAGAGGAAACCGGTGACCACATCCATCGTGACTGAGTTAGTGGGCAATATTTCCATCCATTTGGAAAACAGATCGTAGCTCACCAGTAGGAAACAGCTGTTCATGGGGGCCATGTGTAGTTCACCACAAATGTCCAACTGGATGTGCTTCCAAGGGCCCTCTGGGTATGGTAACAGTCGCAGAGGTGGAGGAGGTGGCACACCAGTCTTCCCACTTTCCAAACATGGAACACAGTTCTTAACCATAGTCTCAATGTCCTTATCAATGCCAGGCCACCAAACTGAATCGCTGCAGTGTTGTTTCACCCTGACCACCCCCAGATGACCCTCGTGGAGCATAGCCTAGACGCGCAATCTCAGTGACACCAGAATCAGCGTGCAGTGTTCTCTTGCCACACACATGTCATTCCAGCAACTCAGTTTGTCCCTGAACCCGTGAAAAGGTGCCAGATCACCCTGCACTTTCATGGGCCAACCCGCCCGATGACCGAGCAAAGCTGCGACAACGTCGGGTCCCGTTCCAACTCCTCCTGGAGTTCCTGGAGAGACACCATGTCCCGGCGGGGTCCGTGCAACACATTGACCAGATCTGCCTCCAAGGAGTCACTGTCGTCTGGTTGTGCGGTGTTGGTCGTGGCATGGGACAGGAGGTCCGCTACTACATTCCCCTTGCCAGGGGTGAACTAGGTGGTGAAGTTGTAGGCCCGCAGCCATTCTGTCCACCTGTGGAGCCGCAGAGGCCTTTGTCCCAAACCAGTCGTCTCCAGAAGTGTCGTTAGCGCCCAGTGGTCCGTGCATAGGGTAAAATGGTGTTTGTAGAGGTAGATATGCCACCATTCGCATGCCTAAACACATGCGAGCGCCTCTCTCTCGCCCATGGTGTACTTCTGTTCAGCTGGTGAGAGGGACCTCGACGCGAATGCCACTTGGCGCTCCGTACCTTTTTGCACTTGAGACATAACCGCCCCCACCGCCAAACCAGACGTGTCACAAGTCACAAAAGTTGGTCATTTTAGATCAAAGTGGGCCAACATCGGCAGGGGGGTGAGTTGGGACTTCAGTCTAGCGACCGCTGCTGAACAAACTAAAGTCCATTGCCACGGAGCATCCTGCTTCAGGAGAGCTCAAAGAGGATCGATAGTCTCTGAATAATGGGAAATAAAATGCCTGTAGAAGTTCACCATGCCCAGAAACAAGGAGATTTGCGCAGGCATCGTGGGGTCAGGGAGATTCAGGACCGCCTCTGCATTCGAATGTAGGGGGCTCAGGCCCTCAGCCGCTAACCAAACCCAACAAACTCAATGTAACCCGCTGTGAAGATGCACTTTTCCCTGTTCAGTGTGACCCCATGCTCCAGCAGCACTTCCATTACTCATCTCAAATGTTCATCTTGTGCTTCCCGTGACACGCCGTGGCCCACAATGTCATCCAGGTACACCACCACACCCCTGAGGCCTGCGAGGATCATAGACATAATTTTTTGAAAACAGCTTGGTACCGAGCTCAGACCAAAAGGCTTGCGGGTGTACCTGAAAACACCCATGTGGGTCACGAACGCTGTGAGGTCATGGCTGGCTGGGGGGAGGGGCACCTGCAGATAACCTTGGCAGAGGTCCAGCTTCATGAACACATTGAGCCGCTGAATATCACAGTGAGTTCCTCCATCGTGGGGAGTGGGTACTTATCCAGGATGATCGCTTTATTAAACATTCTGCGGTCGATGCACGGCCAAATGCCACCCATATTCTTCTTGACCACCACGATGTTTGAAATCTATGGTGAGGCATCCACTTTCTTGATAATGCCGGCCTTAAGCAATTTATTCAGTCCTGCCGTAATGTCGTCCTACAGGGAGAGGGGAAACCGCCATAACGGTTGGATCGTGGGCATTACGCTCGGGTCAATGAGCAGCGGTGGTTGAAAGCCTTCACACAACCCAAACCCGCAAACAATGCCAGCTAGCGAGCCTGCCACCAGGGAGACACAGTCAACACCATCGAGCCCGCTGGATCCGTGATGGAAAATCCTAACTCTCCCAACAAGTCGGCCCCCTGGTGTGAAACCTGGAAAGGAAATGCGGGAATAGTCCTTGACCCACACGCTACCGAGAAACTGGTTGTGTCCACCATGCCAATTTTAGCGTGCCCGTAGCCAAACATTTTCACCGCACCCGCTTTAATAGATTTCTTTGGGAAAAATCTTCTCAACGTGGACATGCTCAGTATGGATTTACCAGCGCCCGAGTCTACCATAAGCGGCACATCAACTCCGTCAAGCTGCAAAACGTACCACTTTAATGGCCACTTCTTAGCACCTGCCACACACACCAGTGTTATGCCCACAGGCTCCGAGTCTGTTGGCTTGTTGGTAGTGGTGCAAACCCTGGCCCAGTGATTAGTACAGCCGCAGTTGTAGCACTTCTTCCCCTTAGCAGGGCAAGTAGGTGCACCCGCCTGGTGGCAAGGATAGCCACAGCCGCCACACAGTCCCCGAGTTCCCACTCCTGCCTGTGCTACGGTCCGCCGCCTTTTCGGGGTCTGCCCTCAGGGGTTAGCTGTGTTGCTAGTGGCCCGATGCGGAGGGGAAGCTTGGGTGGCTAGGTTCTCTTTAGCCAGTACCTGTAAACCTAGCTGGGTAGCGGACTCTTATTTGGCTGGTCAGCTCGATTACTTGCTTCAGCGTGAAGACATCCTTAGTTAGCATTAGCTTCTCTTTAAGCCACTCATTGCTTGTACCGTGTGCTAGCTGATCACAGATTAGTTCTTCCTCTACAGGCCCGAAGGCGCACGTGCTCGCTAGGTTATGGAGCTCCATAAGAAAGTGTTGAGTGGACTCACCAGCTTGCTGACAGTGGTCAAAGAACCTGTGTCTTCGCGCTATGATGTTGCACTGATCAAAAAAGAAATTGTCCATCGTGTCCAAACACTCCTTTAATGAGTCCTTGCTACCCAGCACGCAAATCACATGTTGGCCTTCCTTACCGAGGCAGTGGATTAGCACGCTCTTCCATCTCTTTTCGTCGGCGCCACCCAAGCCAGCTGTGGCGATGTACTCATCAAACACCTCCAACCAGCGGTGCCACGGTGTAGCTGGCACACCCGGAGACTCCAAGAATGGAGGAAGTGGTCTTGCGCACTCCCCCCGGTTTAATCCGACATTGCCAAATGTTTTGTCTTAATAATGCTAGACGTGAGCCATGTTGTACCGAGCAACGAACTGACCTTTATTGAGATTTGTGCTCAACATACATACTGGCTGTAGCCTGCCTAACGTCACCACGTCAACTGCCTGGCATCGGCTACAGTGAGCCCCAAGGGCCAAATCACCACACAACAGAATCCTCATAATGGACAGTCTGTCTCACCTTATCTACCCAGCATTCTCTTTACCTGTGTCACCCAGTAAAATTAAAACTATAAACAAGACTTCCGGTTATGGCGGCCGCCTAGAAGGACACGTATCACTCTGCTCTGCTCCTGGAAATAAAGATTCGGCAAATAACTCTTTCATTTGGAACAGAACTTTTCCCAGCGTTTGGGTGAGGATATGCCGGTGAAGACTAAGGCTGGGAAATCAGGAGGGGGAAAAATTGAATCGCCGAAGCAGTCCAAATTAACGGACTTTAAAGTTTGTGGCGCAGTAGAAAAAGCTGCGGATATGGCGGATGAAACTAGCGGTGGTGCGGTAACTGCTGCTGACGATGGCGGCACAGGTGCAGTGCTGGCTGCCATTAGCTCAATGAGAGCAGACTTTTCCGCTAAACTTGATGGGATTATGGCAGCGTTGGATGCAATGAGAAAGGAGTTGGGTGACTGCGTGGAGCGAGTGACGCAGGTGGAGCTTCGTGTTTCAAGTGCGGAGGATGAAATCAGCGGACTTCAAATAAAGGTGCGCACTTTGGAAAAAAAAAATAAAGATCTGGAAAATAGCGTTCTGGACTTGGAATCCCGGTCCAGACGGAACAACCTGAGGCTGGTGGGTTTACCGGAGGGAGCCGAAGGTCGTGATTCATGCTCCTTTTTGGAGGGGTGGATCCCGGAGGCGCTGAACAACGTGGAGCTAAAATCATCAGTCGTCTTGGAAAGCTCCCACCGAATTGGCCCACCGAGAGGTAACAAGGCAGCACCGAGGACGTTAATTATGAAGTTTCTCAGCTACAGAGACAGGATGACGATCTCCAACGCGGTGCAGGCCAAAGGAGAAATTAAATACCAAGATCAGCAGGTGCGGTTCTACCCAGATTTGGCCTCAGGAATCCAACAATTAAGGAAGCAGTTTGACCCCATCCGCAAAGAACTGCGCAACCTTGAGATTCGTCATGGAGTGATTCACCCTGCAAGACTTCTGGTCACATATGAGGGCAGAACACGCATCTTCAAGACCCCCGAGGAGGCGCAGGAGCTCATCAAGAAGATCCAGGAAGAGACTGGTGGGAGCTAAGCATGAACAGAATATAGGGTAGAATATTTGAGCATTTAACTGATTAGAAGCATATAACAAGATTACAAAATATAGATTGTATTACATATTAAAAAAAAAAAAAGTACAAAATTGCTAAAAAATTTTGGAGTTAAATTGGAAAATTACAGAAGAGAGTTAATGTTACGTTATTAAAAGCAGTAGAGTTAGGGTGATTGGGAGGATGAAGAAGGAGTGGCTTTGGCTGATCCTCGTGGGTGTGGAACGGTCGATGGCTATATCGGGAGACGGAATTTTTCTTTTGTTTTTGGGGGGATTGCCACAAATGTGGGAAGGGGGAATTTGTTTGTGTGTAGTTTGTAGGGTGAATGTTCAACCACTCATTTTTTTGCTTTTCTGTTTGAGCATGTTTACACTGCAAGGTAATCCCAAACTCCCTATTGATCATAAATCAAAGCGTTAATCTTAATTTAACTTCATGGAATTGCAGAGGTCTACAAAATTTAAAAAAACTTAAACAAGTTATGAATAAAATAAAAGACATGGGTTCAAAAATTGTGTTTTTACAAGAAACTCATCTAATAGAGGAAGATGTAAAAAGAATTAGGAGTAGATGGCAAGGAAATGTTTTCACCTCATCATTTTCATCCCGAGCCAGGGGAGTTATGACTCTCATACATAAATCAGTCCCATTTCAAGTGAAAAATGTAATTGGAGACAAATTTGGAAGATATGTAATCATTCAAGGATCTTTGCTATTAGAAAACATAAATTTGGTGAACTTATATGGTCCCAATATAGATGATCAAAAGTTCTTTGCTAATTTATTTCTTATCTTATCATCACTTACAGGGCAACATAGTGTAGCGAACTCAATATGAGCACCCTACTTGGCTTGCCAAGTGGGTTGACCCTATTGGCGACACAGGTAGGGTGCGGGACTCCGGAGCGGGAGGCGTGAGTTCGAATCTCCCGGTGGGACATCGCCATGTCGAGCAGCACGTTACACTGGTGTCAGAAGTGGGATCTCCTGTCCAAAGCAGTAATGGGGCGCTGACATGGGGACGATGTTGACAACCAGAGGGGAGTAGTGTAGCGAACTCAATATGAGCACCCTACTTGGCTTGCCAAGTGGGTTGACCCTATTGGCGACACAGGTAGGGTGCGGGACTCCGGAGCGGGAGGCGTGAGTTCGAATCTCCCGGTGGGACGTCGCCATGTCGAGCAGCACGTTACACTGGTGTCAGAAGTGGGATCTCCTGTCCAAAGCAGTAATGGGGCGCTGACATCGGGACGATGTCGAGAACCAGAGGGGAGTAGTGTAGCGAACTCAATATGAGCACCCTACTTGGCTTGCCAAGTGGGTTGACCCTATTGGCGACACAGGTAGGGTGCGGGACTCCGGAGCGGGAGGCGTGAGTTCGAATCTCCCGGTGGGACGTCGCCATGTCGAGCAGCACGTTACACTGGTGTCAGAAGTGGGATCTCCTGTCCAAAGCAGTAATGGGGCGCTGACATCGGGACGATGTCGAGAACCAGAGGGGAGTAGTGTAGCGAACTCAATATGAGCACCCTACTTGGCTTGCCAAGTGGGTTGACCCTATTGGCGACACAGGTAGGGTGCGGGACTCCGGAGCGGGAGGCGTGAGTTCGAATCTCCCGGTGGGACGTCGCCATGTCGAGCAGCACGTTACACTGGTGTCAGAAGTGGGATCTCCTGTCCAAAGCAGTAATGGGGCGCTGACATCGGGACGATGTCAAGAACCAGAGGGGAGTAGTGTAGCGAACTCAATATGAGCACCCTACTTGGCTTGCCAAGTGGGTTGACCCTATTGGCGACACAGGTAGGGTGCGGGACTCCGGAACGGGAGGCGTGAGTTCGAATCTCCCGGTGGGACGTCGCCATGTCGAGCAGCACGTTACACTGGTGTCAGGAGTGGGATCTCCTGTCCAAAGCAGTAATGGGGCGCTGACATCGGGACGATGTCAAGAACCAGAGGGGAGTAGTGTAGCGAACTCAATATGAGCACCCTACTTGGCTTGCCAAGTGGGTTGACCCTATTGGCGACACAGGTAGGGTGCGGGACTCCGGAGCGGGAGGCGTGAGTTCGAATCTCCCGGTGGGACGTCGCCATGTCGAGCAGCACGTTACACTGGTGTCAGAAGTGGGATCTCCTGTCCAAAGCAGTAATGGGGCGCTGACATCGGGACGATGTCGAGAACCAGAGGGGAGTAGTGTAGCGAACTCAATATGAGCACCCTACTTGGCTTGCCAAGTGGGTTGACCCTATTGGCGACACAGGTAGGGTGCGGGACTCCGGAGCGGGAGGCGTGAGTTCGAATCTCCCGGTGGGACGTCGCCATGTCGAGCAGCACGTTACACTGGTGTCAGAAGTGGGATCTCCTGTCCAAAGCAGTAATGGGGCGCTGACATCGGGACGATGTCGAGAACCAGAGGGGAGTAGTGTAGCGAACTCAATATGAGCACCCTACTTGGCTTGCCAAGTGGGTTGACCCTATTGGCGACACAGGTAGGGTGCGGGACTCCGGAGCGGGAGGCGTGAGTTCGAATCTCCCGGTGGGACGTCGCCATGTCGAGCAGCACGTTACATTGGTGTCAGAAGTGGGATCTCCTGTCCAAAGCAGTAATGGGGCGCTGACATCGGGACGATGTCGAGAACCAGAGGGGAGTAGTGTAGCGAACTCAATATGAGCACCCTACTTGGCTTGCCAAGTGGGTTGACCCTATTGGCGACACAGGTAGGGTGCGGGACTCCGGAGCGGGAGGCGTGAGTTCGAATCTCCCGGTGGGACGTCGCCATGTCGAGCAGCACGTTACATTGGTGTCAGAAGTGGGATCTCCTGTCCAAAGCAGTAATGGGGCGCTGACATCGGGACGATGTCGAGAACCAGAGGGGAGTAGTGTAGCGAACTCAATATGAGCACCCTACTTGGCTTGCCAAGTGGGTTGACCCTATTGGCGACACAGGTAGGGTGCGGGACTCCGGAGCAGGAGGCGTGAGTTCGAATCTCCCGGTGGGACGTCGCCATGTCGAGCAGCACGTTACAATATAATAGCAGGGGATTTTAATTGTACATTGAATCCCGGTATAGATAGATCAACAGGACTGGACTGTACGCACAATGGATGTAGGATGACCATTAATCATTTTATGAAAGAATTGAAATTGATAGATATATGGAGAGAAATGAAACCACAAGTTAAAGCATACTCTTGTTATTCCAATACCTACAAGACATTCTCACGTATAGATTATTTTTTGATCTCCACAGAATTAAGGTCCAAGATTCAAAACTGTTTTTATGATAACATCGTGATCTCTGATCATGCACCCTGCTGTCTAATATATGTAGATAAGAAATTGACAAAGGAACCAGGTAGATGGCAATTTCAGCATAAATGGCTTCAGGATGAGGAATTTGTTAAATACATAGAAAAACAGATAGATGAGTTCTTTGACATAAATACTACACAAACATCAGCATGTGTAAAGTGGGAGGCTTTCAAAGCTTTTATTAGGGGACATATTATTAGTTATACAGGTTCAAAATCTAAGAAGACACGAGAGGAGAGAGTCCAATTGGAACATAAAATAAAAATTCTCAAGAAAGAGTATATGCAGGAAGAGATCCAAGGTTGGAGAACGAATTACTGATTTTGAGAGCTGAATATGACAAAAAATCAGCGAATAGAGCTGCCTCGAGTCTTCTAAGATTGAAACAATCTTTTTATGAACAAAGTGAAAAATCAGGAAAGTTATTGGCATGGCAGATTAAACAATTAGAATCTAAAACACCAATTACCAGTATTATAAGTAATGGACAGGTAGTTATAGATCCTTTAGAAATTAATAGAGCCTTTAGAGATTACTATGAAAAATTATATGATACCAAAAATGAATCTGACTTAACAAAACTACATGGGTTTTTGAACGAACTATTTATACCGTGTATTCCAAATGAAAATAGGGAGATACTGGAGTCTAAAATTAGTCAAGAAGAAGTTGGACTAGCTATTGATAATATGAAATCAGGAAAAAGTGCAGGACCAGATGGTCTTCCAGTTGACCTTTATAAAAAATTTAAGAATAAATTAACAAAACCTTTTTTGGAAATGGTTTTAGAAGCATTTCAAAATAGTAATTTACCATCATATATGAATAATGCCTTAATTATACTGTTGCCAAAACCAGGTAAGCCCTCTAATAAATGTGAAAATATGAGACCAATAAGCCTATTAAATGCCGACCTTAAGATAATCTGTAAAATTTTAGCAAGACGAATACAAGAAATTTTACCAAATATTATTAATCAAGATCAGAATGGCTTTATAAAGGGAAGACAAGGCTTCCATAATGTAAGAAGACTATTTAATATTATTTATTCTAATAAAGAAGCACCGGATACAGCTCTCTTATCACTGGATGCCGAAAAAGCCTTTGATAGAGTTGAATGGCCCTTTCTTTTTGAAGTCTTACAAAGGTTTGGACTTGGAAATAATTTCATAAAATGGGTTCAGATAATATATAATAATGCTACTGCAGAAATCCTAACAAATAACAATATTTCAAAATCAATAAAAATCAATAGAGGATGTCGACAAGGCTGTCCACTTTCACCTTTACTGTTTACTATGGCAATTGAACCTTTAGCGATGGCGATACGTCTACAGTCACAAATATATGGAATTAAAGTTGGACCAACAGAACATAAAATCTCCCTGTATGCCGATGACATAATTTTGTTTATGTCGAATCTTAAAAAAATCAATTCCGACCTTGTTGAATTTAATAAAGAATTTTGGGGAAATATCAGGATATAAAATAAATAAAACTAAATCTTCAATATTAATGCTAAATGAGACCCAGAGAAATTACCCAGCCCCTGAGGTAAATCAATTCAATGTTGTAAATCAGTTTAAATATTTAGGAATCCAAATTGTGCCTAAGCTAGAATCAATCGCCAGTGTCAATTATGAAGCCTTAATGACAGATATTGATGAGTTACTTCAGAGATGGATGTCACTACCAATGTCGATGATCGGGAGAATTAATATACTTAAAAGTAATATCTTACCTAAAATACTTTATTTATTTCAATACATTCCCTTACCACCACCTTTAGATTTATTCTCAAGAATTAAAAAAAGTTAGTGGAATTTATATGGAACAACAGGAGGGCTAGATTATGTCTGTCTTTATTATATTTACCATTTGATCGTGGAGGTCTGAAATGTCCAAATTTTATGTTGTATTATTGGTCGGCACAACTGAGGTCTATGACATATTATTTTTCATCAAATGATCTCCCTCACTGGACTGAAATGGAATCATACAATTTACCTTTACCTCTTCCCAGATTCATATGTTCAGATTCGGCAAAAAAATTACAAAAACAAGTTAAAAATCCATTTGTAAAGCATATGATCAAAATATGGTGTGAAGCTAAAAACTATTTAAAAGAACCACAGTTATTGTCACAATTTAGTCCAATATGGGGTAATCAATATTTTAAACCAGGGAGAGCGGACGCTGTATTTAAAGTATGGAATTTAAAAGGGATACAAAAGATTCAGGATTTATATTTGCCATGTGCAGAAAACATAATGTCTTTTGAAGAGCTGAGGATCAAATTTAATCTCAATAGAACACATTTTTTTAAATATCTTCAACTTAGAAACTTTATTCGATCAAATCAAAATAAAGCTCTCACTCGACCTATCTATTCATCCTTGGAAAAAATGTTGATGAAAGATAGTAAAAGAAAGGGTATTATTTCAGAGTTTTATAACTCATTGACACTATTTTCCAGTGAAAATTCACTGAAAAGATTAAACTACTGGAAAGAAGATCTGCAAACTGAAATTTCAGAGGAACAATGGGAATTGGCTTGTACAGAAGCTCACACCAAATCAATAAATGTACGCCTTAAATTGATACATTTCAAATGGTTAATGCGGATGTATGTTACACCGGAGGAGTTAAATAGATATAACAAAAATATACCAGATACATGCACAAAGTGCATGGAAAGTAAAGGAACTCTATTTCATTGTTTATGGGAATGTAGATTAATAAGAATGTTTTGGGAAGAGGTGAGGGTAACAATTGAAAAAATAATCTCAAAACAAATCATATTGAATCCTAAACTGTTTTTGTTGGGTCTGTACCCAGAAAAGCATAATTTTAATAAAAGTGAAAGAACATTCATAGACCTCAGTTTGCTTAATGCCAAAAAATGTATTGCACTATTATGGAAAAAGACTCATAGACCAGATGTGACTCAGTGGTTAAGACAGATGTTAACAAACCTTCCATTAGAAAGAATAACATATATACTGAAATCAAAGGAAATTGTGTTTGAGAATATATGGAGACCTTTTATTGATTATGTAAAAAATTTAAACATAACTCTTGAAGAAGAAGGTGAATGATGTGTGTGGACCTTGTAAATTCCAAACTGGTGAACATAATATGTATACTTATGTATTGGATTGTCTAGACTAAACAGAGGAGCATTGTTGAAGATTTGATTTTGTTGGTGGTTGTTGGTGTTTTTTAGTGCATTTTTTTTTTGTAGTACTTTAGTGTTAGTGTTTGATTGTTTGTATCATGTTTGTTAAAAAAAAAAAAGGTTCAATAAAGATATTGTGGAAAAAAAAAACTATAAACAAAATCAATTTCAGTTTTATATGGAAAAATAAATGTCACTACCCAATGACTGTCTGTGGTGCACTTTTGCTCCAGCAACCTCTCCCTCTGGTGGTCAAGATTTTTTTCAAGAAAATATTCAGTTCAGATGTCAGAGATTTCCAAGGCTATAACTTGAAAGTGGTAAGAGATAATGGCTTACTGTCAATTAGAAAGATGTAGAATATGATCCAAAGTTTGAGATAGGAGTAAACTTATGCATCTAATTTGCATAATGCCACGGCAGTCATATCAAATTACATAACTTTCAGTCAAAAGTGGACTTTGGATATATTTACACTAAGGTTGGTTTTGTTTTTTTGTCACCGTTTTTTGTTTGGGGTTTTTTGTTATCTTCAAAGTATACGAACCAGAAAATCAATACAATGTAAACAAGCAAAGAAATCTGTCAGACTTACCGTCGGCCAGGCGGCTCGTTTCATCCATTTTCGTTGTTATTTTGTCTTTTCTCAGTCATTTTCACTTTCTTTCCCACATCCAGAAGCTTATCTTATATGACGACACAAACCGGTGCAATTGTCCTGGCCAGTCACATGGCACTGGGGTCGATGGCAGGTGAAAATTAACCAGCTTCGGCCAACCTCTGTTATAACAAAATGTAGATATTTACCTTCATAAGTTAAATAAGCTCTTTTTTTGAATCATAGTTAGCAAATTTGGGAGCAAATGCCTCCTCTGTGTTGCAATAGAGCACATCAACACTTGTTTACAAACTCTTCTTCATTGGTGTCCCAGAAATGAGGTTTTTGGATGGTTATTTGGAAGACATAAGTCCTCCAAGGCAAGAGCAGTACGTTATACGTGTCTGCCACCTTGTGAGGTGGAATACTTAGTACAACTGGGGATTTTTTTTATGGTTTATGGCCACATCACATGACAGGCGCAGATCTGCGACATAGATAGTGAGGGCACTTTCCATGTCCATGAAACCAAGACACAGGAAGGGTTAAAAGGAGGATATGGTTAAAAGTTATGAGGACAGAAGGGGAAATGTGATTGATTTTGGTGTTATGAATGGAGTGTTAAAGTTAAAATGGTTAAACTCCTTTCTTAATATAGACAGTCACTTTGGTTTATCATACCTAATTTAATATTTCAAAAACTAGGAGGAATAGATTTTTTATTACGCTATGACTTCGAGTGTTGTAGGTTACCTATCAAACTCTCTGAATTTCATTAACAAGTTTTTCTCTATTGGACATTGACAACATAATTTCACACCTCACAATACACCAATATGGAATGACAGATATGGTCTTATTAACAGAAAATCCATATATATGAATAATTTGTTTTCCAGAGGAGTTTGGGCACTCTTACATTTTATGAATGATTCTGGTGAAATTCTTACATTTGAAGAGTTTTACTTAAAATTTGACCTTCACTACACGCAAAGAATTTACAATAAGTTGATAAAAGCAATACCATCTCCTGTGAAGTCAGTGGTAAGAGAAATTGTACTCTAAGACTTCCCCTGGTCTGAGACAGCTCCACATAGAAAATATTGAATTTTGTGGTGGCAAATTTTTTTTTAATAAATTTTTGAGGATTATATTAATGAAAAAATTTTCCTAATCAGATTAAAAGACAATTTATTCTTAAAGATTTTGAACCAAATCTCATAACCAGAATTAGAAAAAATATATTTCATATCCCATTCCTCCTAAAGTAAAAGAATTACATTTTAAAATTCTTAATGAGATTTATCTAACTAATGATTTTATCTGGCTGAAGTTCAATATTGATGTTAATGGTGGTACCTTCTGTGAAAATGACACTAAAAACTTGGATCATCTTTTTTCAATGTAACATGGTACAATCCTTTTGGAATGACGTGGAGCTGGCTGCAGGCCAAGGGGGTTGAGCTGCTCTGGCTGACTATTAGGATAATCATTTGGAACCTTCTCAATGAATGGAAAATTGAATTTTTTAATTAACAATTTGATCTTGGGAAATTTTTTTTATCCATAAATGCAGATTTTTCAAATCCAAACCCATTTTGATTTGATGGAGGAATGAGTTGAAGTTGTATTGCAGGTCTTTAAGGTTGGTCAGAACTGAATTTGCCCTTAAACCAGGGGTGTCAAATCATGTGTCATGGAGGGCCAAGGCCCTGCAGGCTTTACCTTCAATCAGTGTCTTCAACAGCAGATTCCACTGAGTTTCTTCCCACTGATTGCTGATAAGTGAAAACACATGCCGAAGACACTGGGTAGGAAGCACTCGGGAAGTGGAGTGGAAGACAAGTTGACAGAAGGCGGTATTGGCATAATCTGGTTTGTGACTGATTCAGAATGGCAAGTAGTAGTGAGGGTTTGACTGATGATGATGATGATATGGAGACTGGATGGAATTCAGTAGAGAGTAGGAGTAGGAAGAGTACTGTTAGAAAGGGCAAGAGTGAAGGAAATGTGAAGCATAGACCCAATTTGTGTCAGTGAGCGAAGCTCTGAGCGCTGCTTTAAGCGATCTATGAAAATGCTCGCATAACCCATTAACCTGGGGGTTGTACGCTGTAGTGCAGTGAATTTTGACCCCCAGGCTCTGAGCCATCGCGGACCAGAGCTCTGAAATGAATTGTGGACCTCTGTCGGACGTGATATCCGATGGAGATCTGAAACGTGCCACCCAAGCCGACAAAAAAGCATACGCCACTTCTGCAGATGTGGTAGAAGTCAGCAGGACCACTTCAGGCCAGCGTGTGTTGCGGTCCACGATGTCAAAAGGTGTGTGAAACCTTGCAACGGCGGGAGGGGTCCCACCAAATCCACGTGGACGTGGTCGAACCCCCTAGCCAGGATTTGGAACAGCTCGAGGGGAGCTCTGGTGTGCTTGTGCACTTTGGCCCGCTGGCATGCGACGCAAGCTGCAGCTCACTCTTTCATGTCTTTGCACAAGTGCAGCCAGAAGAATTTCGCCCCCACTAGTTTCACCGAAGCGCGCACTCCCAAATGCGAAAGGGAGTGGACCGACTCAAAAACGCGATGGCGCCAAGAGCTTGGAACCACCGGGCGCGGGCAGCCGGTGGGGACATCACAGAGTAAGGGAGGGCACCCTTCCTGCACCACCCTGTTCTCCAGCCTTAACCCAGTTGGCGCAGACTGGAGTGCACAAATGTCCGCGTCCCCGGCTTGTTCCACAGCCATGGCAGGGAAATCTATTCCCATATAGACCGGGGCGATTAATGCGCGCGACAGGCAATCGGCCACGACGTTGAGTTTACCGGCAACGTGTTGAATGTCGGTAGTAAACTCCAAAATTGAGGCCAACTGCCGTTGCTACCGGGCCGACCACGATTCCAAGGTCTTGGACATCACGTACGTCAGTGGCTTGTGGTCCACAAACGCGGTGAACTCATGCCCGTCCAGCCAGAACTGGAAATGGCGCATCGCCAGGTGGAGAACCAGCAGTTCTCTATCAATGTGCTGTACTTGCATTCGTTGTCGCGCAAAGTCTGGCTAAAAAATGCGAGCGGCTGCCATGAACCTGTAACAC
Organism: Pholidichthys leucotaenia; assembly: GCA_020510985.1. Taxonomy (NCBI): domain Eukaryota; kingdom Metazoa; phylum Chordata; class Actinopteri; order Cichliformes; family Pholidichthyidae; genus Pholidichthys; species Pholidichthys leucotaenia. The sequence goes on from CM035847.1 coordinate 146,208,106, forward strand.
GCTGCTTCACCACTGCCCCTATGGCAACGTCAGATGCATCCACCGTGAGCGCTATCCGTGCAGACGGATCCGGGTGGGCGAACAATGCAGCATCCGCAAGCACTGTTTTGGCGTTCGTAAAAGTCTGGTCTTGCTCAGGAGTCCAATTGATGTTTTCTGCTGGCTTCTTTTTTTTAAGCGCAGCATACAACGGCTGCATCAGTTGGGCTGCCCGGGAAAGAAAATGGTTATAAAAATTTACCATTCCCCAAAACTCCTGTAGTGCCCTCACAGTCTGTGGGTGCCGAAAGTCCGACACAGCGTGCACCTTGTCCGGTAACGGGATTGCGCCCTCCGGCGAAATCCAGTGGCTCAAAAAGTCAATCACTGGCACACCGCCCCGCGCCCTGGCCAGGTGCACGGAAAAATCCTGGATGTTTGGAATAGGATAGCGATCGTGTTTTGTAGCATTGTTCAAGCACCGGAAATCGCCACAACGTGTCGGCTTTAGGCACTATGTGTAGCAGGGATGTTCTAAGTTGGCGAACTCCTCTCGCGCGCTGGCCAGTTTAGGTGTATCCAGGTGCCGAGGTTGCACGAATACCGGCGGCCCTTTTGTACTTATGAATTGTTCGAAGCCGTGGTTGTTCCCGTTCCAAAATCCAGCTGTCCTAAAACGGTAAACGACTTTAGACCAGTTGCTTTAACTTCAATTTTTTTCCACAATATTTTTTATTAAACCTTTTTTTACAAACATGGTACAAACAGTCAAACACTAACACTAAAGTAATTTAAAAATTAAAATAACAAAACACTAACAAAAAAAATGTACTAAAAACAACAACAACCATTAACAAAGGCAAGTCAACAACAATGCTCCTCTGTTTAGTCTAGGTAATCTATTACATAAGAATACATAATACACATTCACCAGTTTGGAATTTGCAAGGTCCACACATATCATTCACCTTCTTCTTCAGAAGTTATGTTTAATTTCTTTACATAATCAATGAAAGGTCTCCATATATTCTCAAACACATTTTCCTTTAATTTCAGTATATATGTTATTCTTTCTAGAGGAAGGTTTGTTAACATCTGTCTTAACCACTGAGTCACATCTGGTCTATGAGTCTTTTTCCACAGTAGTGCAATACATTTTTTGGCATTAAGCAAACTGAGGTCTATGAATGCTCTTTCACTCTTATTAAAGTTATGTTTTTCTGGATACAGACCCAACAAAAACAGTTTAGGGTTCAATGTGAATTGTTTTGAAATTATTTTTTCAATTGTTACCCTCACCTCTTCCCAAAACATTCTGATTTTCTACATTCCCATAAACATTGAAATAGGGTTCCTTTACTTCCCATACATTTTGTGCATGTATCTGGTATGTTTTTGTTATATTTATTTAACTCCACTGGTGTAACATACATCCCCATTAACCATTTAAAATGTATCAGTTTAAGACGTACATTTATTGATTTGGTTTGAGCTTCTGCACAAGCCATTTGTTCCTCTGAAATTTCAATTTGCAGGTCTTCTTTCCAATAATTCAGTTTTTTCTGAGTTTTCACTTGAGAATAGTGTCAATGAGTTATAAAACTCTGAAATAATACCCTTTCTCTTACTATCTTTCATTAAAAATTTTTCCAAGGATGAATAAGTAGGTCGGGTGAGAGCATTATTTTGCTTTGATCGAATAAAATTTCTAAGTTGAAGATATTTAAAAAATATATGTTCTATTAAGATTGAATTTAATCCTCAGTTCTTCAAAAGACACTATGTTATCTGAATGTGACTAATATAAGTCTTGAATCTTTTGAATCCCTTTTAAATTCCGTACTTTAAATACAGCATCCGCTCTCCCTGGTGTAAAATATTGATTACCCCATATTGGGCTAAATTGTGACAGTAAATGTGGTTCTTTTAAATATTTTTTGGTTTCACACCATATTTTGATCATGTGCTTTACAATTGGATTTTTAACTTGTTTCTGTAATTTTTTAGCCGAGTCTGAGTATATGAATAAGGGAAGAGGTAAAGGTAAATTGTATGATTCCATTTCAGTCCAGTGAGGAGGATCATTTGATGAAAAATAATATGTCATAGACCTCAGTTGTGCTGACCAGTAATACAACATAAAGTTTGGACATTTCAGAGCTCCACGATCAAATGGTAAATATAGTAAGGACAAACGTAATCTAGCCTTCCTATTGTTCCATATAAATTCCACTAACTTTTTTTTAATTCTTGAGAATAGATCTGAAGGTGGTGGTAAAGGAATGTTTTGAAATAGATAAAGTATTTTTGGTAAGATATTAGTTTTAAGTATATTAATTCTCCCGATCATCGACATTGGTAGTGACATCCATCTCTGAAGTAACTCATTAATATCTGTCATTAAGGCTTCATAGTTGGCACTGGCGACTGATTCTAGCTTAGGCAAAATTTGAATTCCTAAATATTTAAACTGATTTACAACATTGAATTGATTTACCTCAGGAGCTGGGTGATTTCTCTGGGTCTCATTTAGCATTGATATTGAAGATTTTGTTTTATTTATTTTATATCCTGATATTTCCCCAAAGTTCTTCATTAAATTTAACAAGGTCGGAATTGATTTTTTAAAATTCGACATAAACAAAATTATGTCATCGGCATACAGGGAGATTTTATGTTCTGTTGGTCCTACTTTAATTCCATATATTTGTGGATGTAAACGTACTGCCATTGCTAAAGGTTCAATTGCCATAGTAAACAGTAAAGGTGAAAGTGGACAGCCTTGTCGACATCCTCTATTGATTTTTATTGATTTTGAGATATTGCTGTTTGTTAGGATTTCTGCTGTAGCATTATTGTATATTATCTGGACCCATTTTATGAAATTATTTCCAAGTCCAAACCTTTGTAGGACTTCAAAAAGATAGGGCCATTCGACCCTATCAAAGGCCTTTTCGGCGGCCAATGATAGGAGAGCTGTATCCGGTGCTTCTTTATTGGAATAAATAATATTAAATAGTCTTCTTACATTATGGAAGCCTTGTCTTCCAATTATAAAGCCATTCTGATCTCGGTTAATAATATTTGGTAATATTTCTTGTAGTTGTTTTGCTAAAATTTTACAGATTATTTTAAGATCAGCATTTAATAGGCTTATTGGTCTCATGTTTTCACATTTATTAGGGGGTTTACCTGGTTTTGGCAACAGTATAATTAAGGCATTCATGTATGGTGGTAAATTACCATTTTGAAATGCTTCTAAAACCATTTCCAAAAGTGGTTTTATTAATTTATTCTTTAATTTTTTATAGAGGTCAACTGGAAGACCATCTGGTCCTGCTCTTTTTCCTGATTTCATATTATCAATGGCTTGCCCAACTTCTTCTTGACTAATTTTAGACTCCAGTATCTCCCTGTTTTCATTTGGAATACACGGTATAGATAATCCACCCAAAAACCCATTTAGTTTTGTTAAGTCAGTTTCATTTTTTGTATCATATAGTTTTTCATAATAATCTCTAAAGGCACTATTAATTTCTAAAGGATCTATAACTACCTGTCCGTTACTTATAATACTGGTAATTGGTGTTTTAAATTCTAATTGTTTAATCTGCCATGCCAATAATTTTCCTGATTTTTCTCCTTGTTCATAAAAAGTTTGCTTCAATCTTAAAAGACTCAAGGCAGCTCTATTCACTGATTTTTTATCATATTCAGCTCTCAGAATCAGTAATTCGTTCTCTAGCTGTGGGTTACTTCCTGCATACACCTTTTCTTGAAGAATTTTTATTTTACTTTCCAATTGGGCTCTCTCCTCTCGAGTCTTCTTAGATTTTGAACCTGTATAACTAATAATATGCCCCCTAATAAAAGCTTTGAAAGCCTCCCACTTTATACATGCCATTGTTTGTGTAGTATTAATATCAAATGCACCGTGGGCTGCACGGTGGCGCAGTGGTTAGCACCGCGGCAGCACAGTTTACCCTCGGCCGGGGGATCGCGGGGATCATGAGATCGTGGGTTCGATCCCTGCCCCCGGCCAACAGTGATCTGTGTGGAGTTTGCATGTTCTCCCCATGTTTGCGTGGGTTTACTCCGGGATTTCTCCGATTTCCTCCCACATGCCAAAAACATGCAGGTTAGGGAGTTAAGGGGCACTTGCGCACGCAGCGACCGGCAGCTGGTGGCTTGTCACCGGACTGCAGAACAAATCTACCTACGGGTACCAAATAAGTCCAAAAAAAAAAAAAAAAGAACTCATCTATCTGTTTTTCTATGTACTTAACAAATTCCTCATCCTGAAGCCATTTATGCTGAAAATGCCACCTACCTGGATCCTTTGTCAATTTCTTATCTACATATATTAGACAGCAGGGTGTATGATCAGAGATCACAATGTTATCATAGAAACAGTTTTGAATCTTGGACCTTAATTCTGTAGAGATCAAAAAGTAGTCAACACGTGAGAATGTCTTATAGGTATTAGAATAACAAGAATAGGCTTTGACTTGTGGTTTCATTTCTCTCCATATATCTCGCAATCTCAATTCTTTCATAAAATGATTAATAGTCATCCTACATCCATTGTGCGTACAGTCCAGTCCTGTTGATCTGTCTATACTGGGATTCAATGTACAATTAAAATCCCCTGCTGTTATACAGTATGTTGTCCTGTAAGTGATGATAAAGTGAGGAATAAATTAACAAAGAAGTTTTGATCATCAATATTGGGGCCGTATAAGTTCACCAGATTTACACTACCGTTCAAAAGTTTGGGGTCACTTAGAAATTTCCTTATTTTTGAAAGAAAAGCACTTTTTTTTCAATGAAGATAACTTTAAACTAATCAGAAATACACTCTATACATTGCTAATGTGGGAAATGACTATTCTAGCTGCAACTGTCTGGTTTTTGGTGCAATATCTACATAGGTGTATAGAGGCCCATTTCCAGCAACTACCACTCCAATGTTCTAATGGTACAATGTGTTTGCTCATTGCGTCAAAAGGCTAATGGATGATTAGAAAACCCTTGTGCAATCATGTTAGGTCTGCAATGCTGTAATTGCTGCAAATGGAGGATTCTTTGATGAAAGCAAAGTTTGAAGGAAAAAATTATTATTTCAAATACAAATCATTATTTCTAACCTTGTCAATGGCTTGACTATATTTTCTATTCATTTTACAACTCATGGTGGTAAATAAGTGTGACTTTTCCTGGAAAACACAAAATAATTGTCTGGGTGACCCCAAACTTTTGAACGGTAGTGTATATTTTCTAATAACAAAGATCCTTGGATGATTAGATATCTTCCAAATTTGTCTCCAATTACATTTTTCACTTGAAATGGGACTGTTTTGTGTATGAGAATCATAACTCCCCTAGCTCGGGATGAAAATGATGAGGTGAACACGTTACCTTGCCATCTTCTCCTAATTCTTTTTACATCCTCCTCTATTAGATGAGTTTCTTGTAAAAATACAATTTTTGAATCTATGTCTTTTATTTTATTCATAACTTGTTTAAGTTTTTTTTTAGATTTTGTAGACCTCTGCAATTCCATGAAGTTAAATTAAGATTAACGCTTTGATCTATGATCAATAAGGAGTTTGAGATTACCTTGCAATACGAACATACTCTTACAGAGAAGCAAAAACATGGATGATAGAACATTCATCCTACAAACCAAACAAAAACAAAAACAAATTCCCTTTCCCCACATTCGTGGTAATCCCCTCTTGTCTCTGTAGTTGAGGAACTTCATAATCAACGTCCTCGGTGATGTCTTATTATCTCTCGGTGGGCCGATTCGGTGAGCACTCTCTAAGACGACCGATGACTGCAGGTCCGCATTGTTCAGCGCTTCTGGAATCCACTTTTCCAAAAAGGAACATGAGTCCCGTCCCTCCGTTCCCTCCGGGAGGCCCACCAGCCTCAAATTATTCCGTCGCGAGCGGGATTCCAAGTCCAGGACGTTATCTTCCAGTCGTTTCCATTTTAATTCCAGTGTTTGCAACTTTGATTGTAGGCTGGTGACGTCATCTTCAGCGCTTGAAACTCGGAGCTCCGCCTGCGATACTCGTTCCATACAGTCGCTTATTTCCTTTCTCATTCCTTCTATCGCTGCTATAATCCCATCAAATTTAGACGAAAACTCTGTTCTCATGGAGTTGATGGCAGTGAGCACTGCATTTGTCCCCTCTTCAGCAGTTCCCGCTCCGCCACTGGCTCCATCCTCCGCCATCGTCTCTGGATTTTTTTCTCTTTCGCCTCGAACGTGGAAGTCTGTTAGCTTGGATTGTTTTGTCGAATTGCTTTTTCCTCCACCTAATTTCCCAGCCTTGGTCTTTACCATATCCGCGCCTAAACGCTGGGATGGGTTTTTGTTCCAATTAAGAGAGTTTTAGTAAACTTTTTTGTTTTTAGGAGCAGAGCAGTGTGAAACACGTCTTCCTACGTGGCCGCCATAACCGGAAGTCGCCTGCTTTGACTTCAATTTTAATGAAAATTTTTGAAAAACTGGTCAGATGTGAGGTCCTAAAGCAGACTGAACATGCATTGGATCCTCTGCAGTTTGCCTACAGGCCTCACAGAAGAGTGGAGGACGCCACTGTCACTCTGTTTAACATGCTTTTTAAACATCTGGATTTTAATGGGACACACGCCAGGCTTTTATTTGTAGACTTTTCCTCCGCCTTTAATACAATCCAACCTCCTATTTTAGTTGAAAGGCTCCTGCAACAATTTGATTTGAGCAATAATCTGGTGGGTTGGATTATGGATTTCTTAACCAACAGGACACAGAGAGTAAGGGTCAATGGTACATTGTCTGACCTAAAGTACTCTTCTACTGGCTCTCCTCAGGGGTGTGTGTTGTCACCACTACTCTTCATCCTGTACACAAACATGTGTCGGAGCAGACATGACAACAGACACATTATAAAGTATGCTGATGACTCAGTTATTGTCAGTCTCCTCCAGGATGGTGAGAGTGGCCACGGCCCAATAGTTGATGATTTTGTTCACTGGTGTGAGGATTCCTACCTGCAGCTGAATACGACAAAAACTAAAGACATGATTATTGACTTTAGGAAGAAAACTCCCAGGCACAAAGTCACCGTACTAAAAGACCAGACCACCGAATGTGTACAATCCTACAAATATCTTGGGACAATTATTGATAGTAATTTAAAGTTTGAAGAGAACTGTGAAAGGGTGTGCAAAAAGGGTCAGCAACATTTGCATTGCTTGAGAAAACTTGCACGCTTCCAAATTGACCGAACCATAATGATAATGTTTTATCGGGCTTTTATTACCTCCGCCAGGCCGAAAAGGCCAGGAGGAGGTTATGTTTTTGCCGGAGTTTGTGTGTTTGTCTGTCTGTCTGTCTGTTTGTCTGTCTGTCTGTCTGTTGGTTAGCAAGATAACTCAAAAAGTCTTGGACGGATTTCCATGAAACTTTCAGGCGTTGTTGGAAATGGTACAAGGAAGAACTGATTAAATTTTGGGGGTGATCCGGTTCACCGTCTGGATACAGGAATTTTTTAAAGCATTTTTCAACACTGTGACATACAGCCATTTTCAACATGTGCGCAGGCGCAATAGAGGGCGCTGGTCGACGTGTCTGATGAACACAAACTCCGCCTTCTTCAAAGTTTTAGGCACAAAAGCACACAGAAAACAGGGCTCGCCAGAGTGCCTGTGTTTGCACTACGCTGCAAAAGCTGACACGGGCAGCTGTCCGGCGTCGGATTATTTGGCAGAAATTCCCCGGCCAGCCATAGGGGCTGCGCAAAAACCAGCTCTCTGCCGGGGGAGGCTTCCAAATCCTCTTTTTTCCGCGGACCGCAAACCCAATAAAACCCACGGCAACCATTATCGCACCTTCTTTTGTCCAGCGGCTCCGGAACAGAGAGGAATCCCGGCGCCAGTAATGCTGCGCCTGATATGTCTCACTCTAATGCTAAAAGTGACTGCATCAGGGATTTACCACCTTGAATGAATGAATGAATGAATGAATGGCCTGGGCCCGCCGCAAAACCTCACACGGGCAACTGTCCGCTGACGGATTGTTTGGCAGAAATTCCCCGGCCAGCCATAGGAGCTGCGCATTTGGCACAAATTCACCGGCCAGCCATAGGCGCTGCACAAAAACGAGCTCTCTGCCGGCGAAGCCTCTAAATTCTCGTTTGCCGCGGAGCGCAACCCCCCAAAAAATAATATTGTAGCGAACTCAATATGAGCACCCTACTTGGCTTGCCAAGTGGGTTGACCCTATTGGCGACACAGGTACAGTGCGGGACTCCGGAGCGTGAGTTCGAACCTCCCGGTGGGACGTCGCCATGTCGAGCAGCACGTTACAATATAATATAAAACCCACGGCAACCTGTCTACCCAATTTGCATCTGTCAGTGGAGGAGATGGACACAACAGCAACACTTCAGTTTATTACCTCCGCCAAGGAGGCAATGCTTTTACTACTGAACCACTAATCCTATCACTATCAGATTGATTGTCATTGATTAATTGTGTGTTTATTGCACTGTCCCTGTCAAATAAACAAATAATCATTGTGAATCCAATTGCTAGTCATATGTTTACATGCTCAAGGAATCTGAAAACGTACACACAAACACTGTATGGGGGGAATTGTGGCGCTTGGCGGAGGTCTGCGCTCTCCGAGAGCTTTTCTAGTTGAATCTGTTTTATCCTTTTCTTTAGTGTTATGGTTTGGTCAGATAAAACTGAAACAGAGGAAATCCTTGGATCAGGTAGTTAGATGGTCCAGTCGTTTGCTGGGTGAGTCACAGCTGAGCCTGACATCCCTATACACCAGACAAGTACAGAGGATGGCTACCTCCATTTTAAATGATGACTCCCACCCTTTGCACTGCAACTTTCAGCTTCTTCCCTCAAGACGGAGGTTTGCTGTCCCAAAAAGTAAAACCCAACGCTACAAAAACAGCTTTGTTCCTGCTGCTGTCAAAGAGTTGAACAAGTTGTAACAATATATTACACATAATTTAGGTACCTATTTATTAACTCCATTTTATATTTACTTATTTTTATAGGATGTTATTTGGGTTCTAAATATTTTATTGGGTTTTAGACCTTTGAGTTTTTAACCTCTTTGACTAGTTTTTAACTTTTTAATATGACCCTTCTCTCTTACCTCTGGTTTTTCTCTCATCTCTTTGTCTTTATACCCTGATTGATGGAGCCTTGAGTATTTTTATCATGTTTATAGTCAGCTTCATGTGTGCCTGTGTTTGTGTCTATGTTGAATGTAATTGTGGCTTGTAAATATGGATGTCACCAGACTGCAAAACAAATCTACCTACGGGTACAAATAAAGTAACCTGATATAGCTGTGTATTTGTGCATACATATGTTTAAACATAAAAGGGGTGTATTTGTTCACACGTATGTTAAACATAAGACAGATGCTGACAGCACATATGTGGATTGACCTCACGACGAAGAGGACAGTAACTAACTAACTAACTAACTAACCTGCACTTATATAGCGCTTTTCTAGTCACAAAGACCACTCAAAGCGCTTTCACTAGTACTAACCCTCTATTCTAAGGGCCTATAGGAAACAGATATCTAGGGACAATTTAGAACAACCAATTAACCTAACATGCATGTCTTTGGATTGTGGGAGGAAACCGGAGCCCCCGGAGTAAACCCACACAGCACAGGGAGAACATGCAAACTCCATACAGAAAGGTTCCAACCCCTGCCAGCCTGGGGATTCGAACCAGGAACCTTCTAGCTGTAAGGCAACAGTGCTAACCACTGCACCACCGTGCTGCCCCCCTGACAGTAAGTCTGGACCACCTGCGGAGGACAACGAGAGAGGACAGGGGTGCGAACGAAGGACTTCCTGACCTCCAGGACGCAGGTAGAAGACGGAAGGCTGGAGGGGGGAGAAATGTCAATAAAGGGTTTTGACGGATCCTGGATCCTGGACAACCACAGCGGCGACCCAAAGCAGCGGGGAGCCAGAGGCAGCAGACCCAAGCTTACCAACAACGGCAGCGGCGCGGCCTCGACGCGGTGGAGGTGATGGTTCAGTGGCAGAGGCGCGGCCCCGACGCAGCGGAGGAGAGGATCTCTGCTTTTATCATTGGAGGTTCGCCGAGAGGGCACGCAGGTGTGTGCCGCCCTGCAGCTTCAGGAGTTCGGGAAACGGCAAGACCGAGGGTCGTTAGCAGATTCGACTCTCGGTGAAAGCAGCAAGCTGCTCTACATCACAGATGCGAGCTCCGGATGGGATTTCTTTATAGACACTGGAGCCCAAGTGAGTTTCATCACCCCGACATATGCTGACCGGTTGGTTGGACCCCGTGGTAGCGGAGCAACGGCGGCAAACGGCTCGAGCATCAGCACCTACGGGTAAAAGACTTTGTCTTTATGCTTACATGGCCGCACATATGAATGGACTTTTGTCATAGCAGCGGTGAGTTTCAACATGTTGGGGGCTGATTTTTTGTGCTCACATGGTCTGTTAGTTGATCTTGCCAATAGGCGGCTGGTAAATGCACTCTCTTTCTACCCTCTCCCCTGTTCAGCTCGAGTGTCCCCGCCACCAGTACAGACCAACGTCGCCACAGCAGGTGGTAAGTTCCACACACTCCTCACCCAGTTTCCAGCACTCCCAGTACCCACTTTTGCAGCAACGGTCGCGAAACACGGAGTGGAACATTTTATAACTACAGCTGGCCCCCCCGTTTTTACGAAGGCTCAGCGCTTGGATGCTGCCAAGCTCTCCATAGCGCGCGAGGAGTTCGCCAGCCTGGAGAGGCTGGGCATCCTTCGCCGTTCGAAAAGCCCATGGGCTTCGCCGCTCCATATGGTCCTGAAAGTTGACGGCTCCTGGAGACCGTGCGGCGATTATCGCAGGCTAAACAACACCACAGCACATGATCGCTACCCCATCCCACACATCCAGGATTTTTCAATACATCTGGCGGGGGCGCGCATTTTTTCAAAAATAGACCTGGTTCGGGGCTACCATCAGGTTCCAGTCCGACCTGAGGACATTCCTAAAACAGCGGTAATAACCCCGTTCGGACTTTTTGAGTTTCTACGCATGCCGTTTGGTCTTAAAGGGGCAGCGCAAACGTTCCAACGGATGATGGACGCCGTGTTACGTGATCTCCCGTTTGTGTTAGTTTACCTCGACGACATTTTGGTCGCCAGTATTTCAGAGGAAGAACACGAAAAACACCTCACTGCGGTTTTTAGGAGGTTGGGAGAGCACGGTTTAATAATTAATCCGGCCAAATGCCAGTTCGGCGTCGCGCAGATCGATTTTTTGGGCCACCACGTCTCCCCAGAGGGGGCGGTCCCGTTACCGGATAAAGTGCACGCAGTGACAGATTTTCCCCGACCACAAACGGTCAAATCATTGCAGGAATTTTTGGGGATGGTGAATTTTTATAACCGTTTCCTGCCCCACGCAGCACAACTCATGCAGCCGTTATATGCCTCGCTCAGGAAACAAAAACCAACCAATGCTGTTGAATGGTCCCCAGAGCGGGAGCGCGCGTTCACAGAGGTGAAAAAAGCCTTGGCTGACGCTGCGCTCCTGGCTCACCCTGACCCAGCAGCACGCATCGCGCTAACGACAGACGCATCAGATGTGGCCATAGGGGCCGTTATAGAGCAGCAGGTTGCCGGAGTTTGGCAGCCGCTGGCTTTTTTCAGCAAATCCTTAAGCGTGGCCGAGCGAAAATACAGCGCGTTCGACAGGGAGCTGTTGGCGCTGCATTTGGCTATTCGTCATTTCCAGTTCTGGCTGGAAGGACGGCGTTTCACCGCTTTCATGGACCACAAGCCGCTCACATACGCCATGTCCAAAATTTCAGATCCGTGGTCAGGCAGGCAGCCGAGGCAGCTGGCTGCAATTTCGGAATTTACCACTGACATTCAGCACGTAGCGGGTAAACTCAATGTGGTGGCAGACTGCCTCTCGCGCGCGGTCACAGCACCGGCACGCGCAGAGGCGGACCAGCCCGCTGCGACTGCGCAGCAGAGTGGCGGCGCGGGAGCGCGCGCAGCCCCAGTGCACGTAGGTATAGATTACGGAGCCATGGCAGCAGAGCAGGGTGCGGATGCAGACGTGTGCACGCTCCAGTCTGGACCAACAGGGTTAAGGCTGGAGAGCAAGTGTTTACAAACCGGTACGCCCCCCCTAATCTGCGATGTGTCGACTGGGCGCCCAAGCCCGGTGGTTCCGGCCGCGTGGCGCCACCGTGTTTTTGACTTGGTCCACTCGCTGGCGCACCCGGGGGTGCGCGCTTCGGTGAAAATGGTAGCGGAAAAGTTTGTTTGGCCGAGCCTGCGCAAGCACGTGAAGGAGTGGGCAAAGGCCTGCATGTCCTGTCAACGGGCCAAAATCCACAAGCACACAAGAGCCCCGTTAGAACCATTTCGCATTCCGGCCAGAAGGTTCGACCACGTGCATGTTGACCTCGTGGGCCCCCTACCGGCGTCACAGGGATTCACACATCTTTTGACAATGGTGGACCGAACCACACGTTGGCCAGAAGTGGTCCCGCTGGCGACGACCACGGCCGCGGAGGTGGCTTGCGGTTTTTTAACGGCTTGAGTAGCGCGTTTCGGCGTTCCGTCGGATATTACGTCCGATAGAGGGCCTCAATTCGTCTCTGAGCTTTGGTCAGCGATGGCCAACGGCTTGGGAGCCAAAATTCACCGCACTACGGCTTATCACCCTCAGGCTAATGGTTTATGCGAGCGCTTTCATAGGTCTTTGAAGGCAGCACTCAGAGCGGCACTCACGGATGCAGATTGGGTAAACAAACTACCATGGGTTTTATTAGGGTTGCGTTCTGCGCCCAAGGAGGTCTTAGATGCCTCCCCAGCGGAGCTAGTGTTCGCACAACCTCTCAGGCTGCCAGGCGAGTTTTTACCAGAGCACCCGGAGCCGCCCCACCTCCCTGCTCTTTGGCCGCTAGTCGACATGGGAGCGGACGCGCTCCCAGGCCCCGTTCATCACACTTTTCCATGCGTTTTTGTTCCCAAAGCTTTAAAAAATGCTGAGTTCGTTTTTGTCAGGCACGAGGCACTAAGATCAACACTCAGACCGCCATATGATGGACCATATCGAGTGCTGGAGACAGGGGATAAGCATTTTGTGCTAGATTTGGGAGACAGAAAGGAGACAGTTAGTATTGACAGATTGAAACCTGCTTTTGTCATGAAGGACGAGTCTGTACCGGTCGCGAGGGCGCCTCGACGCGGCAGACTCCCCAGGGGGAGCGTCTCGGAGGCCCCGCAGAGGTCAAATAACCACTCTCTCCCTCAGTCAACAGATCCTGGGCAGAAGGCACCGCAGGCAAGGCGGGGCCAGCTTACAGCAGATTCGGGAGACGGTTGAAGCCCAGATGGCGCACAGACTGTGTTTGATGTTGGTTGTACTGTTGAGAGTAACATGTTCGCAGAATTTTTATGTATCGTCCATTCTTCATTGTTTGGGGGGGGTTGTATAGCTGTGTATTTGTGCATACATATGTTTAGACATAAAAGGGGTGTATTTGTGCATACGTATGTTAAACATAAGAGAGATGCTGACAGCACATATGTGGATTGACCTCACGACGAAGAGGACAGTAAGTCTGGACCACCTGCGGAGGACAACGAGAGAGGACAGGGGTGCGAACGAAGGACTTCCTGACCTCCAGGACGCAGGTAGAAGACGGACGGCTGGAGGGGGGAGAAATGTCAATAAAGGGTTTTGACGGGGATACGTGATCCCCCCTGTGTGTGGGAAGTCTGTATGAGAAAAGGTATAAATGTGAAACTCTGATGTGGCTCAGCCTCTTTTCTTCCTGCTTATTGGAGAGAGCAGGCTGGGGAAATGGATGTTTGAATAAACTGGAATAAAACACAATTCAGTCTCTTTATTCCACGCTCCCCACACCTGAACCTGAACCTGAACCCCGTGCTTTGTGCGAGTATCTGTTGGTACTTACCCCCTGGAGCTATAATGTTAGCCAGTGTTGTCGGCCAAGCTCCCCAATCTGTACAGGGCAAAGAGGCAAAAGAGACAGCATTCACTAATCTCCTATTAGCAACATCAACTAATAACCAATAAGCACATAAAAAATCTGCACCTAAAATGGGACCAGAACATGCAGCTATCACAAAGTCCCACTGAAAGTTGCGTCCATGTAAGCATATCGTCAGTGTGCGTTCGTCAAATGTCCTGATGGTGGATCCGTTGGCGGCCGTGAGCTTGGGACCGTTACATCCTGCCACCCTGTCTGCGTTGACGAGCAGGATGAGGCTCTTCTGGGAGCCGAAGTCCACCAAAAACTGTCTCCCCAAATGTGTGTCTTTGACATAAAGCAGTCTGTTCCTGTCGCCATCGGTTGCAGCTGCCACCGAATTCCGAACTTGCTGTCTTCCCAGCTTCTTGAATTGGCATAGCGACAGGCAGCGTTGGGCATTCGAGCCAAAACGACGATGATAAAAACAGATCGCCCCGTTCCTTCGTCTTCTGGTGTCCGTCCCAGCTACCATGAACAGCTCCTCGACCTCGCTGGAGTCCCTCATGGATGCCAGTGCCACTGTCTGCGCGCTGGGAGTTCTGGTCGTTAAGATGATGTGGTCCGCTTCCTGCGCCGGGGTGCAGTAGTCCTTAGAGACCAGCCGCAGCGAGTTGGCCAGGATTGCCCTCGCTGTAGCCAGTAGGTTCCTGAGGAACAAGTGGGTGAATAGGAAAGATTCATCATCCTTCCCCCTCAGCGCCAACATGCTCTCCATCAGCTCCACTGCTGACTTGTCCCCTAACTCCAAACGCATTAGGAGCCTCTCTGCCCTCTCACTGATGGAAAGGGTATAGCGCTGGAGAAGCATCCTCTTGAGCGCTTTGTATTTTCCCTGGGCTGGCAGCTCCTGGAGCAGGCTCGTTACCTGTTGCATCGTGCGCGCATCCAGCGCAACGACCACGTAGTAATATCTGGTATCATCCGTTGTTATCCCACGGAGTGCGAACAGGGCTTCTATGTGTAAGAACCACATAAGTTGGGTTGTGAAGCCAGAAGTTTGGGAGCTTGACTGAGACCATGCACGCGGTGCTAGTGCTCTCCCTCCAGGCAGTCTCCGGGGCTGTGCTTGGCTCGCTTTCCATGGCACGTCTTGGGTCACCAATGTGGAGAAAGGAAGCAGGGTCGACAACACTGGCTAATGTTATAGCGCCAGGGGGTAAGTACCAACATTTGCTCGCACAGTTCCCAGCACTCATGGTCCCGACTTTTTCAGTTACGGTAACGAAACACGGGGTCGAGCACTTTATAATGACCAAAGGCCAGCCGGTGTTTGCATGTCCTCGGCGTTTGGACGCAGCTAAACTGGCCAGCGCGTGAGAGGAGTTTGCCAACTTAGAGCAGCTGGGCATCGTCAGGTGCTCCAACAGCCTGTGGGCATCCCCGCTACACACGGTGCCTAAAGCTGACGGGTCGTGGTGGCCATGCGACGATTTCCAGTGCTTGAACAACGCTACGGAACACGATCGCTATCCTATTCCCAACATCCAAGATTTTTCCGTGCACCTGGCCGGGGCACCTGTTTTTTCCAAAGTGGATCTGGACCGTAGTTACCACTAGGTCCCGGTTCGCATGGAAGATGTCCCAAAAACAGTGGTAATAACTCCTTTCAGCCTTTTCGTGTTTTTACGCATGCCGTTCAGATTAAAAGGCGCAGACCTTCCAGAGGATGATGGACGCAGTGTTTTGCGACTTGTCCTTTGTTTTTGTCTACTTAGACAACATTCTGGTAGCTAGCGCATCCGAGGAGGAGCATATCGCCCATCTCAAGACAGTTTTCCAGAGGTTGGAAGCGCACCGGTTGACAGTTAACCTGGCAAAATGCCAGTTCAATGTGCCAGTGATTGACTTTTTGGGCCACTGCATTTCGCCGGAGGGCGTGATCCCATTACCAGACAAAGTGCGTACTGTGTCAGACTTTCCGCGCCTGCAGACTGTGAGAGCACTACAGGAGTTTTTGGGAATGGTCAATTTTTATAACTGTTTCCTTCACCGGGCAGCCCAGCTGACGCAACCGTTATATGCCGCGCTTAAAAAAAAGAAACCCGTGGAAGCCATCAACTGGACTTTCGAGCAAGTCCAGGCTTTTACTAACGCCAAAACAGCGCTTGCGGATGCCGTGTTGTTAGCCCACCCAGACCCTTCTGCATGGATAGCGCTCACTACAGACGCATTTGGCGTTACCATGGAGCAGTAGTGGAGCAGTGCATCTTATGTTCGTGGCAGCCGCTCGCATTTTTCAGCCGCATATTGCACGACAACGAACGCAAGTACAGCACGTTTGATAGAGAATTGCTGGGTCTCCACCTGGCGACGCGCCATTTACATTTCTGGCTGGAGGGGCGCAAGTTCACCATAAGCCACTGACGTACGCAATGGCCAAAGTCTCAGAACCATGGTCGGCCCGGCAGCAATGGCAGTTGGCCACAATTTTGGAGTTTACTACCGACATTCAACACGTTGCCGGTAAACTCAACATCATGGCCGATTGCCTGTCACGTGCATTAATCGCCCCGGTTTACATGGGAATAGATTTCCCTCCATGGCCGTGGAACAAGCCGGGGACACGGACATTTGCTTGCTCCAGTCTGCGTCAACTGGGTTAAGGCTGGAGAACAGGGTGGTGCAAGAAGGGTGCCCTCCCTTGCTCTGCGATGTCTCTACCGGCCGCCCACACCCAGTGGTTCCAAGCTCTTGGCGCCGTCACATTTTTGAGTCGGTCCACTCCCTTTCGCATCCGAGAGTGCGCGCTTTGGTGAAACTAAAGGGGGCGAAATTCATCTGGCCACGTTTGCGCAAAGACGTGAAAGAGTGGGCTGCAGCTTGCGTCATGTGCCAATGGGCCAAAGGTTTGGGAGGAAGGGATATTGCCTACTCCATGGAAAGAAGCTGTTATTGTTCAAATATGCAAGCCAGGTAAAAATCCAGGTTTAGAAGAGAGTTACAGACCCATCGCTTTAACATCCCACATTGGTAAAACTGTGGGAAAAATGATTAATGAGAGGTTAATATATTATCTGGAGTCTAGAGAGGCATTAAAAGGTTGCCAATGTGGCTTTAGAAAAGGGAGATGTACTACTGATCCTGCTGTTTGTTTGGAACATGAAATTGGGAAGGCCCAAGTTAATAGGGAAAGTGCAGTTGCTGTATTTTTAGATGTCGAGAAGGCATATCAGAATCAGAATCAGAATAAGTTTATTGCCAAGCACATTTACAAGTCAATAACAGGTAAATATACGAGGAATTTGACTTGACACTGAAAACGTCATAGATGACATTCTCAGTGACGCGGCAGCCATGGAGGTGCCTGTCAGCAGGAAGGGAATAGAAGGCGGGGGGGGAGGGGGAGGGGGGGACACAATAGGAGAGAGAAAAAAGCATTGTTGATCAGAATAAAGTTCATATATGACCGATATTATGATTACAAGAAAAAAAACTCTCAATGCACAATTAGCAGACAATAGAATCACACAATGACACAAAGAGAGCAGTGAGTGAATATGTCTTCATCAGTATAAATGGGTCAGTGTGTGTGAGTTGGATGCAATCAGTGGCAAATCAGTTAGGTGGACAGCAATAGTCTCTTCCTCAGCAGATGTTATGACTAGAGTGTTATGACTAGAGTGTTTCCACATCATGTTATGACATGATGTGGAAAGATGGACTGATTATCAAACTTCATAAACTAGGCATTAGAGGGAGAATGAAAAGATGGATTAAAAATTTTTTGAGTGACAGGAATATTTTGGTAAGAATAGGGAAGTAGTACAGCTCAAGTCAAGTAATAGAAAATGGAACCCCACAAGGCAGTATTATTAGTCCTATTTTGTTTTCAGTCATGATCAATGATATTTTTTGTAGAGTTAAGAGTTCTGTCGGTGTCTCTTTGTTTGAAGATGATGGTGCTATGTGGACAAGAGGAAGAAATCTATCATTTATTGTTAAAAAGTTGCAGTAGGCAATTGATAAAGTTGAGGCTTGGGCAGTGGAATGGGGTTTTAGGTTTTCCATGGGGAAGACAAAGGCTGTGTTATTCACTAGGAAGAGAGTAAACAATCAAGCCAATCTTAAAATGTACGATCAAAACATAGAAACAGTTGAGTGCTTCAAGTATTTGGGCGTGTGGTTCGATAAGAGTTGTTCTTGGAAGTTTTGGATGGATAATAGAGAATAAAATCAGGGAGCTAAGAGTTGCTGATAAAGAAGTATGTCCAACAGTCCCTCTTTCTGCAGAACCACCATGATGTCTGGAAGAAGTAAAAGTGGATTTTGGATTATTAACAAAAGACAAAAGAGGGAGGATAAACAAGAATGAGGTCAATAAATATTTAGACTGTAATTATCCTAACTTTATAAAGATTTATACAGATGCATCTAAATCAACAAAGAATATTGTGGAAATAGCATTCATCATTCCAGAATTAGAAGTCATGAAGAAAGAAAGGATTAATGATGACTTAGCTGTGTATACTGTTGAGCTTTTAGCAATCTTTTTGGCATTGAGCTGGGTGGATGAAGTAAAGCCCAGAAAGGTTTTGATGGGGTCTGATTCTAGCAGTGCAATGAGAGTATTAGGCAAATGCATTCAGAATCAAGAAAGGATTTTGTAATGGAAATTGTACATTCAGTACTGAGAATTTCAAAGGCAAGTGTGGATATTAGGCTCATCTGGATTCCAGCACACATTGGAGTGGATGGGAATGAACTTGACATGGTTTCAGACCCAAAGAGCAGACATGACTCGAGAATAACACAATTAACCTTTTATTGAATATAGTGAGAGTGTGTGGATGTGTGTATGCGTATCTGTAGATGTATGTAATGAGAAGATGAATCAGCTGGGGCGAGCAGAGCACCGTGCAACCTGGCAACCCTATGGAGAAACAGAGGGAGAGTTAGAGGCTACCCTAGCAGGGAATGCACCAGAAAGTTCAGCGCTTACTGTTTGTGGTGGAAAGGCGGAGAACAGATTAAGCTCAGCAGCTCCGGCCAGGAGGACAGTGCCAGCAGACTCCGTAGGAGATGATGTGGGCAGGTGAGTGGAGCAGATGAGTCCGCTGCCTGGTGGAAAAGAGTCCGCCGCCATGGATCTCCGCCTGTGCACAGGGGACTTCAGAAAGGTGAGAGGAATAGATGGATGCTTACTTGGATGCAGAATGACGATGAGTCCAATAGGCGAACAGCTGGACAGGAAACTTGGCGAGGCTAGGAAGCTCGACATGGAGATGGCGAGTGCAGGTCTCGTAGGAAGGAGACAGACAACTCTGCACCGATCTCAGGGCCTCACGGTATAAATAGCCAGGCCAGGATGAAGAGTAGGTGTGCACGCAGGTGTGGATGATTGGCAGCCATGACAGTACTCCCCCCCACGACATGCCTCTTGGTGGTCTTTCCAGCCTTCCTGGATGCACACTCCGGCCCGTAGCCTTCCCAGTCCACCAGATACTGCAGGCCGCGACCCCGGCATTGGACGTCCAGGATGGCAGTGACTGCCCACGCCGGTTTGCCGTCGATCACCATCGGTGGAGGTGGAGTCCTGGGAGGAGGACACAAAGGGCTGGAGCAGACGGGCTTGACCTGGGAGATGTGAAAAGTTGGACAGATGCGGAGGGAGGGGGGGCGAGCTAAGCGCACAGAGACAGGGTTCATGACCCAGCTGATGGGAAAAGGCCCATTAAACCGCCGCGACATCTTTTTCCTCTCAGCCTTCAAGTTAATGTGCTTCGTAGAAAGCCATACCTGTTGGCCCACCCGATAGGTGGGAGCTGGAGTCCTGTGGCGGTTGGCCACCGAAGAGTTGCGCTCTGCCATGCTTTGTAGTGCTGCCCAGATAGCCCTCCAGATCCGACAGCAGCGCTTCAGGTGCACACGGACAGAAGAAACAGCGATGTCCCCCTCCCCCTCTGGGAACAGCGGGGGATTGTAACCCAGCAAGGCCTCAAAAGGAGACATGCCGATTGCTGTAGAGATAGTGGTGTTATGGGCATATTCAATTCAGGGAAGGTGGGAGCTCCACGACGATGGGTTGGTGGTGGCGACACACCGCAGCGCAGCCTTCAACTCCTGGTTCGCTCGTTCACACTGCCCATTGGTCTGTGGATGGTAGCCTGATGATAGACTTGCCGTAGCCCTCAGAGCGTTACAGAACGACTTCCAGACTTGGGAAACAAACTGGGGACCCCGATCGGAGGCGATGTCCAGGGGGATCCCATGCAGCCTTACTACATGCTGGACAAGAAGGTGCGCCGTCTCCCTAGCCGTGGGCAGCCCCTGCAGCGGAACGAAATGGGCAGCCTTGGAGAATCTATCGAACAGGGTGAGGATTGCCATGTGCTGATTGGACGAAGGGAGGCCAGTGATGAAATCCAAAGCCACATGGGACCACGGTCTGCCGGGGATAGGAAGGGGGTGGAGCAGCCCAGCTGGTGGGGAAGAAGATGTCTTTCCAGCAGCACACTGGGGACAGGCTCGGATGTACTCCCCAACATCCTTCTGGAGAGTTGGCCACCAAAACGTCCTCTGGAGAAGGTCCACTGTACGCGCCCTCCCAGGGTGACACTAGAACTTGGAAGAGTGACCCCAGTGAATAACCCCCCCCCGCACGGCCGATGGGACAAGCAGTTTACCCGCTGGCCCCCCATCCGGGTTGGGCTCGTCTTCCTGTGCCCTCAAGACCCTGTCCTTGATACCCCAGGAGAGGGCGCCCACGACACACGATGAGGGAAGAATAGGGTGCTCGGTCATCTCCGCCGTCTCCGGGGCAAACTGTCGGGAAAGGGCGTCCGGCTTCGTATTCTTAGACCCGGGACGGTAGTTAATAGTGAAGTCGAACCGTCCAAAAAACAGGGACCAGCGAGTCTGTTGTGCATTCAGATGCTTGGCAGTCCGGAGGTACTCCAGGTTTTTGTGGTCAGTCCAAACCACGAACGGCTGGGAAGCGCCCTCCAGCCAGTGACGCCACTCCTCCAACACGAGCTTGACAGCCAAGAGCTCCCTGTCGCCGATGTCATACTTGTGCTCAGCCGGGGATAGGCGACGGGAGAAGAACGCACAGGCCTGTATCTTGCCATCAGCCGGGGAGCGCTGAGATAGGACGGCTCCAACCCCCGAGTCCGATGCGTCCACCTCCACCAGACATTGGAGAGCGGGGTCCACTTGCGTCAACATAGGGGAGGATGAGAACTTGTCCTTCAGATGAGCAAAGGCCGCAGCCGCCTCCTCAGTCCACCGAAAGGGCACCTTGGGAGAGGTCAGACTGGTCAGGGGAAGAGCAATGAGACTGTAGTTTTGAATGAAGCGACGGTAGAAATTAGCAAACCCCAGGAACTGCAGGAGCTGCTTTCTGGATGATGGAGTGGGCCACTCTACCACCGCTTTTACCTTAGCCGGGTCGGGGGTGATCTCGTTGTGGGCGATTATGAATCCAAGGAAGGATGTTCGGGAGACATGAAACTCACACTTTTCAGCCTTCACGAAGAGTTTATTCTCCAACAGTCGCTGCAGTACCCACCTCACGTGCACTCGATGCTCATCCAGGGACTGAGAAAAAATAAGAATATTATCCAAGCAGACAAATACAAGCGTGCCCAAAAAATCCCTCAGCACATCATTAATCAACCGCTGAAAGACGGCAGGGGCATTGGTCAGCACGAACGGCATGACCAGATACTCAAAATGCCCACTAGGGGTCTGGAACGCTGTCTTCCATTTATCACCCTCCCAGATCCGCACCAGATGATAGGCATTGCGCAGGTCCAACTTGGTAAACCAGGAGCCCCCCTGGAGGGAGTCAATAGTGGAGTTAATGAGTGGGAGAGTGTATTTGTCCTTGATGATTATATTATTCAGCTCCTGAAAGTCAATACATGGCCTCAGCAAGCCATCCTTCTTGCCGATGAAAAAAAAACCCGCCCCCACCGCCGAGGATGACGGCCGGATTATGCTTGAGCTCAAGGACTCCTTGATGTACGTTTCCATTGCTGCTCGCTCCAGGACAGACAGGTTGTAGAGTCTTCTAGAGGGCAGCGGAGCTCCGGCTCTGAGATTGATAGCACAACCATATGGGCAGTGAGGGGGAAGGGAAAGGGCCTGGGTCTTACTGAAGGTAGCCCCTAAATCGTGATATTCGGGTGGAACCTTAGACAAATCGGGAGGAGGAGAGACATGGACACCCAGAGGCACAGATGGCGAGCACGCAGCGAACTGTAAACAGGCACTCAAACAGAAGGAACTCCAGGCTAAGACACTCCCGGAACACCAGTCAATCGAAGGATTATGGAGACGAAGCCAAGGATAGCCGAGAATAACCGGGGAGGAGGACACCGGAAATACGTACAGTCTTAGCTCTTCCTGATGATTGCCCGATATATAGTAATTACTGACACTGGGGCGGTCCAGTGGGAGACCGTTGTCAAGGGGGCTTTAGACAGGGCAATAAGTCTTAAGGGGGTCTCCAGTAACTGGACGGGAAGCCCCAACCAGGTTGCCAGTTCCCCAGAAATAAAGCTCTGCTCGGCCCCTGAATCAATGAGTGTGTGTGTGGTTATCTCTCTGTGATTATAACTGAAGTGAATGGGGATCAGAAAATGGGAGAGGGGATTATTGCAAGGCAAGTCCGTGAGTCCCCCTACTGCGACGCACGGACTCCCCCTTTTGGCTGTTTGGGACATGACTCAATCTCATGCTCCTCGCTCCCGCAGTAAAGGCACAACCCCAACTCCCGGCGGCGCTGTTTCTCCGCCAATGACAACTTGAACCCACCCATCACCATAGGTTCCGAATCATCCGGGGAATCAGTGGAGGGTAGGGCCAGCAGGGGGGGCTGTAGGGAACAGCGGGACTGACCACCCGAGCCACCGGAAGTTTTACGCTCGGCCGCCCGCTCCCTCAGTTTATTATCAAGGCTAATCGCCAGTGAGATTAGCTCATTTAAGCTAGTGGGCTTATCTAGGCGGGCTAACTCATCCCACAGGCTAGGACACAGGGGCCTAATAAAGATGCTTCATAACAAGGCGTCTTCCCACCCCACCTCCGTGGCCACCACCCGGAAGTCTACGGCGTAATCGGCAACGGCTCTAGCCCCTTGCTTTAGATTCAACAACCGGGAGGTAAGCACACTATCCCGGTCGGAGTGGTCAAACACCTCCTTAAACTCTCTAACGAACTGTGTGCAGGTTAGGGAAGCATAATTAGACCTAGCCGTAATGGCGTATGTCCAAGCTAAAGCACACCCCTCTAACAAATTAATCACATAACCTATTTGGCTATGGTCAGTGGGAAAATCCCCCGGCACCCGCTGAAACACGATGTCACACTGCATGATGAATCCCCTAGCTTCTCCTAATTTGCCACAAAAACGGGTGGGAGTTGGGACGTGAGTAAGCCGTGACGGGGGACCCGGTGTAGCCTGGCTAGTGGCAGTGCTAGCAGGAGCAGAGGAGCTAACGGGAGCCGAAGGGAAAGCCTGTGGGCTAACCAGACGATCCAACCAGTCAGTAACCTGAGCTAGCTGCATGAGAATAATCTGCTGTTGGTAGGCTAACTGGTCAACTCGAGCCTCAAAGTTGTTAACCTTGCGCGCTAAAACGCTGTCTGCTGGGTCGTTATGGCAGAGTCGTGCTGACATGGTTTCAGACCCAAAGAGCAGATACGACTCGAGAATAACACAATTAAACTTTTATTGTGTCTGCGTGGGTTTACTCCAGGATTTCTCCGGTTTCCTCCCACATGCCAAAAACATGCGAGTTAGGTTAATTGGCATCAAACTGGGGATTCTAAATTGTCCTTAGGTATGACTGTGAGAGTGAATGGTTGTCTGTCTCTCTGTGTTGGCCCTGCGATGGACTGGCGATCTGTCCAGGGTATACCCTGCCTCTCGCCCAAAGATACTGGGATAGTCTCCAGCCCCCCGCGACCCGAAAAGGATTAAGCGGAAGAAGATGAATGAATGAATGAATGAATGAATGAATGAATATAGTGAGAGTGTGTGTGGATGTGTGTATGCGTATCTGTAGATGTATGTAATGAGAAGATGAATCAGCTGGGGTGAGCAGAGTACCGTGCAACCTGGCAACCCTATGGAGAAACAGAGGGAGAGTTAGAGGCTACCCTAGCAGGGAATGCACCAGAAAGTTCAGTGCTTACTGTTTGCGGTGGAGAGGTGGAGCACAGGTTAAGCTCAGCAGCTCCGGCCAGGAGGACAGTGCCAGCAGACTCCGTAGGAGATGATGTGGGCAGGTGAGTGGAGCAGATGAGTCCACCGCCAGGTGGAAAAGAGTCCGCCACCATGGATCTCCACCTGTGCACAGGGGACTTCAGAAAGGTGAGAGGAATAGATGGATGCTTACTTGGATGCAGAATGATGATGAGTCCAATAGGCGAACAGCTGGACAGAAAACTTGACAAGGCTAGGAAGCTCGATGCGGAGATGGCGAGTGCAGGTCTCGTAGGAAGGAAACAGACAACTCCGTGCCAATCTCAGGGCCTCACGGTATAAATAGCCAGGCCAGGATGAAGAGCAGGTGTGCGCGCAGGTGCGGATGATTGGCAGCCACGACAGAACTAGCAGATAAATACGCGAAATGTGCAACTAGGAAGAGACAAGTTAGTAGGAATATGAAATATAGCAAGACAGAGGTCAAGAGCATTATTAAAACACAAATTAAAAAGAAGTGGCAGGAAGAGTGGGATAGAGGGAATAAAGGATGGAGTTTGAATGTCATACAAAAGAAAGTAGGGGAAGCTAGAGAAGTTCACAGGAGTAGAAAGGAGGAGGACATCATATTTAGATTAAGATTAGGTCACACAGGTCTGAATAGTACATTAGTTATAATGAAAAAACACCCAAATGGAAACTCTGATTATTGTGGAAACAATGAAACAGTTGAACTATAGCACCTTGGGGGAGTCAGATTATTTAGCATCTCAGACAAGAGACAGTGGATAAGCATGGGAGAACAATGCTCAGGAGGTTCCTGGCGAGATAGCAGGATGGAGTCAAGGATGTAGGGGGTTGAATGCAGTGTAATGCAAATGTCATGTTGTGTGTGGGAAAATGCCATGAAACTTGTGAGGAGAAATTTGGGTAAAAGAAGAGTGCCTGCTGAAATGGGACAGTCTGTTCTGTGTTTGAGAGATGTGAAGTGTGAAATA
This sequence comes from Pholidichthys leucotaenia, assembly GCA_020510985.1. NCBI lineage: Eukaryota > Metazoa > Chordata > Actinopteri > Cichliformes > Pholidichthyidae > Pholidichthys > Pholidichthys leucotaenia. The sequence continues at coordinate 146,233,314 of CM035847.1, forward strand.
AACCGTCTGCCATGAATCAGCCTCTTATTTCACACACTCCACACTGGTGACCCAAGACGTATTATGGAACACGAGGCAAGAACCCAGGAGCCAGCCCGGTCAGGAAGCTCCAGCGAGGTGGCAACCATCCCACAGACAGCCCAGACTGGAACTCCCAGCCGCGCGTGTGCGGTTTCAGTCAAGCTACCGGATTTCTGGCAGCACAACCCGCGCTCTTGGTTCCACCACACCGAGGCCCAGTTCGCCCTCCGGGGAGTAACGGCAGACGACACCAGATTCTACCATGTGGTCGCAGCGCTGGACGCCCGCACAGCTCAGCAGGTAGCGAGCCTGCTCGATCAGCCTCCAGCCAGCAGCAAATATGAGGCGCTCAAGGCTGCGCTGACCCGGCGCTACACACTCTCGGACTGTGAGAGAGCGGAGAGGCTCCTGATGCGGGTCGAGTTAGGAGATGGTTCGGCCGTAGACCTGATTGAGAAGATGCTGGCGTTAATGGGCACGGACGACGGGCACTTTCTGTTTGCCCACCTCTTCCTCCGGAACCTTCCAACAGTGGCAAGAGTGCTTCTGGCCAATTCACCGCTGCTGGCCGCACGTGACTACCGTGCGCTAGCCCAGGAGGCAGACCGGATCATCATCACCACCAGGGCGATCACAGTCAACGCGGCAGCGGTGGAGCCCAGCAAGACGACCAGAGGAGGCAAGGAGCCACCGACGGTAGCAGCAGCGGGGGCCAAGGAGCGCCAGAGAGACACGCTCTGTTTCTACCACCGCCGCTTTGGAGAGAACCCACGCAGATGTGCGCCACCGTGCCAATTCAAGTGCTCGGGAAAACGCCGAAGCCAGCGGTCGGTAGCAGCTGCGACCCTCGGTGAAGAGAACAAGCTGCTCTACCTGACGGATGCGCGCTCGGGGAGACGTTTCTTCGTGGACACCGGAGCCCAGAAGAGCTTCATCCTGCCGACCTACGCCGACCGGCTGGCAGGACCTAGCGGCCCCAAGATGTTGGCAGCAAACGGCTTGGAAATTAAAACCTTTGGTGAGAGGACACTGATCTTATCTCTACACGGCCGTACATATGAGTGGACTTCTGTCATAGCAGCACTGAATTACCATATCCTGGGGGCTGATTTTCTGTGTGCACATGGTTTACTGGTTGATGTTGCTAACAGACGCCTGGTTAATGCACTGTCCTTTGACTCTCTCCCCTGTATAGCTCGAGTGACCCGGCCAACAGCACAGGCCAACGTCACAGCTCCAGGCGGTAAGTTCCACACGCTGCTCACTCAGTTTCCAGCACTCACGGTCCCGACGTTTTCGGCGGCCATCGCTAAACACGGGGTGGAGCACTTTATCACCACCACCGGGCCGCCCGGTTTTGCAAGACCTCGGCGCTGGGACGCAGCTAAACTGGCCATAGCGTGCGAGGAGTTTGCCAACCTGGAAAGGTTGGGCATCATCAGGCGTTCGAACAGCCCATGGGCATCCCCGTTACACATGGTCCCTAAGGCTGAGGGATCGTGGCGACCGTGCGGTGATTTCCGCAGGTTGAACAACGCCACAGCGCACAACCGCTACCCAATTCCCCACATACAGGATTTTTCCGTTCACCTCGCCGGAGCGCGCATTTTTTCCAAAATAGGCCTGGTCCGCGGTTACCACCAAGTCCCGGTGCGCGGAGGACGTACCCAAAACAGCGGTAATAACTCTGTTCGGTCTATTCGAGTTCCTGCGCATGCCATTCGGGTTAAAAGGAGCGGCACAGACATTCCAGTGCATGATGGATGCAGTGCTGCGCGATCTCCCATTCGTGTTCGTCTATCCGGACGATATCCTGGTAGCCAGTGCGTCCGAAGACGAACACGAAACCCACCTCACGACGGTTTTCCGAAGGTTGGAGGAGCACAGGTTAATAATCAACCCGGCGAAATGCCAGTTCGCCGTGACGGAGATTGATTTTTTGGGGCACCGCGTCTCTCCTGAAGGAGCGATCCCGCTGCCCGACAAAGTGCGTGCCGTGGCGGATTTTCCCCGGCCTCAGACGGTCAGGGCGCTGCAGGAATTTTTGGGGATGGTGAACTTTTATAACCGTTTCCTTCCCCGCGCGGTGCAGCTCATGCAACCATTGTACGCCGCGCTCAAGAAACAGAAACCCGCGGATATGGTCGAATGGACCCTGGAGCGAGAGCGGGCGTTCTCAGAAGTTAAAGCAGCCCTGGCAAACACCGCACTGCTGGCGCATCCGGACCCGGCGGCCCGGATAGCGCTCACCACCGACGCTTCAGACGTGGCCATAGGGGCTGTCGTAGAGTAGCGCGTCGCCAGGGTTTGGCAGCCGCTCGCCTTTTTCAGCAGAACTTTGCGCGACAGCGAATGTAAATACAACGTGTTTGACAGGGAGTTGCTGGCTCTCCACCTGGCCATACGCCACTTCCAGTTCTGGCTGGAAGGGCGCAGCTTCACCGCGTTTGTGGACCACAAGCCGCTAACATTCGTGATGGCCAAGGTTTCAGAACCGTGGTCAGGCCAGCAGCAGAGACAGCTGGCCGCAATCTCAGAGTTTACTACCGATATTCAGCATGTGTCGGGTAAACTGAATGTGGTGGCGGACTGCCTCTCGCGCGCCGTGGTGGCCCCGGTCTGCATGGGGATAGATTACGCAGCCATGGCCGCGGAGCAGATTAGCGATGCAGACGTGCGTGCACTCCAGTCTGGACCAACAGGGTTAAGGCTGGAGAGCAGGGTGCTGCAAGACGGCACCCCCCCCCCCAATCTGCGATGGCTCCACGGGACGCCTGCGTCCGGTGGTCCCGGTCGTGTGGCGCCGCCGCGTGTTTGAGTCAGTTCACACTCTGGCGCACCCAGGAGTGTGCGCGTCGGTCAAAATGGTGGGAGAGAAGTTTGTGTGGCCGAGCCTACGTAAACAAGTAAAAGAGTGGGCTGCAGCCTGCGTGGCGTGCCAACGAGCCAAGGTACACAGACACACGAAGGCTCCCTTGGAGCCGTTTCGGGTACCGGCTAAGAGGTTCGACCATGTTCACGTGGACCTCGTGGGCCCCCTCCCGCCATCACAGGGGTGCACGCACCTCCTGACAGTAGTGGACCGCACCACGCGCTGGCCAGAAGCAGTCCCGCTGGCAGCAACCACATCCGCGGACGTAGCACGTGCTTTTTTAACAGCATGGGTGGCGCGTTTTGGAGTCCATTACGTCCAACAGGGGCCCTCAATTTGTTTCCGAACTCTGGTCCGCGATGGCCCGCAGCCTGGGTGTTACAATTCACCGCACAACCACATACAACCCACAGGCCAATGGTTTGTGCAAGCGTTTTCATAGATCACTGAAAGCAGCGCTCAGGGCTTCACTGACGGATGCAAATTGGGTAGACAGGCTGCCGTGGGTCTTATTGGGGTTGCGCTCTGCTCCAAAAGAGGATCTGGAAGCTTCCCCGGCAGAGCTGGTTTTTGCGCAGCCCCTACGGCTGTCCGGGGAATTTCTGCCAGATAATCCCGCGCCAGACAGCCGCCCGTCTCAGCTTTTGCAGCATAGCGCAAACACAGGCACGCTGCCGGGCCCTGCCCACCACTGTTTTCCGTGTGTTTTCGTGCCTAAAACTTTGAAGAGCACGGAGTTCGTGTTTGTCAGACACGATGCCCACCACCCTCCATTGCGCCCACCCTATGATGGACCGTTCAGAGTGTTGGAAACAGGGGATAAGCATTTTTTGCTAGACTTGGGGGGTAGGCGGGAAAAAATTGGCATAGACAGACTCAAACCCGCTTTCGTTGTGGCGGACGAGCAAGTGCTGTTGGCTAGGGCCCCTCGGCGTGGAAGACCCCCACGGAGAGCTCCCCAGGGAAACGATTCACCAGAGCAGCCACGCGGACAGACCGAAGTGCCCCCCCCCCCCGTCACGGCCCACCTGCAGTCAGACACACTCCCAGCAGCCCCCCACCGGCACAGCAGCGCCACGGAGGCAGTAAACCCCAGTTACAGCAGATACGGGAGGAGACGGAAGCCCAAACGGCGTGTGGACTGATGTTCTATTGTTCTATATAAGATGCTGGGGGGGGGGGGGGGAGTATAGCACCTTGGGGGAGTCAGATTATTTAGCATCTCAGACAAGAGACAGTGGATAAGCATGGGAGAACAATGCTCAGGAGGTTCCTGGCGAGATAGCAGAAAGGAGTCAAGGACGTAGGGGGTTGAATGCAGTGTAATGCAAATGTCATGTTGTGTGTGAGAAAATGCCATGAAACTTGTGAGGAGAGATTTGGGTAAAAGAAGAGTGCCTGCTGAAATGAGTCAGTCTGTTCTGTGTTTGAGAGATGTGAAGTGTGTAATAAACCGTCTGCCATGAATCAGCCTCTTATTTCACACACTCCACAGAACATATATTTATGCACTGTCCAAAGTATCAGTTAGCCCGGTCAGCGTTGGTGAACAATCTATACAGGAACAAAACCCAGCTTAATATTAAAGAGATTTTACAGAGAAGTTCAGGGGATGTGGTCTATAAGGCAGTATTTACGTTCATAAGGGCAACCGGTCTAATTTCAAGGAGGGTAATGCCATTCTGAATCACACTCCATTCCAGAAGGTGACGGTAATGCACCTATAAGATATTTGCCACCGCCAAACAACAACAATAGAAGAAGAAGAAGAAGCAGAAGAAGAAGAAGAAGAGAAAACTTGCAGGGTCTTGGTCTTGATTGGACACCCTGCCTTAATCTATTTTCATTGCTTCATGACTGGTTGAATGTAATTTTTGTTTTTGCCCCCTTCTTTTTCTTTTCTTTTAGTTGTTTAATTTTAACCATTTGTCAATGTTCAACCGGTTATTGCCAATATGTGATTCCAACTGATATATCCCTTTCTTTGTACATATGTTCAATAAAGTTTTTGTGAGGAAAACACCACTACTTCCACCCGAAAGCGGAAGTTGCACACATAATCGTTTCTTTTTTATGCTTTATTGAACAAAATGAAATTACAAACTTTCATGGGGAACATACAGTAAACACGCACAGTTAAATCTGAGTTTCTCCAGCAGCACCCTCAGGAATCAGGTGGATAGCCTATCCTTTCCTATTTCAATATTACTCTTTCACAAAAAATATCATCCGTCTTACTAATTATCTTTCTATTAAACAAAATAGACTTTTCGCCCATAAAGGGGGCATAAAGAGATTTCATTCATTCGTTCATAGATGTTTTTTGACCCTACAGGAAACCGGTAGTGAACGGCAGCTGACGTGAAGCCCGACGGTTACCCGGATGTAATTCAGTCCACGCTAGTAAGTCTGAGACGTTTTCGAAACGCAGGCAAGCGGAGTCCGAGTAGACAAAGGATATTTTATAAACCTGCAAACATGTAAGTAGACTCATTAACCAATGATTTTTTTTATTTGAGTGGATGCATTGAGTCTGAAAGTCTGAACTCATTCTGTAGCGATAGTTTACAATGCTAACCTGGTTAGCTCTGTGTAGCCAGACCAGGTGCTTTCGTGCGTGAAGAGTCGCTGCTGTATCGGCTGCTGGACGCTCCGTACCCTTGCTACTCTGTCCCAAGTTGGGACCAGTATGAAGATGGGTTGCAAACAACCTCCCAGGGAAAATCTGTGGACCAACCGAGTGAACTGTACAGTATTTTACTTGATGTGATCTGAAATTTTTATTGTATTTGTTGTTGTTAATTCTTTTTTCTGTTTTGAATCACATTTTGTTATCAAAAATAAACCATAGCAACAACATTTTGTTTTGGCAAGTATTTAATTACGTAGGTACGGAACATCTTGGATACATTGTGATTTGGGTACGGAGTGTCCTGATACCGCTGTATCACTGGGTTACAGTCACGTTACAGTTACTTAAAAAGCATGTTGTGATGCCTAACCTGTCTTGTCACGGAGTTGTCTGAATGCTAAAGACACCTGGTTTATGAGCTGTGGGTTCATTAGAAAGCTGAAAATTTAAATGTTAAAATGTTATTAGCTACTACCTTGTCTTAAATCTCGATGGTTATATTCATGTGGTGATGAAGCGCGCTGCCGAAGTGGAAATAATGCGATGGTTGCTGACCGAACTCGTGCCACTAACAATTGTTTTTGATGACAAAAGGGGATGCAGCCCGTAAATGAATACGATGTAACCTAAATTGTATGATGAAGTCCTTTCAATGTAAGAAGGTGGTTTGGAAACACTTTTTTTTTCTTAATTTACACTAAGCGATCATCTTGAACAGTGTAAATGAAACAACACACTTAGAAGTCATTACTGATGTGTATTTTTAATTGAAAATTTTAGGTTTAGTTCTAAAGAAATATCAAATATTGCATTTAACCTACAGTTGTGAAAAAATTAGGACATTCCATTAAATACTCAGTTCTTTATTAAGAAATATTCACATATTGATGTCTAATCTTGTTTTTATTTTTCTCTGGAAAAGAAGGTGATTTAATTGCAGAAAAATAACAAAAAATTACCTGGTTTTACTCATTAAAAGATGGCAAAAATGCATATTTTAACTGAGGAAAAATTTAGAACACCCTACCGCCTAATAGCTATGGCTGCATTCAGACCAGGATAGTCCGGGGGTCTCTGTTTGACTGGGCGGGGGATGCCGAGAATTTTCACACCTTTGTTTGGTTTGGTTTGCATTCACACTGCAGCGGAACAAACTACCTGGACAACGTCACAGTTACAGCAACTGCTCGTTTAGGGTGCTGTAGCCAAAGCCACCACTAACCAGGAAGAAAAAATTCTCGGCGAAGAAGAAAAATCAGGCTCATCAATTGGCCAGGACCGAAAACAGAAATCCGTTCCCTTCAGCTGGGTTGTTTGTCTGCCATAAACAACACATTTTTTAACTTTTCTCCTCAGCTTTCTCCGGTAAAAGGATTTCTCGGATTCTCGCCGTTGTCTTTATTTTCTACCCAAAATGTACTACGGTAAATGCCACTTTCTCTTCTCGAACTACATGTTGCTCTGGTTACACAAACCCCAAGGGGCACTTCTGCACTTTGGTCCGCTGGATGGTCCGTTTAGATTCACACTGCAAGCGGAGCACACCAGACTTTGTTTGCAAGAGAACTGAGACCTCCATTTTCAGGGGGACCAGACTTTGCTTGTTTGGTGCACACCAGAGTTCCAACGCGCGTTCAGACTGCACCAAACAAGCCAAACTATCCGCAGAATCCACTGTTTGGTCCTTTGGTCCGGACCAAACAGTGGCCATCTGAAAGCGCCCCTAGTGTTACCCCCTTTGACTGAAATAACTTAAGGCAATTATTTGTTTATATCACGTTTGGAAACGCATTCTTAAATGCAATTATAGAGTCCACCAGCAGAGGGGGCTCTAATCGAAACTTAGGTGCTGCTCTGTGCCAGTGGTGAGCTAGAGAGCGAGAGAGAGTGAGGGAGCAGTGTGCCAGCAAACGTATTTGTAAGGTATGTGTTGGATGCCAAGACCGCATTAATAGGCTGTAAACAGCAGTAAATGTACAAAGTAGACTGCATTTAAATAAGAATAAATGAGAGCTGTAGCATTTATTCTTATTTGGCAGGTGAACCCTCATGGAGCTCGGTGGCTTTCTTTCCTTCTAATTGTGCAGAAACAGATTGAAAGCTTTGAGGTTTCTTTCTAAAGAGTGCGACTGAAGCACACTGTTTCAATCCCATGTCAGCAATAAAAGTTCAGAGACTGTGGTCGTTGTAATCTGCTGATTTTTTTTTTCCCTCATTTATACCAGTGACTCAAACTTTTTTTTTAATTCCCCATTTTGGGGAGCCAGACGATTACAAAGCCCTCCTGCCCCACCACACCCACAATGAATCCAAGAGCAAGCTAAGCCTTGTCATATTTCCTTTTTTTCTTGGCTTTTTTTGTTAATTATCATCGGGGGGGGTATCCCAGCATCCTTGGGAAAGAGGCAGGGTACACTCTGGACAAATGGCCAGTCCATTGCAAGGTAGATATAATTTTATCAGTAATTTTAATTCTAATATGATAAAACACTGAGTAGCTTTTATTTTCATTTGCATTTTCAGTTGTAACCCCCCCCCTTCCCAAGGTTTATATGCAACTCTGGCCCTCGGGAGGTGAGGAAAAAATTTTGTGGCCCTCAGTACCACCACAGTTGCTTAGCCATGGTTTAGTTATACAGTATTACTTGAATCTCCCAGTATTGTTAAAAATGATATTAAATATCCATATGTCCAAATATGTTTAAAGAAACACACAGGCTTTCATAGGGTGTCCTAATTTTTTCACGACTGTATATTTGTTGAGACCCTGAACAAATATTCTGAATGAAAATAATTTTTTTTATCCTAAATGTTTTGCTTTTCTAGTTAGTGCCAATACTGAGTTACAATAAAGTGATTGTTTTCCTGAAACAACCTAAAAATCTCTTGTATAAACTTCCAACAACCTACCAGAAGTTATTTATTGAGGATTCTGTTTTCTCTTGCTGGTTATATTTTGGTTTGTCAGATAAAGTGTTTTCTCCTCTGTTTGCTCAAAGTTAGGGTACTCCAGTATTAAGGGGAGTTAGGGGCTCCAGTATAAGCTCCAGGGATCCCACTCACCCTTGGCCATGGGATCCCTGGTTCAATCCCAGCCCCTGACCAACAGTGATCTGTGTGGAGTTTGTATGTTCTCCCCGTATCTGCGTGGGTTTACTCCGGGATTTCTCCGGTTTCCTCCCACAGGCCAAAAACATGCAGGTTAGGTTAATTGGAGACTCTAAAGTGGCCCTAGGTGTGAATGGTAAAGGGATAGCGCCGTACCGTGGCTGCTTCATCCATCCAGGTGGATGCCCTCAATTTCCCCTCTGGGGATCAATAAAGTATACAAAATAAAAATAAAATTAAAAAAAAATATTAAATGCTATTCTGGTTGCGAAACTCTGATGAGATTATTAGCCTTTGTTTTTCTTATTAAAGACGAGGATAAAAATATGTTTTTATCTTTACATGTTTCAACTGTCCACTGCAGTCTTCCTCAGAAGTGCCAGCTGATGACATACTCTTAATGCACAATTTTTTAAATATTTTTGGTTCCAATAGATCACTATTTGCTAGTAGCTTTTTATTCCTCTTTTTTGTGCCAAGTAAGGGTTATCATCACAGAGTTCTGTGTTAGTTTGAATTTGTCAACAAAGCCAGATTATTTTAATTTGTATTTCCTAAATTTAATTTCCAGGAGTTTGTTAACAAAGCCCAAGTCTGAGATGACCCCTGAAGAACTTCAGAAGCGAGAGGAGGAGGAGTTCAACACTGGGCCCCTCTCAGTGCTCACCCAGTCGGTGAAGAACAACACTCAGGTCCTTATTAACTGTCGCAACAACAAGAAGCTGCTCGGGAGAGTCAAGGCATTTGACAGGTAATTCAAAGTGTGTTTTTATTTTGTACTTTATTCATAGGAATTAGTAAATTTGTATTGAGTTAGTTAATGTATTGAATTTCCATTCAGTTTTTAAAAACCCCATCAAGTTTTTAGTGCATTTGATGTCATAATCGTTGTTTTCCAGCACTCCTTCAGATAACTTGAGAGTACTAAAACTACTAATAGTTTGAAGTAGGAATGTGATTATTTTTAATGGGTTTCATCACATCAAAAGCTTAAAACTATGACTTGTGGATGTTAATGCATCTCTGTAAAATTGACAGTATTTTCTAAAAAGAAAAAAATAAACAATGCCCTTTGATTTTTGTTCATTTGTATTTTTTTATTTTATTTGTAAATCATGGCCCTGTTACATAATTTAAAAAAATGCCCTGAGATGGCTTGTGTTAGCCACTATATTTATGCATCTTATTGTATTTATGTATAGATTTGTGTGTGTATATATATATATATATTTATGTACAGGGTGTCCATAAAGTCTCTTTATAATTTAACAGATTTATTACTAAAGCAAATGAATCGACAAATCTGTGGAAATTATTACAAAATGAGGAGTAGATATTGAAGTGTTTTGGGGTTTTTTTTTTTTTTTTTTTTTTTTTTTGCCTCATTTGATACACCTTTATATGGGCACCATTAGTTGCACGAAACACATCAAGACGGTACTTGATTTCTTGCCATGTTCGCTGTAGCATAGCCTCATCAGTGGTGCCACTGGCATCAGTGATCTTTTGCTTCAGGTCGTTGATGTCCCGTATCTTTGTTCAATACGCGATCTTTTAACATAACCCCATAGAAAGAAGTGCAGGGGAGTGATATCTGGTGAACGAGGTGGCCAGGGAATTGGCCATCCCTTCCAATCCACCGGTCTGTAAATGTTTGACTTAGGAATCCACGAACATTGAAATACACAAATGCAGTTTGATAACCACTGAATACATAGAACAGATCTGATTAACGTATCTCATCAATTGCTTTTGTAATAATTTTTTTTAAATTGTAAAGAGACTTTGTGGACACCCTGTGTATTATCTCTAATCAGCCACCCATGTATTTTTATTTTTGTTTTAACATCCTGTGTCCTCGTGGTTTTTTCAGGCACTGCAACATGGTATTGGAGAACGTGAAGGAAATGTGGACTGAGGTTCCAAAGAGCGGCAAAGGAAAGAAGAAGTCTAAGCCTGTGAATAAGGATCGCTACATTTCTAAAATGTTCCTCAGGGGAGACTCTGTCATCGTTGTGCTGAGAAATCCTCTGATCACAGGAAAATGAACTCTGAAGCGCCCATGCCAACTGCTCACCAAAATCTTTTTTCTTTTTTTAATGTGAAGATTTTGAAACAGTGGATGTTGCTACTATTTTGACAGTTATTCAGGCTTAATGATGTCTCATTTGGCTTTGTCTGCTGAAGTCTTTTTTTTCATTTTGATAATAAAATTGAATGAAAGATTGTTCAATCTATTCATATTTACTTGTTTTTATCTTTCTGTTTCCAACCTGTTTCATTATTGTTACATTATCGTTGAATAATAACTAATCAAACTAAACCTGATCTTTTCCACCATCCTTTATTTAAATAGACATTGCTTATGTGTATGTAGAAATTTTCATATTACACAAAATTAATTGGATTCATGAAATGCGTACTAGACAAAAAAGCATTTATGGCTGAAAAATACTTTAAACAATTATGACCATGGAAGGCTAACATTTCTGTAAGCATGAGGGTGGTTTAATTATTAGAAAAAGTGAGACTTGGGCTATCAAGTGACGTTAAATTTCCTTTTGAAATGTCTGTGGCTCATAATCTTAATGGGGAGATGAGTCAAAGATGCACTTCAGGTGAAGAAAACAAGTGTAATATTGCCAAAAAAAACAACAACATGGAAATGATGACACCAAGCAAGGATGTAAGGTTTGTTTTATGGTGGTGGTTTTCATATTTAAAAAAATAGACCTGAAGTATGATCAATATTGTACATATAATGTCCACAACAATTTTTGGTCATTTTTATTAGTAAAATGGAGGAAGCGAAAGGGTTGCCCATAAGTATGCATCATTACCTCTGCCAACTTTATGTGATTGTTGCAGTTTCCATTTGTTGGCATGATTACATATATTTGGGGGGGGGGGGGCGCTGAAAAGTTCATAGTGGTTAAATTTGAGCAAATGTGGTTTATTTTTCAACTGCAGGGATCCAAGCACTGTAACACCGATGGAAGAAGTGTGTGGACCAAAGGGGGACTGCAGACAAATCAATCACATTTGGTCAAATTTGACCACTGTGAACTTTTCAGTCCCCCCTTCCCCCGTAAGGCACTAGACAGAATTTGATGAAATTTTATTTAGAAGTGGCCTTTGGTCCAACGATGAGCATGTTAGATTTTGGAGCTGATCCAGATCACAGTGCATACTCTGGATCATTTTCACTTGTTTTAACATTGTCCAATAGGGCCTCTTTATACATTTTTGCTAATATGACAACCTAAAAAGACAGCAATGAATGAGCTGCTCCGTCAGTTATGCATTTGAATTACATTTTTAAACAAAAGGCCTTGGGTGAGGTATGTTCTTTCTGGGTGCCCTGAAGTTTAAAAAGTGAAACAATATATTAATCTTTAGCCTATTCTGTATGGTTTTGTTCTATATTTTTGGGGGGAAATGAGTAGTATTCACATTTACAGTAGGGAAGCACTGCTATATCAGCCCAACACTGGAATCAAGCCAGTGGTCACCTTGTCAACTGGTATCGGTCAGTCAAGCGTGTGACATTTATCTAGTATGTCCCCAGTTGTGTGGTACTGATTTTGCTCCGAAATGGACACCACCACCCTACAGCTGCAAATTCAAGAACATTGGGGACTGAAATGTTTTAAAAGTATTTCTGTTCAGCTTTTTTCATAGTCCATATTTCTTTGACTCCTTGACATTAAAGATAAATGAGAGGACAACAAAAACAAGAAGTAGCTGGTACAATCAGTCAACTTATTTTAATCATCTGTGTCAGCCCAAATTTTCACAATCGGGGCTTTCCTAATTTAAAGATGTCCGTTGACGAGCATGGATGTCAAAGTGCTTTTCTATTGGTAAGTAATTACATTTTCCCCATGTCTTATTCATTCAAAATACTCATTCAAATATATGGAGCCTTGTTGAAAAGTTATTTCTTTTTGAGTATCCTTGCCAGCCCTGTGCTCCCTCCTCTTGCTGTCACCCTTTCGCTCCCCTGACAGCATCTTGGGTGTCGGGCTTGATTTCAGTCAGCAGCGCTCAATATGTGACAAACTGCCGTTTAAAGGCCCACTGCATTATTGATGAGACCAGATGTGCTGACTGTCACTTCACACCCTCATCTCTTTCCATTTTGGGTTGTTTCTCTCGGCTGCTCGGCCCCTCCTGACCACTTTGTTAATTGTCTTAATAGCTCAACGGCCAGTGTCGCCTTACTTGTCTTTTTCAGTGGGCGCCTAACCTCTGCTTCTTGCTGCTCTCACTTTTAGTGGCGAAGTGTAAATAAATAAAATGTGTATTAACCTTTCCAGAGAAGAAAATGTTATTGGTTACCACAGTCCTAAAAGTAGATATGAAATACAAATAGACTTTATTTAAAATAAGAAAAATATCCCATGTTCACATAAATATCTGAAGGGAAACTATATCAAACCTCACAGATGACATCACAGGTGTGAGCCATCCATCTATCTTCTACTGCTTTTCTGGAGGTCCGGATCACTGAGGCAGCAGTTCAAGCAGAGAAGCCCAGACTTCTTTGTCCCAAGCCACCTGCTCCAGCTCTTCAGAGAGGATATCAAGGCGTGAGAGGCAGAGGCATGTCAACCATGACAGCCCTACAACATCCAGGGTCTTGAGGTACCTGGGGCGAATCTCGTCCACCCCCGAATCTTGTCCACCCCAGGTGTGGACAGGTGTGAGCGTCCTTTAAAATTCAGAGAACAGGAACAGCTCTTGTTTGCTGAAGTGAACTGTGGTGTGTTATGTCGGTAATAGGAGCCAAGGACGAGACCGAGCGTTGAACTGGACACAGCTTTATTTGTGACTCACAATACAAGCACTACCGTAAGGCGGAGAGGAGGCCAAGAGACCGCCCCTCTCCCTCACAGCCCTTTTATACACTGGGTGGCAGCGGAACTGGAAAGGTGGAGCCACCACCTGTGTCACACAATATGTCCCCATTACAACACAGCACCCCCCCCTTCAAAAATGGTCCAAAACATGCATACAATTGAGACCCCACCCCCCAAATTTGGAACCCAAATCACGCCCTAAAACTAAACAAATATCTAAAGGTCTGTCACATTCACTCAACTAAAACTAGGGAGGAACAGGTGGACTACCGTCCCACCCCCACACGACAAGACGGATTATTCTGCCGTCTACACTAAAAGAACAGTCCACTAAACAGAAAACTGCCGTGTTCCTAAAATAAATAATATAAAACACAAAACAATCCCATTTACAGAACTAATATATATCCTGGTTGTCCCCATTTCCATCACCATGCATCATATACACTGCCCCACCATCAGTCTGCCCCAGGAAAGGAACCATCCCCCCTGGAAAACCGTCAGACAGCTCTAGTCCGGTGCACCTTCTTTTCTTAGCTCCTGGGGATGATCCACGTCGAGGTCCAAACACCTCCTTCTCACGAATGTGCCGCAGCTCATTGGGATGCCGCCACGAGCCATCAGCTAGCTGGAGGTAGGCATCCTCACTAACTGCCACTACCTGCAGCTGCCCCTAGTCATCTTCTCGTCAGCATTTGCCTCGAACACCGCTTGACCGGGCCTTCGCTCTGGGTCAGACCACATCCGCGACCCCCAGAGGGGCCCTACTTGGCTTCCGGTGTTCCTGTTTGGCACGTCATTTCACCATGCCAGCCGGTCCTGCCCTGCTCTCTTTCATTTTTGCTTCCGGCAAAGCCATTGTGACCCCCTGCTCACCGGTACCTTCCAGCCGAACTCTGGGAGTAGAATGGGTCAGCCACTCTGCACTACCTGCCATCATGGGCACCCCACCGTGGCACCCAGTTCCCTCAGCTAGGGTTACTTGGGCACTGGCACCGGGACCCTCCCGCAATGGCCCTGGGTGGGGTGGGTCCTGCTCATCGTCCAGAATACTAGGCAAAGGTTTGTCCCACACAGCTCCATCCATTGTTCACAGAACCAGCCAGTCCCACAAACCACAGCCTGACCATTCTTCTCCAACGCTGCTGGTGATGGTGAAGCCCAATCCATAAAACAAATCACACCCCACAATGTTCCCTCCACAGGCAGTCACGAGGACCCTCAAGCTGGACACCTCCGCCGACTTGTACCTAGCCGTCAGTTCCACTGATCCCACCGTGGCCAGTCTTCCTCCACCATATCCACACAGCGGCGCCGAATCACTTCTCACTCAATACTGTGGGAAGAAACTCTTCACGGTTGGCCAATTCAACATGGATCTCACCGCTCCTGTGTCAATCAGCAACGGCACCATCACCCCGTCCAGTTCCACCATACAGTAGGAACTGCCGTCGGTACTTGGGGATACGATGTGAATAATCATGGCAGTTGGAGCGGGGGGGTCCTCGTTGCATCTCAGATCCCCTCGCTCTAACCTGGAACATGCCCTGGCAAAATGATGCAGGAGTCCGCACTTGCCGCAGCGTCTTCCTCTTGCCAGACACTCTCTGGCCTTATAACGGTGCTTGGTAGACCCACAACCCAAACACCTGGGCGATCCCAGGGCAGACCTCATCCTGACAGCATTAATGTATTCTTCATCCTCCTCTACGCCATCGTCGCTGTCCGGGTCCACTGCCTGCACTGTCGAATGTGGTTCAAAATGGCGGTGTGACACTCTCTCACCGAGCTCCCGTGATAGCTTGTCTGCTGCCTCAAACTGTTGAGCTAACTCAATGGACTTGGCTAACATCAGCTCGCCCGAGTATATGAGGAGCTTCGACCTCGTTGCCGGGCAAACAGCCAACTGGTCGTGGTCCATCTGTTCCTCCAACGCTCCAAAGTGACAGTCCTTGGCCAGCTGACGTAGGTCTGCTACATACTGCTGCATTGACTCGCCAGTCCGCTGGCGGTGCTGCCGAAACTGGATCCTCCGGATGATAATGTTTTCCGGGGAGCGAAAATGTCACGCCATTAGCTCAACCACTTCTTCAAAGCTATCACCCTCGCCTAAAGTACTAAGGATATGTTGTCCTTCCACTCCTAGGTTGTGAACCAACAGTGTCCGTGCCCGCAACTTCTCCAGTCTTCCAAGGTCCAGTGCCACTAAATAATTTTGAAAGGCGGTGAACCACCTTGCCCAAGGGACAGGCGACTCACCGGGAAGCTCCAAAAACGGCCAAATTGATGTAATCCCCACGTCCATACTTTTACCCTCGTCACCAAATGTTATGTCGGTAATAGGAGCCAAGGACAAGACCAAGCGTTGAACTGGGTACAGCTTTATTTGTGACTCACTCTCACAATACAAACACTACCGTAAGGCGGAGAGGAGGCCAAGAGACCGCCCCTCTCCCTCACAGCCCTTTTATACACTGGGTGGCAGCGGAACTGGAAAGGTGGAGCCACCACCTGTGTCACACAATAATATGTCCCCATTACAACACAAGACTCCCCCCCCCTTCAAAAATGGTCCAAAACACATGCATACAATCGAGATCCCCCCCCCCCCTACCACCACCACCACCACCAATTTGGAACCCAAATCACGCACTAAAACTAAACCGAAATACCTAAAAGCTTTGGATTGACTCCGTGCTGATTGGATAATACGCGGCATCACGACCATGCTGATTGGACAATACACAGCATCACAACCATGTTGATTGGATAACACACAGAATCACGACCTGTCTGTCACCACAGCACTTCACAAACAAAGATGCTTTGCTGAGGTTATGAGGGTGTGCATCCCCGAGTATGGAGTTGCTCAGTCAAAATATATACCATAAAGTTGCTATGATTGCGTAGGTCTAATGTCTAATAATTCAGCGTGGAGAACACAAGGTGGGGGGGGGGGGGTGCTGGCAGGGACCCGTGGTGCCACAATGGACATCACTGGCACACGGATCCAGCAGCAGCCGAGACTCCCATTAACCGGACAGGCTGGGCTTGGCTCCCTGTGAAGGACTGCAATCAGCCGGTTCAGCTGCTGCTTCTCCAACACTGGTGTACGATCGGGTGCTTCACGATCGATCGCGGGAAGGCACACTCAGCTTGCCCAGTCAGTGGTAGATGGCAGTCCACACTGCTGCTTCATTGTGGAGCAAAATGGCCAGATCAACTGCATATCATATGCAGACACATATGCACGCTTTGACTAAACAACAAGATGCAAAAATGCACACATAACAAAATAAATCATTTTTATTTAAATATTTACAGACAAATGGACAACACTGATGCAAAAGTTGCAGCCAAGCAGGTCATTCTCCTCTGTGTGTGTGTGTGTGTGTGTGTGTGTGTGTGTGTGTGTGTGTGTGTGTGTGTGTGTGTGTGTGTGTGTGTGTGTGAGTGAATGGTGAAGGGACTAGCGCCATACATGGATGCCCTGCATTTCCAATGGTTGTCTGTCTCTCTGTGTTGGCCCTGCGATGGACTGGCGATCTGTCCAGGGTGTACCCTGCCTCTCGCCCAAAGATGCTGGGATAGGCTCCAGCCCCCCGTGACCCGAAAAGGATTAAGTGGAAGAAGATGGATGGATGGATGGATGGATGGATGGATCAATAAAGTATACAAGATACAAATACAAAAAAATAAATAAATAATGTTTGGTGTTTTGTACTTATAATATTGCTAAAATATAAAAGAAAACCCTTTAACAACAAAATATTGCTAAAATAAAATCTCATGCACTACAATGGATCTCAAATATTTGTAAACATGTCCTGGTATAGTACTGCATGAGTTTATTGACGATAGACTGTGAACTACAGGTACATCTCAAAAAATTAGAATATCATGAAAAAGTTCAATATTTTTTGTCACTCATTTCAGAAAGGGAAACTCATATATTATATAGATTCATTACACAGAGAGTGATATATTTCAAGTGTTTATTTATTTTAATTTTGACGATTATGGCTTACAGCCCATGAAAACCCCAAATTCAGTTTCTCAAAAAATTAGAATATTACATAAAATTAATTTTAAAAAATATTGTTTTTGATAGAAATGTTGGCCGACTGAAAAGTATGTCCATGTACACACTCAGTACTTGGTCGGGGCTCCTTTTGGATTAATTACTGTATCAGTGTGGCGTGGCATGGAGGTGATCAGCCTGTGGCACTGCTGAGGTGTTATGAAGGTCCAGGTTGCTTTGATCGTGACCTTCAGCTCGTCTGCATTGTTGGGTCTGGTGTCTCTCATCTTCCTCTTGACAATACTCCATAGATTCTCTATGGGGTTTAGGTCAGGAGAGTTTGCTGGCCTATCAGACACAGTGATGCCATGGTCATTAAACCAGGTTTTGATACTTTTGGCAGTGTGTGTGTGGGGGGGAGGGGGTACCAAGTCCTGCTGGTAAATTAAATCAGCTTCTCCATAAAGCTTGTCAGCAGAGGGAAGCATGAAGTGCTCTAAAATTTGCTGCTAGACGACTGCGCTGATTTTGGTCTTGATAAAACACAGTGGACCAACACCAGCAGATGACATGGTTCCTCAAATCATCACTGACTGTGGAAACTTCACACTAAACCTCAAGCAGCTTCAGTTCTGTGCCTCTCCATGCTTTCTCCAGACTCTGGGACTTTGATTTCCAAATGAAATGCAAAATTTACTTTTATCTGAACAGAGGTCAGGAGCCAGAACAGAGTATAGTAGCCAGAAATTCTACTCATGTAAAAGCAGTACTATGAAATTAATAATTAAAAGTAGACAACCAGGACTTCCGGTTATGGCTGCCACGTAAGACGGACGTGTCTCACTCTGCTCTGCTCCTGGAGAAAAAAAATCGGCAAATAACTCTCTCATTTGGGACAGAACGTATCCCAGCGTTTGGGCGAGGATATGTCGGCGAAGCCTAAGGCTGGAAAACCAGGTAAAGGAAAAAGCGAGCCGCCAAAACAGTCCAAATTAACGGACTTTCAGGTCTGTGACGCAGCAAATAAAACTCCATATATGGCGGAGGAGGCTGGCAACGGTGCGATATCTGCGGGGAGAGGCGCAGATGCGCTGATGGCTGCCATGAGTTCAATGAGAGCGGACTTTTCCTCTAGATTTGATGGGATTATGACAGCGTTGGAAGGAATAAGAAAGGAATTGGGTGACTGTGTAGAACGAACGGCGCAGATGGAGCTCCGTCTCGCTAGTGCTGAAGATGACGTCACCCGTCTTCAATTAAAGGTGCGCACTTTGGAAAAAAAAAAAATAAATCTTTGGAAAATAATATTTTGGATTTGGAATCTCGGTCGAGACAGAATAACTTGAGGCTGGTGGGTCTTCCAGAGGAATCAGAAGGTCGGGACGTATGTTCCTTTCTGGAAAAGTGGATTCCGGAGGTGCTGGGCAGCGAGGAGTTGCAATCAGCAGTGGTTCTGGAAAATGCACATCGTATTGGCCCACGGAGAGATAAGGGACCGCCGAGGACCTTAATTATGAAGTTTCTCAGCAACAGAGACAGGATGAAGATCTTCAACGCTGCACGAGCTAAAGGAGAGATTAAACACCAGGACCAGCAGGTGCGGTTCTACCCAGATTTGGCCACAGGAATCCAACAATTGAGGAAGCAGTTTGATCCCATACGTAAGGAGCTGTGCAACCTTGGGATTCGTCATGGTGTAATCTATCCTGCGAGACTGCTAACCACGTATGAGGGCAGAACCCACATCTTCAAGACCCCAGAGGAGGCGCAGGAGTTCATCAAGAAGATCAAAGAAAAAGAAGAGACTGGTGGGAGCTAAGCATGAACAAAATATAAGGTAGAATAATTAAGCATTTGCACAGGCATCTGACTGACTTGAAGTAAATAGTAAGTTTACAAAATATAGATTGTATTATATATTAAAAAAAAAACAAAAACAAAACAAATAAAAAAAACTATGATGTACAAAGTTGTTAAAAATTTTGGAGTTAAGTTGGAAAACTACAGAGGAGAGTTAATGTTAAGTCATTAAAAGCAGTAGAGTTAGGGTGATTGGGAGGATGAAGAAGGAGTGGCTTAGGCTGTTCCCCGTGGGTGTGGAGCGGTCGATGGCTATATCGGGAGACGGAATTTTTCTTTTGATTTTGGGGGGTTTCCCACAAGTGTGGGAAGGGGAAATTTGTTTGTGTGTAGTTTGTA
Organism: Pholidichthys leucotaenia; assembly: GCA_020510985.1. NCBI lineage: Eukaryota > Metazoa > Chordata > Actinopteri > Cichliformes > Pholidichthyidae > Pholidichthys > Pholidichthys leucotaenia. The sequence continues at coordinate 146,253,029 of CM035847.1, forward strand.
GGATGAATGTTCAACCACTCATGTTTTTGCTTCTCTGTATGAGCATGTTTACACTGCAAGGTAATCCCAAACTCTCTATTGATCATAAACCAAAGTGTTAATCTTAATTTAACTTCATGGAATTGCAGAGGTCTACAAAATTTAAAAAAACTTAAACAAGTTATGAATAAAATAAAAGACATGGGTTCAAAAATTGTGTTTTTACAAGAAACTCATTTAATAGAGGAGGATATAAAAAGAATTAGGAGTAGATGGCAAGGAAGTGTCTTCACCTCATCATTCTCACCCCGGGCCAGGGGAGTTATGACTCTCATACATAAATCAGTTCCTTTTCAAGTGAAAAATGTAATTGGAGACAAATTTGGAAGATATGTAATCATTCAAGGTTCTTTGCTATTAGAAAATATAAATCTTGTGAACTTATATGGTCCCAATATAGATGATCAGAAGTTCTTTGCTAATTTATTTCTTATCTTATCATCACTTACAGGGCAACATATAATAGCAGGGGATTTTAATTGTACATTGAATCCAGGTATAGATAGATCAACAGGACTGGATTGCACGCACATTGGATGTAGGATGACTATTAATCATTTTATGAAAGAATTGAGATTGTTAGATATATGGAGAGAAATGAAACCACAAGTTAAAGCCTATTCTTGTTATTCCAGTACCTACAAGACATTCTCACGTATTGATTATTTTTTGATTTCCACAGAATTAAGGTCCAAGATTCAAAACTGCTTTTATGATAACATCGTGATCTCTGATCATGCACCCTGTTGTCTAATATACACTACCGTTCAAAAGTTTGGGGTCACACAGACAATTAGTTTGTGTTTTCCATGAAAATTCACACTTATTTACCACCATGAGTTGTAAAATGAATAGAAAATATAGTCAAGACATTGACAAGGTTAGAAATAATGATTTGTACTTGAAATAATAATTTTTTCCAGATACTCAACCTGCTCAAAGGAAGGTCAGTTTTATAGCTTCTCTAACCAGCTAAACTGTTTTCAGCTGTGCTGACATGATTGCACAAGGGTTTTCTAATCATCCATTAGCCTTCTGAAGCAATGAGCAAACACATTGTACCATTAGAACACTGGAGTGATAGTTGCTGGAAATGGGCCTCTATACACCTATGTAGATATTGCACCAAAAACCAGACATTTGCAGCTAGAATAGTCATTTACCACATTAGCAATGTATATTAGATATTAGAGTGTATTTCTGATTAGTTTAAAGTTATCTTCATTGAAAAAAAGTGCTTTTCTTTCAAAAATAAGGAAATTTCTAAGTGACCCCAAACTTTTGAACAGTAGTGTATGTAGATAAAAAATTGACAAAGGAATCAGGTAGATGGCAATTTCAGCATAAATGGCTTCAGGATGAGGAATTTGTCAAGTATATAGAAAAACAGATAGACGAGTTCTTTGACATCAATACTACACAAACATCAGCATGTGTAAAATGGGAGGCTTTCAAAGCTTTTATTAGGGGACATATTATTAGTTATACAGGATCAAAATCTTAGAAGAGGAGAGAGGAGAGAGCTAAATTGGAACATAAAATAAAAAGTCTTCAGGAAAAAGTGTATGCAGGAAGTGACCCAAGGTTGGAGAATGAATTACTGATTTTGAGAGCTGAATACGACAAAAAATCAGCGAATAGAGCTGCCTCGAGTCTTCTAAGATTGAAACAATCTTTTTATGAACAAGGTGAAAAATCAGGAAAATTATTAGCATGGCAGATTAAACAATTAGAAATTAAAACACCAATTACCAGTATTATAAGTAATGGACAGGTAGTTATAGATCCTTTAGAAATTAACAGAGCCTTTAGAGATTACTGTGAAAAATTATATGATACCAAAAATGAATCTGATTTAACAAAACTAAATGGGTTTTTGAACGAACTATCTATACCGTGTATTCCAAATGAAAACAGGGAGATATTGGAGTCTAAAATTAGTCAAGAAGAAGTTGGGCTAGCCATTGATAATATGAAATCAGGAAAAAGTGCAGGACCAGATGGTCTTCCAGTTGATCTTTATAAAAAATTTAAGAATAAATTAATAAAACCTTTTTTGGAAATGGTTTTAGAAGCATTTCAAAATAATAATTTACCATCATACATAAATAATGCCTTAATTATACTGCTGCCAAAACCAGGTAAGCCCTCTAATAAATGTGAAAATATGAGACCAATAAGCCTATTAAACGCCGACCTTAAGATAATCTGTAAAATTTTAGCAAGACGAATACAAGAAATTTTACCAAATATTATTAATCGAGATCAGAATGGCTTTATAAAGGGTAGACAAGGCTTCCATAATGTAAGAAGACTATTTAATATTATTTATTTTAATAAAGAAGCACCGGATACAGCTCTCCTATCACTGGACGCCGAAAAGGCCTTTGATAGAGTTGAATGGCCCTTTCTTTTTGAAGTCCTACAAAGGTTTGGACTTGGAAATAATTTCATTAAATGGGTTCAAATAATATACAATAATGCTACAGCAGAAATCCTAACAAATAACAATATTTCAAAACCAATAAAAATCAATAGAGGATGTCGACAAGGCTGTCCACTTTCACCTTTACTGTTTACTATGGCAATTGAACCTTTAGCGATGGCGATACGTTTACATTCACAAATATATGGAATTAAAGTTGGACCAACAGAACATAAAATCTCCCTGTACGCCGATGACATAATTTTGTTTATGTCGAATCTAAAAAAATCAATTCCAACCTTGTTGAATTTAATAAAGAATTTTGGGGAAATATCAGGATATAAAATAAATAAAACTAAATCTTCAATATTAATGCTAAATGAGACCCAGAGGAATTACCCAGCCCCTGAGGTAAATCAATTCAATGTTGTAAATCAGTTTAAATATTTAGGAATCCAAATTGTGCCTAAGCTAGAATCAGTCACCAGTGTCAACTATGAAGCCTTAATGTCAGATATCAATGAGTTAACTCAGAGATGGATGTCACTACCAATGTCGATGATCGGGAGAATCAATATACTTAAAAGTAATATTTTACCTAAAATATTTATTTCAATACATTCCCTTATCACCACCTTTAGATCTATTCTCAAGAATAAAAAAAAAGTTAGTGGAATTTATATGGAACAACAGGAGGGCTAGATTACGTCTGTCTTTATTATATTTACCATTTGATCATGGAGGTCTGAAATGTCCAAATTTTATGTTGTATTATTGGTCGGCACAACTGAGGTCTATGGCATATTATTTTTCATCAAATGATCTCCCTCACTGGACTGAAATGGAATCATACAATTTACCTTTACCTCTTCCCATATTCATATACTCAGATTCGGCAAAAAAATTACAAAAACAAGTTAAAAATCCATTTGTAAAGCATATGATCAAAATATGGTGTGAAGCTAAAAACTATTTAAAAGAACCACAGTTATTGTCACAATTTAGTCCAATATGGCGTAATCAATATTTTAAACCAGGGAGAGCGGACGCTGTATTTAAAGTATGGAATTTAAAAGGGATACAAAAGATTCAGGATTTATATTTGCCATGTGCAGATAACATAATGTCTTTTGAAGAGCTGAGGATCAAATTTAATCTCAATAGAACACATTTTTTTAAATATCTTCAACTTAGAAACTTTATTCGATCAAATCAAAATAAAGCTCTCACTCGACCTATTTATTCATCCTTGAAAAAAATGATGATGAAAGATAGTAAAAGAAAGGGTATTATTTCAGAGTTTTATAACTCATTGACACTATCTTCAAGTGAAAATTCACTGAAAAGATTAAACTACTGGAAAGAAGATCTGCAAACTGAAATTTCAGAGGAACAATGGGAATTGGCTTGTACAGAAGCTCAAACCAAATCAATAAATGTACGCCTTAAATTGATACATTTCAAATGGTTAATGCGGATGTATGTTACACCAGAGGAGTTAAATAGATATAACAAAAATATACCAGATACATGCACAAAATGCATGGAAAGTAAAGGAACCCTATTTCATTGTTTATGGGAATGTAGATTAATAAGAATGTTTTGGGAAGAGGTGAGGGTAACAATTGAAAAAATAATCTCAAAACAAATCATACTGAATCCTAAACTGTTTTTGTTGGGTCTGTACCCAGAAAAGCATAATTTTAATAAAAGTGAAAGAACATTCATAGACCTCAGTTTGCTTAATGCCAAAAAATGTATTGCACTATTATGGAAAAAGACTCATAGACCAGATGTGACTCAGTGGTTAAGACAGATGTTAACAAACCTTCCATTAGAAAGAATAACATATATACTGAAATCAAAGGAAATTGTGTTTGAGAATACATGGAGACTTTTTATTGATTATGTAAAAAATTTAAACATAACTCTTGAAGAAGAAGGTGAATGATGTGTGTGGACCTTGTAAATTCCAGACTGGTGAACATAATATGTATACTTATGTATTGGATTGTCTAGACTAAACAGAGGAGCATTGTTGAAGACTTGATTTTGTTGGTGGTTGTTGGTGTTTTTAGTGCATTTTTTTTTTTTTTGTAGTACTTTAGTGTTAGTGTTTGATTGTTTGTATCATGTTTGTTTAAAAAAAAAAAAAGGTTCAATAAAGATATTGTGGAAAAAAAAAAAAAGTAGACAACCAAAAATTTCTAGTTAAGGGTACAAAGAGCGCCCCTTAAAAACTTGAGTAATGACTTCAGTCTTGAAGGTCTGAGGTTTTTCTCCAAAATTTGTAACAATTTTCTTATAGTTTTCTACTTTTCTCCATAAATTTATCTAAATTTGAAACCATTTTCCTTATTTGTAATTTCCTCTTGTAAAATTGGCTTTTCTTGTACATTTGAGACTTTATTACACTACCGTTCAAAAGTTTGGGGTCACCCAGACAATTATTTTGTGTTTTCCATGAAAACTCACACTTATTTACCACCATGAGTTGTAAAATGAATAGAAAATATAGTCAAGACATTGACAAGGTTAGATTTAATGATTTGTATTTGAAACAATAATCTTTTCCTTCAAACTTTGCTTTTGTCAAAGAATCCTCCATTTGCAGCAATTACAGCATTGCAGACCTAACATGATTGCACAAGGGTTTTCTAATCATCCATTAGCCTTCTGACTCAATGAGCAAACACATTGTACCATTAGAACACTGGAGTGATAGTTGCTGGAAATGGGCCTCTATACACCTATGTAGATATTGCACCAAAAACCAGACATTTGCAGCTAGAATAGTCATTTACCACATTAGCAATGTATAGAGTGTATTTCTGATTAGTTTAAAGTTATCTTCATTGCAAAAAAGTGCTTTTCTTTCAAAAATAAGGAAATTTCTAAGTGACCCCAAACTTTTGAACGGTAGTGTATATATTTGTGGGTTATTTTATGGATAATGTTTGTCTATTTTTTAAATAAAATTACAGGGTTTTTTTATAAATTTGAAAAGGACTGTGGCAAATTTTTTACTTTTTCCTTATAACAATTTACATTTTTGTCCATAATTTTGCAGAGCCGGAACAGAAATGTTATTTAACTCTGATTTCAAACAAAAAATATTAATAATTTATTTCATTAAATACAATTTCAACATACAGTGGTGTGAAAAAGTGTTTGCCCCCTTCCCAATTTCTCATTTTTTTGTATGTTTGTCACACTTAAATGTTTCAGATCATCAAACAAATTTAAATATTAAACAAAGACTGCACGGTGGCGCAGTGGTTAGCACCACGGCAGCACAGTTTACCCTCGGCCGGGGGATCGCGGGGATCGTGAGTTCGATCCCTGCCCACGGCCAACAGTGATCTGTGTGGAGTTTGCATGTTCTCCCCGTGTTTGCGTGGGTTTACTCCGGGATTTCTCCGGTTTCCTCCCACATGCCAAAAACATGCGGGTTAGGGAGTTAAGGGGTGCTTGCGCACTCAGCGACCGGCAGCTGGTGGCTTGTCACCGGACTGCAGAACAAATCTACCTACGGGTACAAAATAAGTAAAAAAAAAAAAAAAAAAAAAAGAAAACACAAAATGTATTTCTTAAATGAAGGTGTTTATTATAAAGGATAAAAAAAAAACAAAAAAACTCCAAAACTACATGGCCCTGTGTGAAAAAGTGATTGCCTCCTAAACCTAATAACTGGTTGGGCCACCCTTAGCAGCAACAACTGCAATCAAGCGTTTGCGATAACTGGCAGTGAGTCTTTTAGAGCGCTGTGGAGGAATTTTGGCCCACTCATCTTTGCAGAATTGTTGTAATTCAGCCACATTGGAGGGTTTTCGAGCATGAACCACCTTTTTAAGGTCATGCCACAGCATCTCAATCGGATTCAAGTCAGGACTTTGACTCGGCCACGCCAAAGTCTTCATTTTGTTTTTCTTAAGCCATTCAGAGATGGACTTGCTGGTGTGTTTTGGATCATTGTCCTGCTGCAGAGCCCAAGTGTGTTTCAGCTTGAGGTCACAAACAGACGGCCGGACATTCTCCTTCAGGATTTTTTGGTAGACTGCAGAATTCATAGTTCCATTTACCACAGCAAGTCTTCCAGGCCCTGAAGCAGCAAAACAGCCCCAGACCATCACACTACCACCACCATATTTTACTGTTGGTATGATGTTCCTTTTCTGAAATGCTGTGTTACTTTTACGCCGGATGTAACGGGACACACACCAACCGGAGTGGTGGCTCAGTTGGTAGAGCATCCGCCCCACACCTGGGAGGCAGGGGTTCAAATCCCGGCCGGGTCATGCCGAAGACCGTATAAAAGTGGAACTTCAGAAGCCATCCAGCTTGGTGCTCAGCAATAATGGAATGGAGGAGGGAAATTTGTGGCGGCGCCTTGCATGGCAGCGGCCCTCTGATTCTACACTTGGAGTGTGTGTGATTAACACAGCAGATAGGTAAAACACAATCTCGTTCTACTGTACATGATTGGTTGTACAGTTGAATGACAATAAAGGGTGATTTTTCTTATTTTTGCTTTTTTCTTTCCAAAACGTTCAACTTTTGTCTCATCAGTCCACAGAGTATTTTCCCAAAAGTCTTGGGGATCATCAAGATGTTTTCTGGCAAAACTGAGATGAGCCTTTATGTTCTTTTTGCTCAGCAGTGGTTTTGTCTTGGAACTCTGCCATGCAGGCCATTTTTGCCCAGTCTCTTTCTTATGGTGGAGTCTGGAGTGAGGCCTGCAGTTATTTGGATGTTGTTGTGGGGTATTTTTTGACCTCTTGGATGATTCGTCGCTGCGCTCTTGGGATAATTTTGGTCGACCAGCCACTCCTGGGAAGGTTCACCACTGTTCCATGTTTTTGCTATTTGTGAATAATGGCTCTCACTGTGGTTCCCTGGAGTCCCAAAGCTTTAGAAATGACTTTATATCCTTTTCCAGACTGATAGATCTCAATTACTTTGTTTCTCATTTGTATCCGAATTTCTTTGGATCGCAGCATGATGTTGAGCTTTTGGGGATCTTTTGGTCTACTTCACTTTGTCAGGCAGGTCCTATTTAAGTGATTTCTTGATTGAGAATAGGTGTGGCAGTAATCAGGCCTGGGTGTGGCTAGAGAAATTGGACTCAGCTTTCCAAAGATGTGAAAAACCACAGTTAATTTATGTTTTATCATAGGGGGCAATCACTTTTTCATACAGGGCCATGTAGGTTTGGATTTTTTTAACCTTAATAATAAACACCTTCATTTAAAAACTGCATTTTGTGTTTACTTGTGTAATCTTTGTATAATATTGTGACGTAAGCAGGGTTCACACAAAGACAATGGAGCAGATGGCTGTGATCAACCTGATTTATTTTCACACACCCCGACCCCCAACTTGCAACTTAGTACACAGAGCAGGGGAGGTCATTCTCACAGACCTCTGTTTACATCACGGTTGCACACGCATAACGTTTTCATCTGGCAAAGCATGCTGGGAAATTCACTTAACATGGCCCCAACGTTACACTGCCCCCCCCCCCCGGACTGGTTTCTGTCCCCAGAAAAATTAAAGTCCAATTTAAAAGTCCAATACAAACTCATCCAGGTGTCGGGGCGGTCTTCGGCGCCGGTGGCCAACACGTACAGGCCCCCTAGTGTCCATCTGGGTCTCGGTCGGGGTATCGGGCCGGGATGGAAGCTCCGGTTCGTCCACCAGCGGTGCAGATGGCCGATACGGGGCGAGACGGTCACGATGAAGGACCACAACCCGGTCCCTTTTTCTAAGCCTCACCCTGTACACCACATCTGACAGTCTCTCCAGGACCACGCATGGCCCCGACCACTGGCTCGCCAGCTTCGGTGATCGTCCTCTCTTCCTCTCAGGGCAGAAAACCCAGACTCGATCTCCCGGTGCAAAGTCCCTCCCCTGGCAGCGGGAGTCGTATGCTCGCTTCTGCCGACCCCCTGTCGCTGCCAGGGCCTCTCGAGCCAGCTCGTGCACCGCGTGGAGACGTTCTTTCAAACAAAAAAAATAATCCAATCCGGGTTTTCCCTCCACCTCCGGCTCGGGGGGGGGGAACCGAATACCAAATCCACCGGTGTGCGCAGCTCGCGTCCAAACATGAGCGCCGCAGGGGTGCACCGGGTAGATTCCTGAGCAGCCGTCCGGTACGCCCACAAAACAAAAGGCAGGTGCAGGTCCCAGTCTCGCTGTCGCTGGTCCACTAGGATAGCGAGCTGGGTGGTGAGGGTCCGGTTGAATCGTTTGACCAGGCCGTCACTCTGTGGATGCAGTGGGGTGGTCCGGGTCTTCCGGATGCCCAGCCGTTTGCAGACCTCTCCGAAGACCTCCGCCTCGAAGTTCCGACCCTGATCGCTGTGCAGCTCCTCCGGTGCGCCAAACCGACAGAACATTTCATCCACCAGCTTTGATGCCGTCGTAGCGGCGCTCTGATCCGGGACCGCGTACGCCTCTGGCCACTTAGTGAAATAATCCATCGCGACCAGCACGTAGCGGTTCCCCCGGTCCGTGGTCGGGAAAGGGCCCAGGATGTCCACTCCCACTCGCTCCATCGGTGCTCCCACCCGGTACTGCTGCAGGGGAGCGTGGGATTGCTGAGTTGGTCCCTTCTGAGCTGTGCATGTGTCGCAGCGATGAACGTGGAGCTCCACGTCCTGATGACAGCCGGGCCAGTAGAACCGGGCCCGAAGGCGCTGCAGCGTCTTTGTCACCCCGAAGTGGCCCGCTCCTACCGCCCCATGAACCAGCTGGAGTACTTTGGGCCGGAGTCGACGAGGAACCAGCAGCTGCCAAATGTGCCGCTGCCCAGCTGGAGTCTGCCACTGCCGATACACCACGCCCTCATGACAGCGGAGGTTGGCCCACTGGGAGTGTAGGGCCTTAGTCTCTGGGTCCAGTGGTGACACAACCTCCCAGGCGGGCCGCTGTCCTGCGTCCAGCCACTGCCGAACCCGCGAAATGACCGGGTCTCTGTCCTGCTCGCTCTGCAGCTGCTGCGTGCCAAGGGCCTCTGTGACGTCATCGCTGGGGAGAACTGCCTGATCATCTGAGGAGGGGCTGTGCATCGCTGCGTGATTCCTGCTCGCAGCGGCTCGGAGAGCGGCAGCCCGTGGGGCGATTTGGTCCCGATCTTCAGCCCGTTGACAGTGACGACACTCCTCTGTCGCGCAGGGGCGCCGAGACAGCGCGTCAGCGTTGGCATGGAGGCGGCCTGCCCGATGCACAATCTGGAAATTATAATCCTGCAGTGCCTCCAGCCTCCTCGCCAACTGTCCATCCGGTTTTTTGAAATTTAACAACCAGGTCAGGGAAGCGTGGTCCGTCCTGAGCTGGAACCTCCCCCCGTACACATACGGGCGGAAATGACGCAGTCCTTGAATGACAGCCAGCAGCTCTCTGCGAGTCACACAGTAATTTCTCTTGGCTCTGCTGAGAGTGCGGCTGAAGAAAGCGACTGCCTGCTCTCCATGCTCTCCCTCCTGGGATAGCACCGCCCCGATGCCCTGGTTGCTGGCGTCCGTGTCCACGATGAAAGGGCGGCTCGGGTCAGGATACCGCAGGACGGGGGCTCTGATGAGCGCTGCGCGAAGCTGGCAGAAAGCAGCAGCACAGCTGTCACTCCACTGGAACGGGCGTCCTTTCTGCATCAGCTGATGCAGCGGGCTGGCAATGGTGGCGAAGTCTTTCACAAACTTCCTATAATAGGAGGCCAATCCAAGAAAACTCCTCAGTTCTCCAACGTTCCGCGGCACTGGCCAGTCTCTCACTGTTGCCACTTTTTCCGGGTCGGTGGCGACCCCCGCTGCGCTGACGACGTGGCCCAAAAAGGTGGTCTCTCGCCGGAACAGGTGGCATTTCCTAGGGTGTAACCGTAGCCCCGCCTGCTGGATGGCTCCCAGCACCTCTCGGAGATTTGACAGGGCACTGTCAAAATCAGCTGCATGCACCAGCAGGTCATCCAGGTAAACAACGCAGCGGCTCCGGGGCACGTGAGCCAGCACTCGCTCCATCAAGCGCTCAAAGGTGGCCGGAGCATTGCAGAGTCCAAACGGCATCACTTTAAACTGGTACAGTCCCTGCCCGATGGAGAAGGCTGTTTTTTGGCGGGCCTCGGGTGACAGCTCTACCTGCCAATAGCCGCTGCGTAGATCCAGCGAGCTGAACCAGCTGGAGCCTGCGATGTGGTCCAGTGCGTCATCGATGCGGGGCAGGGGGTAGGAATCTTTCCTGGTGGCATCGTTCAGGCGTCGGTAATCCACACAGAACCGCCACGACCCGTCCTTCTTCTTGACCAGCACCACAGGCGCTGCCCAGGGGCTGCTGGAGGGCTCAATAACATCTGCCTCCAGCATTTCTCGCACTTTTTGTTCCGCCGCTGCCCGCCTTGAAAAGGGCAGCCGGCGTGGGTGGAGTCGAATCGGCCTGGCCTCACCGGTGTTGATCTCGTGCTGCACCAACCCGGTCCGGCCGCATTCCTCATCCTTCGCAGCGAAAACACCCACGTAATAGTCCAATAGCTCCCGCAGCTGGCGTCTCTGTTCCGGGTCCAGCCCGCTGCAGCTCCGCTGAAATAATTCCTCCACCGCCTGCTGCGTCTCTGCTGACACGTTGGCCCCTCCCCTTGCTGTCCCTGTGTGTGCTCGTGCTCCCTCTGTCCGCGCTGGTGACGTCATCGTGTCCAGTCCTCGCGGTGGCCTGCCTGGTCCAGTCTGTCTTGGCGATCCCCCGATCGCGCAGGCCCCCGTGTTCCTTCTCTGGGTTCTGCTGTGGAGCGTGATGGTCCGGTTTCCCAGCTGGAGGGAAGGTCCCGCGGTGTCGATCTTGGCGTTCCAGGCTGTGAGCAGGTCTAGTCCAATAATACAGGGGTCTTGGATGTCAGCCAGCCAGAACGGGTGTCTTATGTTCTGACCGGCCACCCCCACCACCAAAACTCTCCGCCCCCCCAGTCTGGCGCGCTCACCGGTAGCCGTGGTGACGCAGCGCTTGGTGGGTTCCCACCCCCGTGGGGCCATCTTGTTCGTGCCCGGCAGCACACCGGGTCGAACCAGGGAGATTGTAGAGCCGGTGTCAATCAGGGCCCGGATCGACGTCTTCCCCAAGCTGCACTGTAGATAGATCCCTGGAGAGTGTCCAATTCGGCCCACGCGTGGTGCCGGCTCCTCGGGGGAAACATCTGCGGGAGGTGGCCTGTTCCCGTTCACGCCACCTCGCTCTAGTTTAACGCCGGCGAGGGGCGTTCTTCTCCGGGGACGCGCCGCCGTGGTCTGCCGTAATTCCTCCTCTTCCTCCTCGCTCTCCATCATGGCCTGGAAGGTTCTCTGTCTGTGCGTTGGCGCTTCAACTGTGCGATTCATCAGCGGCTCCACCCGCTCTGCTTCTGCCACTGCAGTCTCCCAGTCGCTCGCGGCGTGGATCCGTACGTGGCTCTGGAGCTGGGCCGGGCGGAGACCTTGGATGAAGCTCCGGAGGGCGAGCTTCTCTACCGCCTCCGGTGCGAAATCTGGGTAGCTGCGCCGGGTTAGCAGCCGTATGTCTGCAGCATAGGTTCCTAGGCTTTCCTGGTTGCTTCTACGGCGGCGGGTCAGCTGTTCCTGGGCGTGCTCAGCGTCCGCCGTTCTCCCAAATCGTCTCTGGAGTGCCCCTTGTAGCGCTGGCCAGCTGTAGCGCTCCTCAGGCAGGAGATCAGAAAGCGTGCAGAGAGCTCTCCCTTCCAAGGCCAGCGTGACTTGCACGGCGGTTTCCTCTGGTGACCAGCCGTTCAGCGCAGCGGCCAGTTCGACCTGGGTCAGGTAGTCATCCAACGTGGCCTCGCCGTTGAAGCGGGGAATCTTGGCCCGCTGCCTAACAGATGGGATGGCCGCCTCCTGATCGATCGTCACTCTCGATCGCCGTGGGATCGCCAGCCCGTCCTGTCCTGAAAAGGGCGGAGTGCGGGGCTGGTTTGCTCTGCTCTGCCCGCTCTGTCTTGAAAAAGACAGAAGGCAAGGTGCGCTGGCCCTGTCAGGTCCGCTGCCGCTTCGTTCGTCCCGGCTCCCGGCTCCCGGGGGTGGTGTCTCGGTCCCATCGTCCATCATCAGCTGAGCAATGAACTGCTCCAGCTGCTGGATCTCCATTCTGATCCTGGCATCCATCTGCTCCATGCCCACTTCTGACACCAGTGTGACGTAAGCAGGGTTCACACAAAGACAATGGAGCAGATGGCTGTGATCAACCTGATTTATTTTCACACACCCCGACCCCCAACTTGCAACTTAGTACACAGAGCAGGGGAGGTCACTCTCACAGACCTCTGTTTACATCACGGTTGCACACACATAACGTTTTCATCTGGCAAAGCATGCTGGGAAATTCACTTAACATGGCCCCAACATTACAATATTTAAATTTGTTTGATGATCTGAAATATTTAAGTGTGACAAACATGCAAAAAAATGAGAAATCAGGAAGGGGGCAAACACTTTTTCACACCGCTGTAAATGACCAAAGATGCAGTTATTTCTGTTATAATATTTCTATATATTTTTAGTTTTTTTAGAAATCTCCTCACCACCCAGACAGCAAGAAAAACCTCCCTCATTTTGAAATCCAAATGTTGGCACATTTTGTTTGTCTGAAGGCTGCTGACAGATTCAAGTCATTGACTTCATGAATTTCGGTCATCTTAACTTGGAGGTACATAATAATGAACATAAATTAGTTAATTAATATTGTAGTGACTGGTTAAGTAAATCCTCAGTGATTCATCATTCACTGTTGCCTTTCCCTGCATATGAATCCTAACCACATGTTATGTCATGCTAAGCGACCCTTCATTATTGCTCCCGTTACTGTTCCGGCCCCGGATTATGAGCTGCATTTTGGTGTGCAATAACTGATGTTTGACACATCTTTAATGTCCTTGCTTTTTGGAGAAACTCCTCCAGCTCAAGGTGCCCCCCTCCACCTGCCAGTGGATCTCCAGCTTTCTGACTGACAGGTGGCAACAGGTGAAGCTAGGGAGATTTACATCCAGCTCCCGAAAAATTAGTACTGGCGCCCCCCAAGGATGTGTCCTTTCCCCACTGCTCTTCTCCCTCTACTCCAACGACTGCACCTCAGAGGACCCTTCGGTGAAGCTCCTGAAGTTTGCGGACGACACCACAGTCATCGGTTTGATCCGGGATGATGATGAGTCTGCATACAGGCGGGAGGTGGAGCAGCTGATCCTCTGGTGCAGCCAGAACCATCTTGAACTTAACCCAGCCAAAACGGTGGAGATGACTGTGGATTTCAGGCGACACCCCCCTTCATTCCCCCCACTCACCATCCTCAACAGCACAGTGTCCACTGTGGACTCCTTCAAGTTTCTGGGTACCACAATCTCCCGGAACCTGAAGTGGTCCTCCCATATTGACACTGTCCGGAAAAAGGTCCAGCAGAGGTTGTTTTTTCTGCGTCAGCTCAAGAAGTTTGATTTGCCTCAGGAGCTGCTGGTTGTCTTCTACACCGCCATCATCCAATCTGCCCTCTGCTTTTCCATCACTGTCTGGTTTGGATCTGCCACTAAACAGGACAAGACCAGACTGCAGCGGATCATTAAGTCTGCGGAGAGGATCATTGGTACCGACCTACCCTCCATTGAGAACTTATATCGGTCCATAACCAGGAAACGGGCGGGAAACATCTGTGCTGACCCATCACACCCCGGCCACAAACTGTTTGAACTTCTATCTTCTGGTCGTCGTTACAGATCACTGAAGGTCAAAACCACCCGTCACAGGAACAGTTTCTTTCCTCAAGCCATCACTCTGATGAACTCCTAACATTCACCTAATCCTACCTGTTGCTGTACTCATGACTTTTCATCCATTATTACATTGCACATAACTCTCACACTGCTTTTTACTTCATTCACATTATATCACTGAATCTGAGTCCACATTGAAATACTGTGTGATTGTATATTTTTTCATATATTTCTGCAAAGTGTGGTTAGTCCGAGTAAATAACTGCATATATTCCTGTATATATTTGCATCCTTTTATAGAAACGTGGACAGACTGTAATTTACTGTACATACTCTGGTTGTCATTGAATCCTTATTTAAATCCTTCACCTGAACAACGAGAGCAAGTTTTTAGCCAAAGTCAAATTCCTTGTATGTGTTGTGCATACTTGGCCAATAAAGCTGATTCTGATTCTGATTCTGATTCTTTTGACTTTAATGCATCAAACACCGTAAAGACTGAAACATATCAAACACAAGAAACATTATTTTAGCTGTGGACACAAAATTCTAGTATTACAGAAATTAAATCATACTGCATACACACAAATGTAAACATTTATGATCTCAATTGGTAGATTTTTTAGGTTTACTGAGTTGTTGCAAGAAAGCTACCAGCAAAAATTATGCAGCATTTACTGTAAACAAATACAACAGATTATCAAATCCACATTTAAAATTGTATGGTTTGTGCACATCAGATTTTCATATTAGAAACACACACAAAAAGTTTCTATTCTTTGAACATGTGCATATTCAAACAACCATCATTAAACTTCAACAGAGTTAAACATTTCACTAACCACTTTGCCGGGTTGCAGCCTTCCGAGGGCAGAAATTCCTTGCAGGCTCTCACATTTTGTCTGCAATTAATAGCCCGGAATAAATACCTTGTAAATTGGTATTTCAGCTAATCTAAAGTCAAGATGTCAATTCAAAAACATAACAATAAAATTGACTAGAACTAGGCATCCAGTAAATAAGGATTGCCAGATTTGCACTTCTATGAACTACCAAGGCCATACAGGCCGGGAATTGCAGCAGTGATCGACCAGAATAATACTGCATTTACTTCAAGTCAAAAATACATCCCTATTCACAAAATGAAGCTTCAAAAATTACTTTTTCACAACTATTACAATTTTTCGCACATGCATGGAGACTAGGTGAAATGTTACATAGGCATGGATTACCACTGAGTCACATGGTCTAGTCACACTTCAACAAACTTCAAAAATATCATCATCTCTCAAACAATCCACAAAATATCGGGTAGATAATTGGCTATGAGGGATTATTTCATCATTATGACAGTTTCACCCTACCTGGGCTGAGGTAAACCGCTGGATGGCTTGGATTTTGTTCTTAGCCAGCCATGCTGAATCTGTCCGTTGTCCTATTCTGCTGGGCAGGAAGTTTCAAAATCGTCTACTTCCTGTTGTGAATAATCTTATACCTCATGTATTTTTGATGACAAATTATTTCAATAATTTTTAAATCTCAAAGGACAAATTTCCAAACCTAGGTTTTTAAAAGAAAATATGGAGGGAATAAAATAAAAAAAAGGTAGGGAATTCACAAGGGATTCCCCAGAGGTCAAAGGTCATTTCCGGGTTGGGGGTTCCCCCAGACACAAAGCAAACAACCCTCGACTGGCACACAGAGCCAGGCTGTGAGTATATATACCTGCCAAAACAAATCTTTGGGAGGCATTGCTGTACAACCAAAGGGCAAATACTAGAAAGGATGTCACTGTTGACATATATAGCGGGGAAATTACAACAGTCACAAGAATTGCCATGTTTCTCATATGGATCAAACAAACACAGCTGCTGCCGTTACAGTTACCAGTGGGTTAAAACCACCATAAATTTCTCCACTGCTTACATACCTCTTCTGCTTTTTTCCTTGTTTAAAGTACATTAATAGGCTCATGCTTCTCTCGGACAGTCACACTAGAGAGACACTGCCTGCTGACTAGAACAGTCGCGGGTGGCATGCTTCCGGACTCCACGCAGATAACAGTCACACACGTTGCTCGTGTGCGCGCTTGCAGAGCGTCATTCCTACATATTTTTTTCTTAAATTCATATTTCCTTAGCATGGCAGTATAAATCCAAGGATGGTGGCCCGCCACATAGAAATGTTACCAGAGGAAACCCTGGATTGTTCTCTCTGGGCTGGGGATGAACTCCTGCCCCAAGTGAATATCCTGATTAAAAAAAAAACAAAAAAAAACCAGACAAACCAACAAACATGAAAATATTACCTCCTTGATGGAGGTAACAACCAGAGACATTATCAAACTGCAGTTAGATAAAACTAGAAGAATCCAGTGGTGTAATGAATTGCTGAAATATGGTATGCTAGAGGTCCCTGGTTCAAATCCCAGGAAAGCCATCTTCTACGTTTTCAAAATGGTAGTGAAACCTGCTATGATGTATGGTTTTGAGACACTGGCACTGACAAAAAGACAGGAGGTAAGAATGGTAGAGGCAGAGTTGAAGATGCTAAGGTTGTCATTGCAAGTGACTAGATGGAATAGAATTAGAAATGATTATTCAGCCAAAACGTTTGATCTTTTGACCCCAAAGAAATGGGCACAATTGCTAGTCTCAATGCCAACCTGTGTCCCAAATTTGGTGACCCTAGTTTCATCAGTTCTCGAGTTAGAGTGCAGAAAGATGGAAGCCAGCACCCTACCTACATGTCGACTCCCTTGTGGTTTATGATTACAGATGGAGGACATTCTTCTAATCCAGCATTTCTCTGTTAGCACGTGACCCACTAAAGTTCATAAAACAATCCGGAATGAGTTTGAAGCTGATAGGATATTTTCAGGTTTCATTGATTATTCTATATGATTTTAATGCTGTATTGTTCTATTTTATATCATAATTGTATCTGGTGCATATAATGAGCCAATGTCTGATTCACTGTTTTTTTCCATTGTCTCAGAGCTTGAAAAGAATGTCTGTAAGATTAGGTTGAGCAAGATTGTAAATAATGACGAAGGTTCATTATTTTATCATACCAAGCTGTTCTGTACTATATGCCTGAAGTTAGAGTGACTTAGGATGACCAGGTCATGTAAAGATCATAGCAAAATGTTCAGTGCTGACCATAGATTAGAAGCAGTCTCTTGGAGAGATGGCTCCAGCCAGTCTAGCTTAGATCAGGGACTGAGGTATAAGAAGCAACATCCTTGAACACATGTTAGGAAGTTGGTGTTAGTGAGCTCTGAGGCAAGTTTTGCTGTGACCGATTACCTCCCTTCTGATCAGAAAGAGAATAAATGGCTCAGAACTTGGAAAACCGCCTATTGATTATTGATTCAGTCTCAGTCAATTCATTTTTGATCTAACAGAAGCAATTAAAAGTCTCTCTCGCACTGGTTAATATTCATGTGTCTGACATCAGTAGGACATGCTACAGTCAGAAGGTGACTACGTAGTCCACTGTATCTAAATTCCCTATATAGCGAGTAGGGAGGGAGGGAGTCAGTGAACATTCCAAACACAGCCACAGTCTGTGTTTTTCTGCTGTGAATTTCCAGTTTGGTAACAGGTGAGTTTGGACAGACCATTAGTAGCTACGTAAGCATTCCTACTTAGCCTAGTTGGTTATGCCTTTCTCTGCAGACCATGGCTTGTTCTGTAAGATGTCACTACAAAAATGTCAGGAAAAGCCTACTAGAACAGCTGAACTTTATTTATCAGAGGGACTTTAATTGGTGACAGGTGTGTGCTGACTCTCATTTAATATGAGTTTGAATGTGATTGGTTAATTCTGAGCACAGCCACATCCCCTGTTATAACATGGTGTGCATATTTATGCAACCAGGTTATTGTAAGTTTTTTTATTTTTCTCCTTAAAAGTTTTCAGTTTGTTTTTCAATTGGGGTACAGGTTATAGGTCACATTAATGGTGGAAAAAGTTTTGAAATGATTTATCTTGGTCTCATTTTTTTACATCACAAAAACCTGGCATTTGAAAAGGGGTGTGTAGACTTTTTATATCCACTGTAGGCTCATTACACACACAGTGATATATTTCAAGTGTTTTTCTTTTAATTTTGATGATTATGGCTTACAGCTAATGTAAAGTCAAAATTTAGTTTCTCAAAAAAATAGAATATTACATAAGATCAATTAAAAGTGGATTTTTAATAGAAATGTTGGCCTACTGAAAAATATGCCCATGTACACACAATGCTTGGTCAGGGCTTCTTTTGCATGAATTACTGTATCAATGCAATGTAGCATGAAGGTGATCAGCCTGTGGTACTGCTGAGGTGTTATCAGGGATGGCAATTTTCCGCTGATCCGCGGATTTCCGCTGATTTATTTTCAAATTGATCATTTCTGTGAATTGTCTAAATCCGTTGAGAAAATTCTAGGGGGGGGGGCGGGGGTAAGGTACCTTATTGTTACCGATTTTAGCAAAAATCAACACGATTACATAAGCGCTCGGCGCTTCCCCGGGTCAAGTCTCCTGCAATAACCCGGATGTTTTGTACTCAAGCTACTGCTGTATTGTAAACAGCCCTGCGATTGGATAGTTGCAAACGATTGGACCAATCAAATGGCTCATTGTATGCTTTGTCAAAAATTCATGGCGGCGTGTTCTCAGAGATGTGATTTTTCCGCTAATTCGCCGAATTCCACTTTTTTTTATCTTCCAGGAAGATAAAGTACATTAAGTACGTTAGCGGCTTGTGGTCCACGAACGCAGTGAAGGTGTGCCCTTTCAGGCAGAACTGGAAGTGGCGTATGGCCAGGTGGAGAGCCAGTAACTCTCTGTCGAACACGTTGTATTTACGCTCACTGTCGTGCAAAGATCTGCTAAAAAAGGTGAGCGGCTGCCAAGAACCGGCAACGCATTGCTCCACGATGGCCGCTATGCCCATGTCCGAGGCGTCGGTAGTGAGCGCTATCCGAGCCGCCGGGTCTGGGTGCGCCAGTAGTGCAGCGTTCGCCAGAGCTGTTTTAACCTCAGAGGACGCCTGCTCCCGCTCAGGAGTCCAGTCGACTCTGTCTGCCGGTTTCCGTTTCTTGAGTGCGGCGTACAACGGCTGTATGAGCTGGGCTGCGCGGGGGAGGAAACGGTTATAAAAGTTAACCATCCCCAAAAACTCCTGCAGCGCCCTGACATTGATGTTGAGGAGAAAAAAATAGCAAAACAATTTAGTTAGATTACTTTTATGATTCCAAACAGTTTGAAATTGACAGTGGACAGTGGACATTGACTCATAACTTTTGAATATTTCCAAGACTTAGCTACATCAGTGATTGTACAAAATGAACTGCTCAAGACTCAATGGAGATTAAAACGTGATCTGAAATGAATGCTGAAATTATAAAAAGTAATGGTATGTTGGAATTTTATTTCTATTATGGAATAGATAAAATTAACTGATTTTGATTTGATTAAGTGTTAAAGCATGTGATGGATAATGCTTGTTGGAATATTTTAGGAATGCTATCTTCTTGGAACATAAGTCAATATTATACAGTAATAAGTGGCATTCAGCTGTTTGTGTTATGTCATTTAAGCACAGTTCTGGTACTTAAAAATCATAAAAACCCGACTTCCGGGAAGATGGCGGAGAGACATAACACTTAAACAAAGAGCTCTCCCTAGCCGGATTAAAAATCATCGGTAAATGGCCAACTCGACATAAACGAATCAATAAACCAAGGGATGAAAACACGAAGGAACCGGGCACAAGGACAAAAACAGGGTAAAATTGAAGAATTCCTCTCCAACAACGCAGGAAAAACCGCTGTACGCAAAGCCCAAAAAAACGAGATGTCCACAGCAGTGAAAATGGAGGACACCAGACTCGACAACATGAACGCTGGCATCGCCAGTTTGGGTGAAGAGTTGAGAGAATTCAAGCGACAGCTACAACAGGATTTAGCGGCTCTTAAGGAGGAACTGAAAAAAGAAATTAAGGAGGAAATCATGGACTTCCGAAGAGAAATGGAGCGTAAATTAACGGAAAACATGGAGGAGCTGCGCTCCCAGCGGGCGTGTATGACAGAAGCGCAGACCCGAATTTCGGAACTAGAAGATTGGAAAAGCGAGGCAAACGAACAACTACAGACCCTGACGACGCAAACGCAGAGGATGCAGGAGAAAATAAACGACTTGGAGAGCAGATCCCGACGAAGCAATATGCGCATCTTTGGAATTCCGGAGGGCATTGAAGGCAACTCGATGACAAAATTCATGGATCAGTTCTTAAAAAAAGAACTGGAAATACCCGGAGAAACGGATCTGCAGATTCAACGGGCGCACAGAACACCGGCACAGAACCCGAAAACAAACTCTCCACCCAGGTCAGTTGTGGTAAACTTTGTGAAATATGACATAAAGGAAAGAATCCTGACGCAAGCATGGAAAAAAAAGATACGAATCGGCGACAAACAGGTATTTTTTGACCATGACTACCCGACAGAAATCGTGCAGCAGCGGAAGAAATATGCCAATATTAAAAAAAACGCTGAAAGAGAAAAAAATTAGATTCCAAACGCCGCTAACGAAAATGAGGATTCATTGGGAGGAAGGCACAAGAACCTACAACACGGCCGAAGAGGCAGCGCGGGATATGATGGAGCGGGGCCTTGAGGTGAGCGTGCCGAGGGAGACGGCTGGAGCAGCGGCGGCCCTGAACGCACCACGACAGACGGAGTGGAGACGAGTGAACGGCGGAAGAAGGGGGAGAGACGTGGAGCAGCGGGCCCAGGACAAGCTACAAGGCTTTCAACTGAAAGCCTAGATCATAACAAAGATTAAGAAAGGCACAGAAGAAATGAAGGCCAAGAAGACAAGGTAAAAGAGAAACAGACGGCTAGGAGAGGTTTAAGTGATATTTGTTGGACATTTCTAGACTTATGACTATTACTTTGATAGTAAATACAGGTCTAGGGAGGGCCCTTCACTCTGTGAAGACAAACCCCCCACCCACCAACAGGGACCAGTGGGCAGAAGAAAGGCCCAAAGTACGGAGGTCGAGTTTTTTTAATGTGTTTTTATATAAATATGTGTTATTTTTGTTGTTAAAGGGGCTAGGAGCACAAGTTAAAAAAATGGAAAAACATGAATATGGGTAAAAATCTTAAGATAATGACACTAAACGTGAATGGTCTGAACTCACCTGTTAAAAGGGAAAGAATAATAAGAAAATTCAAGAAGGTAAAAGCTGAAATTATATTTATGCAAGAGACACATTTGAGCAAGGCAGAACATGTGAAACTAAAGAGATTTGGCTATAAGAACTCCTACTACAGTTCATTTAAGGGAGGAGCAAAAAGGGGGGTTATGATACTAATCTCAAACAAAATACAATTTGAAAGTGAACAGGAAATCCAGGATAAAGAAGGCAGGTATGTAATAATAAAGGGAAGAATAGATGGTATGCAGATCACATTAGTGAACATCTATGCCCCACCAGAAAGTGACAAGGGTTTTTTTCAACATCTGTTTGATCTCATAGCAACACACAGTGAAGGAGTCCTAATTTGTGGAGGAGACTTAAATGCTGTCATGGATCATGAAGTTGACACAACAAGTGTTAAGAAGACAAAAAAACATGTAACAAAGTTCATAAGAACCTCACTGGCAGAAATGGGTATGGTAGACATATGGAGGGACCTACACCCACTCGAAAAAGACTATACACATTATTCAGCAGTCCATAAAGTACACTCTAGAATAGATTACTTCCTTATGAATGAAGGTGACAGACACAGGGTGAGAAATTGTTGGATTGGAGGGGCAGAAATATCAGATCATAATCCTATATACATGGAAATATATTTAAACAAAAAACGACAAACAACATGGAAACTTAACGTAGGACTGTTAAATGATGAGAAAATGAAAGAAAGAATAAAAATAAACATAAACGAATATATCCAAGAGAATGACAATGAAGAAGTGGACCCAACAATACTATGGGACGCACTAAAAGCCGTGTTAAGGGGTAAATTAATTGTTGAAACAGGAAAAGCAAATAAGACTAAACTGGAAGCGTATGAACAAAGATGTGAGAGACTAAGGGAATTAGAACGTAAACATCAAAGCACAAATGATCCAAAAATATATCAAGAAATTAAAGAAGAAAAAACAAAGATAAAAGAAACACAAATGGATGAAATTGAAAGGAAAAATAGATATCTAAAGCAAAAATATTATGAAACCGGGCCAAAAGCCACAAAACTGCTGGCAAAACGGTTAAGAAAACAACAAACAATGAATAATGTATACAAGATTAAAGACCCCACCACAAATAAAACCACAGTTAACCCAGAAAACATCGAAGAAATTTTCCATAATTTCTACCAAGAACTATACTCGCAACCTGAAGAAACAAATACTAAAGATATCAAAAAATTTCTAGACACATTGGACTTGCCATCAATAGGAAATCAACAAAATGAAAAACTAACAGCAGAAATAACAACACAAGAGATCAGAGATGTGATTAAGTCACTTAAAAACGGTAAATCACCAGGTAGTGATGGATACCCATCTGAGTTTTATAAATTGTTTATAGAAGAACTCACGCCACAACTCCTAAAGTCATTTAATTGGACGCTGAACAACAACAAAATACCTCCAACATGGAACGAAGCAATCATTTCAGTTATTTTAAAACCAGGGAAAGATAAAGAACAATGCGGAAACTATAGACCAATCTCTTTATTAAATGTAGATTATAAAATATACACAACAATTATATGTAAACGAATAAAGACATTCTTGACGGAATTGATAGAAGATGATCAAACTGGATTCATAGAGGGACGCCAAACACATGACAATATCAGGAGAACAATACATATAATTAACCAAATACATAAAGAAAAGAAAAGCGCAGTAATAATGAGTTTAGACGCAGAAAAAGCATTTGACAGGGTTAACTGGAAATTCCTATATAGTGTACTGGAGCGCTTTGGATTTAACGAAAAATCAGTACAATGCATAAGGACGCTATATCAAGAACCTGTGGCAAGAATCAAGATAAACGGTAGCTTAACAGACAAAGTAAATATACAAAGATCAACTAGGCAGGGATGCTGCTTATCGCCCACCTTGTTTGCTCTGTTCATAGAACCATTGGCTCAAGCGATACGACAAAATAAGAAATTAAAAGGTGTAACAATAAAGGGGGCGGAACACAAGATTGGGCTATTTGCAGACGATATTATAGTTTACCTTGAACAACCAGATAAATCAATAATGGAAATGATGAACTTGATAGAAAATTTTGGAAAATTATCAGGATACAAGATAAACATAACAAAAACACAAATACTGACATTCCACTATAACCCTCTAAACCAGATAACTGATAAGATCAAACTAAACTGGAACCAAAAAGAAATAAAATACCTTGGAGTGAACATACCTAAAGACCTAAGCAAAATATATAAAGCAAACTATGATAGGTTGGAACAAGAAATAAAAAAAGATATTGATAGATGGTCAATCTTAAATATGGATCTGAATTCAAAAATTGAGACAGTCAAAATCAGCATACAACCTAGATTACTTTACCTCTTCCAGGCTATACCAACAGAGATTCCAGATGCCCAATTCTCAAAGTGGGACAGGATGATATCGAGATTTGTTTGGGGAGGTAAAAAACCAAGAGTGAAATATAAAACCCTCCAATTACCAAAAGAGAAAGGAGGCATGGGCCTACCGAGTCTAAAGGAATATTACTACTCAGCACAAATAAGATATATCATATGTTGGTGCGACAAGGGATATGAGGCAAAATGGAAAGAAATGGAAAAGGAAATTGAGGGACTCCCAGTACAAAGCATAATAGGGGATAAAGATGCATATAAGCAAATCAAACAAATAGACCCAATCACTAAATTTACTTTAGAACTGTGGTATAAAATAGTACAAAAATATAATATAAGGGAAGACATAAAACTATTGAAATGGGTAGCATTTGACAGTCAGTTTGAACCGGCAAAACAAGATAGGGGATACAAAAATCTGGTGAACAAGGGAATCACAGCATGGGGCAATATCGGAAAAAAAGATCTCGGGAGCTTTGTAAATATCAGGAGAAAATTTAAATTAGAAAGATCGGAATTTTTCAGATATCTGCAGATGAGAGATTACTATATGAAGAAGATTAGGCATAACCTCCAAACAGATGTGAACGAGATTATACAACTTATTTTAAGCTCATATGCAGGAAATAAAATAAGAATTATTTCAAAACTATATCAGAAACTTATGACAAACAATCATACAAGTAACTATATAAAGGAGAAATGGGAGAAAGAGCTCAATTTAAACATAACAGAAGAAAGCTGGCAGGAAATATGGAAAACACAACACACATCAACAAATTCAAGGGCATGGAGGGAATTTGGATGGAAAAACCTGATTCGCTTTTTCATTACACCACAGATTCAAGGAAAATATACAAATACCCAATCTTTATGCTGGAGGGGATGTGGGGCTCAAAATGCAGACCACTCACATATGTTTTGGAAATGCTACAAAATATCATCATTTTGGAAATCTATGCATGTGACAATACAGAGGATATTAGGATATAATATACCAATGAACTGTAACCTGATGTACTTATGTGATCTTAAAAAAGACAGTGTTATACAGGCTGAGGACAGATATCTAGTTAAAATCTTGTTGATTGCATGTAAAAAAACTATCACAAAAAAATGGCGATCAGAAGTTCTTCCTGACCAAGAACAATGGACTGACATTGTTGAGGACATACGTATGATGGAAAAACTAACATATCGACGAAGAATGCAAGAAGGAATATGGGAGAAAAAATGGCGGAAATGGACACACTACAAAGTGCAACAACGAGGCAGAAATTGAAAGAATAACCAAAGACACTGAAAAAACCAGAAGAATTAAGAGATGGAAACTAAAAACTTGATGCTCCAACATTTGTCCCCCCCCCCTTTTATTTTTTATTTTTTTTTATTTTTTATTTTTATTTTGTTTATTTTTTTTTATTTTTCCCTACCCTAACCCCTTTGTTTTTTAAATGTAGAATGTGATCTGAATGCATTATATATGATGAAAAATGAATAAAAATCTAAGTTACAAAAAAAATCATAAAAACCCAGGAGCTTAGGGGAGCTTCGCCCCCCTTGCCCCCCCACCGGGGCTCTGCCCCGGACCCCACTGGGGTACTACGTCCCTCAGACCCCCTGTTAAATTTTCAGATAATTTCCCCAATCCCAAATCACATCCCTGGTTCGTATTGGAATTCTGAGCTTTCGGTATCATTTTCAGCGGAATTACGAGATTTTTATTGAAGGATCAGGAGTCATCAGTGCTAGAAATAGACAAAAGTGTCAAAAAATAAGTTCCGATGGAATTGGCTTGAGAGAAAAGTGACGGTAAAGGTGAAAATTGGTTCAAAGT
Source organism: Pholidichthys leucotaenia (assembly GCA_020510985.1). Taxonomy (NCBI): domain Eukaryota; kingdom Metazoa; phylum Chordata; class Actinopteri; order Cichliformes; family Pholidichthyidae; genus Pholidichthys; species Pholidichthys leucotaenia. The sequence goes on from CM035847.1 coordinate 146,278,702, forward strand.
TTGACGAGGTAACAGAAACACTTGGACAGTTTCTGAAGAAATCAGAAAAGGAGATGAAGTTCAAAGTTCAGAAACTGACACAGCTTGCTGCCAAAAGGAAGAAAGTTTCACATTAGAAGTGACTTGGTGACCAGTGTAAATAGTGTAATAAACTCTTATAGAACTGTTAAATATGTTGGACTAAAGACAGTGAGACAACATTGAAGAAAAAGTACGTTAACTTTTCATTAAATTTAATGATTTATCTAAGTCTAGTATTTCTTTTTTATCATTTTTTTCAGTCTAAATTACTTCTGTTTTACTGAAAACCTCTCAGCTTCAGGGGGGCTGCGCCCTCCCCGGCCCCCCCATAAGTCAATCGACCAAATTAGAGTTCAGCTGAAATCAGAATTTCCTGTTGCCATCCCTGTGTTATGGGAGCTCAGTTTGCTTTGATAGTGGCCTTCAGCTCATCTGCATTGTTGGGTCAAGTGTCTCTAATCTTCCTCTTGACCATACTCCATAGATTCTCTATGGGATTTAGGTCATGTGAGTTCTCTGGCCAACTAAGCACAGTGATACATGTCAGGTCAGGCATTGGTTTGCTTGCTACCGGATAACCGTGAAAACTGGTACTACCTGTCTCATGGGTCGGGCCGTCGGCAACTCAACCGTCAACCCCGCCCTTCCGAGGGTGTGGAGGGTGAAAATGGGCATTCTGGCAGAACTAAAAACAATATCTGTCACAGGTCTGTGGTGGACCACTCTCAGTTACACAGGGTGAGACTGGACATCCTGGCAGATAAGCACATCTGTCGCAAGGTCTGTGGTGGACTTTTGCCAGTCGGTGCATCGTGACATGCACTACACAAAGAGGAGAGATTAACAAACCTATCATCTGGTCAGTCACTGCAACAGATACTGGAGTCAGTTTGTCTTGGCCTGTCCTTGCCACTGATAATACCTCTATCTGCCAAGAATGTGCCACTAGTCCAGCAAAAGCTAGCGGTGCTCAAATATTTTGTGAGCAGTTTCACGAAATGGTCAGTCAGAAAGCAACTCATACCAGTTCGGACATCGCCCGGGTTAACAAGGTCTGGAGTTCCTGGCAGCGGAGGGTGAAGGACACAGCTGCGTGGAAGAATCTGATCAGACCTAAATAAAACAGTCATTGTCGCCCTCAACAGACTGCTATGATGATGAAGCACAGTGATACTATGGTTACAGAGAGCCTAAGTCACACCCCCTCTGGTTTTATCCATCATGGCCCATTAGAATTGGGATCACTTTCGATATCAAAGGGAAGAAGCACAACAGTACTTGCCAGTGACATGGTGAGGCGAAGTAAGTTGTTAGCTCAGCATTAGGCCATTAGCTTGTTAGCTTAGCACTCGGTGTCGTCTTCACCTCCTCTTTTCCTTTTGTTTTTCTGTACCTTGCTGGTCCCTTTATTCACAGGGTTAATTCTCATCGCCAGTGTGATGTCTTCATGTGTACCATGCAGCGAATAACTGGACAGACAATGACTGTGTTCTTTCCTGTGACTTTAGTGCTGACTTGCAGGGAGCATTACATACCAAGCATGCATTACATAGCACTTCATTACTGGCTGTCCTCCCTAGTTACACCAGAGGGTGACGCTACAGTCAGTAACAACCCAAGTAATCCATACATACAAAGAAGTCAAAGCAGCTGTTTTCATAAAACAAGTTATATTTAATAAAGTGGAATGACACAGGGAATAAGTATTGAATACATGAAGAAAGAGGTGCAAAAAGGCATAGAAAGTCAAGAAACCAGCTGAAATCCATCAATTCAATTCATTCATTCATTCATTCATTCATCTATTCATTCATTCATCAGACACATGATCCCTCCCTAATTGAAGGCTATATCAAAAAGGAAGGTTTTAACCCTATTCTTAAAAACAGAGATCGAGTCTGACTCCCAAATCCAGATTGGCAGCTGGTTCCACAGGAGAGGAGCTTGATAACTGAAGGCTCTGCCTCCCATTGTACTTCTGGAGATTCTAGGTATTACAAGTAATCCTGCATTTTGGGAGCGTAGTGCTCTGTTAGGATAATACGGTAGGATCAGATCTTTTAAATAAAAAGGGGCCTGATTGTTTAGAGCTTTGTAAGTAAGAAGAAGGATTTTAAACTTAATTCTAAACTCTATGGGAAGCCAATGAAGGGAGGCCAGAACCGGAGAGATATGATCTCTCTTTCTAGTACCTGTTAAAACTCTTGCTGCAGCATTTTGGATCAACTGAAGACTTTTTAAAGATGTTTTAGGACAACCTGATAATAAAGAGTTACAATGATTTAATCTAGAGCTAACAAAAGTGTGGATCAGTTTCTCAGCATCACTCTGAGACAAGATGCTCCTAATCTTGGCAATATTACGCAAATGATAGAAGGCAGTCTTAGAAACAAATTTAAAATGTGAATTGAAAGACAGATCTTGATCAAAAATAACTCCAAGGTTCCTCAGAACTCAGGAAGCCATCCCATCCTCAATCAGTGCAAATTAATTTCAGCTGGTTAAGTCCTGGTTGATATCCTTTAAAAAGGTCTGTGAATATCAGATTGTCACACCACAAAGAACTCATGATGGGTAGAAGCAAAGAGCTCTCTCTTGACCTTTGCAGTCTTATTGTTGCAAAATATAATGATGGCATTGGTTACAGGTGCATTTCTAAACTGCTGAATGTTCCAGTGAGCACTGTTGGAGCCATCATTCAGAAGTGGAAAGCATATCATTTTATCATTAACTGGCGATGACCAGGAGCTCCTCGCAAGATTTCTGACAGAGGAGTCAAAAGAATTATCAGAAGACTTATCCAAGAACCAAAGACCACTCACGGGGAGCTCCAGGAAGATCTGGAGTTAGCAGGTACTGCTGTTTCAAAGAAAACAATAAGTAATGCACTTAATTGACATGGGCTCTATGCCCGCTCACCTTGCAAGACTCCATTGCTGAAGAAGAAGCATGTTGAAGCTCATTTAAAGTTTGCTACACAACATTTGGGCAAGCCAGTAAAATACTGGGAGAATATAGTCTGGTCAGATGAGACCAAAATTTAACTTTTTGGATGCCACAACACACAACATGTTTGGAGGAGAAATGGCACTGCACATCCCATCATGGTGTGGGGGTGTTTTTTAGCACATGGTAGAGCCAGACTTTATATAATTGAAGGAAGGATGAATGGACAAATGTACATTACAGAGACATCCTTGATAAGAACCTGTTGCCATCTGCCAAGATACTGAAGATGAAACGAGGGTGGACATTTCAGCAAGAAGATGATCCCAAGCATACAGCCAAGGAAACTCTCAGCTGGTTCCAGAGAAGGAAAATAAAGCTGCTGGAATGGCCCAGTCAGTCACCTGACCTGAATCCAATTGAAAATCTGTGAAATGAATTGAAGATCAGAGTTCATAGAAGACACCCACAGAACCTTCAAGATTTGAACACAGTTTGTGTGGAAGAATGGGCTAAAATCCCACCTGAGCAGTGCCTGCGTCTAGTTTCTCCATACAGGAGGCATCTGGAAGCTGTTATTACCAACAAAGGCTTTTCTACTAAATATTAAATGAATTTCACCAGGCATGTTCAATACTTTTTCCCTGTGTTGTGACATTTTATTAAATATAACTTGCTTTGCGAATGCAGTTGGCTTGATTTCTTTGTATGTATGGATCTGGTGAAAATCTCAGGTCAGTGGCTCCATCAGAAATATGTTAATGAGAAAAATGTTGATGTGTTCAATACTTATTTTCCCTGTTGTATAATAACAAACTAAGGGTGTGTCCCAATTCACCCCTGCACCCTACCCCTCCATTTTGAGCATTCACTGTAAATGCACAAAATGGAGGGGTAAGGCTAAGGGGTAATGTGAAGGAGTGAATTGGGACACACCCAAATATTTAGTTTTTGTGAAAACGCTTAGTGGACAACATCTTCCATCATCCCACATCACCAAACACGATCATGGCGGGAGATTACTAAAACCTCACTTCGTGTTTCCTGACTGATGAAAGAAGAATCCAAAGAGGAGAGAAACAACACAAAGGTATTGTTGTATTTTGAGAGCTGGAGCTGATCCAGAGGACTGTTAGTTACTTCACCGTGGGCAGCCTTTGAAAATATGATGTAGCTTAAAATGTCTGTATTTGTAGTTTTTAAATTTGCATATTTTCACAACCTTATACCTTAACAGGCAACAATCTACACTGTTATTTATGTTGAAAATTATCTTTTAAATTGATAAACATCATATGTGTAATTCATGGCAAAATTCGATCAGGGTCAAAAGATAATTTTGCTCTTGCCATTCATTTCAGTGGAGATTTTTTCCAATTTAAGGTCCCATGTGTGAAAGTAGATGGGGTGTGACTTAGGCTCTCTATTAAATCAGGTACTGGTACTTTTGGCACTGTGGGCAGGTGTCAAATCCTGCTGGAAAATGAAATCAGCATCTCCATAAAGCTTGTTGGCTGAGGGAGGCATAAATAAAAATTTCCTGGTAGATGGCTGCACTGACTGTGGACTTGATAAAACACAGTAGACCAACACCAGCAGATGACATTGCTCCCCAAATCAACTGCCAAGTCCTGACATTTGGAAATCAAGGCTCCAGAGTCTGGAGGAAGAGTGAAAAGCCATAGAAGATTTGTTACTTGAGGTCCAGAAGTTTCCACAATCAGTGATGGAGCCATGTGATCTGCAGTTGTTGGTCTGCTGTGTTTCATCATTTTCAAAGTCAGCACAGCCATCTACCAGGAAATTTCAGAGCACTTCCTGCATCCCTCTGCTGACAAGCTTTATGGAGATCCTGATTTCATTTTCCAGCAGGACCTGGCATCTGTGCACCCTGCCAAAAGTACCAATACCTGGTTTAATGACCATGGCATCACTCTGCTTGATTGGCCAGCAAACTCTCCTGACCTACGTAAACCCCATAATCTATGCAGTATTGTCAAGAGAAAGACGAGACACCACACCCAACAATACAGACAAGCCAAAGAGCGCCATCAAAGCAACCTGGGCTTCCATAACACCTCAGTAGTACCACAAGCTGATCGCTTCCTTGCCACGCTGCATTGATGCAGTAATTCATGCAAAAGGAGCTCTGACCAAGTATTGAGGGCGTGCATGGACATACTTCTCAGCAGGCCAACATTTCTATTAAAAATTCACGTTTTTTTAATTGATCTTAAGTAATATTCAAATTTTTTTGAGAAACTGAATTTTGGGTTTTCATTAGCTGTAAGCCATAATCAACAAAATTAAAAAAAACCAAAACACTGGGAATATATCACTCAGTGTGGAATCAATCTATATAATATAGGAGTCTCACGTTTTAAATTAAATTACTGAAATATATGAACTCTTTAGTGATATTCTAATTTAATGAGATGCACCTGTATAGTGACATTGCAACATTTTTTTTTATCTTTATAGATGTATTTGTTTACAAAGTAAATCACCTATCACAGTGCAGCTATTTTTTGAGATATGATACTCTATTATTGACACCTGATTTACTACGCATTACACTGTGCTCACTGTCAACCCTAGAGGACAATTAGGCAACTACCTGTGGAGTACAGTGGCTTGCAAAAGTATTCACCACCTCAACATTTTTTGTGTTGCATCCTGATGCTACAATCCTTTAAATTCATTTTTTTCTACACTTAGTACCCCATAGTGACAAAGTGAAAACAGAATTTTTCTTAATAAATTCTAGAATTATTTCATTTCTCTTTATTTTTGCTGGTATGTTTCTACACATTGGTTGGAGTCCACCTGTGATAAACTACATTGACTGGACATGATTTGGACAGACACACATCTCTCTATAGAAGGCCTCACAGCTGACAATGCATATCAGAGCAAAAACGAAGCCATGAGGTGAAAGGAACTGCCTTACAGTGCTCAGAGACAGGGTTATTGCAGAAGGGCCTGAGTGAGGTGGCCAACAGCCCCATGGTCACTCTGACTGTGCTCCAGAGATCCTGTGTGGAGATGGGACCAAGTTCCAGAAGGGTAATCAATACTGCAACTCTTCATGGATTTGGGCTTTATGGGAGAGTGGCTAGACAGAAGCGTCTCCTCAATGTAAAACACATGAAAGCCTGCTTGGAGTTTGTAAAAAAAAAAAAAAAAAGCTCCTGAAGAACTGAAGCAGGCTTTCGTGTAGACAGCAGATCTGCTTTGATTCAGTGTTCTCTCTGCTGGATCCCAAAGGGAAGTTATCTCAACACTGAACGGGGAGTGAGCCAACCTTTATGCCTATTCTGTCTCATACCTGTGTATTTCTGCTTCTGCCAAGTCTCCTAATATTTTTAGAGATCATATTGCACAGAAGGCAAAATTTACCAGTTGCTGCACAGCCTCAGGACATGTATATAGCAGGTGCTCTGAGCCCCTGGCCACCAGAAAGATTCTAAATTAAACATTTACCTTTTTTTTTTTTGTTTAATTTGCTAGTCTTGTACAATTTTTAGGAAAGTTTTGTGTGCAAATTCAAAGTTACATGGAAATCTAAAAATAAAAACTGTTGCTTGGTTCAAACTAGACAGACCCTTCAAACTACAGATGCAACGTGACAAACTCACATGACTTTTTATTTTACACTTTTTACATTCCCATAAAAATTTGGTGACTCCTAAAAATACTTTAATCATATTTCAGTCAATGTAATGAACACTGTTTGACCAAAGACTGTTCAAACTATGCCATTATTGTACAGTACATAAAAATAATGGGTTTAAACTTAAGCAATTAAGATGAAGTGGAAGTACTTGGGTGTAAATAGTTTAAATGAAAAAAACTGCAATAACCATCGAGGAACTACGAAAACAGTCCTATGGGTCTAAATGGAAAATTCACTTAGTGTTTTACAGGCTTCCCTATGTACAGTATATGGTATGATTCATGGGATTTTGTGCTTTCCCCTTATTGTGATAAAATTTAGCTATGACTTGACTTTTCGAATACTATGGCATGCCTTCTAAACATTAAATAAAGTCACAGGATACACATTTGTGATATCTGCAATTCATTTTTGACTATCCAAAATGACAATTCCAGATATTTCTGATTATGATGATATAAAATTGCTATTAAGATATATCTTATTGTATTCACAAGAGTGAAAGGCCTATGGATTGAGACTTGTTCATCAATTGTTTAGGATTTTTTTAATCAGACCCCTTACACCAAAACATCCGAACTTGAATTGCTTCTAGGTGTGTAGTTTTGTGTTAAATCACACAAGGGAGCCATATAACTGTACAAAAGCAAAATAAATCTTAACAATTCTAACTGCAGCCAGAAAAATATCATCAAAACAATGAGAACTGCAGTTGTGCTTACAGTGATACATATAAAGTTCACCAGTCCAAAAGCTGTGAATGAAAAGATTCTTTTGGATCAAATGACATCTCTAAACAATGAAACATAACCTTTGGCACCCTGGGACAAAATCCCGTCAAATAGGTGGTGAGTCTATTTGAAGGTTTCTGAGATCGAGACAACTTCAGGGACCTGATTTGTTGGGTATCGCCAGGTTTTTGTCTCGTGTTACTTCACTCATCTCTCAAAGACACTTCAAGAAAGTTCCCTTTCCCTCCAGATTTTAGGGCGAGCGATCCATGAGCAGGAAGGCAGATGTTTTATTCAGTAGGTAAGCGATAAGAGGGGGGAAGTGTGATTATGATAGCGATCGGCCATGCATCAATAGGCAACCATCCGAGCAACGTGACACCCTGCTGCACATCGATCGGGCCCCAGTAACCGGAGCGGCCGCCACAGTTTGTTTTCAAGCAGAGTCACGGTCCGGGTGTCAGAGCCACCAGGCCAGGTGGAGGAGGAGGTGGTTGCAGCTCCTCAAGCACACAAACACTCCTCTCTTAAGTGATGAATGACATTAAGTGGAAGACATAACAGCAGGAGTGAAAACAGCAGGGATCAGGTGTGTGTTGATCCAGAAATACTTACAAACAAGCACTATTGCAGTGATGGAAAGTGATCCAATTTTATATCTGCAGGGCTGTGTGGCTTGTTTACACTGACTTTAAACTTTAGTTCATATGTTTCCAAGCATTTTTTTTCCTTAGAGAACATGGTGAATTACTATTATTACCTCTGGTAAAGTGGTAATGTTTTACATTGCATTTGATTTTTTTTAAATTCCAAGTAATGAATGAATGTGTCTCCTGAGAAGTTTTGATTATCACCAACAGAGGACGCTGTCTGCTGACACCTGCCAGCTAACAGTGTTATAATGTGGAAGAGAGAACAAGCTGTCTTGGCTGAGGTTTGCACTCTCTCTGTGTTTTCTAGTTAATGTTGTAGTGGTTTTCTTTGCTGTACTGAGATTTTAAACTTTGAAAAATCAGATTCTGTTTCATATTTGTAGCATTTGAGTTTGACAAATCATTGGTAATAGCAAAAGTGTAAAAGTGCCTTCTGTCTTAAATCCTCAAATATCCTTGAGTGTGTCCATATTATGTCATACCTTTCATATGTCTATTTACTTATTATTCTATGATACACATCTTCAGAGGTAGCATAGCTCATCTGCTTGTCTGGTGGCTCAGTGTTCCAGTCCCCAGTTTGCGTTATGTCCAAGCATCCTTGGGCAAGATGCTGAACTCTAATGGTTCTGCTGTTGTGTGAAACTGTGACACTGCATTAGATTAAATATATAAACTACAGAGCGAACTACAGTATTAATGTACACAAAATATTGTGTATATGGTTGGGATTTTGTGCCAAATATGTTATAAAAACCTAACCTAACTTGCATGTTTTTGGCATGTGGGAGGAAACCGGAGAAATCCCGGAGTAAACCCACGCAGACACGGGGAGAACATGCAAACTCCACACAGATCACTGTTGGTCGGGGGCTGGGATCGAACCCAGGATCCCCCGGCCAAGGGTGAGTTGCTGTGCTGCCGCAGTACCGGGCAGCACGGTGGCTGAGTGGTTAGCACTGCGGCAGTACAGCAACTCACCCTTGGCCGGGGGATCCTGGGTTCGATCCCAGCCCCCGACCAACAGTGATCTGTGTGGAGTTTGCATGTTCTCCCCGTGTCTGCGTGGGTTTACTCCGGGATTTCTCCAGTTTCCTCCCACATGCCAAAAACATGCAAGTTAGGTTAATTGGCATCAAACTGGGGATTCTAAATTGTCCTTAGGTATGACTGTGAGAGTGAATGGTTGTCTGTCTCTCTGTGTTGGCCCTGCGATGGACTGGCGATCTGTCCAGGGTGTACCCTGCCTCTCACCCAAAGATGCTGGGATGGGCTCCAGCCCCCCTGCGACCCGAAAAGGATTGAACGGAAGAAGATGGATGGATGAATGGATGTTATAAAAAGGAAAACCATAAAATTTGAGTGCTGAAGGCTTCCTGCACACCATTCATTTATTCATTCATTCATTCATAATTCAAGAAATATTAGTTTTATTATTTACATAATCTTTATATATTTTAAAAAATTACAAATTGAGATAACATTTCCGTCTGAACCTCATAAATGCTAAATAGTAGTTATGTTTATGTTTATTAGGATCTCCATTAGCTGCAGCTTATGGCTGCTGCTATTCTTCCTAGGGTCCAGCTCAGAAATCTGACATTTACAATTGCAATGGGCAATAACAATATAATGCACAATTTACATATTCAGTAACAGTAAAAACACAGTACAAATATCACATATAACAATGTATTCTATTCCACATATATATGATATGCTATATAAAGTCGTAATTGTATTGTATCTTTACTACCATATTATTACATCATCCATTATATTACACCATACATCACAATATATACTTAGACATCTATCCATCTGTCCATCTTCTTCCGCTTAATCCTTTTCAGGTCGCCAGTTTCCTCCCACATGCCAAAAATATGCACGTTAGGTTAATTGGCATCAAACTGGGGGATACTTAGACATATGCATAACAATTACATATAATAATAATATATAATTACAAACACACGTGTGTGTGTGTGTGTGTGTGTAAAAAGGTGATAAAGCCATTTCTACAGCTTTGGGACTCCACTATACCTGTACGTATAGTAGTGTTGACAAATAAAATCTTTGAATCTTGAATTACAGAATACCTAATTACTGAAAACTTATGGGACATCCAATATTAGTGACTGTTTCAGAACCCTTGTTTATTTGTTTGTCAGATCACTTACAGTGGTGTGAAAAAGTGTTTGCCCCCTTCCTGATTTCTCATTTTTTGGATGTTTGTCACACTTTAATGTTTCAGATCATCAAACAAATTTAAATATTAGACATAGATAACACAAGTAAACAATAAAAGCAGTTTTTAAATGAAGCTGTTTATTATTAAGGGTTAAAAAAATCCAAACCTACATGGCCCTGTGTGGAAAAACATCCCCCCCATGTTAAAACATAAATTAACTGTGGTTTATCACATCTTTGGAAAGCTGAGTTCAATTTCTCTCGCCACACCCAGGCCTGATTACTGCCACACCTGTTCTCAATCAAGAAACCACTTAAATAGGACCTGCCTGACAAAGTGAAGTAAGCCAAAAGATCCTCAAAAGCTAGACATCATGCTGCGATCCAAAGAAATTCAGGACCAAATTAGAAAACAAAGTAATTGTGGCGGGGGGGGGGGGGGTCGGGCCGGTCCAGGGGTGTGGGCTCACTGCACCGGCCGCCGAGCAGCCTGGCCTCCCTTGATCATCCCTCCGGGGGCGGATGCCTGGCTTTCCTGGGGCTTTTTGACCTCGGACGTTTGTGCCCTGTGGGGGTTTGTGGCGCTGCCTTGCCTGCTCAGGGTTCCCGAGGGGAGAGCTGCTGCAACCGGCCCTCTGCTTCGTATGTTTCCTGACAAACCACTCACATGCACACACTTATTTTGCGTGCGTTCTCATATATATGCACGCAGACATACACGCACAAGTGTCTCTCCTTTAACAGGTGCGGAAACTAGACTCGTGTTGAGACATCTTTGGTGGAAGAAGCAGTTTATCTTTTGTTTGTTTTAGTTGTTGGTTTGTTGGTTTGTTTTTGTCTGTTCCCCTCCCTTTTCTTCTCCCCTCCACACACTTCCTTTTCCTCTTCCCCATCCTGTCGGGTCTTCCATGGGTAAAATAATTAAAATAAAGTATTAAAAGTTATTACAGGAGGATATAAAACATACAATACACAGTTAGGTACTGTATAAGCTCCTCTTGGCAAAGTAAATCTGTTTTGGCACAATAAGGGTGACAGATCCCTGTTCTGTTTGTCTAGCTGCCTGACAGGACAAGGGGGGAAAAAAAGAAACAAAGTAATTGTGATTTATCAGTCTGGAAAAGGTTATAAAGCCATTTCTAAAGCTTTGGGACTCCAGGGAACCACAGTGAGAGCCATTTTCCACAAATGGCGAAAACATGGAACAGTGGTGAACCTTCCCAGGAGAAGCTGGCCGACCAAAACTACGCCAAGAGCACAGCGACGACTCATCCAAGAGGTCACAAAAGACCCCACAACAATATCCAAGGTACTGCAGGCCTCACTTGCCTCAGTTAAGGTCAGTGTTCATGACTCCACCATGAGAAAGAGACTGGGCAAAAATGGCTTGCATGGCAGAGTTCCAAGACGAAAACCACTGCTTAGCAAAAAGCACATAAAGGCTCGTCTCACTTTTGCCAGAAGACATACTGATGATCTCCAAGACTTTTGAGAAAATACTCTGTGGACTGACGAGACAAAAGTTGAACTTTTTGGAAGGTGTGTGTCCCATTACATCCGACGTAAAAGTAATACAGCATTTCAGAAATGGAACATCATACCAACAGTAAAATATGTTGATGGTAGTGTGATGGTCTGGGGCTGTTTTGCTGCTTCAGGACCTGGAAGACTTACTGTGGTAAATGGAACCATGAATTCTGCTGTCTACCAAAAAATCCTGAAGGAGAATGTCCGGCCGTCTGTTTGTGACCTCATACTGAAGCACACTTGGGTTCTGCAGCAGGACAATGATCCAAAACACACCAGCAAGTCCACCTCTGAATGGCTTAAGAAAAACAAAATGAAGACTTTGGAGTGGCCAAGTCAAAGTCCTGACCTGAATCTGATTGAGATGCTGTGGCATGACCTTAAAAAGGTGGTTCATGCTCAAAAACCCTCCAATGTGGCTGAATTAGAACAATTCTGCAAGGATGAGTGGGCCAAAATTCCTCCACAGTGCTGTAAAAGACTCACTGCCAGTTATCCCAAATGCTTGATTGCAGTTGTTGCTGCTAAGGGTGGCCCAGCTAGTTATCAGGTTTAGGGGACAATCACTTTTTCACACAGGGCCATGTAGGTTTGGATTTTTTTTCCCCTTAATAATAAACAGCTTCATTTAAAAACTGCATTTTGTGTTTACTTGTGTTATTTTTGTCTAATATTTAAATTTGTTTGATGATCTGAAACATTTAAGTGTGACAGATGCACAAAAAATAAGAAATGAGGAAGGGGACAAACACTTTTTCACACCACTGTACATATGTTCTCCCATGTGTCTACGTTGTACAGAAGAGGGAGCACAATAGATGCCTCTGCAAAATGGATCAGTCAGCAAACCATGAACAGGACCTTGTTGGCACATGTGGGTAAGTCAGTCCCTCCAGGATTTCACAGGATATTTTTATGATTGTTTCGGCCCAAAAAGCCTGAATTTGCTTGAGGGTTTTTTTTAAGTTGCGATTAAAGTTGTGATGTTTTGAGAGTATTTTTTGAACTAAAAGGTGTGGGAAGAATTACAAATTTTAAAGCAGATGCTTTTTTCCGTAGTTTATGTGCTGGCAAACTTATTGTGAAGTGCAGTGAGGTGACGCCGACTTCCTGTCGCGTCATCGCACTCTCCTGTATAGCGGGATGGGTCATCATCGGCACTTCCTCTTGTGCCGGATGAAAGCGTTAGGTGCTTGCCGTGTACTGCTACCCTTTTTGTAAAATAAAGCTGTGTTCGACGTTACCACTCTCTTTGCTTCATTCATCACCAGGTTTGTGGACATAGTGAGGGCATGGTGTTGGACTTCTCCACCCAGGGAACAATGGACCAAAAGAGGAGGTGTCACCGAGGGGTATCATATGGGACAGTAAGGACTATGCGCCCCCCCCCGGGGAGAGGAGTAAATGCCGGAGCCGCTGGGAGAAGAAGGGTGTGAGAGAGGCGCCAGCGTTATGTCATGTTAATTTGCCACACAGGCTTTGTTCTAAACATAATGTATGATGGTCTGAAGTTCCAGGTCTCGATGTATGGTATTAAAGATATAAACGAGGAATGCACAGAGACCCGGGATCTTTTTTGCTGTAAGTTATGTTGGAGAAAGAATAAAGTTTCTGTGTCGACTAGCTCGTTGCCTCGCCTGCCTCCTTTCTCCACATTGGTGACCCTAAGACGTGCCATGGAAAGCGAGCCGAGCACCGCCCCAGAGATTGCCTGGAGGGAGAGCACCAGCGCCGCGTGCGTGGTCTCAGTCGAGCTCCCAGACTTCTGGCTTCACAACCCGACCGTGTGGTTCTTGCACATAGAAGCCCAGTTCGCACTCCGTGGGATAACAACAGACAATACCAAGTATTACTACGTAGTCGCCGCGCTGGATGCACGCACCACGCAACAGGTGACGAGCCTGCTCCAGGAGCCGCCGGCCCAAGGAAAATATGAAGTGCTCAAGAGGATGCTTCTCCAGCCCTATACCCTTTCTGACAGTGAGAGGGCAGAGAGACTCCTAACGCGTTCGGAGTTAGGGGACAGATCAGAAGTGGAGCTGATGGAGAGCACGTTGGCACTGAGGGGGAAGGACGATGAATCTTTCCTGTTCGCCCACTTGTTCCTCAGAAACCTACCGGCTACAACGAGGGCGATCTTGGCCAACTTGCCGCAGCTGGTTGCTAAGGACTACTGCACCCTGGCACAGGAAGCGGACCGCATCATTTTGGAGACCAGAACTCTCAATGTGCAGACAGTGGCACCGGCATCCATGAGGGACTCCAGCGAGGTCAAGGAGCCGTTCATGGTATCCAGGACAGACACCAGAAGATGAAGGAACGGGGCGATCTGTTTTTATCATCGCCATTTCGGCTCAAATGCCCAACACTGCCTGTCGCCATGCCAATTCAAGAACCCGGGAAGACGGCACATTCGGAATTTGGTGGCAGCTGCAACCGATGGTGACAGGAACAGACTGCTTTATGTTACGGACATACATTTGGGGAGACGGTTTTTGGTGGACTTGGGCTCCCAGAAAAGCCTCATCCTGCCGGTCAACGCAGACAGGGTGGCAGGACGCAGCAGTCCCAAGCTCACAGCCACCAACGGATCCACCATCAGGACATTTGGTGAGTGGACACTGACAATATTTTTGCATGGACGCAACTTTCAGTGGGACTTTGTGATAGCTGCACGTTCCGACCCCATTTTCGGCGCAGATTTTTTATGTGCTTATGGGTTGTTAGTCGATGTTGAAAATTGGAGATTAGTGGATGGTGTCTCTTTTACCTCACTGCCCTGTACAGCTCAGGGAGCTGGGTCGACAACACTGGCTAACGTTACAGCTCCAGGGGGTAAGTACCAACATTTGTTCACACAGTTCCCAGCACTCATGGTCCCAACTTTTTCAGCTATGGAAACGAAACACAGGGTCGAACTTTTAATAACGACAAAAGGCCTGCCGGTGTTTGCGTGACCTCAGCGCTTGGACGCAGCTAAACTGGCCGGTGCATGAGAGGAGTTTGCCAACTTAGAGCAGTTGGGCATCATCAGGAACTGCAACAGCCCGTGGGCATTCCCGCTACACATGGTGCCTAAAGCCGACGGGTCATGGCGACCATGCGGCAATTTCCTGCGCTTGAATAACACCATGGAACACGATCGTTATCCTATTCCGCATATCCAGGATTTTTCCGTGCACCTGGCTGGGGTGCGTGTTTTTTCAAAAGTGGATCTGGTCCGCGGATACCATCAGGTCCTGGTGCGTGTGGAAGACATTCCAAAAACAGCGGTAATTACTCCTCTTGGCCTTTTCGAGTTTTTACGCATGCCATTCGGATTAAAAGGTGTGGCGCAGACTTTCCAGTGGATGATGGATGCAGTGCTTCATGACTTGTCCTTCGTTTTTGTCTACTTAAATGACATTCTGGTGGCTAGCGCGTCAGAGGAGGAGCACATCGCCCATCTCAAGACAGTTTTCCAGAGGTTGGAGGCGCACGGGCTGATAGTTAACCTGGCAAAGTGCCAGTATGGCATGCCAGAGATTGATTTTTTGGGCCACCGTATTTCACCGGAGGGCGCGATTCCGTTACCGGAATAAGGTGCACGCTGTGTCGGACTTTCCACGCCCGCAGACCGTGAGAGCACTACAGGAGTTTTTAGGAATGTTTAATTTTTATAACCATTTCCTTCCCCGGGCAGCCCAGCTGATGCAGCCATAGTATGCCGCGCTTAAAAAAAGAAGCCCGCGGAAGCCATCGACTGGACTCCCGAGCGAGTCCAAGCTTTTACTAACGCCAAAACAGCGCTTGCGGATGCCGCGTTGTTAGCCCACCCGGATCCATCTGTACGGATAGCACTCACTACGGATGCGTCTGATGTTGCCATAGGGGCAGGGGTAGAGCAGTATGTCTCAGGTTTGTGGCAGCCGCTTGCATTTTTCAGCCGAACTTTGCGCGACAACGAACGCAAATAGAGCACGTTGGATAGGGAATTGCTGGCTCTCCACCTTGCGACGTGCCATTTCCAGTTTTGGTAAGAGGGGCTCGAGTTCACCATGTTCGTGGACCATAAGCCTCTGACGTACACGATGGCCAAGGTCTCGGAACCATGGTCGGCCCGGCAGCAACGGCATTTGGCCGCAATTTCAGAGTTTACTACCGACATTCAACACATCGCCGGTAAGCTCAATGTCATGGCCGACTGTCTGTCATGCGCATCAGTCTCCCCAGTCTACATGGGAATAGATTTCCCCACAGTGGCCTCGGAGCAAGCCGGGGACGTGGACATTTGCGTGCTCCAGTCTGCGCCGACTTGGTTAAGGCTGGAGAGCAGGGTGGTGCAAGAAGGGTGCCCTGCCTTGCTCTGCGGCGTCTCCACCAGCCACCCACACCCTGTGGTTCCGAGCTGTTGGTGCCGTCACATTTTTGAGTCAGTCCACTCCCTTTCGCATCCAGGAGTGTGCGCTTCGGTGAAGCTAGTAGGGGTGAAATTCATCTGGCCGCACTTGCCAAAGACGTGAAAGAGTGGGCTGCAGCTTGCGTCGCATGTCAAAGTGCACAAGCACACTAGAGCCCCCCTTGAGCTGTTCCAAATCCCAGCTAGGAGATTCGACCACATCCACGTGGATTTGATGGGACCCCTCCCGCCATCGCAAGGTTTTACGCACCTCTTAACAATCGTGGACCACACCATGCACTGGCCTGAAGTGGTCCCACTGGCTTCTACCATGTCTGCAGAAGTGGCTCGTGCTTTTTTGTTGGCTTGGGTCACACAGTTTGGATCCTCATCGGACATCACTTCCGACAGGGGACCACAATTAGTTTCAGAACTCTGGTCCACAATGGCCCAGAGTCTGGGGGTCAAAATTTACCTCACTACCACGTACAACCCCCAGGCTAACGGGTTATGCGAGCGTTTTCATAGGTCACTTAAAGCAGCGCTCAGAGCTTCACTCACAAACTGGGTCGACCGCCTGCCCTGGGTTCTTTTGGCTTGCGTTCCACAACTAAGGAGGATTTAGTAGCCTCCCCGGCAGAACTCGTTTTTTCTCAGCTGCTGCGGATCCCCGGAGAGTTTTTACTGGAAAACCCCGCACCCATGGCTGATCCGCCTGCGCAAGTTTTGCACAGTACGGAGGCTTTTAATGTACTGGGCCCACCCCACCATTGTTTTCCCCACACATTCATCCCAAAAAGCTTGCAGAACGCCAGTTTTGTTTCCGTCAGCCACGATGCACACCGGACCCCGCTGCACCTACCGTACGATGGACCGTTCAGGGTGTTGGAACCTGAGGCAAAGCATTTTGTGTTAGACTTGGGGGGATGTAGGGAGACCGTCTGCATCGACAGGCTGAAGCCCGCTTTTGTGTTGGCAGAAGAACAGGTGGTGTTTGCCCAAGCTCCCCTGTGCGGACGCCCACCGTTGGTGGCTCCACAAGTTGGTGATCCCTCAGCAGGGACCTGCGCTCATGAAGCTGATGTGTTTTCTCCCCCCTCCATTTTTCCCCCCACAGACTGACGTGCCCTCCTGTACACCCCGCCAGCAGGGTGGTTCAGCTGGTTCAGCAACCCCCTGCTACAGCCGCTATAGGCGCCAGCTCAAGCCCAAAGGACGGGGGGGTTAGTGCCCTTTCTGGGTGTTCGGGGGGCTGTGTGGGGGCATGGTGTCTGTGTCATCCAGCTCGTTGTCTCACCTGCCTCCTTTCTCCACAACATAACATTTGGTGACTGAGGATTAACTCATGGAGGCGTGAGTTACACCACTCCGTCCCTTCCTCGAGCTCCCGGGCGAACCACCGGTGCCTTGGCCATGTTGGTTCAAAGCTTTTCAAACCTACATCACTGCGCTGGACCTCGGGAAGCTCGGTAAGGTGAGGGCATGTGTGCTTGTCATCCACAGCCTGGGTATCGAAGGCCACTGAGGCCTACGGACGCTCGGCACATCGGACTCGTTTGAGGCCATCGTGGAGCTGCTAGCTAACCATTTCACCACTCCAGACAGCGTGACTGTACGGAGAATTTGTTTTCGCCAGTGACACAAACTTGTAGGTAAGCCCATCCACAAGTTTGTCACTGACTTATGACAGCTAGCTAGCGAGTGCCATTTTGGACAGCTCAAAGATGAAATGGTGTGCAACCAACTAGCAGAGAACACATGCAATGCTGGACTGTGAGCTAGGCTATTAATGGCATCGAATTACTTTACATTAGCCAGAGCTGTCGAGCTAGCTCTCCAGTTGGAGGCCACAGACAAGCTAGCTTAGGAGCTAAACTGGCGCCAGTTACAGAAGCCGCCAGAGCCACCCGCAAATGTTGCGGACACCCCTGACAACCATCCATATGGTGAGCCCCAGTATGAACGGGTACACGTATTGCTCAGTGGAGCTAGACGCCGTGGAGGTGCCACTGTTGCTCGACACAGCGGCAGTGCAGTCGATGCTGAACTGGGCCATGGTGAAGAAGTTCTTCCCCCACTACAGGATAAGAAGTAACCTGGTGCCATTGTATGGCTACGGAGGTAGCAGACTGTGCACAGTTGGGACTTCGGAGTTAACAGTTTGTACAAGTCTGCGATGATGGTTGACTTCACATTCCAGGTGGCGGTGCACGGCAATGACATAATGTGCTGTGACCCATTCTACGGACTGGGTTTCACCGTTAAAGACGGTGCTGGGAATGAATGGTCAGGTTGTGGCCGCTTGAACCCGCCGGTTCCGGTGGTCAAAGAGGACATGGTGTGGGACGAAGGGCTATCGGACACTCTAGCGTTCAAGCAGGACCAGCCTCACTCAGGTTTGGCACGGGAAAGTCTCAGTGCCAGCGCTCGGGAAATAGTAGAGAGGGGTACAGAGTGTGGCGGCGAGTGACACCATGCTAGCACCAGATGCCTCCGGAGCTTGGCCGCAGAGGGATGGGGGGTCTGCAGCTATGACCATGACCACTACAATGTTTTTGAAAGAGGACGGGGTCAGACCGACGAGCATGGAGTTACCACATGCTCAGCAACAGGACACCAGGCCAAGCAGGGCCCCACTTAGGGTTATGGACTTGGTTCAGGTTCGGGGTGATGAACGACCATGGCGAAGATGGGCCAGATGACAGCCAGCGAAACACCAAGCACGTCTGCGGATAGTGGCGAAGTTGGGCGCAGCGTACTTCTGGTTGTCTGATGGCTCGTCAAGGCATGCCATTCAGCTTCGGTGTCTCCAGGAGGACGCTCCAGGTGGCGAGGCTGGACGGGAGTCGGTGATGGTGGTGTGGGATCCGGGCTCCGTTGTCCAGAAGATCAGCCGTCGCTCCGGAGGCCTGCTGCCTCCAGGGGCATACCTGCTGAGGGGCTGCCCTGGGCCCCCCCACGCCGGTTCCACCTTTCCCACCCAAGTGACTGTGCTGTAGCATCCTGTTTATAGTTCTGTTGTTGTTGTTGTGTGTTTTAAATGTTAGCTTAGGAGCACGGCAGATATTTTTAGTTTTAATAAAGGACATTTTAGTTTGCGTCAGTGGCAGAATAATCCACCACGTGGTAGTCCACCACCTATGTTAGGTTGTTTTGTGTGAATGTGTTAGGCCCTTTTAGTACCATAGTTTTTGTTTTTTTGGAATGTTATTTGGGTTCCAAATTGTGGTGGGTTTGAATTGTATGAGTGTTTTTGGACTTTGTAAAGGGGAAGGAATGTGTTGGCGCACTTATTGTGAAGTGCAGTGGGGTGACACCGGTTTCCTGTCGCGTCACCGCACTACCCTATATAGTGGGGTGGGTCATCATCAGCACTTCCTCTTGTGCCGAATGACCGCGCTAGGTGCTTGCCATGTACTGATACCCTTTATGTTCAATAAAGCTGTGCTTGACGTTACCACTCCCTTCGCCTTATTCATCACCAGGTTTGTGGACATAACAGTTTACTGCAGTGATATTCTATATAACACCACAAGAAAAGCACAGGATTGTCAAAAAATTTCCTATTAAACAGTGATTTCTAAATTAAGCAGAAACTTCTGCTATACAGAAAAACTCTTTGTGCAACAGCAAATACAGACTTTAACACAATTAAGTGAGAATGAAGTAGCTACTCCTAAATTTGTCATATGACCAACAGTGTAGGCTGCTCTTGTTGGGAACTTGAATTAAAAAGGAGGAATAAAATAATTATGCATTGCAACAGCTAAAGTGCATTGAATGCGTGTTAAAGAGAATAGATTTGGAAATTATGGCAGCACCTTCATTTGAAGCTTCCTAACCGCAGCGATCCCCAACCACTCAGTACGGAGCACAGAGAAAAAAGAAATAATCTATTCTGTTGCTCTGTATTGTCTGTCGAAGTTTGTGCTTTTCTGAAAAAAAATGACTGAATATTCTGTCTTTCTATGTCTAACTCCTACCTGTCTGCCTATCTGCTGCGCGTCTTGACACACACTTGTCTCATCAGATACTCACCTTTCCTTTACCGGGAGGAGGGGCTCTCCTTAGGGGTTTGCCGAAGGCTCACGTTGGTCCATGTCCAGACCGGAGATTCACAGCTTTAAAGCTCACTGACAAGATGTAGTAATGATTTTACCTCTAAAGATGTATAAAATGTTATAACACTGTCTGTAGTGTTAAGGTGCGCTCACACCAAACGCGAACGGGCGAATTTTTTGGGTGGTGCGATTACGTTATAACTCAATGCAAATGCACAAATAAACATGAATTCCGCATCTGAGTGAGATGCAGACAAGCAAAATTGCCTTTATAACTTCTGCAGCAGTGTTCAGCCTACTGTGGAAATCCCCAAAATAACGTCATGCTTTAGGTTTACATTATCCAACAGAGGGCTCACCTGAAGAGGTTGTCCCTTTCTCCAAAACTTTTTAAGATGATGAGTGTTTCCATTGCTAGCTTGCTAGCCTCGTCAGCACGTCCATGGCAGGAAACCATGGGTAAATAACTCCGAAATCCCAATTCAGCTGAAGAGCTCCCAGTCCTCCTGTCTCCAGGTGAGTGAGGCTCATTTTCAAACTACTTTACTCTGCAGTGGTGATACTTTTACTCTGGTGACGGCAGAATCTCAAAGCTAGCAGCTAGCTAGCTAGCTAGTCTTGGGCGTGAATGTGTGAATGCGCAATTTTGCGTGTACTCCCCTCTTTCCATTCACTTTGTATGGATTTGCGCCGCCTGTTCACGTTTGTGTGAACGCACCTTTAGATTTGTTCATTTGTTTGTGGTTTTATGGTGTCTCTCTTCATGCACACTCCCACAACAGAGCGCTTTTCAGGCAGGTGGACTTTTTTCAACAGAAACCTGGTACTTCGTACACACGGTCAAGACAGAGACATGGGGAGACGTCCACTGGCGGGCTGGGCAAGACAGAGGAAGGGACAGTGTGGGAAAACTCGTGGGTAAGTGTTTTTTTTTTAAATCGCACACTCTGTTTTTTGCTGATGTGTTCCGTTAATACTCACTGTAAACACGGAAGTGAGAGCAGTGCAGCAACGCATTTGATTGGTTAGATTGAGCGTTTGAGTGCTACTCAGGGACAAATCTGATTGGTGAAATTGGTGGAAGTTGACGAGCATTAGCCAAAATTGCGTGAAAGTTGCGAAGATTGGACAAAGTTGCAAACATGCTCAAAAGATGCAGCAATGGCCTGTTTTCGTGTGAATTAGTGTGATCGCAATATCATAAAATCCTGGAGGAACTGGTAAGTGTGAAAAAACAACAGATCTTCCACGTGAATTGCTGTTGTTGTTTTTTTATAATAGACAAGAGTCTACATTCAATTTGTTAAACTTTGTTTTTCTACAGATGTAAATCCTGATGCCTGAATGATATCATCGCTCGAAGACTTCTGAGGACAATAAGTTTCAGGTAGGATTTCAATAAGGTCTGAAAAAAGTGTAGAACAAAGAAAAAGTAGGGCCCCATTTCTTTCTTTGCCTTGGGCCCCAAATGGAGTAAATCTGCCCCTAACTGGTGTCCACCACTTGGTTCAAGGTTTGCCACCACAAGATGCACCGACGACCTTGCAGTCGCAGCTCTTGGCAGCCGCTTCAACAATGGAGGTGGAAAACATGGCCCATTCAGACTCCATGTCTCCAGACTCCCTTAGAATGTCCTTGAAGTTCTTCCAGAGGTGAGAGTTGAAGACCTCTTGGACAGGGGCCTCAGGCAGATGTTCCCAGCTCACCCTCACTATACGTTTGGGTCTACCAGGTCTGAATAGCGTCCACCACTGCCATCAGATCCAACTCACTACCAGGTGGTGATCAGCTAACAGCTCTGCACCTCTCTTTACCCGAGTGTCCAAGACATACAGTCACAGGTCTGATGACACCATAAAAAAATCGATCATCGACCTGTGACCTAGGGTGTCCTGGTGCTAGGTGCATATATGAACACCCTTATGTTTGAACATGGTGTTCAATATGGACAAATTGTGGTTGGCACAGAAGTCCAATAACTGAACACCACTCGAGTTCAGATCAGGCAGGTCGTTCCTCCCAATCAGACCCCTTAAGGTTTCACTGTCGTTGCCTACGTGCACATTGAAGTCCCCCAGTAGGACAATGGAGTCTCCAAGAGGAGCACTCTCCAGCACCCCAGTCAGACACTCCAAAAATGGTGGGTGCTCTGAACCATCATTTGGTGCATAGGCACAGGGAAACTACCCTTTCATCCACCAGGGAAAACTCCATGCTAAGGGCAGCAAGGTGAGGGAATACAAGAACGCCCACGCTAGCTCACCACCTCTTGCCCAGGGCAACTCCAGAATAGGCTCTCTAGGAGAGCTCTCTATGACACTGGTTCCAGAACCAAAGCTGTGAGTTGAGGTGAGCCCAACTATATCTAGCTGGTGTCTCTCAACCTCATGCATCAGCTGAAGTTCCTTCCCCGCCAGAGAGGTAAAATGGTAAATGGCATTCACTTATATAGTGCTTTTATTCTCATCTCTAGATGACCAAAGCACTTTACAGATCCTGCTATCCACCCATTCATACACACATTCACACACTGATGGCGGCATAGGTGACATTCCAAGGTGACATTCCACATCCCAAAAGCCAGTTTAGGAAGCTGGGGATCAGCTCGCCAAGGTATCTGCCTTTGACAGCCACCTGATCTATATAGCACCAGACCCCCATGGTCCCTCCTGCAGGTGGTGAGCCCACTGGAGGGTGGACCCATGTAACTCCTTCGGGCTGAGCCCAGCTGAGTCCCATAGGCAGAAATCCGGCCACCAGACGCTCGCCATCGAGCCCCTTCCTCCAGACCTGACTCCAGGGTGGGGCCTCGGTAACCCCATACCAGGTGGGTACAATGAATTCTTGCTCTAAAGCCTTATTCATGCTGCAATTCCCCTCTAGTCCATTTTGGTCCGCATGCACTTTGGACAAGCCCAGCACGCACACGGCGCTGTTCATGCTCACTTTTTTCATCTACCCAGGCCAAGCGGTTTGCAGTTTCGCTTACGCCCGATTGGTAGCGCCAATGCACTGATGCACCAGGATTTTCACCAACAAAGAAACGCTGCTTGCTTTCTGCTGCTTGACTTCCCAGTTTTCACTCCTTTTCCACGGAGATGCTGCCGCTACAGCTGAAGTATTTATGTATGATTCATGTATGTTTATTCTCATCTTCCACTTCCTTGTTGTCTTCTTCGTCTCTTTGTCTTGGTATGCTGTGCCGATATCACCACCTTGTGAACGGGACGTTTAATCTCGCACATGTGCTTTTCAGTGCATTCAGGTCATGGGCAGGCGGCGCAGTCACAAAATTTGGGCTGCACACGATCGTCCACAGTCCAGCACTGTGGACACTAGCGGAGTGGAGACAATGACGTAAATTTTGTCATACAAGGTTTCCGGTTACACGTACGCAGACAGCAGAGGTGCAGCATGAATCCAGCTTAACATTCATCATGAGAGTCTGTTGGATTTTTCTTAGTCTGGTCCTTCACCCAGGACCAGTTTATCTTGGGTGACCCTACCAGAGGCAAATTGCTCTGGACCACATAGCTCCTGAGATCACTAGGGGATGCAACCCTCCCACCATGAGGGGTGGCAATCCATGAGGATCATATTTAACACAAATCATACTTTGTTAACTCCACCAAGGGAGGAGGTAATATTTTCAATGGCACTGGTTTGTCTGTTGGTTGGTTTGCCTGTTAGCAACATAACTCAAAAAGTTATGAGTGGATTTTGATGAAATTTTCAGGAAAGGTGTGTAATGGCATGGGGAACAGGTGATTAGATTTTACTGTTGATATGAGAATGCATACCTCCACCAAGGGTTTTGTTTGTATTTGTGCAGCAGGATTACACAAAAACTACAGCATGGATTTGGATGAAATTTTTACCAGAGGTAGTTCTTGGCCTACGAAGGAGCCCATTATATTTTGGTGATGATCTGAGAATGCATACCTCCACCAAGGCTCTTATCTTCTCACAGATTGTTGGCAATAGTTTTCCAAACTTACTCGATGGATTTGGATGAAATTTTCATCAGAGGTGGTAATTATTTCCTTCAAAGTCCAAAGTTTCACAATTAAAACTGAAAATGAAAATGAAAATAAAAGCTACTCAGTGTTTTATCATATTAGAATTAAAATTACTGATAAAATTAAATGGACCCTGCAATGGATTGGCGATCTGTACAGCATGTACCCTGCCACTCATCCAAAGATACTGGGATAGGCTCCAGTCCCCCCCCCCCCCCCCCCCGCCCGCCGACCCGAAAAGGATTAAGCAGTAAAAGATGGAAGGATGGATAAAATTATATCATGACCTAATTTTTAAAACTCTCTCCATCAAAATGATGACCAAAAAAATTATGGATGATAATTAATAAAAAAAAGCCAAGAAGAAAAGAAAATATGATCAGGCTTAGCTTGCTCTTGGATTCATTGTGGATGTGAAGGGGCAGAGAAATAGCTATGGGTAGGTGGGCTTGTTAATTGTCTGGCTCCCCAAAATGGGGAATAAAAAAAAAGGTTTAAGAGCCACTGGTGTAAATGAACAAAAAAAATCAAGAGATTACAACGATCACAGTCTCTGAACTTTTACTGCTGACATGGGATTGAAACTGTCAGTGCTTTAGTCGGGCTCTTTAGAAAGAAACGTCAAAGGTTTGAATTTTTTTCTGCACAATTAGAAGAAAAGCCTCCAAGCTCCATGAGGCTTCACCTGCCAAACAAGAATAAATGCTACAGTTCCTCAGTAGTATTTATTCTTGTTTAAAAGCAGCCTACTTTGTACATTTATTGCTGTTTACAGCTTATTAATGCAGTCTTCGCAGGCAACATACCTTAAAAACACGTTCTCCGCCGGTGCACTTTTCCCTCTGTGGCTCCCTCACTCGGGGATACGTATGTACAGGTGTCCCCCTTATCTGTCCCATCAACGCGTATCACCGTCTCAGGTGTTCCCCCTTTCATCACTGACGAGCAGTTGGAGACGGAGCTCCACAGATCTGGGAAGTTTACGGGCCCGTTTAGAACTGTGACTTTGGGGTGCAAGGATACCAAGTTAAAACATGTGAAATCACTCAGGTGACAGGTGTATGTTTTTGGACTCGCCAAGTCAAACTCTGGAAGTGTCCTTCCGGGTCAAACACGGGGACGGCTCCTATATGGTGTATGCGAGCTCAGGACAGATGAAGTGTTTTGAATGTGGAGACGTGGGCCATAAACGGTTCGCCTGTCCGCACAGGCAGCGGGCGGGGGGCTCTGATGGAGCTGCGGCTGGAGCCGGCGGTGCGGCCTCCGCTCACGCCGCTGCTGCGGACAGCGTGGCGGGGCCTTCCGCCGCAGCTGAGGCCGGCGGTACAGCCTTCGCTCCCGCCGCTACTACGGACGACGTTGCGGGGCCTTCCGCCGGTCCTACTCCGGAGCCTGCCGCTGTGTCTGTGGACAGCCCGGCTGTGGCGCCCGCAGCCCAGCTTACGGCTGGGAGCGTCGCTGGTGATGCCGCCCAAAAAGTCACTGATGATGCGTCAGAATCTCGCTGTGTGACATCAGCGGCTGTGCTTCCGGTGGCTGCTACCGTTTCAGAGCGGCAGACGGAACGCCAGTCAGCTGCTATGGGTGGCGTCCAGGAAAATGTGGCTCATGATGAATCCGCTGGGCCAGCTGAATCAAACAGTCAGCTGAGTTGCGCTGAAGAGGAAATGGAATCTGATTCCGACACTGTGTCTAATACTGAGTCTATTGGGGCAACTTGCAGTACAAACACGAGTTTGTATTCACTGGAAGAAATAAATGCTTTTCTGGATGAAACCTATAACAGGGCCATTAAAGTCACTGATTACTTCAGTGACACTGATAAATTTATTAAGTCTGTTAATGTGCTAAAAAGGCAGGTTGGTCTTGACCTCCTGGATGAAAGGAAATGTTTTCACCTCAAAAAGCACCTAACAGCCCTGCGTAAAGCAGCGGGAGGACAAAAGGTCAAGCGTGCCCGACAGAAGGAATAAATGACAGTCTTTACTCTGACTTTTTTAGGCATTTTTGAGATATTGTTGGATCAGACTTTTATGACGTTCTAATTGACTGTTACAGAACTGGATCTTTACCGGTCTCCTGCCGGCGCGCGTACTATCTCTGCTGCCCGGCTCTTCTTTGCACGGACTACAAGGTCACGGTTTACTCGCCTGCAGGATATGGATGCCCCAACATCTTTTTTCTACAATCTGGACAAGACTGCTGCAAAGATGACCTGCTTAAAACTCCCACATGGTCAAAGGACTACAAATCCATCCGAGATGAGGAGCCATGCAGATGCAGTGGATTTTTATGGGGCCCTGTTTGGTGCAGAACCATATTGCATAGACTCTCAACACCAACTCTTTGGAGGTCTTCCCAGGCTCAGCCCAGAGGACAGGCCTGTTCTGGACTGTGAACTGACTTTGGATGAGTCAACTGTAGCAGTTAATCACGTGTCTCTGGGACGTGCACCTGGACTTGACGGTCTTTCTTCTGACTTTTTTAAGCGCTTTGGGGATGTTATTGGATGAGACTTTTATCCATAAAAACCATAAAAACCACCATATGGTGGACAGTTTGGAGGCATCCACCAATAGATGGACTGTAGGGCATATTTTCTGTTGTGTGGGAGAGGGGGATGAGTTATGTTTGCACTTTTGACATGTGAGACGCTTGGTGGGATGATATTGGTGCTCTTGCATTTTTGAATTGTGCAATAAAGGGATTTTTTTTTAAAAACTCAAAACTCTTGCTCCCTCCCTGACCACTTGCACAGAGCAGCATGTAGGTTTCATTTAGCGCTCTCTCTGCTGGTGGACTCTATAATTGCATTTAAGAATTTGATTTCAGATACGGCAAACATGATATAAATAAATAATTGATTTTTGGAAATGGAGAGAGATCTCCATTTCCAAATCTCCTTGGTGGCCGGGCCCCGGGGGTGGACGAGATTCGCCCTGAGTACCTCAAGGCCCTGGATGTTGTTGGGCTGTCATGGTTGACACGCCTCTGCAACATTGCGTGGAGGTCGGGGACAGTGCCTTTGGCATGGCAAACTGGAGTGGTGGTTCCTCTCTTCAAAAAAGGGGACCGGAGGGTGTGCTCCAACTTTAGAGGGATCACACTCCTCAGCCCCCCTGGGAAGGTCTATGCCAAAGTACTGGAGAGGAGAGTCCGGCCGTTGGTCGAACCTCGGATTCAGGAGGAGCAATGTGGTTTTCGTCCTGGCCGTGGCACATCGGACCAGCTCTTTACCCTCTCGAGAATTCTTGAGGGTTCGTGGGAGTTTGCCCAACCAGTTTACATGTGTTTTGTGGACTTGGAGAAGGCATTTGACCACGTCCCTCGTGGTTTTTTGTGGGGGGTGCTTCGGGAGTATGGGGTATCGGGCTTGTTGTTACGAGCTATTCAGTCTCTGTACGACCGTTGTGAGAGTTTGGTTCGTATTGCCAACACTCGGTCGGAGTCATTCCCAGTGAGAGTGGGACTCCGCCAGGGCTGCCCTTTGTCACCGATCCTGTTCATAATTTTTATGGACAGGATTTCTAGGCGCAGCCAGGGAATGGAGGGTGTCATGCTTGGTGACCACAGGATCTCATCTCTGTTGTTTGCAGATGATGTTGTCCTGTTGGCTTCATCCAGCAATGACCTACAGCTCTTGCTGGGACGGTTTGCCACTGAGTGTGAAGCGGCTGGGATGAGAATCAGCACCTCCAAGTCCGAGTCCATGGTCCTCAGCCGGAAAAAGGTGGATTGTCCTCTCTGGGTTGGGGACAGGCTCCTGCCCCAAGTGGAGGAGTTTAAGTATCTTGGGGTCTTGTTCACGAGTGAGGGGAAAATGGAGCGAGAGATTGACAGACGGATCGGAGCAGCATCTGCAGTGATGCGGACGTTGTACCGGTCTGTTGTGGTGAAGAGGGAGCTTAGTTCTAAGGCAAAGCTGTCGATTTACCAGTCAATCTATGTTCCTACTCTCACCTATGGTCACGAGCTTTGGGTAATGACCGAAAGAACAAGATCACGGATACAAGCGGCTGAAATGAGCTTTCTCCGTAGGATTGCTGGACTCACCCTCAGAGATAGGGTGAGGAGCTCAGTCATCCGGGTGAGGCTCAGAGTAGAACCACTGCTCCTCCACATTGAAAGGAGTCAGTTGAGGTGGTATGGGCATCTGATTAGGATGCCTCCTGGACGCCTCCCACTGGAGGTGTTTCGGGCACGTCCCACTGGGAGGAGACCCCGAGGCAGACCCAGGACTCGGTGGAGAGACTATGTCTCCCAGCTGGTCTGGGAACGCCTTGGTATCCTCTCTGGAGAGCTGGAGCAGGTGGCTGGGGAGAGGGAAGTCTGGGCTTCTCTGCTTGAACTGCTGCCTCCGCGACCCGGACCTCCGGAAAAGCAGTAGAAGATGGATGGATTTTTGGAAATGGACTGGCCGACCACAGTGGATGAGGGGGTGGGCTGCATGTGGCCTGTGGGCCACCAGTTGCCCATCCCAGGCCTAGACAGAAAAGATTGTACCCTTGATTTGATATTTTGTGACATCATTTTTGCAGCAATCACTGCCATCAAGTGATTAAGTGATTAACAAGTACAGTACTTCACAATGAGACGTCTGCATTTGCCAACAGTTAGTTTGGCCCATTTTTCCGCCACACTGCAATTTTCAGATCTTTCCACAGATACAGAATTGGATTAAGATCTATTCTCATGGAGGCCTAGAATAGTCCATTGTGTTTTCTCAGCATTCTTGAGTGTCTTTAGCTGTATGTTCTGGGTTATTATCCTGTTGGAAGACCCATGACCTGCGACTGAGGCTGAGCTTTCTGACACTGGGCAGTGTGTTTTGCTCCAGGATACCTTGGTAGTTCTGAGATTTCATTGTGCCCTGCACCGATTCAAGGTTCCCCGTGCCAGATACAGCAAAGCAGCCTGAAAACAAAACCGAGTCTCCACTATGTTTCACAGTAGGAACAGCCTTCTTTTTAAGCTTCATTTTTCCTTCTGTAAACATGGAGCTGATGTGACTGGTGAAAAAGCTGCAGTTTTGTCTCATCAGTCCAAAGGACATTCTCCTGTAAACTTTGGGGATGGCCAGCATGTATTTTGGTTGGCTTTTTTATGCTTGTCTGTCAGTAGTGGAGCTTTCTTGGTCTGATTTTATGGAGCCCATTATTGTTCAAAGTGCAATGAATGCTGCAATCAGAAAGTGACATACCTTGACCTTAGAGTTCAGCTTGAATGATTTCAGATTGTTTCCTATAGGCTCTTTTCTACAGTATGCACTCTTCTTCTGATCAACCTAGGGTTGCATTTCCTCTTGCATCCATATCCTGGCAGGTTGGCCATAGTCCCACGAACCATATACTTTTTAATAATATTGGCAACTGCAGTCACAGGAACATGAACCTGGTTGGAGGTGGTCCTATCCTTTACCTTTTTACATGGTTATCTATAATCTTCTTTCTGAGCTCTTCAGACAGCTCTCTCCTTTGCTTTCTCTGGTCCATGTTCATTGTGGTGCAAACAATGATGCCAGACTACAGTAGCATGCCCCCCCCTTAAATAGGCTGAATGGCTGATGAAATTCTTGAATGCACCTGTTATACTTGTTGTATATTCCCATATTACAACAAGCAGCGCAGATGTGATAGCACAGGCATGGATGACGTCATCACGCCATGTCTATAATAAGGGCCTTTTCCACTAGCCTCACTTAGCCCTACACCGCACCACTCAGCCCGCGTTTGAGCATTTTCCATTAGCCCCAGCACCGGTTAGCAGGTGCTTTTTTAGTACCTGATCCAGGGCAGGGTCTAACTGAGCTGAGTAGGGCTGAGTATGGCTGTGATATGACTTTAAGAGACTGGTCGCCGCTGATTGGTCAGGTCATAACGTCACGAAAGCGACTTTTTCTGCTGAATCTACTCCACGACCGCCATTTGTAGTTGTTCAGCCAGTGAACACAGTGCGCCCCTTTAATACAGTATATTATATTAATATACTGTATAATATACTTATATAATAATATACTCCTAATATTATATATTAGGAGGTGCGTAATTTTCTTTCTATATTAGGCGACGATCGCATCCAGCGCGAGTTGGACGGATCTACTCGAAATGCAGGTGTCCGAGCAGATGGGTTCCCAAGGGCACATCCGTACTGCCAAACAGTGTCAGGAGAAGCTGAAAAAGCTGAAAAAGCTGAAAAGCGATTACCGAGCAGTGAAGGACCACAATGCTCGAAGTGCAGCGGATCGGAAGGAGTGGAAGTGGTTCGCTGAGAGACATTGGGCTCGACACGGCCACAGTCACGGCCACAGTCACGGCCACAGTCACGGCCTTGGAAACCGTGGATGGTGAGTGTTGTTTTGATATTGCACGTCTTTTCGCCACTTTATCCTTTCTGTGCCAAGCTCACTGTTTTTAAGAAATAGGAAGGTTGTTAGATTGTGGGTAATGATTGTTACTGAGGCTTGCCTATTGTTTTGCAGCCAACTGCAGATTCACGCTTGCTTTGTGTTAAGTATTAGCGCGAACAAAACGCTGAATTATGCTTATTGTATTCCGGTTAAAAACTTTAGAGTGTTGTGTACATGTTGCACTTTGGTGTTAAGTTTTAAATTGCGTGCATTTCCTTTCTAGAATCGCAGTTCATATCACAGGGGTCCACCTCAGTGGACATGGACACACCGGACTCTCCTGCCTCTGCGTCTGCCTCTGCATCTGCGTCTGGCGGAGCGCCAGCTGGATCGGCTCTGATGTCAGCCACATCACCAGCTCCATCTGGATCACGTTCAAGTGCCGGTAAGGCACAATAACCACGATTTTTTTTTGGTTGAAACAGGTCCAGCGGAAACCAGGGTCGAAAATCCATCCATCCATCCATCCATCTTCTACCGCTTAATCCTTTACAGGTCGCGGGGGGGCTGGAGCCTGACAAGTTATGTACGGTACCAAATTGATTAATGCAATTTCCTGTAGCTGCATATTAATTAATTGAAAATGTCTTTTTAAATGTCTTTTTAAATTGGTCTTCACTTATCGGTGTTCCACAACCATTTTTAGGTGTGGTGATTGAAGTGCTGTTTAACTCCTGTTTTATAAAAACAAATAAAGCTCATGAACTGCCGTTGAAATCAACATGCTTCATTGAAATGCTTTGCGTCAGCTGACTGTATTAACCCATTCAGATTTCTGCGGCCACATTACAAGCAACTATTTTAAACATTACCCATCCATCCATCCATATTCTTAATCTTAATCCTTTTTAGTTTTGCAGGGGGGCTGCAGCCGAAGACAGCACCCTGTGTGTTGCAAAATCTGCTCTACTGAGGGGCAGCAACATGACAGTTCAGCTTATATACAGCAATGAAGCATAATATAATAGTGACATTCCACCACAGACTTTCACCTGTGTAATTCCATAATATATGTAGTGATCCAGCTTTAACGACCATGCCTTTCTGTCTTTCCATCTAGGCAAGACGAAAACAGACAACTCCATCGCTGACCTTACATTAGCGATGGTCAACATGCATGACGAAGAGATGCGGCTCTTGGAACGGCAACATGACCAGCGGCAAGAACACCATCAGGAGTACATGCAGCATTTGCAACAGGTGGCCACAGATGTGCGGGCAGATGCGCGTGAAGCCCTGGAGCAGGACGCTGCGTTACGAAGGGAAGAGCTCGCAGAGATGTCATCATTCAACAGTGATTTCCTGACCCTATTTGGCAGGCTTGTGGATGCATTTAGCAGTCGGCGTGTCTAACCATGTCTCCCCATGCCCAGTCTGTTTTTTTGTTTGTAAATTTTGCTTCTGGAATAAAATTGTATTGTTTGCATCAAAAGTCTGGTTTATCTGTTATGACACCGTATGAGAAAAGCCAATAATTACATACACATTCCATTCTCTGTTCACTCCACATGCTGCTGTTCATCAGGTCAGGTGTATAGCCTTCTAATGGTAATTTACTTTTTAACAACACGACGAAACATAATGTCTTGGTAGGTTTTTTTTTATTTTAAACAAATTTGCAATGCTGAATCCATTTCTCTTGAACGGGTACATTTTTTTATGTTATAAGCAGTTGTACAGGTGTGCTTTAACTTGTACAGTAGACACTGATAAAGGTAAGTACATGTAAGTTGAATGTTGCATCACCAGTCAAAATTTAATAAATTAAGAAGGAATCTAGCAAAAATTTGGCACTAATAACAGTAGACAAATCGGACAAGGATACACAACTGTGTTTTTGTTGCACACAACTGTTGTTACCAACAAGTGCAAAATTTATATTCCCTTTTCCCAAAAATTAAAAATCAATTTGTAAGTAAAAGTGGGAGACCTGACTTCCGGTTATGGCTGCCACGTAGGACGGACGTGTCTCGCTCTGCTCTGCTCCTGGAAAAAAAAAAATCGGCAAATAACTCTCTCATTTGGGACAGAACGTATCCCAGCATTTGGGCGAGGATATGTCGGCGAAGCCTAAGGCTGGAAAACCAGGAAAAGGAAAAAGCGAGCCGCCGAAACAGTCCAAATTAACGGACTTTCAGGTCTGTGACGCAGCAAACAAAACTCCATATATGGCGGAGGAGGCTGGCGGCGGTGCGATATTTGCGGGGAATGGCGCAGATGCGCTGATGGCTGCCATGAGTTCAATGAGAGCGGACTTTTCCTCTAGATTTGATGGGATTATGACAGCGTTGGAAGGAATAAGAAAGGAATTGGGTGACTGTGTAGAACGAACGGCGCAGATGGAGCTCCGTCTCGCTAGTGCTGAAGATGACGTCACCCGTCTTCAATTAAAGGTGCGCACTTTGGAAAAAAAAAATAAATCTCTGGAAGATAATATTTTGGATTTGGAATCTCGGTCGAGACAGAATAATTTGAGGCTGGTGGGTCTTCCAGAGGAATCAGAAGGTCGGGACGTATGCTCCTTTCTGGAAAAGTGGATTCCGGAGGTGCTGGGCAGCGAGGAGTTGCAGTCAGCAGTGGTTCTGGAAAAAGCACATCGTATTGGCCCACGGAGAGATAAGGGACCGCCGAGGACCTTAATTATGAAGTTTCTTAGCAACAGAGACAGGATGAAGATCTTCAACGCTGCACGAGCTAAAAAAGGAGAGATTAAACACCAGGACCAGCAGGTGCGGTTCTACCCAGATTTGGCCACAGTAATCCAGCAATTGAGGAAGCAGTTTGATCCCGTACGTAAGGAGCTGCGCAACCTTGGGATTCGTCATGGTGTAATCTATCCTGCGAGACTGCTGACCACGTATGAGGGCAGAACCCACATCTTCAAGACCCCAGAGGAGGCGCAGGAGTTCATCAAGAAGATCAAAGAAGAAGAAGAGACTGGTGGGAGCTAAGCATGAACAAAATATAAGGTAGAATAATTAAGCATTTGCATAGGCATCTGACTGACTTGAAGTAAATAGTAAGTTTACAAAATATAGATTGTATTATATATTAAAAAAACAAAACAAAAACAAAACAAACAAAAAAAAAACTATGATGTACAAAGTTGTTAAAAATTTTGGAGTTAAGTTGGAAAACTACAGAGGAGAGTTAATGTTACGTCATTAAAAGCAGTAGAGTTAGGGTGATTGGGAGGATGAAGAAGGAGTGGCTTAGGCTGTTCCCCGTGGGTGTGGAACGGTCGATGGCTATATCGGGAGACAGAATTTTTCATTTGATTTTGGGGGGTTTGCCACAAGTGTGGGAAGGGGAAATTTGTTTGTGTGTAGTTTGTAGGATGAATGTTCAACCACTCATGTTTTTGCTTCTCTGTATGAGCATGTTTACACTGCAAGGTAATCCCAAACTCTCGATTGATCATGGACCAAAGTGTTAATCTTAATTTAACTTCATGGAATTGCAGAGGTCTACAAAATTTAAAAAAACTTAAACAAGTTATGAATAAAATAAAGGACATGGGTTCAAGAATTGTGTTTTTACAAGAAACTCATCTGATAGAGGAGGATGTTAAAAGAATTAGGAGTAGATGGCAGGGAAGTGTATTCACCGCTTCATTTTCATCCCGAGCCAGGGGAGTTA
Organism: Pholidichthys leucotaenia; assembly: GCA_020510985.1. Classification (NCBI taxonomy): domain Eukaryota; kingdom Metazoa; phylum Chordata; class Actinopteri; order Cichliformes; family Pholidichthyidae; genus Pholidichthys; species Pholidichthys leucotaenia. The sequence continues at coordinate 146,312,949 of CM035847.1, forward strand.
TGACTCTCATACATAAATCAGTTCCTTTTCAAGTGAAAAATGTAATTGGAGACAAATTTGGAAGATATGTAATCATTCAAGGTTCTTTGCTATTAGAAAATATAAATCTTGTGAACTTATATGGTCCCAATATAGATGATCAGAAGTTCTTTGCTAATTTATTTCTCATCTTATCATCACTTACAGGGCAACATATAATAGCAGGGGATTTTAATTGTACATTGAATCCAGGTGTGGATAGATCAACAGGACTGGATTGTACGCACATTGGATGTAGGATGACTATTAATCATTTTATGAAAGAATTGAGATTGTTAGATATATGGAGAGAAATGAAACCACAAGTTAAAGCCTATTCTTGTTATTCCAGTACCTACAAGACATTCTCACGTATTGATTATTTTTTGATTTCCACAGAATTAAGGTCCAAGATTCAAAACTGCTTTTATGATAACATCGTGATCTCTGATCATGCACCCTGTTGTCTAATATATGTAGATAAAAAATTGACAAAGGAATCAGGTAGATGGCAATTTCAGCATAAATGGCTTCAGGATGAGGAATTTGTCAAGTATATAGAAAAACAGATAGACGAGTTCTTTGACATCAATACTACACAAACATCAGCATGTGTAAAGTGGGAGGCTTTCAAAGCTTTTATTAGGGGACATATTATTAGTTATACAGGATCAAAATCTAAGAAGACTCGAGAGGAGAGAGCTAAATTGGAACATAAAATAAAAAGTCTTCAGGAAAAAGTGTATGCAGGAAGTGACCCAAGGTTGGAGAATGAATTACTGATTTTGAGAGCTGAATACGACAAAAAATCAGCGAATAGAGCTGCCTCGAGTCTTCTAAGATTGAAACAATCTTTTTATGAACAAGGTGAAAAATCAGGAAAATTATTAGCATGGCAGATTAAACAATTGGAAATTAAAACACCAATTACCAGTATTATAAGTAACGGACAGGTAGTTATAGATCCTTTAGAAATTAATAGAGCCTTTAGAGATTACTATGAAAAATTATATGATACCAAAAATGAACCTGATTTAACAAAACTAAATGGGTTTTTGAACGAACTATCTATACCGTATATTCCAAATGAAAACAGGGAGATATTGGAGTCTAAAATTAGTCAAGAAGAAGTTGGGCTAGCCATTGATAATATGAAATCAGGAAAAAGTGCAGGACCAGATGGTCTTCCAGTTGACCTTTATAAAAAATTTAAGAATAAATTAATAAAACCTTTTTTGGAAATGGTTTTAGAAGCATTTCAAAATAATAATTTACCATCATACATAAATAATGCCTTAATTATACTACTGCCAAAACCAGGTAAGCCCTCTAATAAATGTGAAAATATGAGACCAATAAGCCTATTAAACGCCGACCTTAAGATAATCTGTAAAATTTTAGCAAGACGAATACAAGAAATTTTACCAAATATTATTAATCGAGATCAGAATGGCTTTATAAAGGGTAGACAAGGCTTCCATAATGTAAGAAGACTATTTAATATTATTTATTTTAATAAAGAAGCGCCGGATACAGCTCTCCTATCATTGGACGCCGAAAAGGCCTTTGATAGAGTTGAATGGCCCTTTCTTTTTGAAGTCCTACAAAGGTTTGGACTTGGAAATAATTTCATAAAATGGGTTCAAATAATATACAATAATGCTACAGCAGAAATCCTAACAAATAACAATATTTCAAAACCAATAAAAATCAATAGAGGATGTCGACAAGGCTGTCCACTTTCACCTTTACTGTTTACTATGGCAATTGAACCTTTAGCGATAGCGATACGTTTACATTCACAAATATATGGAATTAAAGTTGGACCAACAGAACATAAAATCTCCCTGTACGCCGATGATATAATTTTGTTTATGTCGAATCTAAAAAAATCAATTCCAACCTTGTTGAATTTAATAAAGAATTTTGGGGAAATATCAGGATATAAAATAAATAAAACTAAATCTTCAATATTAATGCTAAATGAGACCCAGAGAAATTACCCAGCCCCTGAGGCAAATCAATTCAATGTTGTAAATCAGTTTAAATATTTAGGAATCCAAATTATGCCTAAGCTAGAATCAGTCGCCAGTGTCAACTATGAAGCCTTAATGTCAGATATCAGTGAGTTAACTCAGAGATGGATGTCACTACCAATGTCGATGATCGGGAGAATCAATATACTTAAAAGTAATATTTTACCTAAAATACTTTATTTATTTCAATACATTCCCTTATCACCACCTTTAGATCTATTCTCAAGAATAAAAAAAAAGTTAGTGGAATTTATATGGAACAACAGGAGGGCTAGATTACGTTTGTCTTTATTATATTTACCATTTGATCGTGGAGGTCTGAAATGTCCAAATTTTATGTTGTATTATTGGTCGGCACAACTGAGGTCTATGACATATTATTTTTCATCAAATGATCTCCCTCACTGGACTGAAATGGAATCATACAATTTACCTTTACCTCTTCCCATATTCATATACTCAGATTCGGCAAAAAAATTACAAAAACAAGTTAAAAATCCATTTGTAAAGCATATGATCAAAATATGGTGTGAAGCTAAAAACTATTTAAAAGAACCACAGTTATTGTCACAATTTAGTCCAATATGGGGTAATCAATATTTTAAACCAGGGAGAGCGGACGCTGTATTTAAAGTATGGAATTTAAAAGGGATACAAAAGATTCAGGATTTATATTTGCCATGTGCAGACAACATAATGTCTTTTGAAGAGCTGAGGATCAAATTTAATCTCAACAGAACACATTTTTTTAAATATCTTCAACTTAGAAACTTTATTCGATCAAATCAAAATAAAGCTCTCACTCGACCTATTTATTCATCCTTGGAAAAAATGATGATGAAAGATAGTAAAAGAAAGGGTATTATTTCAGAGTTTTATAACTCATTGACACTATCTTCAAGTGAAAATTCACTGAAAAGATTAAACTACTGGAAAGAAGATCTGCAAATTGAAATTTCAGAGGAACAATGGGAATTGGCTTGTACAGAAGCTCAAACCAAATCAATAAATGCACGCCTTAAATTGATACATTTCAAATGGTTAATGCGGATGTATGTTACACCGGAGGAGTTAAATAGATATAACAAAAATATACCAGATACATGCACAAAATGCATGGAAAGTAAAGGAACCCTATTTCATTGTTTATGGGAATGTAGATTAATAAGAATGTTTTGGGAAGAGGTGAGGGTAACAATTGAAAAAATAATCTCAAAACAAATCATACTGAATCCTAAACTGTTTTTGTTGGGTCTGTACCCAGAAAAGCATAATTTTAATAAAAGTGAAAGAACATTCATAGACCTCAGTTTGCTTAATGCCAAAAAATGTATTGCACTATTATGGAAAAAGACTCATAGACCAGATGTGACTCAGTGGTTAAGACAGATGTTAACAAACCTTCCATTAGAAAGAATAACATATATACTGAAATCAAAGGAAATTGTGTTTGAGAATATATGGAGACCTTTTATTGATTATGTAAAAAATTTAAACATAACTCTTGAAGAAGAAGGTGAATGATGTGTGTGGACCTTGTAAATTCCAAACTGGTGAACATAATATGTGTACTTATGTATTGGATTGTCTAGACTAAACAGAGGAGCATTGTTGAAGACTTGATTTTGTTGGTGGTTGTTGGTGTTTTTAGTGCATTTTTTTTTTTTTGTAGTACTTTAGTGTTAGTGTTTGATTGCTTGTATCATGTTTGTTAAAAAAAAAAAAAAGGTTCAATAAAGATATTGTGGAAAAAAAAAAAAAGTGGGAAACCTTTACATGGGAATATGACATGTATCAGCACATGATTTATAGTTCAATTTGCATTTCCACCTAAGCAAAAGTGGCTTGTCGAGCTGGATTTTTGTGAAGATGGCTTGTGCGGTGTTTCTGCATTTAATTACATACCTGTCAAGTGATACGGTTTCGCCGTATTTTAATACGGGGAAAATGCAATTTTAGCAAATACGGGCGTATTGCCATTTCTGTACGCCAAAGAGAAAAATATACTGGAAAAAAAATTATTGAGAGTGTGGGGAGGAACACGTCGTGTGTGTGACCCCCACAGCGGGGCTGGCAGAGCGCTCGTCGTCGGCCTCCGTCGGTCTATGATGACCATGGAAGAGAATCCTGAACGTCTACTCTGCTGGAACAGCACCGCCTGTGGCTGAACAGGCTGATGCGCACCGGTGTTCTACCTTCCAACGTTGGGCGTTGGTAGGATTCAAGCCTGGGCAGGAAGATATGGAGGACAAGATGTTACCCATGCAGCATGTCCCCCCTCTCCACGTCACTGATGAATCCAAAGGAACAGCAGGGCTGCTATACTTTGGCACCAGCGCCGTCGCAGGAGCTGCCAGAACGATGTTGAGCACAACAGAGAACTGCCTTAGGGGCTCCGACTCTGGATTTTTCCTCAGGGTTGACTCCCAAAGCCTTTCCCGTGACCGGGTGCCGCAAGGCAACGGAGGTTTGAAATCAGGGTTTACCTTCCCCTAGATGGGCTACCTTCCCAGGTTGACGAGCCACCATCTACCCAAAGCATCTGGTTTTAAGGCGCCAGAGATCCGCCCTCGCCCCTTCTCCTATTAGTAAAAGCAGTTCCGCCGGGCTTAGAGACTAAACCACACGGGCAGGCTAGGAGTTGGACTTAGTTGTCAGAGGCTTTTCGAGACGCACGCCGTAAGGAGCATTTTATGAGCACTGGGAGCTTAACCCCAGTGCCACTCCTGGCTACGACAACCTTGGAACCTTGGACAACCTTGGAACTAATTGCTCACGCAGAGCGCTCAGCGTGAGCAATTATCACAACAGTGAGAAGTGTGGACTCATCATTAGGCTGATGGCTTCGCACCTTCTTAACAGATAAGCGTTATGAACAAAAGAGGACAGGTAGATGGACCATGCACAACATTTTATTTACAAAAAACATTTTTGAAATATGTATGCACATAAATGTGGGCGAAATTACATTTCTGCCTATTGCTAGACAAGTACTGCATCACAGCACAGCATCTCGTATATCGGCTCCCTGCTCCTCTGCTCCCTGGGTCGCTGCCACCACTGGTTCATCTACTGCATCATCCAATGTAGTGTCATACGTCTCTCCATGACTCTCACACAGATTAGGCAAAGCACAACAAGTCAGCACCATAGATTTAACCAGTTTCATGTCACAGTCATTCCTCTCTCCTTCCTCCTTCCTTCTCTCCTCGTCATCAGCCATTTTCTTTGTTGTGGAGGATTCGGTCGCGTGTTTGACGTCACGAGAGTGTGGTGCCGCCTGCTGTTCAACAAATCCCACCCACAGCAGGTGTGCCAGCAGGTGTGCCAGCAGTAATATTGAAACGCAACCGAGGCAGAACCGAACCGAAGTGAGTAGAGTTGGGTTTTCTAATCGGGGCTAGTGGAAAAGCGCCTATAGAGGACTGTCGGTGACAGCCTAGGCTCTCTGGTGCTCCTCCTCTAGTGCAACACCAGCCCATACTCATGTATAGTTAGCTTACTAGCTAGCCATACTGTACACATGCTATTAGCCACTGTTTAATAAAACCACCATTCAGCACAGCCACTGCCACCACTGTCCCTGTTTTTCTAGACATAACAATGGCGACGAGGAGAAAAATTTGTCTTCTGGATTAAAAAACAAAGTTTTTCCTGAAGATGGAAGCATGCCTGACACCCCGGCCCGACAGTTATGTGGCTAGACGAATCAAGCTCCACCAATGCCGACAGAGAGTGGGAGAGACGACCCAACAGTACATCGCAGCCTTCCGCTATCTGGCGAGCACATGCAGGTTTGGGCAACTAGAGGACGGAATGATGCAGGACCAGCTAGCGGAACACACTAGCAACCCGCGGCTGCAGGCGAAGCTGCCAATGATGCCGGACGACCTGAGCGTTCTAGTGTTCCAGCTGGAGACTGCCAACAAGCTAACATCACAGCTACATGACCCACAACAATGGACCCCGATAGCACAAGCAGTTACCCTGGCAGAAGAACCTGGTTCCACCGCAACCTTCTCAGAGCATGCCAAGGTGAACACCGTGGGACAATGGAACATCTGGAGACACCAAACATGTGGTAGCTGCAGTTCCCCAATGCACTGAACAAGAGTGTGCTCCTGCCTGGCCAGGGAGCAGCGATGCCAGCACACGGAGAGAGGGCATAAACCAGACTCATCTCTGATCCTTGCCCGGCATAAGCCTCGGAGCCACCGCAGCACTGCAGGAGAGAGAGTTCGTGGCTAAGCAGATCCCCAGTGAACAACGACAACCTGGCACGCATCCTGTTCCCAGTGAGAGCAACACACCGCCGCAACCTGTACCAGGATCAGAGGAGAAAGAGAACAAACTACACTCGCCTCTGATCCTCGCCCGGCATACAGTAAGCCTCAAGGAGCAGCCGCAGAGCTGCAGGAGAGGGAGTTTGTGGCCAAGAGGGTGAACGATGACAACCCGGAGTGCATCGTGTTGCCGGCGAAAGCAACACACCACTGCTACCACAACCAGCACCAGTACAGAGAGGGCATAATCTGGACTCATCTCTGATCCTCGCACGGCATAAGCCTCAGGGTTCAGGTACACCGATCCAAACACCTGGACCTGCAGATGCTCCAGTCACTGCCGATGATGATCACCACACAGTTGGGGCCAGCCACCTTCCAGATGACCAAGGGTTTGAGATGGCATGGCAACCATTTGCGAAAGGTAAGAGCAGCTGCTCCAGATCAAGCTGCAATGTTGGAACCAATCCAGCCAGTGTGGGACCCGGACTGGGACTTCGTTGACGAGAGAGCACATCCAGGTCCGCTGCAGCCGGCACCTCCAGGGCCGCGCCCACCACGGGCTCACCAGAGGCCCCTGAAGTTGAACTGCAACAATGACTCTGCTTTAATGTGTTTAGACAGAACATGGTCGACTACAGTGGCAGAATAACCCTCTCAACCATTCAGGGTCTGCAGGAAGTCCACCTGGTGGCCCAGATTCAGGTATGAATTGTGAGTTTACATGCTCGCCATAACGTTAATAATGGTTTTGGTTTTTCCCAGGGGGGAGGTGAATGTTGTATATACCTATATTACAACAAGCAGCCCGGACGTGATGGCGCAGGCACAGATGACATCATCACGCCATGCCTATAATAGGGGACTGTTGGTGGCAGCCTAGGCTCTTTGGTGCTCCGCCTCTACTACAACACCAGCCCGTAATCCTGTATAGTTAGCTTACTAGCTAGTTGTACTGTACATGTGCTAAAAGCCACTGTTTAATAAAACCACCGTTCAGCACAGCCATCACCTTCACTACCCCTTTTTTTCTAGACATAACAATACTAATTAAAGTTAACACTTAGTTTGAAACAAGCAAGGATTAATAGCCTGTATAGGGATACCAACAAATCCATACTATTTTAGCATATCGTTGTAAAATAAACAAATCATTTCTTTGCACAGTTTTAGTGGTTTAACATATACTAAAGTTATACAGGTATACATAAGACAGTTGCTTTTAATTCAGTCACTTTTCAACAGAAATGAAGCACTGGTTCAAAGAGCTGTAAGGGTACTGTGGTGTTGGTGTTTGACACCTTATTGTGAAGTGCGGTGTAGTGGCGGGCACTTCCTGTTCCACCACTGCACCACCCTATAAATAGTAGAGGGCGTCCATGATGCAACCTCTTCGACCAATGCCCTCTGCCTGATGCCTACTGTGTGTCTGCTGTTATTACCAACGTTCAATAAAGCTGTGTTTGTCCAGCCATCTGGCCTCATCCTTTGTAGAGGTATTTTACCATAAATAACATCTGGCGATCAAGGATTAACTAATGGAGGCATGTATTACACCACTTCACCCCTTCCTTGAGCCCCTGGGTGAGCCGCCCGTGCCATGGCCGAAATTGTTTGAAGCTTTCCAGACCTACATCACCATGCTCGACCTAGGTAAGCTTGACAAGTTAAGAACATGTGCGCTACTTGTTCACAACCTCGGGATTGAGGGCCCGCATGTCTTGCACACACTCGGAGTTTTGGACTCTTTTGAAGATGTCGTCGAGCTGCTAGCAAGCCACTTTCATACCCCGGATAGCATGAATGTCCAGGGGATTTGCTTTTGGCAGTGGCATCAATGTGTGGGTGAGCCTATATATCAGTTTGTCGCCAACTTGAGGCAGTTAGCTAGCGAATGTCGTTTTGGGCCGCTGGAGGATGAATTGGTACGTGACCAGCTTGCGGAACACACAGGTAGCACCACTACACAGGCAAGGCTGCTCACGGCGCCGAGTGACCTAACGTTAGCCAGGGCTGTCGAGCTAGCTCTCCAGTTGGAGGCCGCAAACAAGCTGGCTTCGGAGCTAAACTGCCGCCAGTCACAATGGCCTCCGGAGCCTCCCACCACAGCAAATGTAGTGGACTCGGATAGCGAGGATAGCTTGGACAACAACACTACGGAAACCAATGCTGCCAGCTGAAGGTCTGCCCCGGGAAAATCCCTTTACAAGGGTTGCAGGTCCGAGATGCACTGAAATAATGCTAAGGACTGCCCGGCTAGAGAGAAGCATTGTACCAGATGTGGACACTTGAACCATTATGCTAGAGTGTGCCGTGTATCTGAGCCAGAGAGACCACGGAAGAAATCACTCTGCCCGCCCCCGACAACTATCCATACGGTGTCTCCCAGTACCAACGGGTACACTCTCTGCGTAGTGGAACTGGACGGCGTGAAGATACCGCTGCTGCTCGCCACGGGGGCAGAGGGGTCATTGCTGAATTGGGCCTCGATGAGGAAGTTTTTCCCATACTACAGAGTAAGAGGTAACCCAGTGCCACTTTATGATTATGGAGGTGGCAGGCTATGCACAGTTGGAATGTTGGCGTTAACGGTTCGGTATAAGTCTGCGATGATGGCTGACTCCACGTTTCTCATGACGGCCCGAGATGACAACATCATGGGCTGTGACTTGTTTTACGGACTAAGTTTCGCCATTAAAGACAACGCTGGGGAAGAATGGTCGGGTTGTGGCCAGTGGAACTCTCCGGTTCCAGTGGTCGATGATGATGTGTGGGACGAAGGACTAACTGATATCACGGCAGTCAAGCAGGACCAGGCTCACTCAGGTTCGGCGTAGGAGGGTCTCAGTGCCAGCGCTTGGGAAATGGTAGAGGGGGGTACCGAGCGTGGCGACGAGGCGCCTGCGCTGGTGAGTAACGCCGATGTGCTAGCTCCAGATTCCTCCAGAGCTTGGCTGCAGAGGGATGGAGGATCTGCAGCTATGATGGCGACCGCTATGACGGCTTCGGAAGAGGATGGGGCCAGACCGACGAGCACGGGAAAACCGAGTGCTTAGCAGCACCATGTCAGGCTGAGTCGAGCCCCTCTTAGGGTTATTGACTTGGTTCGGGTTCAAGGAGAGGAGAGGAACATCCACGAAGAAAATGGGTCAGACGACAGCCAGCGAAACATCAGGAGTGTCTGCGTATAGTGACAAAACTGGGCACAGTATACTTCTAGCTGTCTGATGGCTCAGCAAGGCACGCCAGTCAGCTTTGGTGTGTCAGGGAAGAGGCTTCTGGTGACAGGACTGGACAGGAGTCGGTGGTGATGAGGAGAGGCACTTTCATCCGGGAGATCAGCCATTGTCCCGGAGCCCTGCTTCCAGGGGCGCACTTGCTGAGGGACTCCCCTGGGCCCCTCCATGCTGGTTCTGCTCTTCCTGCCCAAGGAACAGTGCTGTAAATTTTGTGTTAATAGTTCAAATGTTCACGTAAGTTGTAAAATGGGATTGTATTGTGTGTTTTTATTAGTTTAGGAACACAGCAATGATTTTAGTTTATTAATGGGCTTTTCTTTTAGCTTATCAGGTGGCAGAATAATCCACCGTCCCGTGTGGGCTGGACAGTAGTCCACCCATCCGCCCTATTTTAGGTTTTGTTGTGTGAATGTGTTAGGCCATTTAGATACATCAGTTTTCGCTTTGCTAGTACATGCTTTGTGTCCCCAATTTTTTTTTTTTTTTTGGGGGGGGGTGGTAATTGAGTGAGTGGTTTTGGACTTGTCTAAGGGGGGGAGAATGTGGTGGTGGTGTTTGACACCTTATTGTGAAGTGCGGTGTAGGGGCGGGCACTTCCTGTTCCACCACTGCACCGCCCTATAAATAACAGGGGGCATCCATGATGCGACCTCTTCGACCGGTGCCCTCTGCCTGGTGTCTACCTGTGTCTGCTGTTATTAGCAGCGTTCAATAAAGCTGCGTCTGTCCAGCCATCTGGCCTCATCCTTTATAGAGGTGTTTTACCATACATAACAGGCACCAACAGATTAGAGCGCATCTGTAGGGGACATGTGACATCTTGCCCCCAGGGTGATGAGACAATTTGCACCAAATTAGCATGTGTGCTATTGTAATCTCAATTTCAATATCAGCTGAACATAGGACTCCAGCTAAAGTATCAAAAGACACTTAAATGCCTCCTCTACTTGGTAGGAAAAGATATTTTTTACTTTTTTACTTTTCTGATGAAAAAAAAATGTCTTCGGCTCAGGTTAGAGTTACTCTGACCACATTAGCGCAGGAAGTTGACAACAGAACATGTTTGCACATAAAATAACTATTTTATTTTGAAATAAGGGAGATAGTGCCTCTAGATTTGGAAGAATGAACAGTGTGACAACTTGCCCTGATCTTCCCTATTCATTTTAGTGTGAAAGTTTGTATAAAACAAAATCCATAAAACACAGAATTCTGGCACCAGGTAATATTCAAAATGTAATGATGTAATGTTGGTATCAGATTTTTTTTTCATGTTAAAGGTGTTACAGAAAACTAATTTTTGTTTGTAAGTAACATGATTATTTAAAAAAAAAAAAAACTACGGTGAATAGTAGTAAGGAGTGGTAGTAGTGGAAATAGTTCTCAGACATGGACACTTATTCAAGGGCAAACTGATGTGACACTGCCATCTAGTGGAGTATAATATTATATTCTTGTGGTTTAACTTGAAGTCATTTACTTATACACAAACAATACACATGAAACAAATGCTTTGGTGCCTTAAATATCTGTTGACTGTCTCTTGACATATGAGGACTAACTTTAATTACACATAGACAGTTCTTTGGTCATGAAATATCAACACTTGTTGTTAACCGAGAACAATGCATATCCAGTTTATTGTAGTCTTTTTAAATATAGACATTCATTGTCACATAATGGCCCCATTACCCTGTAAGGAGTTCAGGGCCTACATTTCAAGACAAGTCATTAGGACTCTCTGAAATCCTTCTGCTGCCCTTTGCTTAGCTGGGCTAGAGTCCAGACCTCTTAAGTGAGCATGTGTGCACTGCTTTAATTTACTGAGTCCACCCTCCTCCAGTCACATTCCTTACTTGCTGAGAAGAGATCTTAATATACTTTAACTGTAACACTCTGACCATTAGTATTTTATTAATAATGCTGTGTCATCCAGCATGGTCCACACTGTTTCTCTTAATCCCTGTTTGGTTAACAGTTGTCAACCTCAGGATTCTGACTGATTGTTTCATTAGCTGGCTTTCAATTGTGTAGGCAAATTCTTTTTTTTATTTTGCCTGCTATTCAACCCACCGTGGAAGCTGAGGCTTTCAGAGGTTGCTTTGGGAAAATGTAGGCCTATGCTGTTCTAAGTCCTGGTCTATCTCTGATGTAAGACATAGCAGAAGATAAATCTGTTTTTCATAATAATCTCTGTCTAAAATAAAATAAAAAAAATCATAAACATTGTAATACACAGAAGTGGAACAAAGCCCGGCTGATGCTGATGCTCTTTGTTCCTTCACCAGCTGTTTTTCCAACCACTGTCCGTCAAAGCTTTGTGAAGTTCCCTTGGCTGCAGTCCAGCATGTCTTCTGTCTCACTGCCAGCTATGGATGAAGTTGACCGACTGACGTCAAGCGGTGGAAATGAAGCTGTGGTAAATGGTAGGAGCACGGGGGGTGGAAAGCTTAAAATTACCCTCTAGTTCAGGCTCTTCTGGTAACAGGGGCGACCTTCTGAAAGTGAGCCACCACAAATCGCACACGCACCTCCACACATGTTGAAGCACAATCTTACACAGGAGATGGTAGAAGTATCTGGCAAGACTGGAGGAAGTTTGGTTTGAGCTTGGGTAAAAGCTCACAGTTGGGGGGGGGGGGGGGTTGTTGATGAAAGACATTAGACGAACAGTTGCACAGAGGACTCGGTGTGTGTGTGTTGAGACTACAGGCATATTGGCTTTCTGGATGTTTACACATACCACGCAGACGTAATGCATTCCTCTCACAGCCTCTCCTCCACTTCTGTCCCCATCAGGAAGGAGTGCTTCTATGCTGGGTAATACCTAAGCACCGAAAACTGGGCCACGGGAGCCACCACACTGCCTTTTTCCATTCATTGAAAAGGGGGGAGATTACCATGTAACACAAAACATTTCAAAACCTTTCTGTGGCTCAGCTTTGGGAGATCTGGTGGCCCATGTAGTGCAGTCTAAAAGCTATGGTTAGTCAGCTGTTTTTCCCATTTTCATTGCAGACGTATTATTGGCAAAAAGCCGGTCTGGGGAGACACCACTGAAGCCACAGCAGCCAGAGGAACCTGAAGTCAGCCATAAACGAAGTAGTTTGAGGGCTTGGCCTTTCCCTGACTATGAATATAATGCTGCGTTCAAGGTCTGTCGGAAAGCCAAGCCGCCAACCACCAAATCCCAAGTATAAAGTTCACGGTTATTGTAGAAGCCACCATGGGTCCAACAGTCCAAGGACGGCTGATTTTTTCCACACATAAGGAGTTGTTCAGAACTTCTTATAAGAACTCCTTATACAAAGATATAGAGCGATGATAATCAAGTCAGTGGCGGTAATGCACCTGTAAGCTGGTTGCCAACCGCCAATCAAATCTAGTAGAAGAAGAAGAAGTCAGCTTTATTTGTCTTTGGTGAAGTACTGTGATTACCATATCCCTGTATCTGTTCAATGTAAAAAGTACCTCTGCCTTTGTTTTTCTGTACACTGTTTTTTTAATTAAATAAAATGATAGTATGAGTCCAGCATGGTGGGAGCAAAGTCTGCTGCCTCCGACTGAGTTTGATTTTTAACAGAAACTTGCCAAAAATGGTTTAGCTAGTTATCATCGTGACCATACAACATGTTTTTATCATCACTTTTTCAATAAGATATGATAATCCTTTATGAATCTTACAACAGGGAAATTTACAACAATAATAGTTATTCATAGTTTCTTTTGGATATAAAAAAAAATGATCGTTTCCCTTTAAAATCACTATTTATTTAAATCAGAAATTACAAAAAAAAACACATTTAATCTGCATTAATTTTTTGCTACTTCTGCTTCACTCAAATTGTTTCTCCTTTTTTTGTACGTAGTTCTAAAGTAAAAGGTGATGTTGAAAAAACAATCTTCTTGTGGACTATCCAAAATACAAAACTAAAAGGAGGAACTATTGGAAAAAGAAAACACCAAATTTAACTGCCCCAGGTTAAGGTTTCAGAACTGCTAAAGTAGTTACCTGTAAAGTGAAACCATTATGTTGGAACTAAAACTTGTGACTCACTTTGTATGAGTAAAAACAGCAGAAGTAGTTGGTGGACAGCATGAAACATCCAATCTGACTGCTGTGTGATATACTGTAGATTCATGACAGCATTTGTGGTGTTCAGATTTAAAACATTTACCCACCATGGAAATATTTTTTAAGATAACATGGAATCAGGCAACGAGCATAATATTCTCAGAAAGACAATAAGTTAAAGGTGTTTTTTTTTTAATTTCTGTGTCATTAAATAGTGTTGGCCCCTGTTATCCTCCTACACTACTACAAAGAAGACATCTCCTTTTCTCAAGCCTTACAGTGGTTTGCACAAATTTGATAGCATACTTTTTTAATTGAAAAGACAGTCTCTGTACAATATTAAATAATCAAAAATACAATGTTAAAAGCAAATTTTAATCTGTAGTTACTTGTTATTTCATAAACTGAACAAAAACACAAATATAAAATATACATTTGAGGCATGTGCAAAAGTCTAGGCACCCTTCACACTTAATGCATTAATAACACACCAATCAAAAAAGACCAAATATGAGTGACCAATTTTTTTCATACCACTTTATATTTATGCCTCAATTATGAGTGATCACTTATATTATAAACAAAGAAAAAAATTGCAACAAAAAAACTTTAAACAGCTTTTAGTTTTTCCCCTCAAAATAAGTACATAAAAGCTTCTCAAATTGTGACTTTTAAATAATAAAAAAAACCTCAAGACTTTTTTTGGTGACTTTTAAATAATAAAAAAAACCTCAAGACTTTTTTAAGTGTTGCTTGTATTTCAAATAAATATTGATCACTTCAAGAAGGTTGCTCTTTGTGTATGGAGTATACTATGAATAAAGCAGGATTATAAATCTGTGATTTGAACAATTGGAATATTCATCAAAAAAATATTTACATGCAGTGGAGAACTAAGGTAGTCAGGAGCTGCAGTATAGGCTATGTTGTGTGGGGATTTGACATGTGGGGCTTGCTGTAGCCTGGCTGGGGGTTTGTGGGTGATGACGTCAGGCAGGCTACAGCTGGGAATATTGAGCTGTGTTTCTATAATAAAGTTCGTTCAGTGTTCGGTTCAACACGGCTCCAGTCTCATGTTATTCGGACATATTTGGCGATGAGAATAACCCATGGGAGCATGGATTAGACCGCCACCTCCATTTTTGCAGTCTCCGGGCATGCCAACCATATCATGGGGCCGCTGGCGGGAGACATTTGAGGAGTATGTGGCTGCGGCCGGTCTGAGTGGCACCGATGAAGAATGACGGAGGAGCCTAGTCGTTCACTGCCTTGGTGAGGAGAGCCAACGGATATTTTTTGGGCTGGGTGGCAACGACTCACTGAAGGAAGGTTTGGACTTAATGGACTATTCCTTCAGGGACCATTCCAACATCATGGCGCAAAGATATAAATTTTTTGACTGCCGACAGTGAGCTGGTGAGTCCACTCAATCCTTCATTATGGAACTCCGTAGCTTAGCAAGGGAGAGCGCTTTTGGGCCTATTGAGGAGGAGCTAGTCCGGGACAAGCTAGCCCATGGTATGAACAACAAGTAGCTGAATGACAAGCTGATGCTGACTGCGGATGTCCTCACGCTAGAGAAGGTGGTTGAACTGACTAGGTAGGTTGAGTCCACTGCCCAGCTGGGCCTGCCAGTGCAAGCTAAAGAGAACGTAGCTACTCAAGTTTTCCCTCCAAGTCTAGCCGTTAGCAACGTTGCTAATTCTTTGGGGCGGACCCCCAAAAGGTAGCAGACAGTAACACGGGACAAGGCCTGTACCATCACTGCTAAACCATCGGCGGCAGAGCCCAAGCGTATGACGCAGGTGTGTGTAGCGAGCACAAAGAAGAGACCATTAAAGTGGTACGTGACATAATGCACGGCTCAGGTGTATGAATGTGTGTCTGCAAGGTGTAAATGTGTTGGTGGTGGCGTCTGCTTCGGGCACAGAGGCAGGAGACCGTACAGCCGGACAACCCTATGGGAAAAGCACAGGGAGAAGGGTGACGGGCACACACCAACACAGGAGATATACAAGTTGGAGAAGAGCTTACTTGGAAAGGGCAGGTGGCTGGCACAGCAAGGAACGAGGTCCGGTAGACAGCAACCTGGAGAGCCCGGTGCAGCAGCGAGGAACAGGCGATGGAGAGGAATGGTCCACCGCCGGGAAATCCACCTGTGCACAGGGGAGCAGACTTGGAGAGGGAAAGGTAAGGGCTTCTTACCACAGTGCTTGCTGAAGTATGAGAGGGAACTCACAGCAATCCGTTGAGCGAAGTCTGACGGCTTCAGGCCGAAGCCCAGGGCGAGGCGGCTTAAATCCCTCGCCGCTGACGATGTGCAGGTGTGCGTGCAGCTGGCGCCACTGATGAGCGGCGCGGCGTGACAGTACTCCCCCCTCTAGCAGCGCCTCCTGGCGATGGTCTCTCTGGGTGCACTCGGTGGAACTCAGTAATGAGAGATGGGTCCAACACAAACGACGAGGGTACCCACTGCCGATGTTCAGGCCCATAGCCCTCCCAGTCCACCAAGTACTGCACTGCAACCCACGGCCCCGGCGCCGAGAGTCCAGGATGGAGGAGACGGGCCAGGCCGGATGGCCATCAATCATCCGGGGCGCGGGTTGCGCAGCAGGAGGAGGGCAAAGGGGGTCGGAGACTGCCAGCTTCACCTTGGATACGTGGAAGGTGGGGTGGATGCAGAGGGAGGGGGGAACAGCTACACGCACAGCCACCGGGTTGATGATCCTGGTGATGGGGTATGGGCCCATAAAGTGCTGTGCCAGCTTCCTCCTCTCGCCCTTTAAAATCACGTCCTGGGTCGACACATAGACTTGCTGACCAACTCTGTACGCCGGGGCAGGTCTTCTGTGCCGGTCCGCCACGGCTCTGTTGCGCTCCGCCGTGCGTAAAAGCGCATTGCGCGCTGACGCCCAGATGGAGCGGAACTGCCTGAGATGCGCCCGAACTGAGGGGACAGTTACCTCACTCTCCTGCGCTGGGAACAGCGGGGGGTTGTAACCCAGGGACGCCTTAAAGGGGGACATCCCTGTAGCAGAAGAGCGAGCGGTGTTGTGGGCGTATTCAACCCAGGCGAGGTGGTTACTCCAGGACGTTGGTTTGGACGCTGTGACGCAGCAGAGCGCAGCCTCCAGCTCCTGGTTGGTCCGCTCACACTGCCCATTGGTTTGGGGGTGATGGCCGGAGGAGAGGCTCACCTTGGCTCCCAGGGCGTTGCAGAACGACCTCCAAACCTCTGAAGAAAATTGGGGCCCCCGGTCCAAGACCACGTCCACCGGAATCCCATGCAGCCTGACCACGTGCTGGATTAGGAGGTCCGCCGTCTCCAGGGCAGTTGGGAGACCTCGTAGGGGGACGAAGTGTGCCGCCTTGGAGAAGCGGTCCACGATGGTCAGGACGGTGTCGAAGGTGTTTGAGACTGGGAGTCCGGTGACGAAATCCAGGGCGATATGCGACCAGGGCCTGCCAGGGACGGGCAGAGGCTGGAGCAAACCCGCTGGAGGGGCATTACCTGATTTGCTGGTGGCACACACTGGGCAGGCCCGGGCGTAGCGGGCAGTGTCCCTCCGCAGGCCCGGCCACCAGAAGGACCGCTGGAGGAGGTCAATCATCCGGGAGGAGCCAGGGTGGCAGGTGAGCTTGGATGTGTGCAACCAGTGGATGACCTCCCCCCGAACCGTGGATGGCACGAACAGCCTCCCCTCCGGTCCGCCGCCAGGGTCAGGTTCCACTTCCTGCGCCTTCCGGATCTTGCTTTCAATGTCCCAGGTGACGGCTCCCACGACGCACAACCTGGGTAGGATGGTGTGGACCGTGTCCTCCAACTCCTCAGGGGCGAATTGCCTAGAGAGGGCGTCGGGCAGGCCGTTCTTGGAGCCAGGCCTGAAGGTGATGTTGAATCGGAACCTGGCAAAGAACAAGGACCAGCGCGCCTGGCGGGCGTTCAGACACTTGGCAGATCTCAGGTACTCCAAGTTCTTGTGGTCCGTCAGGACCACGAACGGCAGGTCCGCCCCCTCTAGCCAGTGACGCCACTCCTGCAGCACGAGCTTGATGGCGAGGAGCTCTCTGTCCCCCACGTCGTAATTCCGTTCCGCCGGGGACAAGCGCCGGGAGAAGAAAGCGCAGGGCCGTTTGACTCCATCTTCCGGCGACCGCTGGGATAGAACCGCCCCCACTCCTGTGTCCGAAGCGTCCACTTCCACGATGCATTGCAGCACAGGGTTGACTTGGCTAAGGACCCGGGAGGAGGAGAACTCCGCCTTCAGTGTCTGAAAAGCAGCCGCAGCCTCTTCGGTCCACCGGAACGGGACCTTAGGGAACGTGAGGCGGGTCAACGGGCCGACGATGGTGCCAAAGTTAGGGACAAAGCGGCGGTAGAAATTTGCAAACCCGATAAATTGCTGCACCTGTTTTCTTGATGCAGGTGTGGGCCATTCCACCACCACCTTCACCTTCACTGGGTCCGGAAGCACCTGGTCGTGGGAGATGATGAACCCGAGGAAGGATGTTGTCTTAGCGTAGAACTAGCATTTCTCGGCCTTCACATACAACCGATTCTCCAGCAGTCTTTGGAGGACCCGCCTCACATGGACCCGGTGCTCGTCCCTGGATTTGGAGAAGATGAGAATGTCATCCAGGTAGACGAACACAAAAAGGCCAATGAAATCCCGGAGGACGTCATTTATGAGGCGCTGAAAGACGGCTGGAGCGTTGGTCAACCCGAACGGCATCACAAGGTACTCAAAGTGGCCGTTCGGGGTACGGAAGGTTGTCTTCCACTCATCTCCCTCCCGGATCTGGACAAGGTGGTATGCGCTGCGTAGATCCAGCTTGGTGAACCAAGTCGCCCCCTGGAGGGAGTGGAAGGCGGTGTCCATGAGGGGCAGGGTATAGCGATCCTTCTCCGTGATGTCGTTTAGGGCGCGATAGTCGATGCAAGGATGGAGGGAACCGTCCTTCTTGCCCACGAAGAAGAATCCTGCCCCCACAGGTGATGACAAGGGATGGATAATCCCAGCACTCAGCGACTCCTTGAGATAAGCATTCATGATCTCCTTCTCCGGCGCCGACAGGCTGTAGAGTCGCCCCGAGGGTAAGGGTGCCCCCTGGCGGATGTTTATAGCACAGTCATAGGGTCTATGCGGAGGAAGAGACATCGCCTTGGACTTGCTGAATACCATACCCAGGTCGTGAAATTCCGATGGCACCAGGGATAGGTCTGGGGGCGCAGCGTCCGTAGGTGATGGGGAAGAGGACGGAGAGCAGGCAGCGGACTGTAAACAGGTGCTCATGCAGAATGTGCTCCATGCCGGCACCCCGGCGGACTTCCAATCCAAAACGGGGTTATGGAGGCGTAGCCAGGGGTACCCCAGGATGACGGGCGACACAGAGTTGGGCAGGACGTAGAAGGTTATCTCCTCCCGGTGATTTCCAGAGATGATAACCAGAACGGGGACGGTCTGGTGTGTTACTCTCCCCAGGGAGACACGGGAGAGGTTGACCAGGGAGATAGGGGTTTTTAATGCCTGGCAGCGGATGCCCAATCGGGTTGCCAGGCTTTGTGAAATAAAACTGCCCTCCGCGCCCGAATCCACCAGTGCGTGAGTGAGATGCCCAGTGGAGTTGTGACAAAATCGGACGGGCAGCTTCAATTGGGTGAGGGGACTTAACCGATTGATGTCCGCGAGGCCCCCTACAGTGACTCGCGGACCCCGCCGTTTGGCTTCTGTGGACAAAGCTCTACCGTGTGTTGACTGTCCCCGCAATACATGCAGAGATTCAACTCACGGCGACGTTGTCTCTCCGCCGGGGAGAGCTTTGTCCAGCCCGTCACCATCGGCTCCGACTCCTCGGGGCGCGATGGTGGTGGCGTCGCCAGGGGGCGAGCTTGGAACTGGCGCGACAAGGCTCCACGAGGGCGAGAAGAAGACGACTTCCGCCCCGAGGAGCGCTCGCGCAGCCTGTTATCCAAACTGATAGCTAGAGATGTTAGCTCCGCTAGAGTCTCCGGGATATCCCGCCCAGCCAGTTCATCCTTCAGATCATCGTTGAGACTGCGGAGGAAAAGGCCGCAGAATGAGCGTTCATCCCAGCCCAATTCCTCCGCCACTACCCGGAAGTCGATCGCATAGTCCGCTGCCGACCGGCTTCCCTGCTGGAGGCTGAGAAGCCGATCGACCTGGACTGTCTCGGTACGAGAGTGATCAAAGACCTCCAGGAAGCGTCTCACGAATTGGTCATAAGTGAGGGTGGCATAACTGGGCCTCGCCATTACGGCGTAAGTCCAGGTTAGTGCTCGCCCCTCTAGGAGATTCCCAATATAACCAATTCGGCTATGATCTGAAAGAAAGTCTCTGGGCACACGGTGGAACAGGGACTCACACTGCATTATGAACCCCCGCGCTCCGCCAAGCTTACCGCTAAAGCGGGCAGGGGTTGGAATGGGCGTGAGCCGAGTCGGTGCTCCCGGAGCCTGCTGGACGGCCGCTGGAGCAGCAGGAGCCGCGCCACCCTGACGAGCCGGGGGGAACGGCTGTTGGGGGTCCAAGCAGTCCAATCGGTTAGTTATGTTGATCAATTGGTTGAGTATCACCTGTTGCTGATAAGCTATTTGGTCCACTCGAGCCTTGAGAGTGGTAAGCCGGTGTGCAAGCCCGCCGTCTGCAGAGCCGCTCTGCTGAAGCCGTACTGACATAATGCATGGCTCAGGAGACACACACACACAGGCTCAGAGTAGCTCAAATAGCTTTATTGACAACAAGGGTGTATGAATGTGTGTCTGCGAGGTGTAAATGTGTTGGTGGTGGCGTCTGCTTCGGGCACAGAGGCAGGAGACCGTACAGCCGGACAACCCTATGGGAAAAGCACAGGGAGAAGGGTGACGGGCACACACCAACACAGGAGATATACAAGTTGGAGAAGATCTTACTTGGAAAGGGCAGGTGGCTGGCACAGCAAGGAACGAGGTCCGGTAGACAGCAACCTGGAGAGCCCGGTGCAGCAGTGAGGAACAGGCGATGGAGAGGAATGGTCCGCCGCCGGGAAATCCACCTGTGCACAGGGGAGCAGACTTGGAGAGGGAAAGGTAAGGGCTTCTTACCACAATGCTTGCTGAAGTATGAGAGGGAACTCACAGCAATCCGTTGAGCGAAGTCTGACGGCTTCAGGCCGAAGCCCAGAGCGAGGCGGCTTAAATCCCTCGCCGCTGACGATGTGCAGGTGTGTGTGCAGCTGGCACCGCTGATGAGCGGCGCGGCGTGACAGTACGTCCTGCAGCTGGACAGAGTTGATGTGCGGCATATGGTCGACTCAGGAGCCGATATGTCCATATTAAGTATGGCTACATTGAACAGACTTTTCCCAGGCAAAATCATCAATGCAGGGGCGGTGAAAATGTTTGGGTATGGTCACGCTGAAATTGAAATGGTGGGTACAGTTACCTTCTCAGTGAAATGTGGGTTAAAGATCATTCCCACGTTCACCTTCCAGGTTTCGCGCCAGGGGGCTGACTTGCTGGGAATCGACCTGCTGGGTGAATTGGGATTCTCCATCACGGACCCAGAGGGCTCAACGGTGCTGACGGTGTTCCCCGAATGGCATGTCCACTGGCCGGCATTGTTTGTGGGCCTTGGATGCATTAAGGCGCTCTACTACCGCCCGCTCATCGACCCAAGCATGATGCCAAAAATCCAACCATTACGGCGGCTTCCCCTCGCTCTACGGGATGATGTTATTGCTCAAAGCTGGTATCACTGAGAGGGTGAACACTTCACCCTGGATATCAAACATCGTGGT
The DNA here is from genome assembly GCA_020510985.1 of Pholidichthys leucotaenia. NCBI lineage: Eukaryota > Metazoa > Chordata > Actinopteri > Cichliformes > Pholidichthyidae > Pholidichthys > Pholidichthys leucotaenia. The sequence continues at coordinate 146,334,397 of CM035847.1, forward strand.
GGCCAGGAAGAAGACGGGCGACATCCGGCCGTGTATTGACCTTAGGATGGTGAATAAGGCGCTTGAATGTGGAGGTGGTCCTGAGTCTCCCGGATCTCATGACACCCGCACAAATTTCCTTGTTTTTGAGAACTTTTATGGATGTTTTATTCCTCATTATTCAGAGACAATCGAACTGCTTTGGGCTCTTCTGAAACAGGATGCATCATGGCAGTGGACCCCGGCCTGCTAGGCTGAAGTCCCAGCTCCCCTCCCCTCCAGTGTTAGCTCACGTTGATCCAAAATGGCCGACTTTTGTTACCTGTGATCCGTCTGGTTCAGCAGTGGGGGCGGTTATGTCTCAGGTGCAAGACGGTACCGGTACCGTACCGAGCGCCCAGTGGCGTTCGCGTTGAGGTCTCTTTCAGCGGCTGAACAGAAATATGCTGTGGGTGAGAGGGAAGCGCTTGCCTGTGTCTGGGCGTGTGAACGGTGGCACATTTACCTCTGCGGGCGCCACTTCACACTGCGGACGGACCACCGGGCGCTGACAACACTACTGGAGACAACGGGTTCAGGACACAGACCCCTACGGATCCACAGGTGGATGGAGCGGCTGAGGGCCTACAACTTTACAACCCAGTTCACCCCTGGAAAAGAGAACGTAGTGGCGGACCTCCTGTCCCGTGCCACGACCAACACCGTGCAACCAGACAACGACAGTGACGATCCCATGGAGGCAGATCTGGTCAACATGCTGCATGGACCCCTACAGGACATGGTGTCCTTCCAGGAGCTCTGGACAGAATCAGAACAGGACCCCACGTTGTTGCAACTGTGCTTGGTCATCAGGGAGGGTTGGCCCATGAAAGTGCAGAGTGAGCTGGCACCTTTTTACTGGTTTAGGGACGAACTGAGCTGTTGGAGCAGTGCGTGTGGCGAGGGGACACTACACGTTGATCCTGGTATCTCTGAGATCACGAGTTCTGGCAATGCTCCACGAGGGTCACCTGGGCATGGTCAGGGTGAAGCAGCGTTGCAGGGATTCAATTTGGTGGCCTGGTATTGATAAGGACATTGAAACTATGCTAAAGAGCTGTGTCCCATGCTTGGAAAGCAGGAAGACTGGCGGACCCCTCTCCCACCCCTGTGACCATTACCATACCCAGAGGGCCTTTGGAAGCACATCCAATTAGACATCTGCGGCGAACTGTATGCAGCACCCCCAAACAGCTGGTTTCTGCTGGTGGTCTACGATCTGTTCTCCAAATGGCCGGAGGTGTTGCCCACTAATTCAGTCACGGCGGATGTGGTTACGAGTTTCCTCTCATCACTGTTCACCAGATGGGGAGTCCTGGATGCCATCACTACAGACAATGGCCCACAGCTCACCTCTGGGGCCTTTGGGGAATTTGGGGGCATTAGGGGCATGGAGCACATCAAAACCGCGTTCTTTCACCCCCAAGCCAATGGGGGTGTGGAGTGTTTCAACAAGATTCTGAAAAACGGGCTGAGAGCCCACTTGGCAGATGGCTTCACATTTCTGGACGCTGTCCGGAGCACACTCCTCCACTACAGGGCACCGGCCCATGCTACGACAGGGTGCTCCCTGGCGAAAGTGATGCTGGGACGCAAACTCCACCTGCCTCTGGACCGACTGAGACCATCCACAACCCCTTCTCCAGGGAGCATGGACCCTCCACAGGACCAGGTCACTGCCCAACAGCAAAAGATGAAACGACAGTTTGACAGGAAGTTCAGGGTGAGGGCCCACGGACTGGAGGTGTCGGATCAGGTTTGTATTTAAACACCCCAACCGCACATATAAGCTGCAACCTGTCTGGACGGGGCCCCTACAGATCGTGAGGTGGCGGGGCAGGGACACGTTTGAGCTCTCGGATGGGTCACGGTGGCACTCCAGCCGACTCAGGAAGTCCTTGCCTGCCCAGAGTCCAGGAGCTACGGCGGAACGGACTGGTGTGGGTTGGGACTTATCGGATGGGGGGGGTCGGGGACTCGCAGGTGCGGCCGACGGCACCTGGAGCAGGTTCCCCTTCTAGGGGGCGCTCGGCTAGAACACGTCAGAGGCCCAGGTACCTGGAGGACTATGTTTTAAAGACAGAGTTGGCGAATGTGTGTTGGGAATGGGTGGCAGAATAATCCACCCCAACATGAAGGGGCGTTCTGGTAGTCTACCCATATGCAACACTTGGTTGACTGAGTTTTGGCTGCTCAGTGAAAAAAAAAAAAAAGGAGAAACAACATTTGTTACTCACGTTCTGGGGGTTCTTTGCGTTTTGTGTGTGTGTGTGGGGGGGGGGTGTTGTGAGGGGATTTGACATGTGGGGCTTGCCGTAGCCTGGCCGGGGGGTTGTGGGTGATGACGTCAAGAGGGCTACGGCTGGGAATATATTGAGCTGTGTTTCTATAATGAAGTTCATTCAGTGTTCAGTTCAACACGGCTACAGTCTCATGTTATTCGGACATAACAGGCTACTCTTTGAGTAAAGCCCCCCCCCCCCACACACACACACAAATCAGTCAGAAAAGAGGACAGAAACAATTAAGTGCAGTATAGGACATGCCCCAGCTCCGAGGAAGAAAATCACAAAGCACACAGGCACAACCTGAATTGCTAAGCAATACCCCAATAAAACCAATCCATACATTTAACTAGAGGGCACTCAGAGGGAGCATATATTTGCTAAGACTGTTTGTCCACCTGTTAAAATGTAAAAACGACCCTGCATGTCATGAACCTGGGTTTGGAGGTTCCAAACCCAGTTCTGACTTTTGGTGCAGTTGCCCTATTTTTCTTCAGGCACGTTAGGGAGCTCTTTGGGTCCTTCGCTCCCTGACAGCTTGGGTACGCCTCCTCCTCTTGTCAGTGCCATCAGCTGTTTCACATTATGGGTGGTTCCACACACACACACACACACACACACACACACACACACACACACACACACACACACACACACACACACACACTCATACACTCACTCATGCACACCGGGGTTTAACTATGTTCAGCCCACGCTTCCTCACACCAGCAACCTCTTCCCTTGTTTGTGCACGGTGGCGCAGTGGTTAGCACTGCGGCAGCACAGTTTACCCTTGGCCGGGGGATTGTGGGGATCGTGGGATCGTGGGTTCGATCCCAGCCCCCGACCAACAGTGATCTGTGTGGAGTTTGCATGTTCTCCCCGTGTTGCGTGGGTTTACTCCGGGATTTCTCCGGTTTCCTCCCACATGCCAAAAACATGCATGTTAAGTTAATTGGCTGTTCTAAATTGTCCCTAGATATCTGTTTCCTATAGGCCCTTAGAATAGAGGGTTAGTATTAATGAAAGCGCTTTGAGTGGTCTTTGTGACTAGAAAAGCGCTATATAAGTGTAGGTTAGTTAGTTAGTTAGTTGTTTGCATCATGATTACAAATACACTGCATTTGTGGGAAGAGATTGTCAGAGCATTCACCTTCATACGTGGCAACTAGTTCCTCCACGTATGGTTTTTCACTACCTACGTGTTTATTCAGCCTGTCAGTTCAAGTTCAGTTAATCCCTTGATGTTAGCGGCTGACCCTGCCTTTCTCCCTCATCCACCAGACTGCACGGACAGCCCCGGATCACTCCAGCACCATTAGTTTCATGTTTGCCTTTCTCCCACTGCCGACAGTAGCTCTGCAGCACTAGGCATTCCCTTTGCTGGGCTGTAGAGCATCCGGAAGACGCCCTGTATGTCTGGTGGCCTTAATCTCATCATTTGCAACTCTCTGTAGTTTTGTGGTCAACTGGACTTGTTATTTTGTTGTAGTATATGTTAATAAATGGCACGTTCTACTCCGGCGATTGGGTTTTTCTTTCCTTCCCTCATGCGCCGCGTAATGGCGCAAGAGGAATCATGACACTGCATGGTTACATGGTCACAATGATCCAATAACTATGACTAATCCAGTGATGGTAATAATACAGTTTGATGTGTTTACATGCACTGAATAAATCTATTATTGGGCTGTAAACTACTTGGGGTAATGTGATTTCTCATAACCTGATAATGACCTTTATAAGATTACTGTATTCTGTTTACATGACAACTTGAATAATCAAATCACCCCAGAAAGTCAATCATAATTGATTTATTAGTGTACACATGGCCAGTATCAACTGAAATTGCATTATAAGTTGTCTACACCTGTGTATTTTCAGATTTATTTGCCCATTATTATTTTTCACGAAACTAACTCAAATGAATTAAAAAGGCCTCTCTCACAAAGTTAAAAAGTGCAAATGTGATTCAGAATATTCATACTAATCTGAATCTGCCCTAAGAAGCTGTACCACATCCAACAGCAATAGAATGTCAAATACATTCTTCTACGTTTATTAATTTTTTCTGGCTGAAAAGTCCTTAATTATGCTGATAAAATCAAGTTTGTGCAGAATATCACATTCAATGGGCATCTGTGTGGAAGCCGGAAGTAGTACAAAAGCATATTGCTGTAACACAAAAAAATATAAAGGGCTTTATATCATGTTATAACATGATAACAATATACTGTATGTATCACATTATAACATGATACATTTAAGCAACATCACACAAGAGTGAGTACGGTATCATGAATATAGTAACTTTGGGTGTGACATGTCTTGTGCCCTCCACGTATATCACACCCAGAGTTAGTATATTCATGATACCGTAACAAACTTGAGTGTAATATTGCTTTTATACAACAGTTCCAGCAAGCACAATTTATTTAATGACAGCAATACCGGACAAAATATTATGATTTTTTTGTTTAACCAACTATTTTGCACAACTGAGAAAAAAAATTGTCACTTCTCAGTGTAGCCAGTAACTGTTGCTAAACATCTCAATCAGCATGAAGACTTCTACTGTCATTTCACACACATGTAAACAAACTAAATATTGTCAGGTGCAAAAGTAATAAGCGTTTATAAAACATATACCTGTTGAGTTGATACTGCAGAAAACCCCAGATCAAAACGTATCCAATGCTGGTTGTCAGAACCACCAGTAGGTAGATAGCTGGTAGCTAGTAGTTAGCATGCTAGTGATTGAGCACACTTTGCTCACTTTCCTTTGCATTTTCAGATGAAACAAAGAGTCTATCACCACAAAGGTATTGTGGTTTGTTAATCAAGACAATAAATCAAACTCAAGCACTGCCTATTTTTTTAAACAGACACGAAATCTCTTAATGAGCTTAAAATTACAGCAGGGCCGGGGTCAGTGTTGCCAGATGGGAAATGCTGAAGTATCGTACCAGTTTGCTTAAAATTATTGTAGTTTGAGCAAAATTATCGTACACACCCAGTTTTCATTTTGACGTGGCTCAGCAAGTAACACATTATCACAGACCATCCATATTATGGCCTATAACACAGTCTTACCTTTAAATAATCTAACATCATCATCATCATAGAAACATGGACAGACTGTAATTTACTGTACATACTCTGTTGTCATTGAATCCTTATTTAAATCCTCCACCTGAACAACGAGAGCAAGTTTTTAGCCAAAGTCAAATTCCTTGTATGTGTTGTGCATACTTGGCCAATAAAGCTGATTCTGATTCTGATCATCATCATAGCAGCCTGTCGGGGGCGACAATGACTGTTTCATTTAGGTCTGATCAGATTGGTTGGAAAAAAAGCACCTCTTGCAGACCAGCGCCTCTACCTGTCTGGAGTACAGGATAAGCCCCTGACCTTCACTGAACAGCCCAGAATATCAGTCATATTTGACTATCTTCAGTATGTCTTCTGTTGAATCACCATGTATCAAGGTCTTGCCTCATAACTATTTTGAGAAGTAATCTGTTTATACATTAGGAATAAACATCAATCAATCCACCTAAACTACTACTAAAATGTCTCTGATAACTGAAGCAGAAACTTGTTTCACAGTTTTATTGAGAACCACAATCTGGTGACATTTTTGCACAAACATTTGCACATTGCAGCAGCAACAGAAAGCTTTAGTGCTAATGCCAACAACAGGTTTGAACCACCCAGTAAAACTGGGGTCTGTTTCCCCCCCATTAATTTCTTAACCTGCTGGTTGTAGCGGTTTGATTCAACCCCCACAACACACAGACAGAACACAGAGACAGTCAGCTCGCACTCCTGGGTTTTTTCCGCTGCATGCTGCGTTTACAGCCGTGACGTTAAAGTGTTCATGCATCTTGTCCTTACTGTGCTTCTTCTGAGCATCTTATATATGTAGATGTGCTTTGATGTAAATCCCCACAAACAGACTGGTCAAACACAGCGCTCGGCTAGAGCAAATAACAGAACAGGAAATGTGTATTAATGTCTACAGGCAGACTCGTTTAGTCTGGCTCACTTCTGTAATGCTAATGTTGCCTCTCATGCAAATGTCTCATGCCTGTCCTGTTATCTCTTTGATCAGACCAACTGCTGTGAATGCTTTGATGTATTGTTGTAGTTGGGTGTATATATACTGCATTGTAACCATGCTCTCACGCTCTCTCAATCTGACTTCAACCTCTGCTGCAGGACACACACATTGTGTCCCCTCTTCACTGAGAGCCTGGGGCTCGCTCCCGGCGCGCACGCACGGCGCCGGGAGAGGAGCTCGTGACAGCGGTATGATATAATAAACTTCCTTAAAACCTCAGCATCGCTGCCTTATTATATCATCCGCCGCACTGGTAACGTTACTTGTTGAGTCTGCTGTGCCTGCATTAGTGCTTTAACGTACGTGAACGATTCGATTGACTGTACTAGTTTTTATTTGTGAATGGACGGTACTGAATCACTCACCAGAACTGTAGTGAAAGCCAAGGATCAGCAGCTGAATCCCCAGCCTGAGCAGCAAACAAGCCCCGCCCACTCCATTCAGCCGACACTGGATTCATGCTGCACTTCAGCTGTCTGCATACGTACAACCGGAAAACTCGTTTGATGAAATTTACATGGCTGTTTCCAGTTTGCTAGTGTCCGCAGGGCTCTTCTGTGGACGACTGTGTGCAGCCCAAATTTTATGACCGCATGGCCTGCCCACAACCTGAATGTGTTGACAGCGCATACGCAAGACTGAACGTTCCATGCACGAGGTGGCACTACCAACACAGCATACAAAGACAAAGTAGATGAGGAAGACAACGAGGACACGGAAGATGAGAATAAACATACATGAATCCTTTTGCAGCAGCAGCAGAGCACTGGAAAACGGTAATTCCTCCGTTTCCTTGAAACAATGCCATTGTTGTTGCTACAAAAAAAATGTGCGTCGCTCTCGTGTTTATAGCCAGTGAACAAACTGGCATGTTAACGCATTTATGCTACCCATAGGGCTGGGGTGAAACTATAAATAACAATTGTGCCCATGTGTTAACCACTTGGCCTGGTAGATGAAAAAAAGTGAGGATGTACAATTCTGCATGCGCGCTGGGCTCGTCCAAAGTGCATGTGGACCAAAGCGGACCAGACGGGAAATACAGCATGAATAAGGCTGAGCTCCCGTACAGCACAGTGATTTGCTGTACCACTGTTTCTCACGGATCTTTTTTGCTTGACTCGGTATGCTTCAGTGAACTGTGGATCTCATCAGTAACCTCCATCTGAGGCCGCCTCTCTGCTACTGCCACCAAATTTTCTGTCTCCTTCCACGCAGCCCACACGCGTGAGACGATGTGTAAAAACAATTGTACTATGTATGTGCACTTTACACAGGATCTGTATCCTGGCTGTGTTCGCTAATGTATTAGGGGGCGGCTGTGGCGAAGGTGTAGTGTGGCCGACTACTGATCGGAGGGTCAGGGGTTCAATTCCCACTCTGTCTGCAGTCTACATGTCAAAGTGTCTGTTACGTATGGCTCTTGCGAGCCATAAATAAGAGCCAAGGGCTGACCGGTGAGTTTGCGTTGTTTATTAATGATAAAGGGAAAGGAACAAAGGAACAGAGCCTCGTGGGGCAAAACACAAACAATCATACAAAGGTACACACTTACAAATGATGATGAATGACAAGAGGAGGGCTGGCGCCGGACGTAGGGGTTCCAGCCTTACCCACTGACATGTTTCGGGACCCAGGAGACAGACACTGACACGGGCAGATAGTGAACAATAATCTTTATTAGAGTGAAAGGGTGTGTAGTGCAAGTGTGAGTGCGTGGATAGAGTTCTGGTCACTGGAGCTGAGCACCCTGGACGGAGACCCGGCAACCCTGGAACATACAAGCACAAACAATTACTTTTGTCCCACGTAAGTGACAAGCTACAGGTAGTGAGGCTTACTTGGCGGGAGCACAGGTTACGTCCTGCTGAGAACCAGCGGCCGTGCAATGTGGAGGTGAAGGTGTCCGTGAACGTGCTAGGGCCTCCACCCGTGGTTGTGATAAGGACAGATCTTCCAGTGACTCCGGCTGTGACACCACAGGCCGGGACGATGACAATCCAGATGATGACGAGGTGAGTGAATCCACAGAGCGTGGTGACGATGAGACAACAGATGCTGATGACAGTAACTCCACTGATAACGGTGACCAATACTCCTGCAACTGATACAGCAGTAGTTCAGGAATTTGAGGAGCAAGACGTACCGGTGGTCGTGGTGGTAGCGAACCGCTACGTGTGCGTGTTGGCGTAAATCCTTCAGCTGGGGCCGCAGGTCCGCCGCCAGGGGGGTCCACCTGTGCACAGGGGTAGAGGTTAGGAGTTGAGTAACAGACAGTTCTCTTACGTGCTTGACTCTGAACAGAAGTCCTTGATGAGGTAAGAGAAGTCCTTGATGAGGTAAGAGAAGTTCTTGACGAAGCCAGAGAAGTTCCAGACGAGACGAGAGAGTAACCTGACGAGGCCAGAGAGCGGAGTTCAGGTTCTTTCTCCGACGAGGAGGACAGACGACTCCGTGCCGGGCTGTCAGCAACGCTGGCTTTTAACAACTGCTGATTAACACCTGTGGGTCTGTGCGCAGCTGGAGTTAATGATGTTAATGACGGCCCAGAGGCCGCCATGACAGTACTCCCCCCTCTAGCAGTGCCTCCAGGCACCTGCCCAATCCTACCTGGATTCGCCCGATGGAAATCGCGAATCAGCTGTTTATCCAGGATCAACGCTGGGCGAATCCAAGAACGATCCTCCGGTCCAAAGCCCTCCCAGTCCACCAAATACTGAAGGCCACGACCCCGCCTGCGGACATCCAAGATGGCAGTCACCCCCCAGGCCGGATGGCCATTGATCATCCTTGGGGGTGGGGGAGCCGCAGGAGCAGGGCACAGGGGGTCAGAGACGTACAGCTTGACCTGGGAGACATGAAACGTGGGGCAGATACGCATCGAAGAGGGGAGAGACAAGCGCACAGACACAGGGTTAACAATACGATTAATGGTGTAGGGGCCAATGAAGCGCTTAGTAAGCTTACGTTTTTCAGCCGGCACACCAATATTCCGGGTTGACAACCAAACCTTCTGACCCACCTTATAGTCCGGGGCGGGTCTCCTATGCCGGTTAGCCACCTGGATATTACGTTTAGTGGTCTTCAGCAAGGCTTGACGAGCGAGGAGCCAAACTCGCCGGCAGCGCTTAATGTGTGCCTGGACTGAAGGAACCGCTACCTCCTTTTCCTCCTCAGGAAACAACGGAGGATCAAACCCACAAGTAGCTTTAAACGGGGAGACGCCCGTGGCCGTGGAGATCGTGGCGTTGTGAGCGTACTCAATCCAGGGCAGGAACTTGCTCCAGGAGGATGAGCAGGAGGAGATGACACAACGAAGGGCGGCTTCCAGCTCCTGATTAGCCCGTTCGCACTGACCATTACTTTGGGGGTGATAACCAGAAGAGAGGCTGGCTGTGGCTCCTAGTGCCGCACAGAAAGCCTTCCAAACTTGAGATACAAACTGGGGTCCTCGGTCAGACACAATATCCGCAGGGATGCCATGAAGATGGACCACATGTTGCACCAGGAGGTCCGCAGTCTCCTGGGCCGAAGGCAGACCCCGAAGTGGCACAAAATGGGCCGCCTTCGAGAACCGGTCCACGATGGTCAACACCGTGGTGTAGTCATCTGAAGTGAGTGACCCAGTCACAAAATCCATCGCTACATGAGACCAGGGGCGTGAAGGAACCGGCAACGGATGTAGTAAGCCCGCCGGGGGGGATGATGTCGTCTTCCCGGTGGCGCACTGAGCGCAGGCCCGGATGTAGCCTACAACGTCCCTCCGTAACCCTGGCCACCAGAAGGTCCTTTGGAGAAGATCCACGGTCCGACCCACTCCAGGATGACAAGCCAACTTGGAAGTGTGACCCCACTCAATCACCTTGCCTCGGACAGTGCGTGGAACAAACAAGCGAGCCCCCCCCCCCGGGGTCCGGCTCGGTCTTCTGAGCCTGGCGAACCGTCTTGCAGATTCCCCAGGACAGGGCGCCCACAACGCAGGAAGGCGGCAGGATAGGGGTCTCCTGGTCCTCGGAGGATGGTGGGTCAAACTGCCAGGAGAGGGCATCCGGCTTACCGTTCTTGCTTCCCGGCCAGTACGTGATGGTAAAGTTAAACCGGCCGAAGAAAAGGGACCAGCGAGCCTGGCATGCATTCAGGCGCTTCGCCGTCCTGAGGTACTCCAGGTTACGGTGATCAGTCCAAACCACGAACGGCTGAGCAGCCCCCTCCAGCCAATGTCTCCATTCTTCCAAGGCCAGTTTCACAGTCAGTAACTCCCTGTCCCCGATGCTGTAGTTCCTCTCTGCAGGGGTGAGACGATGAGAGAAAAAAGCACAAGGGCGAATCTTACCATCCTCAGGGGACCGCTGGGAGAGTACAGCTCCAACTCCCGCATCAGACGCATCCACCTCCACCAAGCACTGCAGCTTCGGGTCCACCTGGGTAAGGACTCGGGCCGAGGCGAACTCCCTCTTGAGCTTCTCAAACGCACCGGCTGCTTCCTTACTCCAGCAAAATGGGATCTTAGGGGAGGTGAGAGCAGTCAAAGGACGGGCAATATTACCAAAGTTGGGCACGAACCTCCTATAAAAATTAGCAAACCCCAGGAAACCCTAAAGTTGCTTTCTGGAGGTGGGTGCAGGCCATTCCACCACTGCTTTGACCTTGGCAGGGTCAGGAAGCACCTGGTTCCGAGCAATAATAAATCCAAGGAAGGAGGTCTGATCAGTGTGGAACTCACATTTCTCGGCCTTGACGAACAACTGGTTCTCCAGGAGGCGCTGTAATACCCTGCGGACATGCACCCGATGTTCCTCTAGTGTGCGGGAGAAGATGAGGATGTCATCAAGATAAACGAAAACAAACAAGTTCAAAAAATCCCGAAGTACATCATTAATCAAACGCTGGAAGACGGCTGGAGCGTTAGTTAACCCAAACGGCATTACCAGGTACTCAAAATGACCGCTGGGGGTCCGAAAGGCCGTCTTCCACTCATCTCCTTCTCTAATGCGCACTAGATGGTAGGCATTCCTAAGGTCCAGTTTAGTAAACCAGGATGCCCCCTGGAGGGAGTCAAACGCAGTGTTTATCAAGGGCAGAGTATATTTATCCTTGACTGTTATTTCATTCAGGCCCCGGAAGTCGATACAGGGGAGTAGTGAACCGTCCTTTTTTCCAACAAAAAAAAATCCGGCCCCCACTGCCGAAGACGACGGGCGGATGATACCAGAAGCCAAGGACTCCTTAATGTACGTATCCATGGCCTCGCGCTCCGGGGCTGATAGGCTGTAAAGGCGGCTAGCAGGCAGAGGGGCCCCAGCCTTCAGATTGATGGCGCAGTCATACGGACGATGGGGGGGTAAAGACAACGCCCGAGACTTGCTGAACACTTGCCCCAAATCGTGATAAACCTCTGGCACTTTAGACAAATCCGGTGGGGATGAATTTGGCAGAGGCACCTTAACGGATGGGGCGCACGCCGCTGATTGGAGACAGGCGCTAAGGCAGAACGTACTCCATGCCGTTATTCTCCCAGCTTGCCAATCAATAGTGGGGTTATGTAGGCGCAGCCAGGGGTACCCCAGAATAACGGGCGAAGAAGAAACGGGCAGCACTAAGAACTGAATCTCCTCCCTGTGATTCCCTGAGACAATTATAGACACAGGGGCTGTCTGAAGGTCAATGGTGGTCAAGGAAGCCTTAGACAGGGTGATCAATCTGACAGGGGGTTCTAAAGTCTGACAGCTAAGGCCCATCCGGGTTGCCAGGTCTCTAGAAATGAAATTCTGCTCAGCTCCAGAATCAACTAACGCTAGTGTGGAGTGTTCAGTGTGTGTATGAATGAGTCTGAGGGGTAGATGACAACAAGTAAGGGGTTCCTCTGAGTTCTTGCCCGTGAATCCCCCTACTGCGATCCACAGGCCTTCCCTTTTAACTTACTCGGACATTCGGAAACCCCATGTGACTCCTTCCCACAATAGAAACATAGGCCTTGATCTCTACGGCGTTGTTTCTCAGCTGCTGATACCTTGGAATGACCCATAATCATGGCTTCCTGATCCGGGGCCTCCTCTGATGCGGGTAGAGCGAGAATAGGAGAGTTAGGAACGCGAGGGCGGGGTTTAACCGAACGGGAGATAACTCGTCGTCCAGCCGCCCGCTCCCTTAATCTGCTATCGATACTAACTGCTAGGGCAATCAAATCTTGCAAATTATCTGGTTTTTCCCGTGCCGCTAACTCATCCTTTAGCTCGTCGTTGAGACTACGTAGGAAAATGCCACAAAGTGATGGCTCCCCCCACCCAATCTCTGCGGCCAGGACCCGGAAGTCAATGGCGTAATCTGCAGCTGCTCTCTTTCCCTGCTGTAAGCTTAGAAATCGTTCAGTCAACACCTCACCCCTATCCGTATGATCAAATACAGACAAAAATTCTGACACAAATTCCTGGTAAGAAAGCAGGGAATAGCTAGGTTTAGCCATGATCGAATACGCCCAGTCTAACGCTCTTCCTGCCAGCAAATTTATGACATAGCCTATCCGGCTAGAATCGAGAGAAAAATCCCCCGGCACACGCAGAAAAACTGACTCACATTGTAATATGAATCCTCGGGCTTCCCCGAGTTTGCCGCTGAACCGGGCAGGTGTAGGAATTGGGGTGAGACAAGAGGACGAGGAGGTGTTAGCTTGTCCTGACGCTAAGCCTGCAGGGGCTGAGATGTTTGCGGTCGGGGGAAACGTCTGGTGTCCTTCCAAACGATCCAGCCGACTATTAATTGAAGTTAATTGGTTTAAGATTACTGTCTGCTGGTGGGCTAGTAAATCTACCCGGGCGCTAAGAGTGTTGGTTAAGCGCGACAGTGAGCTGTCCGCTGGGTCAACCTGACGGAGTCGTACTGACATGTTTCGGGACCCAGGAGACAGACACTGACACGGGCAGATAGTGAACAATAATCTTTATTAGAGTGAAAGGGTGTGTAGTGCAAGTGTGAGTGTGTGGATAGAGTTCTGGTCACTGGAGCTGAGCACCCTGGACAGAGACCCGGCAACCCTGGAACATACAAGCACAAACAATTACTTTTGTCCCACGCAAGTGACAAGCTACAGGTAGTGAGGCTTACTTGGCGGGAGCACAGGTTACGTCCTGCTGAGAACCAGCAGCCGTGCAACGTGGAGGTGAAGGTGTCCGTGAACGTGCTAGGGCCTCCACCCGTGGCTGTGATAAGGACAGATCTTCCAGTGACTCCGGCTGTGACACCACAGGCCGGGACGATGACAATCCAGATGATGACGAGGTGAGTGAATCCACAGAGCGTGGTGACGATGAGACAACAGATGCTGATGACAGTAACTCCACTGATAACGGTGGCCAATACTCCTGCAACTGATACAGCAGTAGTTCAGGAATTTGAGGAGCAAGACGTACCGGTAGTCGTGGTGGTAGCGAACCGCTACGTGTGCGTGTTGGCGTAACCCCGTCAGCTGGGGCCGCAGGTCCACCTGTGCACAGGGGTAGAGGTTAGGAGTTGAGTAACAGACAGTTCTCTTACGTGCTTGACTCTGAACAGAAGTCCTTGATGAGGTAAGAGAAGTCCTTGATGAGGTAAGAGAAGTTCTTGACGAAGCCAGAGAAGTTCCAGACGAGACGAGAGAGTAACCTGACGAGGCCAGAGAGCGGAGTTCAGGTTCTTTCTCCGACGAGGAGGACAGACGACTCCGTGCCGGGCTGTCAGCAACGCTGGCTTTTAACAACTGCTGATTAACACCTGTGGGTCTGTGCGCAGCTGGAGTTAATGATGTTAATGACGGCCCAGAGGCCGCCATGACACCCACGCCAGAGAAGAGCGTGGATAATAGAGCGAGGTCACAGCCCTGAATAATCAGGACTGCTCCCTTTTATAGTAGTTGACAGCGCCTCAGCTGATGAGAGGTAATTTGCCTCCAGCCGTCCCATAGAGCTTAACGGCTGGAGGCCCGCTGAGACGCTGTCAAAGTAAGAGCCGGGCTGAGGAGGAATATGGTCTGAGCGTGGATGGCATCGGCGCCCAGACCATGTGACAGAAAACCCCCCCTCAAGGCCGGGCTCCGAACGGCTAGTAACACCCAAGCCCCCCCCCCCCCCCCACACACACACACCTAGGGTGGGCGGATGGGGCGTAGGCCAGGAGGGCGTGAATTGGGAAAAGGAGAGAAAAAAAAACAACAACGTTAGCAGGGAACAAATGAAGCAGTTACAGAGTATGAGGGGAAAAAAAGGCACAATACTCCATAAAATGCTAATAATATGCAGCCAGAGAAAAAGAAAAACACAACATTGGCAGGGGACAAATGAAGCAATTTACAGAGTACGGGAAAAACACACAATACTCCATAACAGGCTAACAATATGCGGACGGAGGGGGAAAAAAACACTACATAGGCAGGGGACAAATGAGGCAATTACAGAGTATGGGAGACGGGGAAAAAAAAGAAAACCACAATACCCCATAAAATGTCATAACAAGTTGACAAGACCCAAAGAAAAACAACCCAGGAGACTTTAAAAGGAGAGCAGAGGCTCCTAAGGCGAAATCCACCAGATACAGGGCATCCCTCAAACAAGAAGGGGAGAAAAAAAAAAGGCACGCTAACCGTGATACGACTATAAGAAATTATATACCTGTACACTCACAAAACCACAAAGGACTAGGCACAGGAATAACAGCTGAAATGATTCAGTTCGGGGGGTCTCCCCGCACCCAGCGTCCAAACCGCCAACAGGGGTGACGGGAAACGTTCAGACGGCCTACCCGAATCCCAGGCCAGGAAAGACAGTACTTCGGGCAGCTGGACCAGACCGCCGAACAAAGAGTCCAATGAGTCGAGTGGCCAAACCAAAGAGCCGAATGGGTACAGCAGTCCCTCTGGCGGCCGACCCGCATCACTCAGCCACCAGGCCCATAGGGGAGAGAAAGGCAACGGCTTCCCTGTGGAGAGAAATAGTGAGGGCGAGCCAGGCCGACAGTGAGAGGTCCCAATGGGGCCTGGTGGAGAAAGCTTGGGGGGACAATGAGGGTGACGATGATGACGACGGTGAAGAGGGGGATGAAGATGATGATGAGCCGGTCCAGTGTCTGATGGCAGGGGATCTGCAGCTCCCTCACCGAACCTGGATGCCACTGGTGCTGCACCCTCGTCGGATCCCGATTGGGTTGCAGCTGCTCCCGCGACGGACCCCGATTGGGTCTCGGTAGCACCCGGGTCGGACCCTGATTGGGTCGGCGCCACACCAGAACCGACCTCCAACCCCGAACCTGGAACCTCTGGCACAGCGGGCGAAAGCAGATCCTTGCCGGCGACCCTGGGAGAAGGCTCAGGAGAGAGAGAAGAACCGGGATCAGGATCACCGGCAGCGCCAGAACCCGGCGAGTTCCGGTTCCGCCGGACCGGTGGCGCCACACGAGTTGGCTGCCTGTTGCAATAGCCTTTTTTTATCTTCCTTCTTCTTTCTACACCTTTCACTCTATATATATCACGGACACACAGATCACCCCAAAGGTCTCCCGAGTCGGAGGACGGAGCCACTGTTTACAGCAGGAGACGTTACAGCAGGAAGAGCTAGTGCTAGCTAGCACTCAACCGCCACCTGGTGCTAACGGATTGAAACTCGACATACCGGGAACTGTAGCGAAAACGACGCGGGTGCCGGGCTGGAGTTTAGGCGGCGTGTGAGAAATATAAGACAGAATAATAAAGAGCAATGGCAAGAACCAAGCAGACCACCCGTAAAATCTACTGGAGGAAAAAGCCCCCCAGGAAGCAGCTATCCACCAAGGCTGCTCGGAAAAGCGCTCCGGCCACCGGCGGAGTGAAGAAGCCTCACTGTTACAGGCCCGTGGCTCTGAGAGAGACTCGTCGCTACCAGAAATCCATGGAGCTGCTCATCCGTAAGCTGCCCATCCAGCGCCTGGTGAGGGAGATCGCTCAGGACTTCAAGACCGACCTGCGCTTCCTGAGCTTCGCCGTCATGGCTCTGCAGGAGGCCAGCGAGGTCTACCTGGTGGGTCTCTTCTTCGCTAAGAGGGTCACCATCATGGCCAAAGACTTCCAGCTGGCCCTCCGCATCCGCGGAGAGAGAGCTTAGACTTTCTGCTGCACATTCACCAACGATAATGCTCCGCACTGTGTGTCTATATATATATATATATTTATAGTAATATGTACATATGTTTACTAGCTGTTCTTGTTTTTTCTTGCCTTCTGATTGTTGCTCTGAGTGTTGCTATCCCTGTGCTGTTGCAATCCTGGAATTTCCCCATTGTGGGACTAATAAAGGCTTATCTTATCTTATCTTATCTTATCTTATCTTAAAATGCTCTAGGATATAAAGGAGAAAGACAAAACAGAGCACTTGCCTGGTCTCGGGTTCTGACGCCGTCCAGGATTGCGAAGATCCGGGTTCAGACAGCAGGAGGTCGTCATCAGGCTCCCACTCAGCTGCGTCGGGCTCCGCAGCTGGCATGATGGTGCGCGCAGCTTGCGAGTCCTCCGGCACCGATGCCCACGCCGATGGCCCACACGGCGTGGTGGCAGGAGAACCTTGACCCACTGGACCGGACCGCTCCTCCGTGGAGACCCGGGGACGCTTCCTCGTCGGCGCAGGTTCCACACTGCAGTCCGCTCTCCTCTTCTGCCCACGGCGTAGCTGCAGAACCGGAACCAGGCTCTCCAGAACCACAGGCCCCCACCTCATCCAGTGACGTTGGCCTGGCGTCAAGGAGCGCTCAGCGGAGGGAGACACAGAGGATGCGGGATTAATAATTAAAGCCACAGCAGGTGGTGGGAGCTCGGGGAGCTGCGAACCCCGAACTCCACCTCCAGGAGTCTGACAGAGCAAATCACAATAATGAGAGTGTGAATGAACTTGGACTTGCCTGTCTCCTGGAGGCTGAGTGGTGCCTGCTGTGGCGGACGTTGCTCCTCCCTTTTCCCGTCGGACGGTGACAGAGGGCCCCCTGAGAGGACGACGGGGAGCCGCTCAAGATGGTTCCGGGACGGAGGTCGCCGGGCCAGGACTCTGAGCACACACAGCGGCCGGAGAATGCGTCGAGGAGGAGGGGGCGACAGCCGAGACGAGCCGGGCACGGGACGCTGACGTAACAGCAGGAGAAGATGGCTCGGGAGACGAGACTGCAGGGTTTCCCCTCTAACGAGGTGCAGGAGTGACAGCTGTGTGGGAAATTGAGCCATTGCGGCGACCCGGAACTGGATCCAGACGGGATTCATGCTGAGGTTGACAGCCGGTGTGACGACGGTTTCTTGCAGGGGGCGAGGCGAAGGTGAGATCCGGGAATCGCCGTTCCTGTGCAGAGACAGAGGCGAGCAGGTCCGCAAACTCAGGGAACTCACGCAACTCTGGATTCCTCTCCACCAGTCTAACTGCCGCCGTCACATGCTTAACTAGAAAAGCACTCGGAGAGCGCAGACCTTTGCCAAGCGCCACAGTTCCCCCCATACAGTGTTTGTGTGTACTTTTTCAGATTCCTTGACCACGAAAACATATGACTAGCAATTGGATTGACAATGATAGGATTCGTGGTTCAGTAGTTATTCACGAAAATGGCATTTTCCGTAATGGCGGCCACAGTTCCCCCCAAACAGTGTTTGTGTGTACATTTTCAGATTCCTTGACCACGAAAACATATGACTAGCAATTGGATTGACAATGATAGGATTAGTGGTTCAGTGGTTATTCACGAAAATGGCATTTTCCGTAATGGCGGCCACATTTCCCCCATACAGTGTTTGTGTGTACATTTTCAGATTCCTTGACCACGAAAACATATGACTAGCAATTGGATTGACAATGATAGGATTAGTGGTTCAGTGGTTATTCACGAAAATGGCATTTTCCGTAATGGCGGCCACAGTTCCCCCCAAACAGTGTTTGTGTGTACGTTTTCAGATTCCTTGACCACGAAAACATATGACTAGCAATTGGATTGACAATGATAGGATTAGTGGTTCAGTAGTTATTCACGAAAATGGCATTTTCCGTAATGGCGGCCACATTTCCCCCATACAGTGTTTGTGTGTACGTTTTCAGATTCCTTGACCACGAAAACATATGACTAGCAATTGGATTGACAATGATAGGATTAGTGGTTCAGTGGTTATTCACGAAAATGGCATTTTCCGTAATGGCGGCCACATTTCCCCCATACAGTGTGTGTGTACGTTTTCAGATTCCTTGACCACGAAAACATATGACTAGCAATTGGATTGACAATGATAGGATTAGTGGTTCAGTAGCTTTTCACGAAAATGGCATTTTCCGTAATGGCGGTTTTCTTCTGGACGGTGATCCGGATCACCACCAAAATGTAATCATCTGTAGGATACCCCATTTCTGACAATCTGTGAAAATTTCATGAAAATCCGTCCATAAGTTTTTGAGTTATCTTGCTAACAAACAAACAAACAGGCAAACAAACAAACAGACAAACAAACAAACAGACAAACCAACGCCAATGATCACATAACCTCCTTGGCGGAGGTAATGATGACTGATGGATGAGCCGCGGAGCGAGCAGCAGCCACTCGGTCTCGGATCTTGATAGCTGTCAGCTGCAGCTCCTCCGGGGGATTCCCGAGTGACGTCATGCCCGACGGGGAAAGACCTCTGGATGGTGCGAACTCCTGGGCCGGAACGGAGGCAGGAGCGGGATCCCGAAGCGAGGGGTGACGACTCCTCCTCTTCGGCTTCCTGCTGGGATTTCCCTCCAGCCCACGGAGTATCTCACGTTGTGAGGCGATGTCATTTCTCCTCGCGCAGACTTCAGGGTGGTTGGTGTAGCGAGGAAGATTGTCCAGGAGAACCTCAGCGTAGTCTAGGTGCCAGCGTATGTCGTTGGGATTGTCGTAGAAGGTGGCGGAGAGGAGCGTCCCATCGACATACTCCAGGGCAGTCGCTAGCACATTACCCAGGCGCCGAACGCGGCTCCTGGGACACGGCATGCTCCCAGAGTTGACACCCAGACAGGGAAGAACGAAGTCCAATTAACAAACTCACGGCAGCCGGCAACTCACTGGCTGTGACCTACTGTTACGTATGGCTCTTGCGAGCCATAAATAAGAGCCAAGGGCTGACCAGTGAGTTTGCGTTGTTTATTAATGATAAAGGGAAAGGAACAAAGGAACAGAGCCTCGTGGGGCAAAACACAAACAATCATACAAAGGTACACACTTACAAATGATAATGAATGATGAGAGGAGGGCTGGCGCCGGACGTAGGGGTTCCAGCCTTACCCCACGCCGGAGAAGAGCGTGGATAATAGAGTGAGGTCACAGCCCTGAATAATCAGGACTGCTCCCTTTTATAGTAGTTGACAGCGCCTCAGCTGATGAGAGGTAATTTGCCTCCAGCCGTCCCATAGAGCTTGATGGCTGGAGGCCCACTGAGACGCTGTCAAAGTAAGAGCCGGGCTGAGGAGGAATATGGTCTGAACGTGGATGGCATCGGCGCCCAGACCATGTGACAGTGTCCTTGAGCAAGACACTGAACCCCCAGTTGCTCCTGGTGGGTCAGGCCAGCACCTGTGCATGGCAGCTCTGCCGCCATCAGTGTGTGAATGTGTGTGTGAATGGGTGGATAGCAGAATCTGTTAAGCGCTTTGGTCATCTAGAGATGAGAAAAAGCGCTATAAAAGTGAACGCTATTTGCCATAAGTTAGCCATGTAATGAAGGGGTCAAATTATTGTACATTATGGGATTTTTTTAAAACTTGTGCATACCCATGCATGGTCGTAGAAACCAAGTAAGTGTAAGCAAGTATTTCTGCATGCCCGTAGAAAGCAGGTGTCAGCAAGGGTGTAAGCTTTGATCTTTGATTGTGGCAAAGCGTGTCCTATGATCTTTAATGCCGTCATAGCGGGTGCTATGATCTTTGATAATGTCATAGGCAAGTATTTCTGCATGCCCATAGAAAGTAGGTGTAAGCAAGAGTGTAAGCGTTGATCTTTGATTGTGTCATAGTGAGTCCTATGATCTTTGATGATGTCATAGCGAGTCCTATGACTGTGAGTGATGACTGCCTTTGATGTTTGATGATGTCATAGCGAGTCCTATCTTTGATGATGTCATAGCAACTCCTATGATGCCTGCATTTGATCTTTGATGATGTCATAGCGAGTCCTTTGATCTTTGCTGATATCATAGCGAGTCCTGTGATTGTGAGGGATGCCTGCATTTGATCTTCGATGATGTCATAGTGAGCCCTATGATCATGTGCCTGCCTTTGTTACATAGGAACATCATAGGACATTTCACACACAAGTTGTTGTTATACATAGGAACATCATAGGACATAATGCAGACATCATAGGAACATCATAGGCGGTCCTATGATATTTGACCGTGATACACACACTGACAGACACACACGTTGGCTGTGACACACACATTGACAGACAGAGATTTTGTGAATTTATAGAGGCATCGCGAGTCCTATGATGCCTGATGTCCTATAAACGTGACACACACACACACACACAGACACAGGGATTTCTTGCATTTCCTCGGTCTCAGTTTCTCTGTGCCTTGCATGGAATTCACTGTCCCTGGCCAGCCAACTATTCCACATCTCCTCGGTCTCAGCTTGTCCGTGCCTTGCCTGGTGTGCAGTGTTGCTCGCTTTGCGGGCATTTCGGGGTTCAAGTGACTCAGAACATGCATGGCGCACTGCCACATGTTTCCTGTCTGTTTGTGCTGGTGAAGGGTGTCCTGTCTCAGACGTGTGCGATGTACTGCTGGAACCTCAGGTGTTTCATCTTTATGGTATCTTTTCTGATGTGCAGCAGTGCTCCTCATTCTACTGCTCTCCATCTGGTGGGTCTTCTTCTTCTTCTTCGTTGAGACCAGTGGTTGAGGGATAGGTGTGTTGTTATTCTAGTTAAAGGACAGGATCATGAAAATAGATCTGAGCAAAAAGAGTCTTTCAAGCATGGACTCACTGTATATGTCATCATAAAGACATGAAGGCAGCCTTGATGTCTATGACATCATAAAGATATGTTAGGATGGCCTATGATGACATCATAAAGACATGTTACCTGACGTCACTGTATATGACATCATAAAGACATGAAGGCAGGACGGCCTATGATGACATCATAAAGACATGTTACCTGATGTCACTGTATATGTCATCATAAAGACATGAAGGCAGCCTTGATGTCTATGACATCATAAAGACATGTTGGGATGGCCTATGATGACATCATAAAGACATGTTACCTGATGTCACTGTATATGACATCATAAAGACATGAAGGCAGGACGGCCTATGATGACATCATAAAGACATGTTGGCCTATGATGACATCATAAAGACATGTTACCTGATGTCACTGTATATGACATCATAAAGGCAGGCTTGGAGTCCTATGATGCCTGAGTTCATAGGACATTCTATGATGTTCAGGCAGAGATCATAGGCCGTCCTATGAAGCGTGACACAGACAGACAGACAGACAGACACACAGAGATTTCTTGCTTTTATAGAGTGATGAATCATACAGAGGACAAAATTATTGTACAGATACGATAATTATCGTACATCTGGCCAATACCAGCTAGACCTTTTCAAAAGGGTGGGACTTCCGGGTCACGGGTGTATAATTTCTTGTCAAACAGCGCTTCACTGTGGAAAATAAGGTATCCAAAACAGTACTGCAATTATCACAGAGCTGACAGTAAATTACTGTTAGTAATAATTAACAGTTACTAGAACACGTTTGAAGTGGAGTAATACATATCCACTGAAATTGGAGCGCAATTATCGTGGAATATAGTAACTCCTGGAATCCCTATTGCCCAATCAAATTGCTTGGTTGGAACTTAACTGTTGTATAATTCCATGTTATGTGATAGCTCAGTGTCATAATGTGATACATTTATTGTTAGAACAGTATACATATATTATTACAGGTGTTTATTGAGACAGGTGATAAGAATTTTGCTATCTTTATTCAGTCATCGTTAAAAAATAGTCTGGTTTCTCCATACGTGAGGGCCCATGGCTAGCCTGTGCGTTTAATCTGCTCTAGTTTGTCATTTTTTACTCTAGAATTTTGTCTTGTTTGGCTACATGATGGCACTGAAATAAATGGTTTGTACATTTAAGAAAATGCAAAGCAAATTCTGGGTTAAAATACAAATTATTCGTTGTTTTTTTGCATTAAATGGCAGTTCTTTTATTTTTTTAATATTCACCCTTAAAATTTTGATGAAAAAGCGCTCCCGAATTTCATTTTTCCGATAGCCACTGAAGGCACAGTGGCCGTAGGCTGCCATGAACTGGCGGGTTGGACCAGTCGCTCCCATGAATTTACACAGTCCGGCATCGGGCGGCATTTTACGGCTTCAGTCCACAAACACGGAGCGGTCAGCCCGCAGAAAGTGGGAAAAGAAGTGATTTAATCTGGAGCTGAATGCACTTTCTTCCCCTTTTCGCCTCTTTAGACTTTATGAGCCAGTGTTGGATAGTGATTGGAGTTGACAAGCCCGCTTCTTGACTACCGTATCCCTCCTCCTCCTTTTCCTCCTCCTCCCGCTCCATAGAACCAGGAAATCGTCGAGGTGTGCTTCTGCTTCTTTATCCCGCTTGTGGCTGCCCCGCTTGCGGGTGTCGGTGCGTTTCCTTTCCTCCCGTTTCCCATTTTGTCGTTGTGTGTGTGGTTTTTTTTTGTTTTTTTTGTTTTTTTTAAATCGCCAAGTTTGAGTTTAAAAGCCGGCCCTCGCCTCTGGAGTCTGCCAAAGTTTCCTAAGAGGAGAGGAGCTCCACTCCAGCAGAACAATGAGGTGGGTAAAGCGGCTCAAATCCCTTCATCTTCATTGTGTGTTTCCAGGCTACATTTCGCGTTTTATAAATCTGGCCTCATGAAGAAAAGCCCCTTTGGGATTGTTTGCAGCTCGTCGTGCTCGTTCGGGAATAACTCCCGCTCCTTGGTATCAGGGTGTTGGGTGAAACTGCAGTCACCCCGGCACAGACAGCAGTGCAGCAGCTTGGTCGAGTCGGAGCGCACGGTGACACTTTGCAGCGGTGCGGTGTTTACGCGGTTGCACGGGTCCGACCCGCTCTGAAGAACATGAACACGGTGGGGTAGTTCATCAGGTCACATAACAGCATATTAGGCTGTTCCACAACCTGCTCCAGGTCGGGTTTATTTTGAAATTAAAACGTTGCAGCTGAGCGTTAAGTATTGACAAGTAACATAAGAGGAAATGTTATATCATTCTTTATACGTTATATTTTACTCTGTGGCACTTGGAGAAGAATTCATGCCCCCCCTTTAAAAAAAAAAAACAAAAAAAAAACACAAAACACTTGGTCACCTTTCTGCCCCGTAATGCATGTTCAGTTTATTCCCTGGCAGGACATATTGACCAACCCCTTGCTGAACAAGCAGCCCTCCACCTGTTCAGTCCAAGAACTAAATGCAAAGCTCCTGTCCACAAATTCCATGTCCTGTCACAGCCTGTGCAGTTTATAATTACATGCTTCTATCCTTTTTTTCTCTCTCTCTCCCCATCTTTCCCCCTCTGAGTTCTTTGACATTAGAACAGGCTTCTCCCTCTCCTTGTCTAAAGCTTAGCAGTTGTGAGTTTACCTCTTAATCGTGCTAGCGCCAGCAGAGCCTGGTTGATAACCTGAGTGGCTTGCGCTTTATCTCTATAGCCTATTGCTTTGCCCTTTTCTGTAACAATATATCTTAGCAGAGCCTCATGGGTTGGTCCGGGCTCTATTATTTGTTTTGCACATACTTCTGCATGGTAGATTTGATTACGGCAGGAACAGGAGGCGCTTGAGCTCCCTGAAATCCTGGCGCATTGTGAATAAAATCATGCCCATGAATAGTAAAGTTGGTAATTAGGCTAATGCCATAATCATCAGATTGCTGTGTTTACATACCAGCAAATATTTTGAGGCCATGAAGAAATGGTGCAGGTTTTCTCTTGGATATATCTTCATCTGCCGAGTGTTGTTGTTGGACAGCTACACAACAATAAAATCGTTTCGCATAATAAACTTAAGATAAGATTTATTGTTTGTTCTCAGTGCCCAGCTGCATTTAAAAACATTGCCCAACAGTAAGATACAATTTATTTTTTTTTCTGCATCTTCTAAATTTACTGGCGATCTGTCCAGGGTGTACCCTGCCTCTCGCCCAAAGATGCTGGGATAGGCTCCAGCCCCCCCCCCCCCCCCCCCCCGCGACCCGAAAAGGATTAAGTGGAAGAAGATGGATGGATGGATCTTGTAAAGTTCACACTTAGTTTAAGGAGATAATGTTTTTGTCAAGGTTCAAAATTGTGTCTTCCAGCACTTTGAAGACTTCATCAGGCTTTTTAATGGATGTAGGGCATACCCTAAATGCATGCTCCTTTGACTGAAGCTAAGGAGTTCACGTGTGTCCCCCAGTATAATGGCTGTTGACTGGTTTGGAGTTCTTGTTTATTGCCATTTATCAGTGTGGACTGTAAATATTGACACAGAAGTTCAGCCAGTTTATCAAAATGTTCAGTTGAGCTGTTCCATCTAGGTTTTAATTTCGTTTGATCGCAGCAAATGGCATCTTTGGATCAGCAGTTTCTTGTCTTTGGGTTAGGTGGCACATAATAGGCATCCATCTGCATCATGATTCACTGTTATTATCAGTGAGGTGGCTCCCATCTGACTCACAGGCCCTGTCCTATCTGACACCAACAGTGAAGTTGCCTTGGGCTTGAGAATAAACACTTGAAGTGATGTGATCCTACACACAGAAGGTTGTAATGAATCCGCTTTACAAACTGTAGTCCAAGTTTCCTGCACTCTCTTTAGAAGCTCTACATGCAGGGAGATGATGCCAAACTGGGCTCTGCCTCTGTTCTTCTTTCACCCTTGCCCGAGCTGGAGTTATTGATCAGTGTTAAAAGCAGGAAGATGGCCTCCCCCACTCCCCCCTTTATCTTTAGTCCAGCCTGATTTCCTTGTTTTGGCAGTAAGTAGAAAGGAATGCAGTTCTAACAGAGGTCTGCCGTCTTTGTCTTTAAAAGTTCACCCTTTATGCCCCCAGCTTGAGGACAGTGGCAGTTATTTGGAGCATTTAGCAATATGATGTCCATGTAAGGATAAGAAGTTCACACTTACAACAGCCGCATGTTCCTGCTGTGGTGTTGTGCAATGTTAATGCATGCCTGCTGTGTTAGGATGCTGATTTTTCTCATGTCTCTACTTGTTCTTGTAATTCCTTTGCTCACTGAGTATGATGTCAGTAGTGGAAGACTCTCACTATGCAATCTTTACACTTTCATTCACAAATATGAAAACGGTTATTTGTATGTTTGGGAATTTATTTAATTTCCATGCAGTAGAGAGGAGCATATTATTTTGCAGTTACCTTTTGGAGACTACATAGATACACCGGTAAGTCATCAAATTAAAAGAAAATGTACTTTTGAAATTTCTTTTTCACCTTTACATCCACACTTGCCTCCCACATCCCAAAAGCAGTTACAGTGGAGTAATTGAGGTGTGCTTGTGGGAATTCATATCTATAATAAATTAAGAATAATGGCTTCATTTCATGCATCATAAAGTGTTGCATGTTTGTGTGCGCTTTAGAGGACTCGCCAGTGTGTCTAACTGATCACAAAGCTCCATGATGCCACACTCCATTATTAAAGTAGCCCTGCCTTGTGAGCAAGCCTTCCACAGCACCCAATCACTGCTGTCTCCTCCCCTTAAACAATTTAGCCCTCTTGGTCCTCCCACCTCCCGTGGTCATAAATAGGCCATTATGCCGGCCTGCCTCTTGGATTAGATGCTTTGCCACAGGAGTTTCCCAACATACAAAATCCGCTATTGTCTACTTGGTGACAGATCTAGATTCTTTGGTGGTGGCTGATTGTTTTTGTCTGTAGTTGTGCCCCAAGCTTGTTAGGTTGCTGTAATTGGTGTGTTCTGTGATCACTTTTTAAAATCAAGCTTTACCCAAAATCGTTATAGCTTTTTTTAATTATAGGGCCCATATTTTGCCAAATACTTTTTTTCATTTTTTTTAAACGTTATAAAACACAGCCATCTGTCACATGTGTACTGTTAAAATAATCAGATTTTCACTTCACTAGGGATGGGAAGGAACTGGTTTTAAATTTTTTGATTCTCCCGGAATCGTGCATCGCTGATGTTATCAATTCTTCTTATCAATGCTGCGGGTTTAAATACTTCAGTGTTTTTTTTAAAAGCAGCATACGTCATGACGTCACATGCTGCCATTACCAAGCAACACCATGATGCCATCAGTACCTCGGGATAATGGCAGAAGCATATGGTAAACACGAGTTGAAACATCTCTTGACGTGGCAGCATGGGACTGCAATGTGTTTGACAGTCTACGAAGTGCACCTGCACCTGATTCCCAAACAGCAGCACCTCCATTAGTAACGGTAATATTATCTTTCTATTTTTAGTAGAATTATTAGCGCAATGCTAGCAGCCTAGCAGGCTAAGTTTAATCCGTTTTTTTAACTCACAAAACCCAGCTAAAATTGTCTGATATTTAAATATGAACTTATTCTTTTTAGGTGATGACAGCAACAGGTAGCTCTGAGTGTTTAGCAGCCTGCTCGCCTTTGCCAAGAAAAACCACTAACACCAGCTGCTCATGGAGCTGTTATGAAGTTTGTATTTAAAGGCTTGTATCCATTCATGTGCGTAGAGCAGCTAGAGTTTGGGTTGGTGGTACGTGTAATGTAGGTTACAGATTAGTACTGAACGAGACTCCTTCCAAGAGTCTATCTAGTTCAGTAACATACTGTTTTACCAGTATGTTAATATACAATTGAGTATTTTATGCATGTGGGTGTATATACAGTGTGCATATGTACTGTATATATAAAAAACATGCAAAAATTGTACCCAAGTACAGCCTGAATATGTTTGTGATTGCTAAAATACCATAATTGTGCAGTTGTTTACAATCACTTCAATATTCCTTTTATACTGCTTTTCAGCCCCTCCAGGATTTCGCGATAGTGCAAATATTGCACGACCTTGCAACTTTGTCCAATCACCGCAACTTTCCCGCAATTTTGGCCAATCCTCGTCAACTTCTGGCAATTTCACTAATCAAATTTGTCTCTCACTGGCACCCAAACGCTCAGTTTAACCAACCAAAAGCATCGCTGCTCTTGTTCACTTCCGTGTTTACAGTGAATATTAACGGAACACATCAGCAAACAGAGTGTGTGATTTTTAAAAAAAACCCACTCACCCGTGAGATTTCCAACATCGTCCCTTCATCTGTCTCCCCCAGCCTGCTGGTGGACGTCTCGCCACGTCTTCATCCTGACTGCGTGTATGAAGTGCTGGGTTTGTGTTGAAAAACGTTCGCCTGCCCCAAAAGCACCCCGTCGCGGGAGCGTGTGTGAGGACAGACAGCATAAAACCACAAACAAAACGAGCAACTCTTCACACTACAGCCAGTGTTTGAACATTTATATATCTTTAGAGGTAAAATCATTGCTACGTCTGGTCAATGAGTTTTAAAGCTGTGAATCTCCGGTTTGGACATGGACAAAGCCCCCACCCCCGACTCCCAGTAAATGAAAGGTGTGTGTGTGTGTGTGTGTGTGTGTGTGTGTGTGTGTGTGTGTGTGTGTGCAGCAGATAGGTAGGAGTTAGGCACGGAAAGAGAGAGAATATTGTCTGAATTTTTTTTTTCAGAAAAACATAGAGTCCAATAGACAATACAGAGCAACAGAATAAATTATATATTTTTTCCTCTCTGCTCGGTACCGAGTAGTTGGGGACCGTAGGGCGTTTTCAAATGAAGGTGCTGCCAATAATTTCCAAATCTATACTCTTTAACCCCTTGCACTCCGGTCAATTTTCCTAAAAACGCCAAAAAATAATGTGCCCAAAGTAAATCGAAAGCTGTTCTTCAACCCTTTGCAGCATCTTCATGGGGTTGGTCTCATTTAAAAGAAAACACTTTGAATTTTTTGGCAAAACAGTCATAATCTCTCTAAGTGCTCCGGCCACTGAGTTACAGTCATCTAAACATAGTGAACTTGAAGAAAATAAATTTGGTCTGGGTGTTTTTTTGGATACAAATGCTTGCAAATAACACACAGCTTCAGATCCGGGCTGGAAAATGCAACAATGCAACAGAAATGTAGAACCAAGTGTTATCCAGCTGAGGTCCAAATTTTGTAACAATACCACAAAAAATGAATATATTACACAGCTTTTTCCTCAGGCTGTTCCCAGGCGTTTTTGAACTGTGCCAAATTGTGCCAAATGGCACAGTTTGGAAAAACGTCTGTAACTTTTGAATGATTCAATGTAGAACCTTCATTTTGGGCTCTAATGAAAGGTGACACTCAGAGCTGTGTGTGTGTGTGTGGGGGGGGGGTGTCCCCCCCGCTCGCTACAGAGAATGGACATCAGCCATCGCTACATGACGGATTAGCCTCATGTGGGATGTGGGACAGCAGCTCAGTCACCGCGGCTCCCCCCCCCCCCCCTCGCTACAGAAGAATAGTTAAGAATAAAGAATAATTTAGCTTATAACACCTTACCTCTTCACAGCAGCGTCCTGGCGAACTTCTCTTCCCCATTGTCAGATGAACGCGACGCTGGTCCGCTCGTGGTCCTGGTCTCGCGACCCGATCAAAACATAATTCCATTATTGCGGTTTTGTGCTTCCATGATTGCGGTTTTTGGTGAATGATTTTTCAAAACAAATAACAGTAGTAATTAAAAAAAGACTGGCGAAGGCGTGTGTGTCACTCAGCCTTCGTCGTCAGCCTCTGTCGGTCTATGACCATGGAAGAAATTATAATGTCTACTCTGCTGGAACCAAAACAAAATAAGCACCGCCTGTGGCCGAACATGCGCGACTGGCACTCCCTGTCACACAGGTTGCATTTGTGGATGGTCTCCGTGCTGCTGGGTCTGTGACGGTTCTTCCTGCGGGTCCTTTTTTGATCTGCTCCAGCAGTCAGTCTTCACCCAGCCTTAAAAAAAACAGCTCGCGAACTTCTCTGCTTCAATTGGCTCACTGCATTCACAGCCTTGGTAGGCAGGTCCTTCTGGCTAGGTTTTCAGTCATTGGTTCTTCAAGGTTTCAGAAACCCAATTCAAGGCTCTTATTAGTCGAATGAGAGGTCAATCAGATGAACTAATCTGTTTGCAGCTGTGTCTGCAGCTTTTATTTTCAGTGCGCGCTTGGATGCCATCACCACCTACATCACCATCTACATCATGCATCCTAGGGCGCACGAGAGAGCCCTCGTGCGCTCTAGGATGCAGAGACTTGCCCATCCGCGGGACAACGGAGCGCAAGAGGTTAACATGCATTCAATGTAATTTAGCTGTTGTAATGAATATTGTGTTAAAAGTTTGTATTTGCTGTTGCACGACAGTTTTTCTGTATAGCTGAAGTTTCTGCTTGATTTACAAATCACTGTCATAGGAAATTTTTGACAATCCTGTGCTTTTCTTGTATTGTTATATAGAATATCACTGCAGTAAACTGGAAAAAAAACATTTGCTTTAAAATTTGTAATTCTTCCCACAAATTTTAGTGCAAAAAAACTCTCTCAAAACATTGCAACGTTTATGACAACTTTTTAAAAAAAGCTCCTGCAAATTCAGGCTTTTTGGGCTGCAACAATCATAAAAACATCCTGCGAAATCCTGGAGGGACTGGATTTTATTTATATTGCTTTTCAGCATTAAAATATAACAAATGTTATAAGGTGTAAATGCCCATTTTTCTAATGATAGCATGTTTACAGTCTTATGTTTGATTTTATTATATCTTTTTAAGAGAAAGATTGTTTAAAATAAAAAAAAAATTAAAAAAAAAGAATAACAAAACTCCTGCATTGATGCTGAAATCTTGTGAAAGCCTGCTTTTCCCCCAGATGGAAAACTGATCAAGAATTGATAAGGGAATAGATAAAGAATTGGATCAATAAGCAAACTCAACAGTGCCATTGATATTGATAAAATCTTATCATTTCCCATCCCTACATTTCACAAGTACACACTGCCTTTATTTAGTTAAGCTCTTAAAAAAAAAAAAATAGATTGCATTGCCTGTGTTCCATGCTGTTGGAAACCAAAAATTCCCACCTTCATTTTGTTAAGTTAGCAAAACAAATGCACTCTCACTTTGTAATTTTGATTGGCCCACTTAGAAAAACCTTTACTCAGTCCCTCCAGGATTTCGCGATGTTGTGATTGCATCCATTCATGCAAAATCAGCCAATCAGCGCAACTACTGCACAACCTTGCAACTTTGTCCAGTCACCGCAACTTTCCCGCAATTTTGGCCAATCCTCATCAACTTCCACCAATTTCACCAATCAGATTTGTCTCTTGAGTGGTGCTCAAATCAGTCTAACCAATGAAATGCATCGCTGCACCGCGTTCATTTCTGTGTTTACAGTGAGTTTTAACAGAACACTTCAAGAAAAACAATGTGTGATTTAAAAAAAAAAACCACTCACCCGCAAGGTTTCCAACACCATCCCTTCCTCCATCTCCCCCAGCCTGCAAGTGGACGTCTCGCCACGTCTTCGTCCTTAACGTGTGTACGAAGTGCTGGGTTTGTGTTGAAAAACGTCCGCCTGCCCCAAAAGCACCTAGTCACGGGAGCGGACGTGACAAGTGACTCCATAAAACCACAAACAAATGAGCAAATCTAACACTACAGCCAGTGTTTTATCATTTTATACATCTTTAGAGGTAAAATCATTACTACATCTTGTCAGTGAGCTTTAAACCTGTGAATCTCTGGACATGGACAAACGTCCCCCCCTCTTCCCTCCCGTAAATGAAAGATGTGTGTCTCATGAGACTGGTGTGTGTGTGTCAAGATGCGCAGCAGACAGGTAGAAGTTTGGCATGGAAAGAGAGAGAATATTGTCTGTAATTTTTTTCCAGAAAAACACAAACTCCAATAGACAATACAGACTAACAGATTAATTTTTTTTTTTTCCTCTCCGCTCGGTACCGAGTGGTTGTGGACTGTAGGGAGTTCTCAAATGAAGGTGCTGCCAATAATTTCCAAATCTATACTCTTTAACATCCATTAAATCCAATTTAGCTGTTGTAATGGATATTGTGTTAAAGCCTGTATTTGCTGTTGCACAAAAGAGTTTCCATATAGCAGAAGTTTCTGCTTAATTTACAAATCACTGTAATAGGAAATGTTTGACAATCCTGTGCTTTCTTGTATTGTTATATAGTGTATCACTGTAGTAAACTGGAAAAAAAACCATCTGCTTTAAAATTTATAATTCTTCCCACAACTTTTATTGCAAAAACTCTCAAAACATCGCAACTTTTTAAAAAAGCTCCCGCGAATTGAGACTTTTTGGGCAGCAACAATCACAAAAACATCCCGTGAAATCCTGGAGGGACTGTTTACTTAGTGAAATTAGGGGCTTATTAATATTAATGAGCAGGCTGTAAACCATCTGTTTCAGACTGAACATTAAAGGTAATTTATTTAATGAGATGTAAAACAACAAAAAATTATTGGGGCTTTTATGCAACTTATGTTCTTGAGGATGTCAAAACTAAATACCAATTAGGGTTGGGTGATATACCAAATATGTTTGTTGTATCAGTACATTTGGCCACACGTGATACGGACACTACTCATAAAAAGTTAGGAATGTTTGGCTTTCAGGTGAAATTTATGGAAAATGCAAAAAGTTCACGCTACAGTGATATTGCAATGGTGATTTCCTCATCTCAAACAATGTATTGAAACAAAAGCCAACAACAGTGACGGGTATACCACAACAAAAAATGTCAATGTCTCAATAACTTGTCATGTGCCCTTGAGCATCAATTACAGCTTGACAACGATGTCTCATGCTGTTCACAATTCAACTTATTGTCTGCTGAGGCATGGTATTCCACTCTTCTTGAAGGGTGGCCCTCAGATCATTGAGGTTGTGGGGTGCAGGGTTACGAGCCTCTACACGGCGACTCAGCTGATCCCATAGGTTTTCTATGGGATTCAGGTCTGGAGAAAGTGCAGGCCACTCCATTTGAGGTACCCCAGCCTCCAGCAGCCATTCCCTAATTTTTTTGATTTGATTTTGTGTACTTTATTGATCCCCAGAGGGGAAATTCAGGGCATCCACGGTACGGCGCTATCCCTTCACCATTCACACCTAGAGCCACTTTAGAGTCTCCAATTAACCTAACCTGCATGTTTTTGGCCTGTGGGAGGAAACCAGAGAAATCTTGGCGTAAACCCACGTGGACATGGGGAGAGCATGCAAACTCCACACAGATCACTGTTGGTCAGGGGCTGGGATCAAACCCAGGATCCCATGGCCAAGGGTGAGCTGCTGTGCTGCCACAGTGCTCACCACTGTGCCACCGCACTGCCCAATGATGTGGGTGGTGCCTAATTATGTGACCTCAATGAGCTGGAGCATTGTCGTCCATGGAGATGAAATTAGGCTTGTGTTGTTCATGCAGGGACACAATGACTTGATTAATGATGCTATTCAGGTAGTATTGGCTTTTCACTGTACCATTCACAAGGTGTAGGGCAGTTCTGTATTGACTAGACACACCTGCCCAGACTGTAACACCACCACCACCAAAGGCTCGTCCGGTGACAACAGTGGCTGATGCATAGTGCTCTCTTTGACATCTCCAACATCGTTGGCGGCCATCTTTTCTGCTCAGCGTGAATCGACTCTTATCAGAGAACAGCACTGAGGCCCATTGGTCCCTTGTGCAGCGTAAATGCTCCCTGGCCCATGCAAGAGGATAACGCCTGTGCCAGATGGTGTGGTCAGGTACCCTTGCAGGTCGTCTAGCATGGAGACCATGCTGATGGAAACTATTTCGAATGGTCTGACGTGACACTGGGGCGTCTCTCACCTCTCTTAAATGTGCCTGGGGTTGAGTGGCATTCATCATCCGGTTCCGCAAGGCACTGTTCACAATGAAGCTGTCATTACTGTGGGGTGTGGCCAAAGGACGTCCACTTCTATGCCTTTCTGTGATTCTTCCAGTCTCTCTATATCTCTGTTGTAACCTGCTGACTAGGACTGTGCGATATGCTGATATGTATCGGATGACGATATAAAAACGTCTGTCGTTTCATAGAATACTCTATTGTTTAGATCATATTTGAAATGCCCATACCCCCGTTTATTCAGTAAAGCTCCTACCGCACCACTACTTGTCAGCGCCCTGTCTTTTCCCTGCAGTGCGCGATTGTACACAACAGAACAGGTGTGGGTGGCTAGGCTTCAGTCCGGTGGTTGCTAATGCTAACTCCAAACTATCGGTTCGGATAGCTGCTACTCCTCTTTGCCAGAGATGTGGGACCATTTTTCATCGTGCTGCATCAAGAGAGGATAGTTTGCTAACCTCGCTTTTTTAATAGGAGGTAAGTAACGTTAACACCATGTCTAATTATAAAATGCTAAATGATCGTCATTTAAGCTAAGTTGTGCTAGCTGGAAACCGTAGCAGACCACTGGATTTTTTTTTGGTAAATTACGGCTGAGTTTCTTAATTTTGTCTGAATTTTTTTTATTCATGCTGCAAAAGTGTATGATGATGGCACATACACACAAAATAAATAATACATAAATTAAAAGTGGTCAGAGGAGCAATTTGGCTCTTAATGTAATTTATTTGATTTGTAATCATTTTAATTAGATCTGTCCAGGGTGTACCCTGCCTCTCGCCCAAAGATGCTGGGATAGGCTTCAGCCGCCCCCCCCCCCCCCCCCCCCGCGACCCGAAAAGGATTAAGCGGAAGAAGATGGATGAATGAATGAATGAAAAGTAGTGATAATGAATAAAGTTAGTCATCACATGCATTTTATTACATTACCTATTGTGTCTTTGATTTTCAGATCATGACCAAGCTGAAATATTTTTATCAAGAAGCAACCAGGTTAAATCAGGCCAGAACGGCAGGCTTTAGGCTGCCGGTTTACACTTAAATTTTCATTGATTTAAACTAACAGCTAATTTATATCTGTAGGTGACAACCATGGGTAATTTTATCATTTTGAGACATTTTTTTATGTTATGGGTTTTTTTTTTTGGTATTCTTCTCTGGCTCAGGAAATATTTAACTTATTGTTGTTTACTTTTTATTCATTTATGATTTAGAAGAAAAACCTGGAATTTGTGAAAATCAAGTCTCAAGTGCACATTACAAAACTATTTTATAAGACTGCAAAATTATGAGGGAAAATGGTACATGTTAAAAAAAGAGATGACCCTTTTTATATGATTATCTAAACTGTAGAATTTACAGAAAATGTATATCGTGATATATGTTGTTATCGTGATATAAGATTACTTTTACTGTGATATGAATTTTTTGCCAAATGGCACAGCCTTACTGCTGATGACACACTAGCCATGTTTACATGGATACAAGTAACCGGATTAAAAGCCTGATCGGAATAAAAATGCTTCAGGTCCATTTCAAAAAGAGAAAGACACGAAGCGGGGTTTGTTTACACCAGAAGTTGCTTCTTCTTCTACTATTTTTGGAATGTCGAAATGTTGACGTGCGCATGTCAAAATGATTTATTCCGTTCAAACGTGTGACACATGGAAATGCACGTCCTAATCGGATCAGCTTTTTCAGGATCCATGTGAACAGTAAAGTTCTGCTCTGAATTGTAATCAGAATGAAGAAATTTTGCCCATGAAACCGTGGCTTTTGTGACACTCTAAGCTGAGTGGCCTCTTCCTTCTGAGAGCATCCTGTTTGAAGCCTCGCATTGGTGAGGTACTGTTGATCAGTTGTTAGGTGTCGTCTTGGTCTCATGATGTCAAAATGTGAACAGCGTGATGAAGAGGACTGTTTAAATACCAATTCTAATTGAACCAGAAAATTTCTTGGTCGATTCATGGATCAAACACCTGCTGTGAATTTTGCCATTAAGCACCTTGTGAGAGAACAGCAAGTTGTGCAAAAAGTACTGAAACATTGAACAGTTGGAAATGTGCATTCAAAAGGTTAGAGAAGGTTAAATTAAGTTCACCTCTAAAGGTTATAGTTTTAGGTGTGTCCTGAAATTTCACCTGAAAGCAGAATATCCCTAACTCTTTGTGAGTAATGTATGTCATCATATTGCCCATACTCGAGTATTTATCACCTTAATATGAGCTGCCGCTTCAAGACAGGTTTGTCTGCAGCTTGGCCACTGAAGTCTGAAAGCGGAAGCTCTCTAGTTCAGTGCGGCTGTCCTGCCCCCCGCTTGCTCACACAGAAATCTAAACTGCAGGGAGCAGAGATGAGAAGGAAGATAACAGAATAAATGTAGGCTCACCTTAAGCACAGGAAATGGGAGGAGCCAGGAGAAGATGAAACATTTTGACTCTGAACTCTGCACATTCATTTGCTAAGTGAACGAACTTTCAAAATAAGAGCTCCTATCCAGTCTTGCAGTTCTTCAAAATAAGAGTGGCTCACCAAATAAACAACTGATGTAGACACATAAAAAAAACAAAAAATAAGTGATAAAATTTATACTTCTGTTACTTATTAGACCGCCAAGTATTAACTATGTGTGGTAAACTGAAACATTTCTGCCCATGTGGATGAACTTGAGCAACTGATTATGTGAGTTTGGTTAAGCAAAGGAAAAAAGACACTTTGCTCAGTTACATATTGTTGTGAAGATTTTTCTCTGATATAAGTTCTGTGTTGGCCCTGCGATGGACTGGCGATCTGTCCAGGGTGTACCCTGCCTCTCGCCCAAAGATGCTGGGATAGGCTCCAGCCACCCCGTGACCTGAAAAGGATTAAGCGGAAGAAGATGGATGGATGGATAAGTTATCATTTTATTTTATTATTCAGCTTTTTCATAAGTGAAATTAATATATATTTCCAATAAAAATGTAAGTA
This sequence comes from Pholidichthys leucotaenia, assembly GCA_020510985.1. Lineage (NCBI taxonomy): Eukaryota > Metazoa > Chordata > Actinopteri > Cichliformes > Pholidichthyidae > Pholidichthys > Pholidichthys leucotaenia. The sequence continues at coordinate 146,370,755 of CM035847.1, forward strand.
AAACCAAATTTTCAAGGACATTCAGTATGCAAAATATGTATTGTGATACGTAGCATGTATTGTGATATAGAGAAAAATGTATTGAGATACTTTTTTTTTTTAGCTATATCGCCCAGCCCTAATACCAATCCCCAGAAAATGCACAATATAGGATCTTGTAAATATTACTGATATTTTTGAACTCTGCTGGAACACATTGCCTGAAACAAATTGTTTTAATTCATCTGCTCTCAACACCACTGTTTAGCCCACTTTTAGAGATTTATAAAGATATATACTGCCTTTCTTGGTATAAAATAGCCATCAGGTCCAGTTTACTGAACTCTAAGAAGCAATTGAGATTCCAGTGGGGACATTGTTTCTCCTAGAGATGGAAATCAAGAAGTAGCTGTATCTTTGGAGTCTGACCTTCAACAAAATAAACATTCAGTAGCCTGAGACATGGGAAAACTTCCTCTGATCCTTGGTCTCAAACTCAAGTTCTGTGTTCTGCATTGGTGTGACTTGCTGTTTTGCTTGAGTTTTTCATCAACCTTTCACTGTGTTTCCATGCTGCTCAGTGCTTACTTGTTGCGCTTGGAGAGAGTTAGTGTTTTGCGTTCACCATTTTGACCTGTATTGTTAATTCATAAATGAGTCTATCAACAAATGATAAAACACTATATCCTTCTACTCTTCTGTGATAAAAGGCCTCTAGGTTTAAGGAGTTTAGTTAACAAATGTTCCTGTCAAATATACCATATATTTTACCATAGCCTCCTAGTGATTATTAAATTATTTCAGTGATGGGAGGAATGGGCTACTTGTGGTGGTTCAACTTTAAACTCTAAAACCCATAATTTTATGTTTGCCTGACAGCCTAATGGAGACTCTACCTAATTTGATGATATTTCCATTTTCCTGAATTTTAAGTTCAGCTCCACATTAATTCAATCAAGTCAGAAAAGTTGCAGAGGCAGGGTAAATCGTGTTCATAATAGCAGGTGCTAAAAATGATATTTTTTTAATCATGCAGTGGAGTCCTGAGCTTTTGTACAGCTTGAGTAACTGATAAGGAATACAAATATTCATGCAGCTGGGTTGAATGTAGCTATTATTTACCTTTTAATTACTTGATACAAAGTTGTGTTATGTCACAATGGATGCAGAATGTCGAAATAGTACCACCAGCATTGCAGTGCATTCTCCACTGTCTGCAAGCTCTAGCCAAGCTGACTTCTGTGCAATATGACAAAAATTTCATATCATGATATACTGTATAACACGATATACATTTCCGGTAAATTCTACAGTTTAGATAATCACATAAAAAGGACCATCTCTCTTTTTTACTTTTTTACTTGTACCCTTTCCCCTCATAATTTTGAAGTATTTTTATAAAATAGTTTTTAATATGTATTTGAGACTTGATTCTTATGGATTTCAGATTTTTCTAATTAATCATATATGAATAAAACGTAAACATCAATAAGTTAAATATTTCCTGAGCCAGAGGAGAATAGCCAAAAAAAAAAATTAAAAAATAAATAAATGTCTGAAAATGAGAAAATGACTCACTGCTGCCATTGACAGATACAAATTAGCTTAGTTTAAATCAGTGAAATTTTAAGTGTAGACCTGCAGCCTAAAGCCTGCCATTCTGGCCTGATTTAACCTGTTTGCTTTTTAGTAAAAATATTTCAGATTGGTCATGATCTGAAAGTCAAAGACACAAAAGGTAGTATAATAAAATACATGTGATGACTTTAACTTTATTCATTATCACTACTTCCATCCATCCATCCATCTTCTACCGCTTTTCTGGAGGTCAGGGTCTCGGAGGCAGCAGTTCAAGCAGAGAAGCCCAGACTTCCCTCTCCCCAGCCACCTGTTCCAGCTCTTCAGAGAGGATACCAAGGCATTCCCAGACCAGCTGGGAGACATAGTCTCTCCACCGAGTCCTGGGTCTGCCCCGGGGTCTCCTCCCAGTGGGACGTGCCCGAAACACCTCAAGTGGGAGGCGTCCAGGAGGCATCCTAATCAGATGCCCATACCACCTCAACTGACTCCTTTCAATGTGGAGGAGCAGCGGTTCTACTCTGAGCCTCTCCCGGATGACTGAGCTCCTCACCCTGTCTCTGAGGGTGAGTCCAGCAATCCTACGGAGAAAGCTCATTTCAGCCGCTTGTATCTGTGATCTCGTTCTTTCGGTCATTACCCAAAGCTCGTGACCATAGGTGAGAGTAGGAACGTAGACTGACTGGTAAATTGACAGCTTTGCCTTAGAACTAAGCTCCCTCTTCACCACAACAGACCGGTACAACGTCCGCATCACTGCAGATGCTGCTCCGATCCGTCTGTCAATCTCTCGCTCCATTTTCCCCTCACTCGTGAATAAGACCCCAAGATACTTAAACTCCTCCACTTGGGGCAGGAGCCTGTCCCCAACCCAGAGAGGACAATCCACCTTTTTCCAGCTGAGAACCATGGACTTGGACTTGGAGGTGCTGATTCTCATCCCAGCCGCTTCACACTTCGCGGCAAACCGTCCCAGCAAGAGCTGTAGGTCATTGCTGGATGAAGCCAACAGGACAACATCATCTGCAGACAACAGAGATGAAATCCTGTGGTCACCAAGCATGACACCCTCCATTCCCTGGCTGCACCTAGAAATCCTGTCCATAAAAATTATGAACAGGATCGGTGACAAAGGGCAGCCCTGGCGGAGTCCAACTCTCACTGGGAATGGGGGTCCGGTGCTATGTGGATTAGGTGGCGGTCAAAGGCGGAGACCTTGGTGGACTGATCCCAAGCTTTCTAAACTGGCTTTTGGTACGTGGAATGTCACCTCTAGTGGGGAAGGAGCCTGAGCTGGTGTACGAGGTTCAGAGATACCGGCTAGATATAGTCAGCCTGACCTCAACACACAGCTCCGGTTCTGGAACCAGTCTCCTGGAGAGGGGCTGGAGCTTGGCCTTTTCTGGAGTTGGCTCGGGCGAGAGGCGATGAGCAGGGGTGGGTATTCTTGGAGTTAACATAAATTAACCAGTTAATTTATGTTAAAACATAAATTAACTGTGGTTTATCACATCTTTGGAAAGCTGAGTTCAATTTCTCCAGCCACACCCAGGTCTGGTTACTGCCACAGTTGTTCTCAATCAAGAAATTAAAAAAAGAACATAAAGGCTCGTCTCAGTTTTGCCAGAAGACATAGTGATTTTCCCCAAGACTTCTGGGAAAATATTCTGTGGACTGACGAGACAAAAGTTGAACTTTTTGGAAGGTGTGTGTCCCATTATATCCTGTGTAAAAGTAACACAGCATTTCAGAAAAGGAACATCATACCAACAGTAAAATATGGTGGTGGTAGTGTGATGGTCTGGGGCTGTTTTGCTGCTTCAGGACCTGGAAGACTTGCTGTGGTAAATGGAACCATGAATTCTGCTGTCTACCAAAAACTCCTGAAGGAGAATGTGTGGCCATCTGTTTGTGACCTCAAGCTGAAGCACGCTTGGGTTCTGCAGCAGGACAATAATCCAAAACACATCAGCAAGTCCACCTCTGAATGGCTTAAGAAAACCCAAACGAAGACTTTGGAGTGGCCTAGTCAAAGTCCTGACCTGAATCTGATTGAGATGCTGTGGCATGACCTCAAAAAGGCAGTTCATGCTTGAAAACCCTCCAATGTGGCTGAATTAGAACAATTCTGCAAAGATGAGTGGGCCAGAATTCCTCCACAGTGCTGTAAAAGACTCATTGCCAGTTATCGCAAAGGCTTGATTGCAGTTGTTGCTGCTAAGGGTGGCCCAACCAGTTATTAGGTTTAGGGGGCAATCACTTTTTCACACAGGGCCATGTAGGTTTGGAGTTTTTTTTTTTACTCTTTATAATAAACAGCTTCATTTAACAACTGCGTTTTGTGTTTACTTGTGTTATCTTTGTCTGATATTTAAATTTGTTTGATGATCTGAAACATTTAAGTGTGACAAACGTACAAAAAAATGAGAAATCAGGAAGGGGGCAAACACTTTTTCACACCACTGTAAAGCATAAAATTGATGATGAAAATCCCTGCCTGGACTGATATGTGTATGTAATGGAATGTGTAATTATAAAAAGAGGTTCCTACTCACACGTGGTGATTTAAAACAAAACAAACCACAATAGTGGATGTGCAATGTTTAATATCAATCTTTTCTTGGGGGGGTTTGTGCACTGAAGTGTTTGACAGTTCTTTTTTTTTTAATCTGTCTCTAAATGCAACAAATCTCTTCGTGTATGTTTGTGTGTGTGTTCCTCAGATATCTCTCAAATCGTTCGTCAGACTGACCTCAGGTTTTATAAGTGCTTTGCTGAGGTTACAAGGGTGTGCATCACCAAGTTTGGAGTTGCTCAGTGAAAATATGTAATTTTTATCAATAAAAGTTTAACCACCACTCCATTTCTTCATGCTCTGGCTTCTAGAAGTGTGGGCGAGGTTTTGTATTGACTCCGTACTGATTGGATAATATGCGGCATCACGACCACTCATCAGAGTGCTCCGTAAACAAAACAAGGAGGTGAAAAGTGACAAATTTGACCAGAAAAAGAGAATACTGACAATTTTTTTTCTCCACAATATCTTTATTGAACCTTTTTTTTTTTTTTAACAAACATGATACAAACAATCAAACACTAACGCTAAAGTACTACAAAAAAAAAAATGCACTAAAAACACCAACAACCACCAACAAAATCAAGTCTTCAACAATGCTCCTCTGTTTAGTCTAGACAATCCAATACATAAGTATACATATTATGTTCACCAGTTTGGAATTTACAAGGTCCACACACATCATTCACCTTCTTCTTCAAGAGTTATGTTTAAATTTTTTACATAATCAATAAAAGGTCTCCATATATTCTCAAACACAATTTCCTTTGATTTCAGTATATATGTTATTCTTTCTAATGGAAGGTTTGTTAACATCTGTCTTAACCACTGAGTCACATCTGGTCTATGAGTCTTTTTCCATAATAGTGCAATACATTTTTTGGCATTAAGCAAACTGAGGTCTATGAATCTTCTTTCACTTTTATTAAAATTATGCTTTTCTGGGTACAGACCCAACAAAAACAGTTTAGGATTCAGTATGATTTGTTTTGAGATTATTTTTTCAATTGTTACCCTCACCTCTTCCCAAAACATTCTTATTAATCTACATTCCCATAAACAATGAAATAGGGTTCCTTTACTTTCCATGCATTTTGTGCATGTATCTGGTATATTTTTGTTATATCTATTTAACTCCTCCGGTGTAACATACATCCGCATTAACCATTTGAAATGTATCAATTTAAGGCGTGCATTTATTGATTTGGTTTGAGCTTCTGTACAAGCCAATTCCCATTGTTCCTCCGAAATTTCAATTTGCAGATCTTCTTTCCAGTAGTTTAATCTTTTCAGTGAATTTTCACTTGAAGATAGTGTCAATGAGTTATAAAACTCTGAAATAATACCCTTTCTTTTACTATCTTTCATCATCATTTTTTCCAAGGATGAATAAATAGGTCGAGTGAGAGCTTTATTTTGATTTGATCGAATAAAGTTTCTAAGTTGAAGATATTTAAAAAAATGTGTTCTATTGAGATTAAATTTGATCCTCAGCTCTTCAAAAGACATTATGTTGTCTGCACATGGCAAATATAAATCCTGAATCTTTTGTATCCCTTTTAAATTCCATACTTTAAATACAGCGTCCGCTCTCCCTGGTTTAAAATATTGATTACCCCATATTGGACTAAATTGTGACAATAACTGTGGTTCTTTTAAATAGTTTTTAGCTTCACACCATATTTTGATCATATGCTTTACAAATGGATTTTTAACTTGTTTTTGTAATTTTTTTGCCGAATCTGAGTATATGAATATGGGAAGAGGTAAAGGTAAATTGTATGATTCCATTTCAGTCCAGTGAGGGAGATCATTTGATGAAAAATAATATGTCATAGACCTCAGTTGTGCCGACCAATAATACAACATAAAATTTGGACATTTCAGACCTCCACGATCAAATGGTAAATATAATAAAGACAGACGTAATCTAGCCCTCCTGTTGTTCCATATAAATTCCACTAACTTTTTTTTTATTCTTGAGAATAGATCTAAAGGTGGTGATAAGGGAATGTATTGAAATAAATAAAGTATTTTAGGTAAAATATTACTTTTAAGTATATTGATTCTCCCGATCATCGACATTGGTAGTGACATCCATCTCTGAGTTAACTCATTGATATCTGACATTAAGGCTTCATAGTTGACGCTGGCGACTGATTCTAGCTTAGGCATAATTTGGATTCCTAAATATTTAAACTGATTTACAACATTGAATTGATTTGCCTCAGGGGCTGGGTAATTTCTCTGGGTCTCATTTAGCATTAATATTGAAGATTTAGTTTTATTTATTTTATATCCTGATATTTCCCCAAAATTCTTTATTAAATTCAACAAGGTTGGAATTGATTTTTTTAGATTCGACATAAACAAAATTATATCATCGGCGTACAGGGAGATTTTATGTTCTGTTGGTCCAACTTTAATTCCATATAAGTTGAAGATATTTAAAAAAAAAAAATGTGTTCTATTGAGATTAAATTTGATCCTCAGCTCTTCAAAAGACATTATGTTGTCTGCACATGGCAAATATAAATCCTGAATCTTTTGTATCCCTTTTAAATTCCATACTTTAAATACAGCGTCCGCTCTCCCTGGTTTAAAATATTGATTACCCCATATTGGACTAAATTGTGACAATAACTGTGGTTCTTTTAAATAATTTTTAGCTTCACACCATATTTTGATCATATGCTTTACAAATGGATTTTTAACTTGTTTTTGTAATTTTTTTGTCGAATCTGAGTATATGAATATGGGAAGAGGTAAAGGTAAATTGTATGATTCCATTTCAGTCCAGTGAGGGAGATCATTTGATGAAAAATAATATGTCGTAGACCTCAGTTGTGCCGACCAATAATACAACATAAAATTTGGACATTTCAGACCTCCACGATCAAATGGTAAATATAATAAAGACAAACGTAATCTAGCCCTCCTGTTGTTCCATATAAATTCCACTAACTTTTTTTTTATTCTTGAGAATAGATCTAAAGGTGGTGGTAAGGGAATGTATTGAAATAAATAAAGTATTTTAGGTAAAATATTACTTTTAAGTATATTGATTCTCCCGATCATCGACATTGGTAGTGACATCCATCTCTGAGTTAACTCACTGATATCTGACATTAAGGCTTCATAGTTGACACTGGCGACTGATTCTAGCTTAGGCATAATTTGGATTCCTAAATATTTAAACTGATTTACAACATTGAATTGATTTACCTCAGGGGCTGGGTAATTTCTCTGGGTCTCATTTAGCATTAATATTGAAGATTTAGTTTTATTTATTTTATATCCTGATATTTCCCCAAAATTCTTTATTAAATTCAACAAGGTTGGAATTGATTTTTTTAGATTCGACATAAACAAAATTATATCATCGGCGTACAGGGAGATTTTATGTTCTGTTGGTCCAACTTTAATTCCATATATTTGTGAATGTAAACGTATCGCTATCGCTAAAGGTTCAATTGCCATAGTAAACAGTAAAGGTGAAAGTGGACAGCCTTGTCGACATCCTCTATTGATTTTTATTGGTTTTGAAATATTGTTATTTGTTAGGATTTCTGCTGTAGCATTATTGTATATTATTTGAACCCATTTTATGAAATTATTTCCAAGTCCAAACCTTTGTAGGACTTCAAAAAGAAAGGGCCATTCAACTCTATCAAAGGCCTTTTCGGCGTCCAATGATAGGAGAGCTGTATCCGGTGCTTCTTTATTAAAATAAATAATATTAAATAGTCTTCTTACATTATGGAAGCCTTGTCTACCCTTTATAAAGCCATTCTGATCTCGATTAATAATATTTGGTAAAATTTCTTGTATTCGTCTTGCTAAAATTTTACAGATTATCTTAAGGTCGGCGTTTAATAGGCTTATTGGTCTCATATTTTCACATTTATTAGAGGGCTTACCTGGTTTTGGCAGCAGTATAATTAAGGCATTATTTATGTATGATGGTAAATTATTATTTTGAAATGCTTCTAAAACCATTTCCAAAAAAGGTTTTATTAATTTATTCTTAAATTTTTTATAAAGGTCAACTGGAAGACCATCTGGTCCTGCACTTTTTCCTGATTTCATATTATCAATGGCTAGCCCAACTTCTTCTTGACTAATTTTAGACTCCAATATCTCCCTGTTTTCATTTGGAATACACGGTATAGATAGTTCGTTCAAAAACCCATTTAGTTTTGTTAAATCAGGTTCATTTTTGGTATCATATAATTTTTCATAGTAATCTCTAAAGGCTCTATTAATTTCTAAAGGATCTATAACTACCTGTCCTTTACTTATAATACTGGTAATTGGTGTTTTAATTTCCAATTGTTTAATCTGCCATGCTAATAATTTTCCTGATTTTTCACCTTGTTCATAAAAAGATTGTTTCAATCTTAGAAGACTCGAGGCAGCTCTATTCGCTGATTTTTTGTCGTATTCAGCTCTCAAAATCAGTAATTCATTCTCCAACCTTGGGTCACTTCCTGCATACACTTTTTCCTGAAGATTTTTTATTTTATGTTCCAATTTAGCTCTCTCCTCTCGAGTCTTCTTAGATTTTGATCCTGTATAACTAATAATATGTCCCCTAATAAAAGCTTTGAAAGCCTCCCACTTTACACATGCTGATGTTTGTGTAGTATTGATGTCAAAGAACTCGTCTATCTGTTTTTCTATATACTTGACAAATTCCTCATCCTGAAGCCATTTATGCTGAAATTGCCATCTACCTGATTCCTTTGTCAATTTTTTATCTACATATATTAGACAACAGGGTGCATGATCAGAGATCACGATGTTATCATAAAAGCAGTTTTGAATCTTGGACCTTAATTCTGTGGAAATCAAAAAATAATCAATACGTGAGAATGTCTTGTAGGTACTGGAATAACAAGAATAGGCTTTAACTTGTGGTTTCATTTCTCTCCATATATCTAACAATCTCAATTCTTTCATAAAATGATTAATAGTCATCCTACATCCAATGTGCGTACAATCCAGTCCTGTTGATCTATCCACACCTGGATTCAATGTACAATTAAAATCCCCTGCTATTATATGTTGCCCTGTAAGTGATGATAAGATGAGAAATAAATTAGCAAAGAACTTCTGATCATCTATATTGGGACCATATAAGTTCACAAGATTTATATTTTCTAATAGCAAAGAACCTTGAATGATTACATATCTTCCAAATTTGTCTCCAATTACATTTTTCACTTGAAAAGGAACTGATTTATGTATGAGAGTCATAACTCCCCTGGCTCGGGATGAAAATGAAGAGGTGAATACACTTCCCTGCCATCTACTCCTAATTCTTTTAACATCCTCCTCTATCAGATGAGTTTCTTGTAAAAACACAATTCTTGAACCCATGTCCTTTATTTTATTCATAACTTGTTTAAGTTTTTTTAAATTTTGTAGACCTCTGCAATTCCATGAAGTTAAATTAAGATTAACACTTTGGTACATGATCAATAGAGAGTTTGGGATTACCTTGCAGTGTAAACATGCTCATACAGAGAAGCAAAAACATGAGTGGTTGAACATTCATCCTACAAACTACACACAAACAAATTTCCCCTTCCCACACTTGTGGCAAACCCCCCAAAATCAAAAGAAAAATTCTGTCTCCCGATATAGCCATCGACCGTTCCACACCCACGGGGAACAGCCTAAGCCACTCCTTCTTCATCCTCCCAATCACCCTAACTCTACTGCTTTTAATGACGTAACATTAACTCTCCTCTGTAGTTTTCCAACTTAACTCCAAAATTTTTAACAACTTTGTACATCATAGTTTTTTTTTTGTTTGTTTGTTTTGTTTTTGTTTTGTTTTTTTAATATATAATACAATCTATATTTTGTAAACTTACTATTTACTTCAAGTCAGTCAGATGCCTGTGCAAATGCTTAATTATTCTACCTTATATTTTGTTCATGCTTAGCTCCCACCAGTCTCTTCTTCTTCTTTGATCTTCTTGATGAACTCCTGCGCCTCCTCTGGGGTCTTGAAGATGTGGGTTCTGCCCTCATACGTGGTCAGCAGTCTCGCAGGATAGATTACACCATGACGAATCCCAAGGTTGCGCAGCTCCTTACGTACGGGATCAAACTGCTTCCTCAATTGCTGGATTCCTGTGGCCAAATCTGGGTAGAACCGCACCTGCTGGTCCTGGTGTTTAATCTCTCCTTTAGCACGTGCAGCGTTGAAGATCTTCATCCTGTCTCTGTTGCTAAGAAACTTCATAATTAAGGTCCTCGGCGGTCCCTTATCTCTCCGTGGGCCAATACGATGTGCTTTTTCCAGAACCACTGCTGATTGCAACTCCTCGCTGCCCAGCACCTCCGGAATCCACTTTTCCAGAAAGGAACATACGTCCCGACCTTCTGATTCCTCTGGAAGACCCACCAGCCTCAAATTATTCTGTCTCGACCGAGATTCCAAATCCAAAATATTATCTTCCAGAGATTTATTTTTTTTTTTCCAAAGTGCGCACCTTTAATTGAAGACGGGTGACGTCATCTTCAGCACTAGCGAGACGGAGCTCCATCTGCGCCGTTCGTTCTACACAGTCACCCAATTCCTTTCTTATTCCTTCCAACGCTGTCATAATCCCATCAAATCTAGAGGAAAAGTCCGCTCTCATTGAACTCATGGCTGCCATCAGCGCATCTGCGCCATTCCCCGCAGAAATCGCAGCGTTGCCAGCCTCCTCCGCCATATATGGAGTTTTGTTTGCTGCGTCACAGACCTGAAAGTCCGTTAATTTGGACTGTTTCGGCGGCTCGCTTTTTCCTTTTCCTGGTTTTCCAGCCTTAGGCTTCGCCGACATATCCTCGCCCAAACGCTGGGATACGTTCTGTCCCAAATGAGAGAGTTATTTGCCGATTTTTTTTTTCCAGGAGCAGAGCAGAGCGAGACACGTCCGTCCTACGTGGCAGCCATAACCGGAAGTGAATACTGACAATTTAATGCTTAAAAAAACATACTATAATGTTGCTGTAATTGCATAGCTCTAAAGCAGAGATTTCCAAAGTGGGGGTTGTGAGACGCTGAGGGGGGGTCGCGAGATGATTTTCAGAATCCTCTTTAGGCGATTACTCAGGTGACATGTCACTTTAACTGCGCCACAGTAAATGTCACTGGTCACACACAGGTCAGTGTGCACCAGTAGATTTCATCTGAACAGCTCAAATCAACACATTATGCTTAAAGCCCAGGATATTATTTTTAAAAATGAAACGTTGATTAATACCGACCAAAGACAACACAGAGAGGCCAGCAGAGACGGCAGAAGAGGAGAGCGGAGACATGCCACCAGAAAAGCCGACGTCTGGTGCGCGGGGGGGCAGGAGAGCACCGTAAAGGGCTTCATAAGCAGTCAGACCAGCCTTCCTCCAAGTGTTGCAAGTATCGAGAGGAATATATTCAGTATGGATTCACATGCATCGTTATCACTGAAGTACAACATCCGCAATGTGTAATGTGCACCGAGGTGCTTGCACATGAGAGGTTAAAGCCCGTAAAAATGCTCAGACACTTGAAAACTAAGCACCCATCTCTTGCCGCTAAACCAGCAGATTTTTTTCCGCCGAAAGGAGAGTGAATTGCAAGGCCAAAAGAAAGTCATAGCTAACCAAACAACATCCACAACCAAAGCTCAAAAGGCATCATATGAGGTGGCATATTTTTTTCCACAATATCTTTATTGAACCTTTTTTTTTTAACAAACATAACACAAACAATCAAACACTAACACTAAAGTACTACAAAAAAAAAAATGCACTAAAAACACCTACAACCGGTGACTTCCGGTTATGGCTGCCACGTAAAGACGGACGTGTTTCACTCTGCTCTGCTCCTGGAGAAAAAAATCGGCAAATAACTCTCTCATTTGGGACAGAACGTATCCCAGCGTTTGGGCGAGGATATGTCGGCGAAGCCTAAGGCTGGAAAACCAGGTAAAGGAAAAAGCGAGCCGCCAAAACAGTCCAAATTAACGGACTTTCAGGTCTGTGACGCAGCAAACAAAACTCCATATATGGCGGAGGAGGCTGGCAACGGTGCGATATCTGCGGGGAATGGCGCAGATGCGCTGATGGCAGCCATGAGTTCAATGAGAGCGGACTTTTCCTCTAGATTTGATGGGATTATGACAGCGTTGGAAGGAATAAGAAAGGAATTGGGTGACTGTGTAGAACGAACGGCGCAGATGGAGCTCCGTCTCGCTAGTGCTGAAGATGACGTCACCCGTCTTCAATTAAAGGTGCGCACTTTGGAAAAAAAAAATAAATGTCTAGAAGATAATATTCTGGATTTGGAATCTCGGTCGAGACAGAATAACTTGAGGCTGGTGGGTCTTCCAGAGGAATCAGAAGGTCGGGACGTATATTCCTTTCTGGAAAAGTGGATTCCGGAGGTGCTGGGCAGCGAGGAGTTGCAATCAGCAGTGGTTCTGGAAAAAGCACATCGTATTGGCCCACGGAGAGATAAGGGACCGCCGAGGACCTTAATTATGAAGTTTCTTAGCAACAGAGACAGGATGAAGATCTTCAACGCTGCACGAGCTAAAGGAGAGATTAAACACCAGGATCAGCAGGTGCGGTTCTACCCAGATTTGGCCACAGGAATCCAACAATTGAGGAAGCAGTTTGATCCCATACGTAAGGAGCTGCGCAACCTTGGGATTCGTCATGGTGTAATCTATCCTGCGAGACTGTTGACCACGTATGAGGGCAGAACCCACATCTTCAAGACCCCAGAGGAGGCGCAGGAGTTCATCAAGAAGATCAAAGAAGAAGAAGAGACTGGTGGGAGCTAAGCATGAACAAAATATAAGGTAGAATAATTAAGCATTTGCACAGGCATCTGACTGACTTGAAGTAAACAGCAAGTTTACAAAATATAGATTGTATTATATATTAAAAACAAAACAAAAACAAAACAAACAAAAAAAACTATGATGTACAAAGTTGTTAAAAATTTTGGAGTTAAGTTGGAAAACTACAGAGGAGAGTTAATGTTACGTCATTAAAAGCAGTAGAGTTAGGGTGATTGGGAGGATGAAGAAGGAGTGGCTTAGGCTGTTCCCCGTGGATGTGGAACGGTCGATGGCTATATCGGGAGACGGAATTTTTCTTTTGATTTTGGGGGGTTCGCCACAAGTGTGGGAAGGGGGAATTTGTTTGTGTGTAGTTTGTAGGATGAATGTTCAACCACTCATGTTTTTGCTTCTCTGTATGAGCATGTTTACACTGCAAGGTAATCCTAAACTCTCTATTGATCATAAACCAAAGTGTTAATCTTAATTTAACTTCATGGAATTGCAGAGGTCTACAAAATTTAAAAAAACTTAAACAAGTTATGAATAAAATAAAAGACATGGGTTCAAAAATTGTGTTTTTACAAGAAACTCATCTAATAGAGGAGGATATAAAAAGAATTAGGAGTACATGGCAAGGAAGTGTATTCACCTCATCATTTTCATCCCGGGCCAGGGGAGTTATGACTCTCATACATAAATCAGTCCCTTTTCAAGTGAAAAATGTAATTGGAGACAAACTTGGAAGATATGTAATCATTCAAGGTTCTTTGCTATTAGAAAATATAAATCTTGTGAACTTATATGGTCCCAATATAGATGATCAGAAGTTCTTTGCTAATTTATTTCTTATTTTATCATCACTTACAGGGCAACATATAATAGCAGGGGATTTTAATTGTACATTGAATCCAGGTATAGATAGATCAACAGGACTGGATTGTACGCACAATGGATGTAGGATGACTATTAATCATTTTATGAAAGAATTGAGATTGTTAGATATATGGAGAGAAATGAAACCACAAGTTAAAGCCTATTCTTGTTATTCTAGTACCTACAAGACATTCTCACGTATTGATTATTTTTTGATTTCCACAGAATTAAGATCCAAGATTCAAAACTGCTTTTATGATAACATCGTGATCTCTGATCATGCACCCTGTTGTCTAATATATGTAGATAAAAAATTGACAAAGGAATCAGGTAGATGGCAATTTCAGCATAAATGGCTTCAGGATGAGGAATTTGTCAAGTATATAGAAAAACAGATGAGTTCTTTGACATCAATACTACACAAACATCAGCATGTGTAAAGTGGGAAGCTTTCAAAGCTTTTATTAGGGGACATATTATTAGTTATACAGGATCAAAATCTAAGAAGACTCGAGAGGAGAGAGCTAAATTGGAACATAAAATGAAAAGTCTTCAGGAAAAAGTGTATGCAGGAAGTGATCCAAGGTTGGAGAATGAATTACTGATTTTGAGAGCTGAATACGACAAAAAATCAGCGAATAGAGCTGCCTCGAGTCTTCTAAGATTGAAACAATCTTTTTATGAACAAGGTGAAAAATCAGGAAAATTATTGGCATAGCAGATTAAACAATTAGAAATTAAAACACCAATTACTAGTATTATAAGTAAAGGACAGGTAGTTATAGATCCTTTAGAAATTAACAGAGCCTTTAGAGATTACTATGAAAAATTATATGATACTAAAAATGAATTTGATTTAACAAAACTAAATGGGTTTTTGAACGAACTATCTATACCGTGTATTTCAAATGAAAACAGGGAGATACTGGAGTCTAAAATTAGTCAAGAAGAAGTTGGGCTAGCCATTGATAATATGAAATCAGGAAAAAGTGCAGGACCAGATGGTCTTCCAGTTGACCTTTATAAGAAATTTAAGAATAAATTAATAAAACCTTTTTTGGAAATGGTTTTAGAAGCATTTCAAAATAATAATTTACCATCATACATAAATAATGCCTTAATTATACTGCTGCCAAAACCAGGTAAGCCCTCTAATAAATGTGAAAATATGAGACCAATAAGCCTATTAAACGCCGACCTTAAGATAATCTGTAAAATTTTAGCAAGACGAATACAAGAAATTTTACCAAATATTATTAATCGAGATCAGAATGGCTTTATAAAGGGAAGACAAGGCTTCCATAATGTAAGAAGACTATTTAATATTATTTATTTTAATAAAGAAGCACTGGATACAGCTCTCCTATCACTGGACGCCGAAAAGGCCTTTGATAGAGTTGAATGGCCCTTTCTTTTTGAAGTCCTACAAAGGTTTGGACTTGGAAATAATTTCATAAAATGGGTTCAAATAATATACAATAATGCTACAGCAGAAATCCTAACAAATAACAATATTTCAAAACCAATAAAAATCAATAGAGGATGTCGACAAGGCTGTCCACTTTCACCTTTACTGTTTACTATGGCAATTGAACCTTTAGCGATAGCGATACGTTTACATTCACAAATATATGGAATTAAAGTTGGACCAACAGAACATAAAATCTCCCTGTATGCCGATGACATAATTTTGTCGACCTTGTTGAATTTAATAAAGAATTTTGGGGAAATATCAGGATATAAAATAAATAAAACTAAATCTTCAATATTAATGCTAAATGAGACCCAGAGAAATTACCCAGCCCCTGAGGTAAATCAATTCAATGTTATAAATCAGTTTAAATATTTAGGAATCCAAATTGTGCCTAAGCTAGAATCAGTCGCCAGTGTCAACTATGAAGCCTTAATGACAGATATCAATGAGTTAACTCAGAGATGGATGTCACTACCAATGTCGATGATCGGGAGAATCAATATACTTAAAAGTAATATTTTACCTAAAATACTTTATTTATTTCAATACATTCCCTTATCACCACCTTTAGATTTATTCTCAAGAATAAAAAAAAAGTTAGTGGAATTTATATGGAACAACAGGAGGGCTAGATTACGTCTGTCTTTATTATATTTACCATTTGATCGTGGAGGTCTGAAATGTCCAAATTTTATGTTGTATTATTGGTCGGCACAACTGAGGTCTATGACATATTATTTTTCATCAAATGATCTCCCTCACTGGACTGAAATGGAATCATACAATTTACCTTTACCTCTTCTCATATTCATATACTCAGATTCGGCAAAAAAATTACAAAAACAAGTTAAAAATCCATTTGTAAAGCATATGATCAAAATATGGTGTGAAGCTAAAAACTATTTAAAAGAACCACAGTTACTGTCACAATTTAGTCCAATATGGGGTAATCAATATTTTAAACCAGGGAGAGCGGACGCTGTATTTAAAGTATGGAATTTAAAAGGGATACAAAAGATTCAGGATTTATATTTGCCATGTGCAGATAACATAATGTCTTTTGAAGAGCTGAGGATCAAATTTAATCTCAATAGAACACATTTTTTTAAATATCTTCAACTTAGAAACTTTATTCGATCAAATCAAAATAAAGCTCTCACTCGACCTATTTATTCATCCTTGGAAAAAATGATGATGAAAGATAGTAAAAGAAAGGGTATTATTTCAGAGTTTTATAACTCATTGACACTATCTTCAAGTGAAAATTCACTGAAAAGATTAAACTACTGGAAAGAAGATCTGCAAACTGAAATTTCAGAGGAACAATGGGAATTGGCTTGTACAGAAGCTCAAACCAAATCAATAAATGTACGCCTTAAATTGATACATTTCAAATGGTTAATGCGGATGTATGTTACACCGGAGGAGTTAAATAAATATAACAAAAATATACCAGATACATGCACAAAATGCATGGAAAGTAAAGGAACTCTATTTCATTGTGTATGGGAATGTAGATTAATAAGAATGTTTTGGGAAGAGGTGAGGGTAACAATTGAAAAAATAATCTCAAAACAAATCATATTGAATCCTAAATTGTTTTTGTTGGGTCTGTACCCAGAAAAGCATAATTTTAATAAAAGTGAAAGAACATTCATAGACCTCAGTTTGCTTAATGCCAAAAAATGTATTGCACTATTATGGAAAAAGACTCATAGACCAGATGTGACTCAGTGGTTAAGACAGATGTTAACAAACCTTCCATTAGAAAGAATAACATATATACTGAAATCAAAGGAAATTGTGTTTGAGAATATATGGAGACCTTTTATTGATTATGTAAAAAAATTAAACATAACTTTTGAAGAAGAAGGTGAATGATGTGTGTGGACCTTGTAAATTCCAAACTGGTAAACATAATATGTATACTTATGTATTGGATTGTCTAGACTAAACAGAGGAGCATTGTTGAAGATTTGATTTTGCTGGTGGTTGTTGGTGTTTTTAGTGCATCCTTTTTTTTTTTTTTTTTTTTTTTTTTTTGTAGTACTTTAGTGTTAGTGTTTGATTGTTTGTATCATGTTTGTTAAAAAAAAAGGTTCAATAAAGATATTGTGGAAAAAAAAACAAACAGCCTCCTTCTTCATCCTCCCAATCACCCTAACTCTGCTACTTTTAATGACATAACATTAACTCTGTTCTGTAGTTTTCCAACTTAACTCCAAAATTTTTAGCAGCTTTGTACATCATAGTTTTGTTTTTGTTTTTTTATTTTATTTTTTTTTAATATATAATACAATCTATATTTTGTAAACTTGCTATTTGCTTCAAGTCAGTCAGATGCCTGTGCAAATGCTTAAATATTCTACCTTATATTTTGTTCATGCTTAGCTTCCACCAGTCTCTTCTTGGATCTTCTTGATGAACTCCTGCGCCCCCTCTGGGGTCTTGAAGATGTGGGTTCTGCCCTCATACGTGGTCAACAGTCTCGCAGGATAAATTACACCATGACGAATCCCAAGGTTGCGCAGCTCTTTACGTACGGGATCAAACTGCTTCCTCAATTGTTGGATTCCTGTGGCCAAATCTGGGTAGAACCGCACCTGCTGGTCCTGGTGTTTAATCTGGCCTTTAGCTCGCGCAGCGTTGAAGATCTTCATCCTGTCTCTGTTGCTGATAAACTTCATAATAATCGTCCTCGGTGGTCCCTTATCTCTCCGTGGGCCGATACGATATGCACTTTCCAGAACGACTGCTGATTGCAGCTCCGCGCTGCCCAGCGCCTCCGGAATCCACTTTTCCAAAAAGGAACATATGTCCCGACTTTCGGATTCCTCCGGTAGACCCACCAGCCTCAAGTTGTTCCGTCTCGACCGGGATTCCAAGTCCAAGACATTATTTTCCAGACTTTTATTTTTTTTTTCCAAAGTGCGCACCTTTAATTGAAAACAGGTGACGTCATCTTCAGCACTAGCGACACGAAGCTCTACCTGCGCCATTCGTTCTACACAGTCACCCAATTCTTTTCTCATTCCTTCCAGCGCTGCCATAATCCCATCAAACTTAGCGGAAAAGTCCGCTCTCATTGAGCTAATGGCATTAAGCACCGCACCTGTGCCGTTTCCCACATTCACCGCACCGCTGCTCGCTTCCTCCGCCATATATGGAGCTTCTTTATCTGCTGCGTCACAGACGTGAAAGTCCGTTAATTTAGACTGTTTCGGCGGCTCGCTTTTTCCTCTACCTGGTTTTCCAGCCTTAGGCTTCACCGACATATCCTCGTCCAAACGCTGGGATAGGTTCTGTCCCAAATGAGAGAGTTATTTGCCGTTTTTTCGTCTCCAGGAGCAGAGCAGAGCAAGACATGTCCCCCTCACGTGGCCGCCATAACCGGAAGTCCGAGGTGGCATATTTAATTGCACAGGCAAAAAAGCCACACACAATTGGAGAAACCCTAATAAAACCTGCTGCTATTGCTATGAGTCGGACAATGCATGGCGATAAACAGGCGTGGGAGCTGGAAGCAGTACCGCTGTCTGACAGGACCATATCCCAGTGCATCACGGATATGGCCTAGGATATAAAGTGTCAGCTGATTGACAGAGTGAAGAAAGGGAAATATGCTTTGCCATTAGATGAAGCCACAGATGTATCAAACTCAGCCCAGCTGCTTGTTTTCGTCAGATAATTTTGCACCACGCTGGATGTTAAGTGCACAGGTGAGGACATTTTTGCAAAACTTGACAACAAACTAAAAGAAGAGTGACCGTCTTGGGATGAGTGCATCGGTGTGTGTAGAGACAGTGCTGCAGCAATGCTTGGGAAAAAGGATTAAAAGCAAGAGTCTTACAAGTGGCACCCCACGTAAACTTTACGCACTGTATTATTCACAGAGAAGCTCTTGGGAGTAAAACGCTCGGCCCATATCTTAAGAGTGTTCTTGAGACTGACATAAAAATTGTCAACTGCATAAAATCACGTCCACACAACACCAGGCTGTTCGCTACTCTCTGCAATGAACTGGGATCGGAGCATCGGGGCCTGCTGTTCCACACAGAAGTCAGGTGGCTTTCACAAGGAAATGTCCTCAGTCTGGGTGAACTGTGGGATGAGGTGTGCTTATTTCTGATGGAGAATGGGTTCCAGCTCGCTGACCACCTGACTGACCCTGACTGGTTAACAAGGCTAGCGTATTTGTCCTGCATATTTGACAGACTAAACGGACTTAACATGTCATTGCAAGGTGACAACACAAGCATCATGTCACTGAATGAAAAAATCCACACATTCAAAAGGAAAGTGGATTGCTGGACTGCACGAGTTGAGATGGGCAGGACTGATATGTTTCCTGAGCTGGAGGAATTCATGGAGGAAAATAATCTGAGTGTTAACACTGTGAGAAGAAGTCCATCACTACCCACCTACAAGCCCTCCTGGAACACTTGAACAAGTTTTTCCCTGAGGAAACAACTCCGGAAAAATATGACTGTTTAAGATCACCATTCACTGTAATGGCTGCAAGTCCTCTGCCATCCGACATGGAGGACGCACTGATTGAACTGTCAAGTGACCGCATCTTAAAGACAGCTTTTCATTCAAAGATGCTTGCTGAGTTCTGGATTTCAGTCGAGAGAGAATATCCACAGCTATCCAGGGCCGCGATGCACGTACTGATGCCATTTGGCTCTACATACCTGTGCGAAAAGACTTTCTTGGCACGACGTATATTAAAAATAAATACAGATTGCTTCTAAACGTGGAGGATGATGTCCGAGTGGCCATCTCCAAAATTAAACCCAGAATTGACTTGTTGTGCTCCATGCATATTGCCCATCCATCTCATTAGGTGAGATTAACGCTGAAACATAGTTTGCCAAAATATATACATTTGCACCGTAACAATGTTCATATGTTTACACAATGCTACAGTTTATGGCTATTACTTTGACTGATTGTTCTGCTAACTTGGAAATGAAAGCATTATGTCAAAATAAAGTTTGCACGACAGTAACAATGTTCACTCCTAAATTACATGGAAATTACTTTAATGTATTCTGCTTTAATCGTTTAGTAAATTATTATACAGACGTGGACAAAATTATTGGTACCCCTCTTGTTAATGAAAGAAAAACCCACAATAGTCACAGAAATAACTTGAATCTGACAAAAGTGGTAATACAGTGATCCCTCGCTACTTCGCGCTTCACCTTTCGCGCCCTCAGTGCATCGCGGATTTTTCAAAAATATTCATCAAAAATTCAAAATTAAGAAATAATGGGCGGGCGCTAGCAGAAGGCAGGGAGACTACATTAGACCATCAGGTATCAACACGGAGAGCCGCACAACTCAAAAAATCCACCTCTCTGTTCGCTGTTCTCGTGTTGGCTCGGCTCGGAAATCTCGCAAGCTGATTGGCCGAGACGTTTCACCCCGCAAGCTGATTGGCCGAGACGTTTCACCCACCTCCTCTCCCTGCCGAGCGCCCATGAAGGGGAAGGAAGACCGCATTCATTGCTCTTTATCGCTCGTGTTACGTAGTCTCGCAGCGTGGAACTTTTTGCTGTTCTCTTGTGCCATTTTGTGCGAAATAGTCTTCCCTTCGAGCCACCACGCCGCCTCCTGCAGCTTCTCCAGCTCTATCGGAAGCTGCCCTCAATGATCCTGCGCTTCTAGCACCTGACGATGAGGCGTCACCTGAGGAGCAGTAAAGCTCTCATTAACCTGTGAAGTAAATCATCTTCATCTTGAGTTACGTATCTTGTTATAAGAATAAAAGAGTTCTAAAAACATATTTATGTACACTTTATTTACATCTACGTACACTACCGTTCAAAAGTTTGGGGTCATTTAGAAATTTCCTTATTTTTGAAAGAAAAGCACTTTTTTTCAATGAAGATAACTTTAAACTAATCAGAAATACACTCTATACATTGCTAATGTGGTAAATGACTATTCGAGCTGCAAATGTCTGGTTTTTGGTGCAATATCTACATAGGTGTATAGAGGCCCATTTCCAGCAACTATCACTCCAGTGTTCTAATTAGGGATGGGCATTCGGTGAAATTTTCTTCACCGATCGTCGGGAGAATTAATGATTAATAATCGGTTAATCATTAACATTTTTAGGTACGTAACAAGGCAGGTAGATTACATTATAACATCAGGTGCACGGAGAGCCCTCTCTCTGTTCTCGTGTTGGCTCGGCTCGGGAATCTCGCAAGCTGATTGGCCGAGACGTTTCACCCCGCAAGCTGATTGGCCGAGACGTTTTACCCACCTTGTCTCCCTGCCGAGCGGCCACCCAACAAACGAAGACCGCATTCATTGCTCTATCGCTCGTGTTACTTAGTCTAGCCGCGCAGAACTTTTTGCTGTTCTCTTGTGCCATTTTGTGCGAAATAGTCTTCCCGTCGAGCTACTACGCCGCCTCCTGCAGCTTCCCTCGACGTGTGTACACCGAATCTTCATGACCTTCTCAATAAAGTTTCTGAAAAAAAAAAAGAATCTTCACGACCGCCATTACTCAGCGCGCAACCACTGTTGGCGGTTTCTTTGCGTAATAAGGGTGTTCCATGGACCCTGTCGATGAGGTATATTTGTATGCTGCATTGCAGTGATTGCAGTACACCTGGTCATTTTTTAAATTGAAATGGTCCCACGCAACACTTCGCCGTAACCGCTTAATGATTTGGCGATTGCCCTACGGAAGCCCGCGTGTATCAACTGAGGCACGCCAGGGTACGGCGATGGTGTAATGTTGCCCCCTGGTGCCCAAATTTTGCCATTGCATTGTTTGAGGACGGCCGTACACTAGGCCTCGGATTGTTTAAAAAAACGAAAATGAACTTCCTCGGTGAAATTCTTAATGATCAATTATCGGTTAATCGGTAAATTATGCCCATCCCTAGTTCTAATGGTACAATTTGTTTGCTCATTGCGTCAGAAGGCTAATGGATGATTAGAAAACCCTTGTGCAGTCATGTTAGGTCTGCAATGCTGTAATTGCTGCAAATGGAGGATTCTTTGACGAAAGCAAAGTTTGAAGGAAAAAATTATTATTTCAAATACAAATCATTATTTCTAACCTTGTCAATGTCTTGACAATATTTTCTCTTCATTTTACAACTCATGGTGGTAAATAAGTGTGACTTTTCATGGAAAACACAAAATAATTGTCTGGGTGACCCCAAACTTTTGAACGGTAGTGTATGTATGTACACGTACACACACACACGTATCATATGAGAGAGAGAGAGTGAGAGAATGAACGTACGTATTATTTATGGATGACGTCATTAGGGGTGACGCTACTTCGCGGTTTTTCACTTTTCGCGGTCGGTTCTGGAAC
This sequence comes from Pholidichthys leucotaenia, assembly GCA_020510985.1. NCBI lineage: Eukaryota > Metazoa > Chordata > Actinopteri > Cichliformes > Pholidichthyidae > Pholidichthys > Pholidichthys leucotaenia. The sequence goes on from CM035847.1 coordinate 146,393,416, forward strand.
CCATTAACCGCGATAAGTGAGGGATCACTGTAAATAAAAATTCTATATGATGGTACCCCTAGAACAGATTGAAAATAATGTGACCATAGGGACATGTTCAACCAAGATGTGTCCTCTAATTAACATCACAGATGTCTACAAATTTGTAATCAGTCAGTTGGCCAATTTAAAAGGTGACAAGTAGTCACTGTGCTGTTTGATGACATGGTGTGTGGCACACTAAACATGGACCAGAGGAAGCAAAGGAGAGAGTTTTCTCAGGAGGTTAGAAAGAAAATTATAGACAAGCATGTTAAAGGTAAAGGCTATAAGACCATCTCCAAGCAGCTTGATGTTCCTGTGACTACAGTTGCACATATTATTCAGAAATTTAAGATCCACAGGACTGTAGCCAACCTCCCTGGACGTGGCCGCAGGAGGAGATGGATAATATGAATGGTAACAAAAGAGCCCAGAACAACTTCTAAACACATTCAAGGTGAACTCCAAGTTCAAGGTACATCAGTGTCAGATCGCACCATCCGTTGTTGTTCTGAGCCAAAGTGGACTTCATGGGAGACGACCAAGGAGGACACCACTGTTGAAAACAAATCATAAAAAGGCCAGACTGGAATTTGCCAAACTGCATGTTGACAAGCCACAAAGCTTCTGGGAGAATGTCCTATGGACAGACGAGACAAAACTGGAACTTTTTGGCAAGGCACATCAGCTCTATGTTCACAGACGCAAAAATGAAGCATACCAAGAAAAGAACACTGTGAAACATGGAGGAGGTTGTGTTATGTTGTGGGGCTGCTTTGCTGCATCTGGCACAGGGTGTCTTGAATCTGTGCAGGGTACAATTAAATCTGAAGACTATCAAGGTATTCTAGAGAGAAATGTGCTGCCCAGTGTCAGACAGCTTGGTCTCAGTCGCAGGTCATGGGTCTTGCAACAGGATAATGACCCAAAACACACAGCTAAAAACACCCAAGAATGGCTAAGAGCGAAACATTGGACTATATTCTAAAGTGGCCTTCTATGAGCCCTGATCTAAATCCTATTGAACATCTGTGGAAGGAGCTGAAACATGCCGTCTGGAGAAGGCACCCTTCAAACCTGAGACAACTGGAGCAGTTTGCTGATGAGGAGTGGGCCAAAATACCTGCTGAGAGGTGCAGAAGTCTCATTGACAGTTACAGAAATCGTTTGATTGCAGTGATTGCCACAAAAGCTTGTGCAACAAAATATTAAGTTAAGGGTACCATCATTTTTGTCCAGGCCTGTTTCATGAGTTTGTTTTTTAAAATAATTCTGTTGAACCACAAATCAAAAGCATTGTCTGGTTTTCATTGGTTAATTTTCATAGACTTTTTATTTATTACCACTTGTCAGATTCAAGTTATTTCTGTGACCATTGTGGGTTTTTCTTTCATTAACAGAGGGGTACCAACAATTTTGTCCACGTCTGTATGTAAAATCATATCATGGTTGTCAGGCTGTTCTGTTCTTTTGTGTTGCTATGCCCGTGTTTGTTTACACTTACTAGTGTGCGAGTCCTGTGTGTATGTTTTTATGTTTCAGTCACCTCCGGGGATAGCGGGGGTTGCCAGTCTCTGTCACCGTTATTTTGGAGGTCATGGGCTGAAAAATTTGGCAACTTCTGCTGTAAAGGCTAATTCGGCATATTGATGGCTGAAATGCAAAACCACCTATCTGCAGGATTTTCTGATTTGAGGATTTCACTTTGGATGATGAGAACAAGGAAGGCTGCTCATATCTTTCTACAAGACAATCCTGACCTTTATTGTGACAGAAAATTATTCTGACAAAAAAAAAGTACAGCATTCTGTAAGAAAACAAAGTTGTATTTTTTTTTTTTTTTTAGTTTTCTCAAAAAAAAAAAGTGTATTTTACAGATAGGAGGTTTTGCGTTTCGGCCATCGATATGTGGAGAACAGGAGATGCGCGGAAGGGGAGGGGAGGGACCGGCCGGACCGGCTTATCATAGTCCTTTGTAGGGAGCCAAGCCCAGCCTGTCTGATTAATGGGAGTCTCGGCTGCTGCTTCACCCATGTGCCTTCAACACGGCGCTCTTCCCGGTGCACGGCTATCTAAAAATTAAAAAGTTAATAATAATATCAACATGATTGTGGAGCGGAATGGCCAGATCAATTGCATATCCTATGTGGACACAGATGCATGTTTTGACTAAACAATGACCGTGACAAAAACCACCTAAATAACAAAATAAATAATTTTTTATTTACTGACAGATGGGCAACAGTTGCAGCCAAAGGAGTCATTCTGCTGTGTATAATAATGTTCGATGTTTTGTACTCATAATATTGCTAAAATAAAAAAGGATGCACTACAATGGGTCTCAAATTTATAAACGTGTCCTGTTATAGTACTGCACAAGTTTGACGATAGACTATAAACTACACATACGTATAAACTAAAACAATTATAATGATGACTGAACAACTCCCATTCCCCAAAGTGCAAGATACAACACTTATGAATATAACTCATAAAAGATCACACAAATAAGTCTGAAAAACAAATAAACAAGGGTACTTTAACAGTCGCTAATATTGGATGTCCCATTCATTTTCAATAATTCTGTAATTAATATTCATACAATCAAACAAATCTTGGTGTTAGACTTTGACAAATATAAAAAGGACTTAACGTGAGATTGCCTACATATAGGCTACACCTCTTTGTATTTCATTTTCAAACACAGCCTACATTGGGCCTGTAAAACCTAATTGGGCTACCTGTTTTCAGACAAGAATACTTGCTTTCTAAGAGCATGCATCAGTTCAGCTAAATGCACTTTGTGATGTGCCAAGGTCAGTTATGACCAGGACGTGTAGTATGTTTTATTTCAAAAGGAAAACAAATGTTAATGCTTCTAACGGTGCTGAGATATGCCTGAGTAAGATGTGACCAAAATGGTTATTTACAGAATTTAATTTTTTTCATTCTATTTATTTAATTGTTGTCCAAGAGGAAAAATATTTCTACTACTTCAAGTTCTGCTGAACCCCAGCACTGTTATTGTCGAGGTGGCCTAGTTGATAGAGTATCCGCCCCACAACCGGGAGGTTGGGGGTTCAGGTCCCGGCCAGGTCATCCCAACGACCATATAAAAATGGTACTTCCCACCTTCTAGCTTGGTGCTCAGCGTAATAGAATGGGGGAAGGAGAAGTTGTTTGTGGCGGCGCCTTGTACTGTATGGCAGTGACCCCTCTGATTCTACATGTGAGTCACATTGTAGATAGGAGTAACGTAATTTCGTTCTACTGTACATGACTGGCTGTACGGACTGAATGACAACAGAGATGGCTTATTATTATTATTGTGTTTTTATGCACTTTTGATGTGTCTTTGTCATGTACCAAGCGCACATTTAAAACCAAGACAATGAATAAAAAGTGTATTTTTTTTGTCATATTTGTTTGTGTTGGTTTGAAATTTGTCATATTCAGCAGATCATTGATCATGTGTGGCCCAGTTACATGTCTTGATTTCAAATTGTGGCCCATTTTTCTCTCCCAGAAACATTTTTGACTCTTCCAGGTAAATCCTGTACATCACGATTTGACGATGCCAACCCACCTTGAGGCCCGCCCACAACTCTATTATTGGCCTGCCTAGCTGTCTGTCATGTACATGGAAGAGGTGCTAAAGGTAGCCTATTAGCCCCTGATCTATTAGCCCCCCAGCTAGCACTGGTACCAGGAAGCTCGCACCAAGTGTGGCTTATATTGTTATTTTCCTCAGATTTTAGTCACCCTAATAGCCATCCCTGTTACCACCTGGTTCACCAGTCCACAGTCAACAATATACAGTACCTTACATCACTTCGCCCATCTCCCAATTCAGTTCAATTCAACTTTATTTATATAGCGCCATTTCGTAACAACCGTCATCTCATAGCACTTTCAACTGTAGGCGAAACCTCCACAATTGCAGAAAGACCCCAGCAATCGGGTGATCCCCTGTGAGCAAGCACTTGGCGACGGTGGAGAAGGAAAAACTCCCTTTTAGCAGGAAGAAACTTCCAGCAGAACCAGGCTCAGGGAGGGGCAGTCATCTGCTGCGACTGGCTGAGGGGTGAGGGGATAGAGAAGAAGAAGAAAAGAACAGACGTAGAGAGCAAACAGCACGACGGGGACTCAATCTATGGGAGAGAACAAACAGATGTTGATGTCCAGCAAAAATATTTCATTGAGAGTGAAGAAAGGAGTGACGCCCAGTGCATTGTTGGCGGTCCCCCGGCTGTCTAAACCTATTGGAAGCATCACTAAGGGAGGGTTCAGGGGCCCCTGATTCCACCCTAACTATGGGCTATATCAAAAAGGAAGGTTTTAACCCTATTCTTCAAAACAGAAATTGAGTCTGACTCCCGAATCCAGATTGGCAGCTAGTTCCACAGGAGAGGAGCTTGATAACTGAAGGCTCTGCCTCCCATTGTACTTTTGGAGATTCTGGGTATTACAAGTAATCCTGCATTCTGGCGCCTAGCGGCTGCCCCGGCCTTGGATGCACTCTGCAGAGCGTACCCAAATGCCAAGTCACGTTTCGTTACCTTGTATTCATACATGTGTAATGACAATAAAGTTGAATCTCATCTCATCTCATCTCAACTGATTTTGTAATTGAGTAGCCCTGTTGTTCATCATTTTTAAAAACATTAATACACATATTTATTATTTATATGTGCAAAGTGCATTTCAGGGCACATTACTGAGAAATTGAGGACTAGCAGACTAAGACACCTGCCTTAGTAAATAAAATTGAATATCAAAACTGCACAAAATAAATAAGGCTACAAAATTAGATATTTGACTTCTTTGGTTAGCTCTGCATCCAGAAGACAAACTGAGGAGGAAAATGACAACTGCCTTTATAAAAAGTGAATAAAATAAATATCAAAACTGCACAAAATAAAAAAGGCCCACAAAATGAGATGTTTTTACCTAACCAGTCATTTGTGGAAGTCAATGAGACAGTTGGACATGTGCTTTACTCTTGATCAGAGTTTCAAAGTCTGGGGTGACAGTGGAGAGAGCAACTCTCAGATCATGCTCAGTGTCCAGTCTGTTTCTGGACCAAAGTAGAGAAGCCACGTTCACATAAATAGGTTGTGCTGAATGGTAGTATTATTTTGACTGCATGATTGGCGAGAGATGGATACTCAACCATCACATCGCTACACCAAAAGTGGGATAGACTTACCTCACCAAATCTGTCTGTGATGGCCTCAACAACTGAAGTTGGCTCTGAAAAAAACTCCACCGGCTTGTCTTTGCATGTGGGACGTTCAGTTTCTAAATGGCACTAAAGTTTGGATGGCTTCATGCTCTCATGCACAAGCACTTCACTACAAATTACAGATTGAGGCTTCTGTCCCTTTTTATCCTCAATGTATGAAAATCCACATTTCAAATACTCTGGGTCATATTTGCGCTTCGCCGTTTCACCTCTGAATAGCAACACAGACTTGAAGTAAATGCCAGTCAAATGATGGATACCATGCTTACAGCACCAGAGAGCTGCACCTCTCTGACACATGCCTGTCAAAATAAAAGTTTTTTTCAAAACAAGACAAGTCCGACCTCAGATATAACTGAACTTCAGAATATTATTTATTTTTTGACCTGCTGTCCGCGGCCCACTCAAAACTGGTCCGCGACCCACCAGTTGAGAATCACTGCTCTAAATAATACGTAAGTGGTCCATTAGTTTTAATTCTATGAATTGTTTGTATGTTATGCCAAAGTTTTTATTCTCTCTGACACAGTAGTGGAGGAGTAGACCTCGGAAAATAATGGACCATCCTTAAATCATTTTTAATGAACAAAAGGCTATTAAATACCGTGAGCTGCCACTGCATTTCCTTGCAGATTGGATCCAGTATCCGTCAGAAATAGACTCGTCACGTTTCATTAGTGATCTGAATACGACGAGCCGGATTCTTTCCACAATGGTCTGGACCAGGTGGGTATTGGAACATTAATGAAAATGGGAACTACTGTATTTGTGTGATCTTTTATGACTTGTATTCATAATAGTGTATCTTGCACTTTAAGGAATGGGAGTTGTTCAGTCACCATTATAATTATTTTAGTTTATATCACTGTTCAGTGATGGAGTTAGTATAATATTGAATTTCTTCTGTGTCGTCAATGAACTCATGCAGTACTATAACAAGACATGCTTACAAATATTTGAGACCCATTGTAGTGCATCCTTTTAGATTTTAGCAATATTTTGTTTTTAAAAGCTTTTTAAAACTGGTATCAATTGAGTTAACTAAAAAACACCCAACATTATTATACACAGCAGAAGGACCTGCTTGACTGCAACAGTTGCATCAGTGTTGCCCATTTGTCTGTAGATATTTAATGAAAAATTATTTATTTTGTTATTTGGGTCTTTTTATGTCCTGTTTGGTCATTAAGTCATTCCGGCCATTCTGCTCCACAATCATGGCGGTATTATTAAGTTTTTAATTTTTAGATACTGGTGTGGGAAGAGTGCCATCGGGGATTCATAGTCCTGCAAAGGACAGTGGTAGCACACAGGTGAAGCGGCAGCCAGGACTCCCGCCTACCACTGACTGGGCAGGCTGAGCTTTCCTCCCCACGGAGGACAGCTGCTCCGGGTGTGTCCTGTGTTGGATACACTGGTGTTCTTTGTCAGACCCCAGGTCCTCGCTGACGCTCCTCCCAGTCTGCTCGCGCGCCTCGTGCTCCTCACATAAAACAAATTATCCTTTAGACCTCCGCAATCACTGCAACTTTATGGTGTAATTTTTTAAGCATTAAATCTTTAGTGTTATCTTTTTCTAATTAAATTTGTCACTTTTCTCTTCAATGTTTTCTTCATGGAGTGCTCTGGTGACTGGTCGTGATGCCGCATATTATCCAGTCAGTACGGAGTCGATCCGAAACTCCGTCCCCACTTCCAGAAGCCAGGGCATGAAGAGACAGAGCGGTGGTTAAACTTTTATTAATGAAAATTACATACTTTGACTGAACAACTCCATACTTGGGGATGCGCACCCTTGTAACCTCAGCAAACCACTGAAGTCTGAGGCCAGTCTGATGAACTTCGGTTTGAGAGATACAGTGGTGTGAAAAAGTGTTTGCCTCCTTCCTGAGTTCTCATTTTTTTGTATGTTTGTCACACTTAAATGTTTCAGATCATCAAACAAATTGAAATATTAAACAAAAATAACACAAGTAAACACAAAATGCAGTTTTTAAATGAAAGCGTTTATTATTAAGGGTAAACAAAATTCAAACCTACTTGGTATTTTAAAAGCAAAGTATTTGTAACGGCTTGTAATGAATTTACTTCCATTAATTTTATTTTTTAAAAAAGATTTTGACAAGTCAGCTGAAACGTTTCATTTAACCAGCATATACAATATCCCACTACAGGTTACCTCTGGCATAGACAGATATGCACTTCTGCTGGACTGTGGATATTTAAAAACAGATTAAAAAAATACATTTTTGTGTTGATTCTGAATTTTCCATGTCTGCATCACAGCATCTAAAATATAAGTATTTCCTCCACCCCTTTTTAAAATAGATGTCTGCACACTGTGGGAGGAATCCAAAGCACTGGAGAGCACCCAGTCATATAATTCTTAATATTAAAAAGTCAAGTCATAACATTTTAATAATGTTGTACATTGTTTTTTCTGTTGCATGTCTCTACTTGTGTATGGATTCTTTTTCTAGACAATTTTCTGGCTGATTGTTTCTGATGTCTTGGAGTGCTGTTCACAGTTTTGTGGATTAAAGCTGTTTTTGTTGCTCCTGTCTCTCCATGTAATCCCAGACTTACTTGATGGTCAGATCAGGACTCCCCTGGGTCCCTGTAATCTGTTTTTGAACCGTTTGTTGATGTCATTTATAATTTTTTAGGACTATTGTTGTTTTAACTTGTTTTCATACGTTTCACTTGCACTGCACTATTTGGATTGACCATGTGCCTTCCTTACTCTACATAATATTGCAGTATAATGTAATATATCCTCTGGCAAAGCTCTCGTCAAACTCAGTGTGAAATTGAGCAAAGTTAAAGATGCATTTACACACCCTCAGGTCTTCTTTGCAGTAGCTTAGCCATATGACATCATCTGTAATGTTGGAGAACCTGGGTTCATCATTATAGCAAATCCAAAGCTTGTTGTGGACTTAAATGCTGGAGTAATGTATTGTACGGTCAGCACTGCTAATGGGTAAAAAGATACAGTGGGTTCATCGGGGTCTGTGGCCTTAATGGAATATAATGGAAGCCACTCAGTATAATAACAGCTTTATGTTGTCAGCCATTCGGAACATTCTCATCATTGGGTTCTTTGACATCTGTTTGGGACTTTAGTTCCTTTACTGGTAGACTAATGTAACTGCTGTATATATTAAGGAGGACTGATTAACATTTGACTTGATGTTGAAAAAAATGTATAACTAAATCAAAAAAGAAATTTTAGCTTAAGTGCTTACTACTTATGTTCAAGACTGAACAGTTATGCTGCATGGTTGGCATTTTTGTGCATGAACAGTGATGTGCATAATCTTGTTTATTAAAATGCTTCTTTTTTTCATGTTTCTCATGCTGAATGCTACGAGCCTCACAGTATGAACATATGAGCATAACAGATGGAGCGGCTTTTTTGTGTGCTGGTTTGATTTTTTTAAATTGGAGCTTAATGTTACTTTGCAGAGACACTAGTTTGTCCCCTCCCATTATCACTTTATTTCACTGTATCGCCACCTGTATGTGGGAAGTGTACAGTGAAGAGATGAGTAAGGATTTTCTACACATACAAACATCTTGAATGAGTTGGTTAACAAATACAAACCTTCTAGGCAAATGTTATGACTGCAAATTACACGTGATTTATTTGGCTACAACATTCATTTAGTATGTAAAGTGGAACTCAAATTGGATGAAGGGTCAAACTATGGAAGCAATCCCCTACTGTGAGTTGTCTTCAAATATTGGTTTTGATATAGTCCATCCCTCCATTTTTAACTGATTATCCACAGTGGGTTTCCAGAGGTTAAGTAATCTCTTAAAATGGTAAATTCTGTATTTACTCATGGTTGTATGTTTTACTGTATGTCAGTCTGTTTTGTGTGGGTGTCATTTTGACAAAAAAAAGGGGCATGAACAGATAAATTTAACTGTTAACTATCAGCAAAATAGTTGAAAAAAATGAAAGGTGAAAGTCTATGTATAGTCAGTGTTGGTGAGAAACAGGATGTTGAATTTTAGGTGTTGGCTCCTTCCTTTTCTCAACTTTGGTCCCAAAATAGAGAAAAGGAGACAACCCATCTTCAGTGCTAGTCAAAGTGGTATACAGTGCTGTGATATAGTATTCAGCCCCTTCCTGATTTCTGATATTGTTGTGTATTTGTCACATATAAATGTTTCAGATCATCAAACAAATCTTAACCCTTTATAGGGCGCTCATTAATATACTTGAAAATTCAAAATTTCAACCCTAGACCATTATTAACAGGAATTAGAAGATTGTTTCAATGATTGTTATTACTGTTATTATTATTATAGTGTTACAATATATTACACCGTCTGAAGTTACAAAATATGGTTCTTTGCCCAATAAAGCCACACCCATGCCTGATTATTGCCAGACCTGTTTAATCGAGAAGTCACTTAAATAGAACCTGTCTGACAAAGTGGAGTAGGTTAAAGGTCTTGAAAAGCAACACATCATACTGTGACCTAAAGAAATTCAAGAACAGATGAGAAACAAAAACCCAAAACAACAACTGAAGAATTGCAGGCCTCAATTGCCTCAGTTTGGACACTGGTCCATAATTCAACAGTAGCCACAGTTACATGGGCAAAATTTCTTCAATCTGATTACAATTCAGATCAGAACTTTACTGTTTACTTGGATCCTGAAAAAGCTGATCCGATTAGGACATGCGTTTCCATGTGTCACACGTTGAACGGACTAAATCATTTTGATGTGCACATGTCGACATTCCGAAAATAGTAGAAGAAGAACTAACTTCCGGTGTTAGCAAGCCCCGCTTCGTGTCTTTCTCTTTTTGAAATGGACCTGTATTGTGTTATTCAGACTGTACTTTTGTTTCTGCTGGTCTCCGTAATGAAGCTACAAGTACATACTTCTGCATATGACGAACAGAGGGCGACAGCAGGACGATACAGACCAGTTTTGCTTTACTCCCACCATGTCTTCCGCTAGCTGCTGTAAAGGCAGAAATACATCACGTCGACGTGTGGCTGACGTATAGACATGTGCAGTAAACATATTTTCGGCTCAGCCTTCGGAATAAGTGTTTATATGTGCACCATTTGGATTAACAATCGGCATAACCCACCCGTCTCAATCGGAATGTAATTTTGATCTGAATGAGCGTGATCGGGTCACAATATTCAGATTGGCGTGTTTACATGAAGCATTTTTATTCTGATCAGGCTTTTAATCCGGTTACTTGTGTCCATGTAAACATGGTCAAAGAGAACGAGACTGGGCAAAAATGGCATCCTTCGGAGAGTTCCAAGGTGAAAACCACTGCTGACCAAAAAGAACACAGGCTCATCTCACATTTGTCCCCCCCCACAAAAAAAAAAAAAAACAAAAAAAAAAAAAACACAACCCCCCCCCCCCCAAACATCTTGATGGATCCCCAAGACTTTGGGAAAGTATTCTGTGGACTGACGAGACAAAAGCTGAACTTTTTGGAAGGTGTCCGCCCGTTACATCTGGCATAAAACTAACACAATTTTTAATAAAAAGAACATCATACCAACAGTCAAACATGGTGGTGGTAATGTGATGGTCTGGGGCTGTTTTGCTGCTTCAGGACCTGGACAACTTGGTGTAATTGATGGAACCACAAATTCTGCTCTCTGCCAGGAAATTCTGAAGGAGAATGTCCGCCCATTAGCTTGTGATCTCAAGCTCAAGCCCTCCAATGTGGCCAAATTAAAACATCTCTGCAGAGAAGAGTGGGCTAGAATTTCTCAACAGTGATGTAAGATACTCATTGCCAGTTATCACAAATTTTTGATTGCACTTTTTGCTGCCAAGGGTGGTACAACCAGTTATTAGGTTTAGGGGGCAATTACTTCTTCACATAGGGCCAGGTAGGTTTGGATAGCGTTTTTCCCCTAATAAATGTGAAATCATCATTTAAATTCTGCATTTTGTATTACTCTTTATTTTTGTCTAATATTAGGATTTGTTTGTTGATCTGAAACATGCAAGTGTGACAAATATGTAAAAATATAAGAAATCAGGAAGGGGCAAATACTTTTTCACAGCACTGTACATGTCAAGGCAGCTGACGGTGGATTGTTGTTGAAATGAAATGAAGCCCGGCCTCTTTCTTGGCCTCAGCTGAAGATGTGCACCAACCTGTAAAAGGAATTGAGCTTGGTGAGTGGAACAGAGGTAAGACTGTTCCAAATATGGGCATAAGTGTGCCTGTCCTGCTCCCCTGTATGCACACCAGACACACATGTACAGCATACGCAGTCGTCAGAAGTGGGTAGATGCTCTTAAGTGGTCAGACAACACAGTGAACATTTTTATGCCAGACATCTTTTCAACTTTTCCACAATGCTTGATCGCTGATGCCATGCAAAGATGAGTCAGCGCTCAAAGAATGCTGAGGGGTTTTCTTTGGAGTTAGACGTCTGACTGCATTCAGACGACGGTTCTGAGAAGTGTTTAAGAATAGCTGACATTGCCTGGTTGATTCATGCAGGCAGAAAGCAGTAGCCTGCAGCCGGTATGCATCTGTCTGTCTGTGTGCGTTTAATAGCATGCTAGGACCTGTATGAGAAGAAACAAGCATACGGAAAAGGATTGAGTGACTGAAGGAGAGGTTTACTGTTCTGGTCCTGCCCTAAATCATAAAAGCATAAAAACTTTAAGCTTGCCCTGATTTAATAGGGTTATACAAGGTAATGACACATTTCATGTTTTTTTCCCCCCCAGGAGATCTATTAAAATTAATTACAATAGTTCATATCTAGCTGACTCTTATAATTTAGTTTGTTTTTGTTCATTTTTGCTGTTTTGTAAAAATCTGATCTGCAAAAAAAATCTCTTCCTGTTTCTTGAAAAGCAAAATCATCAGAATGATCTACATTTCTTTTTGATTTTTTTTTTTTTTTGTGTGCATTATTGCTCCTCATCACTTGTTATGGAAAAGAGGAAGCCCCATCAATGAAAAGTTTACCCAGAATGTGGATGACTAGCTACATATTAACATTTATGGGCGACACAGAAATTGTACTTAGCAGTTAGAAAGCTTATCTCACACATCTGAGACACTGAACAGTTTAGGACGCGCCATATGCAATTCAGATAAGCTAGGTACAGTCATGTGGTTCCAGCTTCACAGTTTGATTGTCTTTACATTTCAGGTCAAGTACTTTTATACAAAAATGACCATAGTTCAGCTTGCTTAGCTGCAACGGATACAATGTACAAATCCATCCATCCATCCATCCATCTTCTACCGCTTAATCCTTTACGGGTCGCGGGGGGGCTGGAGCCTATCCCAGCATCTTTGGGCAAGAGGCAGGGTACATCCTGGACAGATCGCCAGTCCATCACAGAGAGACAGACAACCATTCACTCTCACATCCATACCTAAGGACAATTTAGAATCCCCAATTGATGCCAGTTAACCTAACCTGCATGTCTTTGGCCTGTGGGAGGAAACCGGAGTACCCGGAGTAAACCCACGCAGACATGGGGAGAACATGCAAACTCCACACAGAAGGGTCACTGATGGTCTGGGGGTGGGATCGAACCCACGATGGTCAAGGGTGGAATCGATCCCATGACCTTCTTGCTGTGCTGCCACTGTGCTAACCACTGCGCCATCGTGCTGCCCACAATGTACAAATAAACATTTTTAAGCTTGTTTTATTCTGCTTGAGTTGCGTGTTTCAGTGTTTTGAGAAAATTTGTAATATCTGATTGCTTACAAATAAGAAAATACCTAAAAGCAAATCTTCTCTAGTTGGACACTTCCTTAGTTTCCCGTTTTGGCAAATCCTGCTTTTTTTCCCCCCCCTTGTTGCTCATTAACAGCGACTGCTTCCTTTTCTCACTTCAGTCTGCAACTGTGCTTCAATCTGTATTGTACCCATCCCATGTTTGTCACCATTCAGGTACTGTTGTGAAAAGGGAAAGTTTCATTTATGATATTTTATTTAACTAGTGCATTGTCCGTAGAACGCATGTATTCCTGTCTGAAACAGGTATCCCAATTAGGCTTTACAGGCCCAAATATAGGCTGTGTTTGAAAGTGGATTATAAAGAAGTGTAGGCTACATGTTGGCAATTACATGTTACACTTTGACAAATATAAAGGGGGTAAATGACACTAAGATTTATTTGATTGTGTGAATATTAATTACAGAATATCTAAATATTGAAAATGAATAGGACATCTAATATTAGCAATTGTTTCAGATCCCTTGTTTGTTTTTTTTCCACAATATCTTTATTGAACCTTTTTTTTTTTTTTTAACAAACATGATACAAACAATCAAACACTAACACTAAAGTACTAAAAAAAAAAAAAAAAAAAAAAAAATGCACTAAAAACACCAACAACCACCAACAAAATCAAGTCTTCAACAATGCTCCTCTGTTTAGTCTAGACAATCCAATACGTAAGTATACATATTATGTTCACCAGTTTGGAATTTACAAGGTCCACACACATCATTCACCTTCTTCTTCAAGAGTTATGTTTAAATTTTTTACATAATCAATAAAAGGTCTCCATATATTCTCAAACACAATTTCCTTTGATTTCAGTATATATGTTATTCTTTCTAATGGAAGGTTTGTTAACATCTGTCTTAACCACTGAGTCACATCTGGTCTATGAGTCTTTTTCCATAATAGTGCAATACATTTTTTGGCATTAAGCAAACTGAGGTCTATGAATGTTCTTTCACTTTTATTGAAATTATGCTTTTCTGGGTACAGACCCAACAAAACCAGTTTAGGATTCAATATGATTTGTTTTGAGATTATTTTTTCAATTGTTACCCTCACCTCTTCCCAAAACATTCTTATTAATCTACATTCCCATAAACAATGAAATAGGGTTCCTTTACTTTCCATGCATTTTGTGCATGTATCTGGTATATTTTTGTTATATCTATTTAACTCCTCCGGTGTAACATACATCCGCATTAACCATTTGAAATGTATCAATTTAAGGCGTGCATTTATTGATTTGGTTTGAGCTTCTGTACAAGCCAATTCCCATTGTTCCTCTGAAATTTCAATTTGCAGATCTTCTTTCCAGTAGTTTAATCTTTTCAGTGAATTTTCACTTGAAGATAGTGTCAATGAGTTATAAAACTCTGAAATAATACCCTTTCTTTTACTATCTTTCATCATCATTTTTTCCAAGGATGAATAAATAGGTCGAGTGAGAGCTTTATTTTGATTTGATCGAATAAAGTTTCTAAGTTGAAGATATTTAAAAAAATGTGTTCTATTGAGATTAAATTTGATCCTCAGCTCTTCAAAAGACATTATGTTGTCTGCACATGGCAAATATAAATCCTGAATCTTTTGTATCCCTTTTAAATTCCATACTTTAAATACAGCGTCCGCTCTCCCTGGTTTAAAATATTGATTACCCCATATTGGACTAAATTGTGACAATAACTGTGGTTCTTTTAAATAGTTTTTAGCTTCACACCATATTTTGATCATATGCTTTACAAATGGATTTTTAACTTGTTTTTGTAATTTTTTTGCCGAATCTGAGTATATGAATATGGGAAGAGGTAAAGGTAAATTGTATGATTCCATTTCAGTCCAGTGAGGGAGATCATTTGATGAAAAATAATATGTCATAGACCTCAGTTGTGCCGACCAATAATACAACATAAAATTTGGACATTTCAGACCTCCACGATCAAATGGTAAATATAATAAAGACAGACGTAATCTAGCCCTCCTGTTGTTCCATATAAATTCCACTAACTTTTTTTTTATTCTTGAGAATAGATCTAAAGGTGGTGATAAGGGAATGTATTGAAATAAATAAAGTATTTTAGGTAAAATATTACTTTTAAGTATATTGATTCTCCCGATCATCGACATTGGTAGTGACATCCATCTCTGAGTTAACTCACTGATATCTGACATTAAGGCTTCATAGTTGACACTGGCGACTGATTCTAGCTTAGGCATAATTTGGATTCCTAAATATTTAAACTGATTTACAACATTGAATTGATTTACCTCAGGGGCTGGGTAATTTCTCTGGGTCTCATTTAGCATTAATATTGAAGATTTAGTTTTATTTATTTTATATCCTGATATTTCCCCAAAATTCTTTATTAAATTCAACAAGGTTGGAATTGATTTTTTTAGATTCGACATAAACAAAATTATATCATCGGCGTACAGGGAGATTTTATGTTCTGTTGGTCCAACTTTAATTCCATATATTTGTGAATGTAAACGTATCGCTATCGCTAAAGGTTCAATTGCCATAGTAAACAGTAGAGGTGAGAGTGGACAGCCTTGTCGACATCCTCTATTGATTTTTATTGGTTTTGAAATATTGTTATTTGTTAGGATTTCTGCTGTAGCATTATTGTATATTATTTGAACCCATTTTATGAAATTATTTCCAAGTCCAAACCTTTGTAGGACTTCAAAAAGAAAGGGCCATTCAACTCTATCAAAGGCCTTTTCGGCGTCCAATGATAGGAGAGCTGTATCCGGTGCTTCTTTATTAAAATAGATAATATTAAATAGTCTTCTTACATTATGGAAGCCTTGTCTACCCTTTATAAAGCCATTCTGATCTCGATTAATAATATTTGGTAAAATTTCTTGTATTCGTCTTGCTAAAATTTTACAGATTATCTTAAGGTCGGCGTTTAATAGGCTTATTGGTCTCATATTTTCACATTTATTAGAGGGCTTACCTGGTTTTGGCAGCAGTATAATTAAGGCTTTATTTATGTATGATGGTAAATTATTATTTTGAAATGCTTCTAAAACCATTTCCAAAAAAGGTTTTATTAATTTATTCTTAAATTTTTTATAAAGGTCAACTGGAAGACCATCTGGTCCTGCACTTTTTCCTGATTTCATATTATCAATGGCTAGCCCAACTTCTTCTTGACTAATTTTAGACTCCAATATCTCCCTGTTTTCATTTGGAATACACGGTATAGATAGTTCGTTCAAAAACCCATTTAGTTTTGTTAAATCAGGTTCATTTTTGGTATCATATAATTTTTCATAGTAATCTCTAAAGGCTCTATTAATTTCTAAAGGATCTATAACTACCTGTCCATTACTTATAATACTGGTAATTGGTGTTTTAATTTCCAATTGTTTAATCTGCCATGCTAATAATTTTCCTGATTTTTCACCTTGTTCATAAAAAGATTGTTTCAATCTTAGAAGACTCGAGGCAGCTCTATTCGCTGATTTTTTGTCGTATTCAGCTCTCAAAATCAGTAATTCATTCTCCAACCTTGGGTCACTTCCTGCATACACTTTTTCCTGAAGATTTTTTATTTTATGTTCCAATTTAGCTCTCTCCTCTCGAGTCTTCTTAGATTTTGATCCTGTATAACTAATAATATGCCCCCTAATAAAAGCTTTGAAAGCCTCCCACTTTACACATGCTGATGTTTGTGTAGTATTGATGTCAAAGAACTCGTCTATCTGTTTTTCTATATACTTGACAAATTCCTCATCCTGAAGCCATTTATGCTGAAATTGCCATCTACCTGATTCCTTTGTCAATTTTTTATCTACATATATTAGACAACAGGGTGCATGATCAGAGATCACGATGTTATCATAAAAGCAGTTTTGAATCTTGGACCTTAATTCTGTGGAAATCAAAAAATAATCAATACGTGAGAATGTCTTGTAGGTACTGGAATAACAAGAATAGGCTTTAACTTGTGGTTTCATTTCTCTCCATATATCTAACAATCTCAATTCTTTCATAAAATGATTAATAGTCATCCTACATCCAATGTGCGTACAATCCAGTCCTGTTGATCTATCCACACCTGGATTCAATGTACAATTAAAATCCCCTGCTATTATATGTTGCCCTGTAAGTGATGATAAGATGAGAAATAAATTAGCAAAGAACTTCTGATCATCTATATTGGGACCATATAAGTTCACAAGATTTATATTTTCTAAAAGCAAAGAACCTTGAATGATTACATATCTTCCAAATTTGTCTCCAATTACATTTTTCACTTGAAAAGGAACTGATTTATGTATGAGAGTCATAACTCCCCTGGCTCGGGATGAAAATGAAGAGGTGAATACACTTCCCTGCCATCTACTCCTAATTCTTTTAACATCCTCCTCTATCAGATGAGTTTCTTGTAAAAACACAATTCTTGAACCCATGTCCTTTATTTTATTCATAACTTGTTTAAGTTTTTTTAAATTTTGTAGACCTCTGCAATTCCATGAAGTTAAATTAAGATTAACACTTTGGTCCATGATCAATAGAGAGTTTGGGATTACCTTGCAGTGTAAACATGCTCATACAGAGAAGCAAAAACATGAGTGGTTGAACATTCATCCTACAAACTACACACAAACAAATTCCCCCTTCCCACACTTGTGGCAAACCCCCCAAAATCAAAAGAAAAATTCTGTCTCCCGATATAGCCATCGACTGTTCCACACCCACGGGGAACAGCCTAAGCCACTCCTTCTTCATCCTCCCAATCACCCTAACTCTACTGCTTTTAATGACGTAACATTAACTCTCCTCTGTAGTTTTCCAACTTAACTCCAAAATTTTTAACAACTTTGTACATCATAGTTTTTTTTTTTTGTTTGTTTTGTTTTTGTTTTTTTGTTTTTTTAATATATAATACAATCTATATTTTGTAAACTTACTATTTACTTCAAGTCAGTCAGATGCCTGTGCAAATGCTTAATTATTCTACCTTATATTTTGTTCATGCTTAGCTCCCACCAGTCTCTTCTTCTTCTTTGATCTTCTTGATGAACTCCTGCGCCTCCTCTGGGGTCTTGAAGATGTGGGTTCTGCCCTCATACGTGGTCAGCAGTCTCGCAGGATAGATTACACCATGACGAATCCCAAGGTTGCGCAGCTCCTTACGTACGGGATCAAACTGCTTCCTCAATTGCTGGATTCCTGTGGCCAAATCTGGGTAGAACCGCACCTGCTGGTCCTGGTGTTTAATCTCTCCTTTTTTAGCTCGTGCAGCGTTGAAGATCTTCATCCTGTCTCTGTTGTTAAGAAACTTCATAATTAAGGTCCTCGGCGGTCCCTTATCTCTCCGTGGGCCAATGCGATGTGCTTTTTCCAGAACCACTGCTGATTGCAACTCCTCGCTGCCCAGCACCTCCGGAATCCACTTTTCCAGAAAGGAACATACGTCCCGACCTTCTGATTCCTCTGGAAGACCCACCAGCCTCAAATTATTCTGTCTCGACCGAGATTCCAAATCCAAAATATTATCTTCCAGAGATTTATTTTTTTTTTCCAAAGTGCGCACCTTTAATTGAAGACGGGTGACGTCATCTTCAGCACTAGCGAGACGGAGCTCCATCTGCGCCGTTCGTTCTACACAGTCACCCAATTCCTTTCTTATTCCTTCCAACGCTGTCATAATCCCATCAAATCTAGAGGAAAAGTCCGCTCTCATTGAACTCATGGCAGCCATCAGCGCATCTGCGCCTCCCCCCGCAGAAATCGCAGCGTTGCCAGCCTCCTCCGCCATATATGGAGCCCTGTTTGCTGCGTCACAGACCTGAAAGTCCGTTAATTTGGACTGTTTCGGCGGCTCGCTTTTTCCTTTTCCTGGTTTTCCAGCCTTAGGCTTCGCCGACATATCCTCGCCCAAACGCTGGGATACGTTCTGTCCCAAATGAGAGAGTTATTTGCCGATTTTTTTTCTCCAGGAGCAGAGCAGAGCGAGACACGTCCGTCCTACGTGGCAGCCATAACCGGAAGTCCCCCTTGTTTGTTTGTTTGTCAGATCACTTATTTGTGTGATCTTTTGTCACTTATATTCATAATAGTGGATCTTGCACTTTGGGGAATGGGAGTTGTTCAGTCATCATTATAATTATTTGAGTTTATATCACTGGTCAGTGATAGAGTTAAGTTTAATAGTGAATTTCTTTTGTGTATCATCAATAAACTCATGCAGTACTTAGTGGTGTGAAAAAGTGTTTGCCCCCTTCCCGATTTCTCTTTTTTTTTGTATGTTTGTCAGACTTAAATGTTTCAGATCATCAAACAAATTTAAAGATTACACAAAGATGACACAAGTAAACACAAAATGCAGTTTTTAAATGAAGGTGTTTATTATTAAGGGAAAAAAAACTCTGAACCTACATGGCCCTGTGTGAAAAAGTGATTCCCTAAACCTAATAACTGGTTGGACCACCCTCAGCAGCAACAACTGCAATCAAGCATTTGCGATAACTGGCAATGAGTCTTTTACAGCGCTGTGGAGGAATTTTGGCCCACTCATCTTTGCAAAATTGTTGTAATTCAGCCACATTGGAGGGTTTTCTAGCATGAACCACCTTTTTAAGGTCATGCCACAGAATCTCAATCAGATTCAGGTCAGGACTTTGACTAGGCCACTCCGAAGTCTTCATTTTGTTTTTCTTAAGCCATTCAGAGGTGGACTTGCTGATGTGTTTTGGATCATTGTCTTGCTGCAGAACCCAAGTGTGCCTCAGCTTGAGGTCATAAACAGATGGCCGGACATTCTCCTTCAGGATTTTTTGGTAGACAGCAGAATTTCTGGTTCCATTTACCACAGCAAGTCTTCCAGGTCCTGAAGCAGCAAAACAGCCCCAGATCATCACACTGCCATCACCATATTTTACTGTTGGTATGATGTTCCTTTTCTGAAATGCTGTATTACTTTTACGCCGGATGTAATGGGACACACACCTTCCAAAAAGTTCAAAATTTGTGTTGTCAGTCCACAGAGTATTTCCCCAAAAGTCTTGGAGATCATCAAGATGTTTTTTAGCAAAACTGAGATGAGCCTTTGTTCTTTTTGCTCAGCAGTGGTTTTCGTCTTGGAACTCTGCCATGCAGGCCATTTTTGCCCAGTCTCTTTCTTATGGTGGAGTCAGGAACACTGACCTTAACTGAGGCAAGTGAGGCCTGCAGCTCCTTGGATGTTGTTGTGGGGCCTTTTGTGACCTCTTGGATGAGTCGTCGCTACACTCTTGGGGTAATTTTGGTTGGCCGGCCACTCCTGGGAAGGTTCACCCCTGTTCCATGTTTTCACCATTTGTGGATAATGGCTCACTGTGGTTTGCTGGAGTCCCAAAGCTTTTGAAATGCCTTTATAACCTTTTCCAGACTGATATATCTCAGTTACTTTGTTTCTCATTTGTTCCTGAATTTCTTTGGATTGCAGCATGATGTCTAATGTTTCAGGATCTTTTGGTCTACTTCATTTTGTCAGGCAGGTCCTATTTAAGTGATTTCTTGATGGAGAACAGGTGTGGCAGTAATCAGGCCTGGGTGTAGCTAGAGAAATTGAACTCAGCTTTCCAAAGATGTGATAAACCACAGTTAATTTATGTTTTAAGGAGGGGGGGGGGTCAGTTTTTCACACAGGGCCATGTAGGTTTGAATTTTTTTTTTACACTTAATAATAGACATCTTCATTTAAAAAGTGCATTTTGTGTTCACTTTTGTTATCTTTGTCTAATACTTAAATGTTTCAGATCATCAAACAAATTTAAGTGTGACAAACATACAAAAAATGAGAAATCAGGAAGGGGCAAACACTTTTTCATACTACTGTGTAACAGGACACATTTACAGACATTTGAGACCTTATTGTAGTGCATCATTTTATATTTTAGCAATCTTTTGTTATTAAAAGGTAATCAACCGAATTAACTACAAAACACCCAACATCAATAAAGTACATCTATTTATTATTATACATAGCAGAAGGACCCGTTTGACTGCAACTGTTGCATTAGTGTTGCTCATTTGTCAGTAAATATTTAACTAAAAATGGTTTATTTTGTTATTTGGGTGTTTTTCTGTCCTGTGTTTGGTTGTTAAGTCATTCTGGCCATTCCACTCCACAATCATGGCAGTATTAAGTTTTTAATTTTTAGATACTCACACGGGAGGGAGGACTCGTGGTCCTACAAGGTACAGTGATGCCACACAGGTGAAGCAGAAGCAGGTTCTCCCGTCTACTACTAACTGGGCAGGCTGGGTGTGCCTCCCCACAAAGGACCATGGTCCGGCCAGTTGGGCTGCTGCTTCTCCCGGCATTTTCTGTGTTGGATACACCGGTATTCTTTGTCATTACCTGGTCCTTGCTGATGCTCTGCCCAGTATGCTTGCGCAACTCATGTTCTCCACGTATGGTGAATTATCCTTTAGATCTACACAATCACGGCAACTTTATGGTACTTTTTTTTTAAGCATTAAATCCTCAGTATTATCCTTTTCTAGTCAAATTTGTTGTTTTTTACTTCGTTTCTTTGTCTAGGGAACACTGTGGTGACTGACAGGTAGTGACGCAGTGTATTATCCAGTCAGCATAGTTGTGGTGCCATGTATTATCCAATCAGCATGGCCATAATACCGCGTGTTATCCAGTCAGCATGGAGTCATTCCGAAACCTCGTCCACACTTCTAGAAGCCAGGGCATGAAGAGACACAGAGAGGTGGCTAAACTTTTATTGATAAAAATTACATATTTTGACTGAGCGACTCCATACTCCGGGATGCACACCCTCGTAACCTCAGCAAAACATGTATAAAAGCTTAGGTCAGTCTGATAAACAGTTCAAGAGATATACGTGGAACAGACAGACACACAAACACACACAGACAGACAGAGATATGCTGCATTTATAGATAGATACTGTGTGTGCACTCTTTATATAAAACTTGTTGCTGTAGTCATGAAGTCAGAGTCATTAGACATTTTAAATCAAGGTTTTTTTTATTCATTACATGTAATTTTGATAAAGTCTAGACTTGTTGATTTGTGTTAATTAAGGGTTAGGGTTACAGTCATGAAAAACTTAGGACACCATATGAAAGCCTGTGGGGTTTTTTTGTGTTTTTTTTAACATATTTGGACATATGGATATTTTATATCAATTTTAACAATACTGGGAGATTCAAGTAATATAACTAAACAGTTAAAACTGAACAAAAGACTAAAATTTTCTGTAAAATGTAATTCTAAAAACATGCAATTTCTGGTGAGGAATAAATTACGACACCCCCACATTTATTCCCACTCAAAATGGCTAAAATCACACACAGGTGTATCACATCAGGTGCACATGATTAGAACATTGTTACTCAGCATTTTGAAGGAGGCTTGTCCTATTTAAACCTCAGACATTTAGATTGGTGTGCTCCTGACTGTTGAAGTGAAATTGAACACCATGGCGAGCTCTAAAGACCTGTCTGGGGGCTTCAGAAAGAAGATTGTAGCAGCTTATGAGTCTGGTAAGGGATGTAGAAAGATCTCAAAAGACTTTGAAATCAGCCATTCCACTGTCTGGAAAATAGTCTACAAGTGGAGGACAGTCAAAACAACTGCCAACATGCCCAGGTCTGGCCGTCCAAGCAAGTTCACCCTGAGAGCAGGCCGCAAGATGCTAAAAGAAGTCTCCCAAAACACTAAAATGTCATCATGAGACCTGCAGCAGGCTCTTGCTACTGTTGATGTGAAAGTGCATGCCTCTACAATCAGAAAGAGACTGCGCAAGTTTAACTTGCATGGGAAGCATGCAAGGAGGAAACCTTTGCTCTCTAAGAGAAACATGAAGGCCAGATTGAAGTTTGCAGGAGAGAATGTAGACAAAGACCAGGGCTTCTGGAATAATGTTCTTTGGACAGATGAGTCGAAAATTTAATTATTTGGACACCAGAACATAGGACGTGTTTGGCGTAGACTAAATACAGCATTCCAGGAAAAGAACCTCTTACTAACTGTGAAGCATGGAGGTGTAAGTGTTATGGCTTGGGATGCTTTGCTGCAGCAGGACCTAACCAGCTCACCATCATAGAATCCACCATGAATTCTACCATGTATCAGAGGGTGCTTGAGGACCACGTGAGACCATCTGTAAAAAAAAAAAATTAAAGCTGAAGTGGAACTGGACCCTGCAACATGACAATGACCCAAAACATACCAGTAAATCCACCAAGGACTGGCTAAAAACTAAGGAGTGGAGAATCCTGGAATGGACGAGTCAAAGCCCAGATCTTAATCCCACTGAGATGCTGTGGGGTGACTTGAAACAGGCTGTACATGCAAGAAACCCCTCAAACATCTCACAGCTGAAAGAATTCTGTGTTGAGGAGTGGGGCAAACTTTCCTCAGACTGATGTCAGAGACTGGTAGATGGCGCAAGAAGTGTCTCACTGAAGTTATTTCAGCCAAAGGGGGTAATGCTAGCTATTAGATGGTAGGGTGTCCTAACAGTTAGTCAAAAATGCAGTTAGAATATACATTTTTGTTTTTATCTTTTGTTTAATGAGTAAAACAAGGTTAATTTTTATTTACCTGCAATTAAATCACCTTCTTTTCCAGAGATAAATAAAAAGATTAGACATCAATATATGAACATTTCTTAATAAAAAACTGAATATTTAATGGGGTGTCGTAATTTTTTCACGTGACTGTACATCTCAGTTCCTGTTGCCCGATAAGAGAAATCCCATGTTGGCAATTTTAACTGGAGACGAAGGGAAAAAGTAGTAGTAGTTGAGCACAGTCGTTAAGTGACTCATTGTCCTCCTCTGTCTGGTTTATTGCAGGTAATAAGACAATACATAATGGTTTGCTGTTCACTCCTCCATGGTGAAGGTTTACCTATCTAAATATGGCATCTGTTTCTTCTTAGGTTTCATACATTCTTCACTGTGACCTATGTGTGAATTTGTTTATGAATCATCTCTCAAAGGTGCCTGGCCAAATGTGAGATATAGGTTTCAATCTTCTTTGCTCTCTGTGTATAACTGAGAAAAAAATTAAGTCTTAGCGGTGTAAGCAACTTAGAAAAATTCTAAAAATAATGTAAGACAATAGCAATAGTAAAACAATAGCTGCTGGCTTTTGTGAGACAGAATTGTTTTACAAACTCTTGTAAGGAAGCCTGGTGAATTAGGGTGAGGGTGGTCCACAGATGGATGCAGTGGCAAATTGTATTACTTCACTTAGTGTCTAGACAATGCTGTGTAACTTATCCATGCGCTCTCTATATACACTGGTATTATGTAAGCCATATCTCTGGAATGATACCATAGAACAACCTTAGTGTTCCTCTGATGTTATACCTTATGAGTGTGTTTGCAAGAATAACAGTAGTTGGATGTCAGGTAAGATAAGGAGAAGGGGAGGGTAAAAACTGAGCCACTGGGCCTGACTATACTTGCCATTTGGAGAAAGGCTTTCAGAGCATAACCTTATAGAGATATTTTAAGAAAACGTGTCCCTGACCAAGCTATGATTTCCTGTTAACCCCTTAGTGACTTAAAGGACCATACCACTGTGAAATGAGGAGCTCACTCTGGATAAATTAATTGTGGCTCAAAATCATTGCAGCATCAGCCAATGGCTTGTCTGAGCTGAGCAGAAAACTTCTTTAGTCATCACATCATTTATCTACTTTAAATACAAGAGCATCATCATAGTTTTCATCATTAAAGGGGGATGACCTTCATTCAGGAAAGGACAGGAATAGTGTTTATAACAGCCCCCATCATGGTCCAGTCTGGCACTAAAACTTGAGCCCCTCTGCAGTCCATTACACCCAGTGGTCTGGGTCAGCACAGGCGCATGTGTTGGCAGGTTGACAGGTGGGACGTTGTGGGCAAGTCTATGTCTTTATGCGTGTGTGGCACACATGCTTTTAGAGTCTCTGTGTCCGTCATCCCATCAATAATGCAGCTGTTCACTCTCAGTCTCACTCCTGAGCCCTTGCTTTCTCTGCCATTAAAAATGCATCCATTTCCCAGTCCTAAGTCTCTGTCCCTTTGAGTTCCCATAAGCCCTCTCTGCCCATCACATCAACAGAACGTTTGTTGAAGTTGAGATCAGAGAACACTGCTGGGCTGGTGTTGGATCTTTCTATACATGTCATTTCAACTTATCTGAAGTGACTAATGAGTAGGACATTGTC
Source organism: Pholidichthys leucotaenia (assembly GCA_020510985.1). NCBI lineage: Eukaryota > Metazoa > Chordata > Actinopteri > Cichliformes > Pholidichthyidae > Pholidichthys > Pholidichthys leucotaenia. The sequence continues at coordinate 146,418,654 of CM035847.1, forward strand.
TGCTGGTGGTTTTAAAGCCAGAGTGAATACTTGGATTGTTGTTTCTTTGTTTTTTGTTGGTTTTTTTGGGGGGGGAGGGGGGTCATTTCTGTCTTGTAAAGTAATTCCTTCATACATTACCGTGTAAACTATGCAAGATTTTCTGCCTTTCATTTAAATTCAGATTAGACACAAATACTCAAGATACTATCTTGATTCTGAATCCAATAATCTCTACAAGTACAGTAAGATCCAGTATCACCATTGTTGAAATCATAATTTCTTACTGAAAAATTATTTGTTTTTAAAATTGAGGTCAGTGTACAACCCCAGTTCCGGTGAAGTTGGGACATTGTGTAAATCGAAAATCAAGACAAAAATTATTTAAAAATCCTTTTCAACCTATCGTCGTCGGCCTCCGTCGGTCTATGATGACCATGGAAGAGAATCCTAAACGTCTACTCTGCTGGAACAGCACCGCCTGTGGCTGAACAGGCCGATGCGCACCGGTGTTCTACCTTCCAGCGTTGGGCGTTGGTAGGATTCAAGCCTGGGCAGGAAGATATGGAGGACAAGATGTTACCCATGCAGCATGTCCCCCCTCTCCACGTCACTGGTGAATCCAAAGGAACAGCAGGGCTGCTATAGTTTGGCACCAGCGCCGTCGCAGGAGCTGCCAGAACGATGTTGAGCACAACAGAGATCTGCCTTAAGGGCTCCGGCTCCGGATTTTTCCTCAGGGTTGACTCCCGAAGCCTTTCCCGTGACTGGGTGTACCGCAAGGCAGCGGGGGTTTGAAATCAGGGTTTACCTTCCCCTAGATGGGCTACCTTCCCAGGTTGACGAGCCACCATCTACCCGAAGCATCTGGTTTTAAGGCGCCAGAGATCCGCCCTCACCCCTTCTCCTATTAGTAAAAGCAGTTCCGCTGGGCTTAGAGACTAAACCACACGGGCAGGCTAGGAGTTGGACTTAGTTGTCAGATGCTTTTCGAGACGCACGCCGTAAGGAGCATTTTATGAGCACTGGGAGCTTAACCCCAGTGCCGCTCCTGGCTATGACAACCTTGGAACCAATTTTTCAACCTATATGCAATTGAATAAATGACAAATACAAGATGTCTAAACTGATAAACTTTTTTTTTTTTTTTTTTTTTTTTTTTTTTTTAAATATCCAGTCATTTTGAATTTGATGCCTTCAACACATTCCAAAAAAGCTGGGACATGGGCATGTTTACCACTATGCTACATCACCTTTCCTTTTAACAGCACTCAATAAGCATTTAGGAACTGAGGACACTAATTGTTGAAGCTTTATAGGTGGAATTCTTTCCTACTTTTGCTTGATGTATGACTTCAGTTGCTCAACAGTTTGGGGTCTTGGTTGTCGTATTTTGTGTTTCATAATACACCACACATTTTCAGTGGGAGACAGGTCTGGACTAGGGCTGTGTGATATGACAAAAATTTCATATCGCAATATAAGTCATCTTATGTCACTACACACACACACACACACACACACACACACACACACACACACACACACACACACACACACACACACACACACTTTCTGTAAAGTCTACAGTTTAGATAATCACATAAAAAGGACAGTCTCTTTATTTACTTTGTTACATGCACCTTTTCCCCTCATAATTTTGTAGTGTTGTTATAAAATAGTTTTTTAATGTGCATTTGAGACTTGATTCTCGTAAATTTCAGGTTTTTCTTCTAAATCATATCATATGAATAAAACGTAAACATCAATAAGTTAAATATTTCCTGAGCCAGAGGAGACTGGCAAAAAACACCTCCCAAAAAACATACAAACACATAACATAAAAAAATGTCGGAAAATGAGAAAATCACCTATTGCTGCCATCTACAGATATAAATTAGCTGTTGGTTTAAATCAGTGAAAATTTAATTGTGGACGTAGACCCTGCAGCCTGCCATTCTGGCCTGATTTAACCTGTTTGCTTCTTAGTAAAAATATTTCAGATTGGTCATGATCTGAAAATCAAAGACACAAAAGGTAATATAATAAAATACATGTGATGACTTTAACTTTATTTATTTTTTTATTTTTTATTTTTTTTTATTACTTATTTTGTACCCGTAGGTAGATTTGTTTTGCAGTCTGGTGACAAACCACCAGCTGCCGGTCGCTGCGTGCGCAAGCGCCCCTTAACTCCCTGACCTGCATGTTTTTGGCATGTGGGAGGAAACCGGAGAAATCCCGGAGTAAACCCACGCAAACACGGGGGGAACATGCAAACTCCACACAGATCACTGTGGGCCGGGGGCAGGGATCGAACCCACAATCTCACGGTCCCTGCGATCCCCGGGCCGAGGTTAGCAGCTAACCACTGCGCCACCGTGCAGCCCGCTCCTCCGACCTGTTTTTATTTATCTATTTTGCATGTATGTGCCACCATCATGCACTTTTGCAGCTTTAATTAATTTTTTTCAGACAAAACTAAGAAACTCAGCAGTAGTTTAAACCAAAGAAATGATGGTCTGATACACTAAAAATGTTTCCAGTTAGCACAACTTAGCATCGTCATTTAGCATTTGCTGTTTCATAATTAGACATGGTGTTAATGTTAATTACATCCTACTAAAATCAGGTTAGCAGACTATCCTCTCTGACGCAGCACAATGGAAAACAGTCCCACATCCCTGGCAAACAGGAGTAGTAGCTGTTTGACCAACCTGGTAGGTTGGAAGGTTGGAGTTAGCAACCACCGGAGAGCCCAATCACCCACTACACACCTGTTACGCTGCACGCGCTGCAGGCCAGGCAGAGGCAGGGCGCTGACAAGTAGTGATGAGGAGCTTTGTTCAAGAAACGGGAGTATGTGCATTTTAAATCATGATACAAACAATAGAGTATGAAATGATAGACGTTTTTATATCATCATTCAATATATATCGTCATATCGCACAGCCCTAATGCTGCAGTGAACGAGCAGTGACGAGAATAAGGAAATGTGGAGGAGGAGACAAAGCAGACCAATCACAAATGGAGAGGGGCATATCCGGGGGGGGGGGGGGCGGGGGGGTTAGTGCGTTGCTACTCTGTCGATGCCATTGCAGCTACGTCATGTTGACGCAGGTGCATAAATCCAGCTTTACTTTTGACGAGTTTATTCATTATCCGTACTTGTGTTTATGCCAAGCTCTAACTTTTTTTATGATTTTTTTTTATAACTTTTTTTATGTGATTTAAGACGTCAAAACTGATATGTATAATTGACTTGAACCAAATACATAAGAAAATTATGAGGAAGGCTTTTCTTCACGTGTTATGCAAAATATGTGTAAAATGGATAGCATCTGCAAAAATTTCTGCATTGCTACAAGTTGCCCTGAAATTTGCAACAGGAGGAGAGACAGTTATAAAATACTGGTCAGACAACACAATCAGAAGAAAGCGGTTTGAAGTTTATATATTGCAATGTTATTTGAATAACCGCAAACTACGACCTGATCAAACTCTGATTCCTTTTACTTTTAATGACCATTAACGCCATCAGCTCGACCACAGATTTTTCTATGAATTCTCATTCTTCAATATTTTTTCCCCTTAATTCTTTCACTTAGCTGTGTGTATGTGTTTGTGTGCATGCATAGATCGTTCAGGCTGGAACAGTCCTTTTTAGGCAATATCGGCAGCAGGAAGTGGGTTGGGCTTTGCTGCTTTGTCACGGGAAGTAGCAGATTGTATCAGGGGTCGGACAGATGGAGGGAGAGGTGGAAGAGATGGATTAGGGGGCTATAGGGAGACCATGCGGGACATTTAAGGAGAGGAGAGGAGAGGGAGGGATGAAGGGGGGAAAAACACTTGACAGTTGGCCACCTTTGTTTCTCCGTGTCTGAACTCTTAACTCATCCTACTGATAACTCGGTTTTATTGGGCAGTCACAATTTTCTTTATTAAGATTTCTTGAAGTGGGGTGAATATTTTATCATTATGAAATGCATACTGAACGTTTTGCAGATATGTCTTTTTTGAGCATTTTATATTAACAGCTTTTGATGTATAATCAGTTTTTTTTTCTACAAGGAAATGTATGTGTATGTTTTTTCATCTTTATATCTCACTATATGATATGCAAATATTTATGCATGCATTCTGGAGCCTTGCTGCTGCCTGAACTTTTGCTGGGATGCCTGAATGGTCTATTATCTATTTATTCTGAAACTCTAGATAAATATCGCTACTGGTCGCAGAACTCACAAATGTTTCATTACAGTGTGTAGAGGTGGAATTTGATGTAGTGCAGGTGGAAGATTCCAGTACCTTGTCAGTTTGGTGGAGCAACGCAGCTTCCTGTCTTTGTCAGCCTTCATTGTTGTTTCACCTCCCATCTAGTTTGGAATCAAGCTTGTCTGCACTTCTCTAACCAGAAGTCTGCAATTTAGTGCATATTACTGTTTTGTTTTGTTACTTGAAGACTTTTGAACTACTTTTTGCACTGCTTTCAGGTCTGTGTCCAAATATTTGATTATTCAGACATTTATTCATTATACTGGTATTTGGATTTCAAATTTGATATTCAGATATTCACTTGAACTCCACAAACTGCTGGGTTGTCCATCCATCCATCCATCTTCTACCGCTTTTCCGGAGGTCCGGGTCGCGGAGGCAGCAGCCCAAGCAGAGAAGCCCAGACCTCCCTCTCCCCAGCCACCTGCTCCAGCTCTTCAGAGGGGACACCAAGGCGTTCCCAGACTAGCTGGGAGACATAGTCTCTCCACCGAGTCCTGGGTCTGCCCCGGGGTCTCCTCCCAGTGGGACGTGCCTGAAACACCTCAAGTGGGAGACGTCCAGGAGGCATCCTAATCAGATGCCCATACCACCTCAACTGACTCCTTTCAATGTGGAGGAGCAGCGGTTCCACTCTGAGCCTCTCCCGGATGACTGAGCTCCTCACCCTATCTCTGAGGGTGAGTCCAGCAATCCTACGGAGAAAGCTCATTTCAGCCGCTTGTATCCGCGATCTCGTTCTTTCGGTCATTACCCAAAGCTCGTGACCATAGGTGAGAGTAGGAACGTAGATTGACTGGTAAATCGACAGCTTTGCCTTAGAACTAAGCTCCCTCTTCACCACAACAGACCGGTACAATGTCCGCATCACTGCAGATGCTGCTCCAATCCGTCTGTCGATCTCTCGCTCCATTTTCCCCTCACTCGTGAACAAGACCCCAAGATACTTAAACTCCTCCACTTGGGGCAGGAGCCTGTCCCCAACCCGGAGAGGACAATCCACCTTTTTCCGGCTGAGGACCATGGACTCGGACTTGGAGGTGCTGATTCTCATCCCAGCCGCTTCACACTCAGCGGCAAACCGTCCCAGCAAGAGCTGTAGGTCATTGCTGGATGAAGCCAACAGGACAACATCATCTGCAAACAACAGAGATGAGATCCTGTGGTTACCAAGCATGACACCCTCCATTCCCTGGCTGCGCCTAGAAATCCTGTCCATAAAAATTATGAACAGGACCGGTGACAAAGGGCAGCCCTGGCGGAGTCCAACTCTCACTGGGAATGACTCCGACCGAGTGTTGGCAATACGAACTAAACTCTCACAACGGTCGTACAGAGACCGAATAGCTCGTAACAACAAGCCCGATACCCCATACTCCCGAAGCACCCCCCACAAAAATCCACGAGGGACGCGGTCAAATGCCTTCTCCAAGTCCACAAAACACATGTAAACTGGTTGGGCAAACTCCCACGAACCCTCAAGAATTCTCGAGAGGGTAAAGAGCTGGTCCGATGTGCCACGGCCAGGACGAAAACCACATTGCTCCTCCTGAATCCGAGGTTCGACCAACGGCCGGACTCTCCTCTCCAGTACCTTGGCATAGACCTTCCCAGGGAGGCTGAGGAGTGTGATCCCTCTAAAGTTGGAGCACACCCTCCGGTCCCCTTTTTTGAAGAGAGGAACCACCACCCCGGTTTGCCATGCCAAAGGCACTGCCCCCGACCTCCACGCAATGTTGCAGAGGCGTGTCAACCATGACAACCCAACAACATCCAGGGCCTTGAGGTATTCGGGGCGAATCTCGTCCACCCCCGGGGCCCGGCCACCAAGGAGATTTTTAACCACCTTGGCGACCTCAGCCCCTGTGATAGGCGAGTCATCCCCCTTGTCCCCAAACCCTGCTTCCTCTGTGGAAGGCGTATCAGCGGGATTGAGGAGATCCTCGAAGTATTCCTTCCACCGCCCGACGATATCCCCAGTTGAAGTCAACAGTGTCCCATCCGCACCATACACAGTGTGGACGGGGAGCTGCTTTCCCCTCCTGAGCCGCCGAACAGTTTGCCAGAATCTCTTTGAAGCCGACCGAAAGTCTTGTTCCATGGCCTCACCGAACTCCTCCCATACCCGGGTTTTTGCTTCAGCAACCACCCGAGCTGCACTCCGCTTGGACTGCCGGTACACCTCAGCTGCTTCGGGAGTCCCACAAGCCAACCAAGCTTGATAGGACTCCTTCTTCAGCTTAATGGCCCCCCTCACCACTGGTGTCCACCACTTGGTTCGGGGGTTGCCACCACGAGATGCACCGACCACCTTGCGGCCGCAGCTCTGGGCCGCCGCTTCAACAACAGAGGTGGAGAACATGGCCCATTCAGACTCCATGTCTCCAGACTCCCTCGGAATGTGGTTGAAGTTCTTCCGGAGGTGGGAGTTGAAGACCTCCCGGACAGGGGCCTCAGCCAGACGCTCCCAGCACACCCTCACTATACGTTTGGGTCTACCAGGTCTGAATGGCTTCCTCCCCTGCCATCGGATCCAACTCACCACCAGGTGGTGATCAGTTGACAGCTCTGCACCTCTCTTTACTCGGGTGTCCAAGACATACGGTCGCAGGTCTGATGATACGATAACAAAATCGATCATCGACCTGCGGCCTAGGGTGTCCTGGTGCCAGGTGCACATATGGACACCCTTATGCTTGAACATGGTGTTCGTTATGGACAGACTGTGGTTAGCACAGAAGTCCAATAACTGAACACCACTCGGGTTCAGATCGGGCAGGCCGTTCCTCCCAATCACCCCCCTCCAGGTTTCACTGTCGTTGCCCACGTGCGCATTGAAGTCCCCCAGTAGGACAATGGAGTCTCCAGGAGGAGCACCCTCCAGCACCCCAGTCACAGACTCCAAAAAGGGTGGGTACTCTGAAACATCATTTGGTGCATAGGCACAAATGATGGTCAGGACCCGTTTCCCAACCCGAAGGCGCAGGGAAGCAACCCTTTCGTCCACCGGGGAAAACTCCAATATAGAGGCAGCAAGGTGGGGCGATACAAGAATACCTACCCCTGCTCGTCGCCTCTCGCCCGGGGCAACTCCAGAAAAGGCCAAGCTCCAGCCCCTCTCCAGGAGACTGGTTCCGGAACCGGAGCTGTGTGTTGAGGTGAGGCCGACTATATCTAGCCGGTATCGCTCAATCTCGTACACCAGCTCAGGCTCCTTCCCCACCAGAGAGGTGACATTCCACGTACCAAAAGCCAGTTTAGAAAGCTTGGGATCAGTCCGCCAAGGTCTCCGCCTTTGACTGCCACCTAATCCACATAGCACCGGACTTCCATGATCCCTCCTGCAGGTGGTGAACCTACTGGAGGGCGGACCCATGTAACTCCTTCGGGCTGAGCCCGGCCGGGTCCCATGGGTGGAAACCTGGCCACCAGACGCTAGCCTTCGAGCCCCTCCCCCAGGCCTGGCTCCAGGGTGGGGCCCCGGTAACCCCATACCGGGCGGGGTACACTGAATCCTTGATATACAATTTATCATGAGAGTCTGTTGGATCGTTTTTAGTCTGGCCCTTCACCCAGGACCAGTTTGTCTTGGGAGACCCTATCAGAGGCAAATTGCCCCGGACAACATAGCTCCTGGGATCACTGGGGCACGCAAACCCCCCCACCACGATAAGGTCACGATCCATGAGGGGGCTGCTGGGTTGTAATAGATTCAAATTATAAATGCTAAAAACCCTGCACATTAAGAAGAAAAATTTTGTATGAAAATGGCAAATTTGAGAAGGTCCTAAATTTATGAATGAAAAAGTCAATAAAAATTACATTTGTAAGGAAAACAGTGAAAAATATAAATTCATGGGAAATTTTTGTCGCATTTCTGAAAAACACTGATGTTGATGCATTTGAAAGACTACAGAATATTTGGGTATTTCACTCTGGATTACTTCAGAAAATTCTTTAAGGGCCCCTTTACACAGCACAGAGATCATTGAGAGATTGGGTCAATATTTTATCCCCCGCTGGTCGAAGCCCAAGGCGAAGACCGAAAGGGGATTGTGTTATGGGTCAGTCTGTCGGTCTGTCTGTCCCACTTCTGTGAAATCAACTCCTCCTACAGTTGTGTTCCGATTGTTTTGAAACTTGATACCATGGTTTGATAAACACTGATGATGCGCATATTGCAATTTGGTTCTGATTGGATGTTTTTTCAGGAGTTGTAGCCCCTGACCTATGACCTCCTGTTTCACCTCACTTAATAGACAGTAACTGTCTTGTGAAATCAACTCCTCGTACAGTTTTGTTCCCATTGTTTTGAAACTTGGCACCATGGTTTGATATACTCTGACGATGCACATATTCCAATTTCACTCTCATTGGATGACCTTGAGGTCAGAGGTCAGATTTTCCCTAAATCTTCTAAACTAGGGGTGTCCAATCATGTGCGATGGAGGGCCAAGACCCTGCAGGTTTTCTCTTCTACCCAGTCTCTTCAGCAGGGGTTTTCACTTCTCAGCAATCAGTGGGAAGACATTCAGTGAAATCTGCTGTTGAAAACACTGGTTGGAGGTAAAGCCTGCAGGGTCTTGGCCCTCCATGGCACATGGCTGGACATTTCTGTTCTAAACACAATAACTACTGAAAAAAATGATGTAGGCTTTTCAAATAGATACAGTAGTTGTACCTAATGCACATCTTGGACGATTTACACCCTGACCTAACTATTAGTTTGGGATCAAGGGGTCAAAGGTCAAAGTTTACATTGCAGTTGCACTATGGTAAATGGTAAGTGCTGCATTTACTATTACTATAAAACAAGTAAAGGTAGGGTCACCAAACCTGGAATAAAGGTTGGGGCTGCACAATTAATCGAATTTTGATTGCGATCACAATTTTGGCTGCCACGATTAAATTAACATGATCATCGACAGTATTAACATTTAAAATGCGGGCTCTGCTACATATCAGATCAAGCATTTCCCCAACCAACAGCCAGCCGACCACCAGGGGACGAACACACGTTAGGTCAACATTAATCTGCAGAGCTGAAAAGTGAGTGCGCCGTATAGTGGCAGCCTTAAGTTTTCAATAGCGGACTGCTGTGATGGTGAAACACAAACCAGATGTCGGGAGCAGAAGGTGACAGTATGGCAACATGTGGAGGCGAGGAGCTAGTGCCTCGAAAGGATCAACATTCATTGTCTGGACGTGTTCTGGATTAAGGGCAAGTGATGCTGACTAAAAAGAAATTATATGCAAAAGAGTACCATAGAGCTGTGTCTGCGGCCACAGGGCAACACAACTAACTTATTCAACCACCTGAAAAAATACCACAAACACAAGTACAATAAATGCATGAAGGCGAAAGCCAATGTCACTTCACTAAATCAGTCTGTATCTGGTGCCGTCCCAGGCAATCATAGTATCAACCCTGCACACAGCTTCACCGTATCCATCCGCCTCCCAAAGACATGCTAAAGTAACTGATGCAGTAGTGTTTTATTTGGCCAAAGACATGTGTCCAATAAATACTGTATGAGCGATGAAGGCTTCAGAAATGTGCCCTTCAGAGGTAAAGTGGGCTATCCCACAAAACCATTATTTTGAGAAAATGAGCTCTAAAGTTGAAATATTCTCAAAAAATCAGTGTGCCTATATCATTAAAAAGTTACCCCCTGGGGTAACTTTTGTGCCTATATCATTAAAAAGTTACCCCCTGGGGTAACTTTTGTGCCTATATCATTAAAAAGTTACCCCCTGGGGTAACTTTTTAATGATATAGGCACACTGATTTTTTGAGAATATTTCAACTTTAGAGCTCATTTTCTCAAAATAATGGTTTTGTGGGATAGCCCACTTTACCTCTGAAGGGCACAAATATGGTCAAAACACTGGACAAGAAATGCGTGATCCCCACGTGATTCTCCAAAGTTGCATTACCTGCGCTGAATGAAAAATACAGGTGGATATCACAACTGTCGAGTACTTTGCAACTACGACTGACCTATGGTCAAGCTTAATAACGGAGCCCTACCTGTCCCTGACAATTCACTACATTAATGGAGATTATAAGATGAAGAGTCGATGCTGGCAGACATAATTTTTCCCACAAGATCACACAGGAGAACCTATAGCCCATGGACTGAGAGAAGCACAATCATCTTGGAGCCTGCAGGAGGAGGGACTAGTCTGCATAACAATAGGCAGTGGATCTTATGTCATCAAGGCAACTTCTCGAAATAAATGGATGAGGCTCCAGTGCTTTGGCCACAGGCTTCATCTAGCAATTGGTAAGCAGGATGAATTAAAAAAAAAAATAGTTTTATGTAATCTATGTTTTTCCTAAAGTTGATGAATAATCGGGATTAATAATCATGATTTCAGTGTTGATCAAAAACAATTGTGATCATCTGTTTCGGCCATAATTGTGCAACGCTAATACATGTTCACCTTGGGATCCTGACCTCTGACTATGGATTTGGGGTTAAAAGGTCAAAGGTCAATGTTAACATTCCCTATGCCTTATTACTGTACAACAAATAAAGCTAGTAGGGCTGGGAATCATCACTAATTTCCAGAATTGATGCGATTCCGATTCTTGTGGTTCTGAATCAATTCAATTCCCATTCGATCTGATCCAGATTCATTCAGGGAAGTTACCATTTTAGTAGCTATTTTACTTGCCAGAAAAAAAAAATCTTAGAGACCTAAGTAATTTTGTTAATACATAAATTATCACATAAAGAACTGCCCCAAAATTAGTTACAATAATGCACTTTTTATTATTTAACTTATTTTTTCACAAAGTGCTAATAAGTGCTTTCTTTAGTGCAAAAGGTGTGTAGTGTCAAGTTAACAACCCAGTAAGTAAACAAATTGATTGCAAGAAGCATGTATACATAATCTCACTGTATTTCAGTCCCTCCAGGATTTTGTGGGCTGTTTTTGTGATTGTTGCGGCCCAAAAAGCCTGAATTTGTGGAAGCTTTTCCAAAAAGTTGCACCATTTTTTATTTTTATTTTTTTACTTTAAGTTGTGTGAGGAAGTACAGATTTTTAAGTAGCTGCTTTTTCCATAGTTTGCAGTAATGCTATTTTATGTAACACCACAAGGAAAGCACAGAATTGCCAAAAAATTACTGTTAAACAGTGATTTATTAAGAATTAAAGGCTCAGTAAAATTGTAAAAAAAAAAAAAAAAGACCATTGTATTCTTGTTGAGAACTTAAATAAAAAAAGATGAAAGAATCAGCGATTACAACAACTAAATTGCATTGAATGCATTTTAGAGTATGGAGAAAATTATGGCATCACCTTCTTGAATCTTGAATTTGAAAACTAAGACCCCTGAAAAATTTGAGGTCTTCTTCAGTGCTGAAATCCACAATGAACCACGAATGGCTCCTCCACTGACAACCTCTTCCCTTCAGAACGTCTCAGTGCAGGATGGGTCTTGGAGTGGAAACCCAGTCTTCACAGATCTTGTGGGGATATGAAAAGGAGAATATACAGTATCTCACAAAAGTGAGTACATGCCTCACATTTATTATGTGGCTGCTTCATCCATCCAGGTGGATGCCCTCAATTTCCCCTCTGGGGATCAATAAAGTATACAAAATCAAAAAAAATCAAAATCAAATATCTTTTTCATGGGACAACATTGAAGATATGACACTTTGATACAATGTAAACAGTGTTTCTTCTGGCTTAAAGACCTTGGCACAGTGGCAATATATTTTTCCGAGGGGGGGGCAGAAAACACATGACACGCTTGTAACCAGAATATGTTAATTTTACACTATTTATTTTTATAATTTTGCACAGTAATATTGCATAATGGAACTTACCATTTGAAGTACAGTATTATACAACTAAGGCTTGAATATTGGAATATTGGGCCAGCTGGGGTCCCACCCAGATGCCCTGCGTTTGGACTTTTTACTGGTGTCACCCTTCTCTCCTTCCTCTGCTCTCACCTCTCCTAGACCCTCTGCCTGAACACTTTCCTCTCCTTGACTCCTCTCTTCTTTCTCATCTTTCTCTCTCAGAGCTCTGTCTACTTCAGGTTCTCTCTCTGTCTATGGTGGTATACAAACAGGTTAGTAAATATCAAGTGTCACGTTTTGTCCTGCAGGATTTTTTTTGCTATGGTTTACATAAATGACAAAAATATGTGTGTAATTTTTTTTTTTTTTAATATTTTTATTCTGGTGTTTTTTCCATTGAGGAAAAAGTAGGAAAGAGAAGGAAAAAACATTCATAGTAGTAATTTACTCATGCATTATATGTTCAGAGGTGGGTATAGCAGCCAGAAATTCTACTCATGTAAAAGCAGTACTATGAAATGAATAATTAAAAGTAGACAACCAAAAATTTCTAGTTGAGTTAAGGGTACAAAGAGCACCCACTTAAAAACTTGAGTAATGACTTCAGTCTTGAAGGTTTGAGGTTTTTCTTCAAAATTTATAACAATTTTCTTATAGTTTTCTACTTTCCTCTGTAAATTTATCTAAATTTGAAACCATGTTCCTCAACTTTGTAATTGCCTCTTGTAAAATTGACTTTTCTTGTACATTTGAAACTTATTATAAATTTTGGATTATTTTATGGCTTCTTTTTCTTTTCTTTTTTTTAAATAAAATGACTGTTTTTTTTTTTTAAATAAATTTGAATTGGACTGTGGTAATTTTTTTTTTTACTTTTTCCTTATAACAATTTACATTTTTTACCATAACTTTGCAGTCAGAGCAGAGCAATAATTTAACTCTAAATACAAAGAAAAAATATTAATAAAATTGTATTTAATAAAATAAATTAACTTAAGTGACCAAGGATGCCGTTATTTCGGTTATAATATTTCTATATATTTATAGTTTGTTTTTGTTTTGTTTTTTTAGAAAGCTCCTCACCACCAAGACAGCAAGAAAACCTCCCTTATTTTGAAATCCAAATGTTGGCACGTTTAGTTTGTTTGAAGGCTGCTGACAGGTTAAAGTCATTGACTTGGTGAATTTTGGTCATCTTAACTTGCCAGGTACATAATAGGGAAAATAACTTAATATTGTCGTGGCTGGTGAAATATATGCTCAGCGATTCATCAGTCCCCCTTGCCTTTCCCTTCATATGAAGCTGGCTACATATGAATTCTAACCATATCTCTTAGCTAAGTGACTCTTAACGTTATTGCTTCCATTTCCAGCGGGTTAAAACCATGATAAATGCCTCCAGTGCTTGCATACCTCTTCTGATTTTTTTTTTTCTCCCACGTTTAAAGTACTTTAATAAACTCATGTTTCTGTCGGACAGTCACACTTAGTGAGACACTCTGCCTTGTAAAGCCTGCTTCATGCTGCATTTCCCCTCTTAGTCCGCCTTGGTCCATGTACGCTTTGGACAAGTCCGGCACACACGCGGTCCTGTTCATGCTCACTTTTTTCATTTACCCAGGCCAAGCGGTTGACGCATGCGCACAACCATCATTTGTAGTTTCACTCCCGCCCGATAGGTAGCGTCAATGTGCTGACCCACCAGGATTTTCACCAACGAAGAACAAAGCTTGCATGGGCGGGGCACTTCTAAACGCCGCGCGGATGATGGCCACGCGCGTTGTTCGTGTGCTTGCTTACGGAAAGTCATTGCTTCATATATTTTTCTTAAATTCATATCTCCTTATTGGCGTGGCGGTAATTTTTCTGGCGAGGCGGGCCGCCACCCAGAAATGTTACCAGAGGAAAGCCTGGTAAAGTAGTCAGTGTACAGCTTGTATAACAGTGTAAATTTGCTGTCCCCGCAAAATAACAACACACAGCCATTAATGTCTAAACCGCTGCCAACAAAAATGAGTACACAAAATGTCCAAATTGTGCCCAATTAGCCATTTTCCCTCCCCGGTGTAATGTGACTTGTTAGTGTTACAAGGTCTCAGGTGTGAATGGGGAGCAGGTGTGCTAAATTTGGTGTTACCGCTCTCACAGTCTCTCATACTGGTCCCTGGAAGTTCAACATGGCACCTCATGGCAAAGAACTCTGAGGATCTGAAAAAAAGAATTGTTGCTCTACATAAAGATTGCCTAGACTATAAGAAGATTGCTAACATCCTGAAACTGAGCTGCAGCACGGTGGCCAAGACCATACAGCGGTTTAACAGGACAGGTTCCACTCAGAACAGGCCTCGCCATGGTCGACCAAAGAAGTTGAGTGCACATGCTCAGCGGCATATCCAGAGGTTGTCTTTTGAAAATAGACATACAAGTGCTGCCTGCATTGTTGCAGAGGTTGAAGGGGCGGGGGGGGGGGTGTCAGCCTGTCATTGCTCAGACCATACACTGCACACTGCATCATATTGGTCTGTGTGGCTGTTGTCCCAGAAGGAAGCTCCTTTTAAAGATGATGCACAAGAAAGCCTGCAAACAATTTGATGAAGACTAGCAGACTAAGGACATGGATTACTGGAACCATGTCCTGTGGTCTGGTGAGACCAAGATAAACTTATTTGGTTCAGATGGTGCAAAGTGTATGTGGCGGCAACCAGGTGAGGAGTACAAAGACAAGTGTGTCTTGCCTGCAGTCAAGCATAGTGGTGGGAGTGTCATGGTTTGGGGCTGCATGAGTGCTGCCGGCACTGGGGAGCTACAGTTCATTTAGGGAACCGTGAATGGCAACATGTACTGTGACATACTGAAGCAGAACATGATCCCCTCCCTTTCGGAAACTGGGCCACAGGGCAGTATTCCAACATGATAACGACCCCAAACACACCTTCAAGATGACCACTGCCTTGCTAAAGAAACTGAGGGTAAAGGTGATGGACTGGCCAAGCATGTCTCCAGACCTAAACCCTATCGAGCATCTGTGGGGCATCCTCAAACGGAAGGTAGTGCAAGTTCTCCAACATCCACCAGCTCCGTGATGTCGTCATGGAGGAGTGGAAGAGGATTCCAGTGGCAACCTGTGAAGCTAGTGAACTCCATGCCCAAGAGAGTTAAGGCAGTGCTGGAAAATAATGGTGACCACACAAAATATTGACTCTTTGGGCACAATTTGGACATTGTCACTTAAAGGTGAACTGAACTGAACGGCATTGAACGGCACTGGGTGATAGTACATACAATTATAAAGATAATTTATCATTGGCACCCCCTCCACAAATCCCGGAATCTTGGAGAAAATTGCGATTTTGAATTTCCCGCCCTGAAAAATCAGACGAATCCGCCGATTAACCGGAAGTGCAGCCGGAGTTCCGCGTGACGTCACGAGTGTGACCCAGTCCTCATGTTTACCATTGCGAGCACGTCGACACTGGTTGTTTTTGGTGCATTTTGTCGTGATAGTCGACTACAAAACACTTCCAACACCTGGGAAGATCTGTTCAGTGGCCAAGGAAAGCTGTCATGGCGACGAAAGAAAAGAAAGGGGGAGGAAAAGCGACCGGGAAGCGATGCGTTTCTAGATATACAGTGATCCCTCACTTATCGCATTTAATGGGGACCAGAACCGACCGCGAAAAGTGAAAAACCGCGAAGTAGCGTCACCCCCCCCCCCCAAGGGCGTCACAAGCACTATTTTGCACAAAAAGGCACAAGAGAACAGCGAAAAGTGCCACTAAGCAACACGAGCGATAAAGAACAATGAATGCTGTCTTCCTTCGCTGGGTAAAACGTCTCGGCCTTGATACCTGATGTTCTAATGTAGTCTCCCTGCCTTCTCCCTGCCTTCTGCATTAGAACATCAGGTATCAACACGGAGAGCCCGCACAACTCAAAATCCACCTCTCTGACCACTGCTCCACTCCTCTCCGCCCACCTCTTCACCGCTCGGGAATCTCGCAAGCTGATTGGCCTAGACGTTTTACCTCGCAAGCTGATTGGCCGAGACGTTTTACCCAGCTTTGTTCCCTGCCGAGCGCCCATACCCAGCGAAGGAAGACCGCATTCATTGTTCGTTATCGCTCGTGTTGCTTAGTGGCACTTTTCGCTGTTCTCTTGTGCCTTTTTGTGCAAAATAGTGCTTGTGACGCCCTTGGGGGGGGGGGGGGTGACGCTACTAAGCGGTTTTTCACTTTTCGCGGTCGGTTCTGGTCCCCATTAAACGCGATAAGTGAGGGATCACTGTAATAAGTTGGAAAAATGCTGATGTTTTTTTTCCTTTCTTTTTTATTGTTAATTTTCCTTATCCTGACACCCCAAACATGCCAAAGTAAAGACTCACCATTCTGTATTCAATAAGCGACTCTCCTCCCCATCACTGCTGCGGTCTGAGTCGGTGCCGGAATCCCCTGAAAATTCAGGCTCTAATCTGTACGGTTCGATGCCTCCGTCGCTCTCTTCCTGTTCACTTGACACTCCTGCATCCTCCTCTGTCTCGTCACCGATCCTGAATGCCTCTTCACTCTGAAAACTCGCAGTGTCGTCTGCACTACTTCCGGTTTGTTTGGCACTGCCAGCCAGAGGCAAAAGTTTATCGGCTTATAGCTTGGCCATCGCACGGCCTAAAAAGTTCTTTTATGTGTTGAAAAATACAATAGGTAATAAGGAATTAATCTGCTATTCTACTTTTTCGGCAAAAAGGTGGGTTCAGTTCTACTTTAAGGGATGAGTCACTTTTGTTGCCAGCAGTTTAGACATGAATGGCTTTGTGTTAAGTTATTTTGAGGGGACAGCAAATTTACACTGTTATACAAGCTGTACACTGACTATTTTGCATTGTATGGAAGTGTCATATCTTCTGTGTTGTCCCATGAAAACATTTAATTAAATATTTACAAAAATGTGAGGGGGTGTACTCACTTTTGTGAGCTACTGTGTTTCAACATAAAATTGGTAATCATATTTTTAAATCCCCACACCACAGTAGGGTTTAATAATTTAGTTTCTTTCATTTTTTTTTTGTTGTTGTTTATATTTTAACTACAAATTAACTTTCATTTTTTGAAAAGGTTTCATTTCATTTCCATGGAAGATTTGTTCTTTTCAGTTTAGTTCTATTGAGTAAAAATGGCTTGTTGTACTGCAGCCTTTATTAATTCTGCTATTTTCAGTTAATCTAATTAATTAAATAATTTATTTGACATGGACATCACAAAACCATTGGACAAACCAGATGCATTGCTTCAGTGTTTTAGCACAAGTGCTAATTTTCAACACTTGTCCACTGGAGGCTTTAAAAAAAAGTGTTTATCAATCCATTTTAAAATCAGCGTCACTGTCATAAATTTCACTGTGAGACATTTAAATCTTCATGTGAACAACTCTGACCAGACTTCAGCCACTTTTTTTGAGGTCTCTGCCAAAGGTGTTGACATCAGCCTCAGCTCGCTTTGAAGAGTATTCCCAAGGCTTCTTCCTTTAGATGAGAAGCAGGACTGTCCAAAGAAAGTCTTGCACATTGGAATTATACAGTCCCCACTTGCAGAGCCTCGAGTGGTCGGTCTGTCAGAATTTGAACGTCTGGTGATCAGAGCTGAAAACAATAGCGGCACTGCATTATTTAGACATTTAAAAACCAACTTACAGTTAGGCCCAGAAATATTTGGACAGTGACACAATCTTCATGATTTGGGCTCTGCATGCCACCACATTGGATTTGAAATGAAACAACTACAACAGAATTGAAGTGCAAACTTTAAGGTTTAATTCAAGGGGTTGAACAAAAATATATGATTAAACATGTAGGAATTGTAGCTATTTTTATACAAACACTCCTCATTTCAGGGGCTCAAAAGTAATTGGACAAATAAACATAACCCTAAGTAAAATGTTACTTTTCAATATTTAGTTGAGAATACTTTGCAGGCAATGACTGCCTGAAGTCTGGAACCCATGGACATCACCAAACGCTGGGTTTCCTCCTTTGTGATGCTTTGCCAGGCCTTTACTGCAGCTGTCTTCAGTTGTTGCTTGTTTGTGGGTCTTTCTGCCTTATTAAGTTTTGTCTTGAGCAAATGAAATGCTTGCTCGATTGGGTTGAGATCTGGTGATTGACTCGGCCATTGCAGAATATTCCACTTCTTTGCTTTAAAAAAAAACTCCTGGGTTGCTTTTGTAGTATGTTTTGGATCATTGGTGAAGCGCCGTCCAATCAACTTTGCTGCATTTGGCTGAATCTGAGCAAAAAGTATATCCCTATACACTTCAGAATTCATCCGGCTGCTTCTGTCTCTTGTCACATTATCAATAAACACAAGTAACCCAGTGCCATTGGAAGCCATGCATGCCCATGCCATTTTTTTTTAATTTATTTATTTTTTTTTGTTACTTATTTGTACCCGTAGGTAGACTTGGTTTGCAGTCTGGTGACAAGCCACCGGCTGCTGGTCGCTGCGTGCGCGAGCGCCCTAAACCTACATGTTTTTGGTATGCAGGAGGAAACCGGAGAAATCCCGGAGTAAACCCACGCAACACGGGGAGAACATGCAAACTCCACACAGCTCACTGTTGGTCGGGGGCTGGGATCGAACCCACGATCTCATGATCCCCACGATCCCCCGGCCGAGGGTAAAACTGTGCTGCCACAGTGCTAAACCACTGCGCCACCGTGCAGCCATCACACTGCCTCCACCATGTTATACAGAAGATGTAGTGCTTTGGATCATGAGCTGTTCCAATTCTTCTCCAAACTTTCTTCTTCCCATCATTCTGATGCAGGTTGATCTTAGTCTCATCTGTCCAAAGAATGCTGTTCCAGAACTGGGCTGGCTTCTTCAGGTATTTTTTGGCAAAGTCAATTCTGACCTTTCTATTTTTGAGGCTGATTCATGGTTTGCACCTTGTGGTGAATCCTTTGTATTTACTCTCATGAAGTCTTCTCTTTATGGTAGACTTAGATACTGATACACCTACTTCCTGCAGAGTGTTCTTCACTTGAGTGGATGTTGTGAAGGGGTTGTTCTTCACCATGGAAAGGATTCTGGTATCATCCACCACTGTTGTCTTCCGTGGACGTCCAGGCCTTTTTGAGTTCCCAAGCTCACCAGTGCACTCTTTTTTTCTCAGAATGTACCAAACTGTTGATTTGGCCACTCCTAACATTTCTGCTATCTCTCTGATGGATTTCTTCTTTTTTTTCCAGCCTCAGGATGGTCTGTTTCACCTCCATTGAGAGCTCCTTTGACTGCATGTTGTGTGTTCACAGCAACAGCTTCCAAATGCAAACGCCACACCTGGAATCAACTCCAGACCTTTTAACTGCTTAATTGATGACAGGTTAACGAGGGAAGAGCCCATGCAGCCTTGTTTTTTTTTTTTTTGCAGCCTTCTGAGTCAACTGTCCAATTACTTTTGGTCCCTTGAAAAAGAGGCGGCTACGTATTAAAGAGCTGTAATTCCTAAACCCTTGCTCCAATTTGGATGTGAATACTCTCAAATTACAGCTGAGAGTCTGCACTTTAAGCCCATATTGATTATATTTTGGAGTGTGTGAAATAAGAGGCAAGATTCATGGCAGAGGGTTTATTACACACTTCACATCTCTCAAGCACAGAACAGAATGAAACATTACAGCAAGCTCTCTCCTCTTTTACCCAAGTCACTCTTCACACATTTACATGGAAGTTTCTCATCACACAGCATGACATTTACATTACACTGGCTTCAGCCCCCTCTGTCTCTGGCTCCTTGTGGCTATATGCCCAGGAACTCCCTGGTCATTGTTCTCCCATGCTTATTCACTGTCTCTGTCTGAGGTGCTAAATAATCTGACTTCCCCCAGGTCCTATAACCCCCCCCCCCCCCCCAGCATCTTAAGACAGAACATCAGTCCACACGCTGTTTTTGCTTCAGTCTCCTCCCATATCTGCTGTAACTGGGGTTAACCGCCTCCGTGGCGCTGCTGTGCCGGTGGGGGGCTGCTGGGAATGTGTCTGACTGCGGGTGAGCCGTGGTGAGGGGGGGGGGAAACTTCGCTCTGTCTGTGTGGCTGCTCTGGTGGATCGCTTCCCTGGGGAGCTCTCCGTGGGGGTCTTCCACGCCGAGGGGCCCTAGCCAACTGCACTTGCTCGTCCGCCGCTACAAAGGCGGGTTTGAGTCCGTCTATGCCAATTTTCTCCCGTCTACCCCCCAAGTCTAGCAAAAAATGCTTATCCCCTGTTTCCAACACTCCTAACGGTCCATCATAGGGTGGGCGCAATGGAGGGCGGTGGGCGTCATGTCTGACAAACACGAACTCCGCGTTCTTCAAAGTTTTAGGCATGAAAACACGCTGAAAACAGTGGTGGGCAGGGCCCGGCAGTGTGCCTGTGTTTGCGCTACGCTGCAAAAGCTGAGACGGGGAGCTGTCCGTCGCGGGATTATCTGGCAGAGATTCCCCGGGCAGCTGTAGGGGCTGCGCAAAAACAAGCTCTGCCGGAGAAGCTTCCAAATCTCCTTTTAGCACGGAGCGCAACCCCAATAAAACCCACGGCAACCTGTCCACCCAATTTGCATCCGTCAGTGAAGCCCTGAGTGCTGCTTTCAGTGATCTATGAAAACGCTTGCATAACCCGTCGGCCTGTGGGTTGTACGCAGTTGTGCGATGAATTGCAACCCCCAGGCTGCGGGCCATCGCGGACCAGAGTTCGGAAACAAATTGAGGGCCCCTGTCGGACGTAATGTCCGACGGGACTCCAAAACGCGCCACCCATGCTGTTAAAAAAGCGCGTGCTACGTTTGCGGACGTGGTTGCCGCCAGCGGGACTGCTTCTGGCCAGCGCGTGGTGCGGTCCACCACTGTCAGGAGGTGCGTGCACCCCTGTGATGGCAGGAGGGGGCCCACGAGGTCCACGTGAACATGGTCGAACCTCTTAGCCGGTACCCGAAACGGCTCCAAGGGAGCCTTCGTGTGTCTGTGTACCTTGGCTCGTTGGCATGCCACGCAGGCTACAGCCCACTCTTTTACTTGTTTGCGTAGGCTCGGCCACACAAACTTCTCTCCCACCATTTTGATTGACGCGCGCACTCCTGGGTGCGCCATAGTGTGAACCGACTCAAACACGTGGCGGCGCCATGCGACCGGGACCACCGGACGTGGGCGTCCCGTGGAGACATCGCAGATTGGGGGGGCATGCCGTCTTGCAGCACCCTGCTCTCCAGCCTTAACCCTGTTGGTCCAGATTGGAGCGCGCGCACGTCTGCATCGCTAATCTGCTCCGCGGCCATGGCTGCATAATCTATCCCCACGTAGACCGGGGCCACCACGGCGCGCGAGAGGCCGTACGCCACTACATTCAGTTTACCCAACACATGCTGAATATCGGTAGTAAACTCTGAGATCGCGGCCAGCTGTCTCTGCTGCCGGCCCGACCACGGTTCTGAAACCTTGGCCATCGCGAACGTTAGTGGCTTGTGGTCCACGAACGCGGTGAAGCTGCGCCCTTCCAGTCAGAACTGGAAGTGGTGGAGGGCCAGTAATTCCCTGTTGAACGCGCTGTATTTACGTTCACTGTCGCGCAAAGTTCTGCTGAAAAAGGCGAGCGGCTGCCAAGCCCCGGCGACGTGCTGCTCTACGACAGCCCCTATGGCCACGTCTGAAGCGTCGGTGGTGAGCACTGTCCGGGCCGCCGGGTCCGGATGCACCAGCAGTGCGGCGTTTTCCAGGGCTGCTTTAACCTCCGAGAACGCCCGCTCTCGCTCCGGGGTCCATTCGACCCCATCGGTGGGTTTCTGTCTCTTGAGCACGGCGTATAATGGTTGCATGAGCTACGCCGCGCGGGGAAGAAAACGGTTAAAAAAGTTCACCATCCCCAAAAATTCCTGCAGCGCCCTGACCGTCTGAGGCCGGGGAAAATCCGCCACGGCGCGCACTTTGTCGGGCAACGGGATCGCTCCTTCCGGAGAGACGCGGTGCCCCAAAAAATCAATCTCCGTCATGCCGAACTGGCATTTCGCCGGGTTGATTATTAACCCGTGCTCCTCCAACCTCCGGAAAACCGTCCTGAGGTGGGTTTCGTGTTCGTCCTCGGACGCACTGGCTACCAGGATATCGTCCAGGTAGACGAACACGAACGGGAGATCGTGCAGCACTGCATCCATCATGCGCTGGAATGTCTGTGCCGTGCCTTTTAACCCGAATGGCATGCGCAGGAACTCGACTAAACCGAACGGAGTTATTACCGCTGTTTTGGGTACGTCCTCCGCGCGCACTGGGACCTGGTGATAACCGCGGACCAGGTCTATTTTAGAAAAAATGCGTGCTCCAGCGAGGTGAACGGAAAAATCCTGTATGTGGGGAATCTGGTAGCGGTCGTGCGCTGTGGCGTTGTTCAACCTGCAGAAATCACCACACGGTCGCCACGATCCCTCAGCTTTAGGGACCATGTGTAGCGGGGATGCCCATGGGCTGTTCGAATGCCTGATGATGCCCAACCTATCCAGGTTGGCGAACTCCTCGCGCGCTATGGCCAGTTTAGCTGCATCCAAGCGCCGAGGTCTTGCAAAAACGGGCGGCCCAGTGGTAGTGATAAAGTGCTCCACCCCGTGTATAGCGATGGCCGCCAAAAACGTTGGGACCGTGAGTGCTGGGAACTGAGTGAGCAGTGTGTGGAGCTTACCGCCTGGAGCTGTGACGTTGGCTTGTGCTGTTGGCTGGGTCGCTCGAGCTATACAGGGGAGCAGAGTCAAAGGACAGTGCATTAACCAGGCGCCTGTTAGCAACATCAACCAGTAAACCATGTGCACACAGAAAATCAGCCCCCAGGATATGGTAATTCAGTGTTGCTACGACAAAAGTCCACTTGTATGTACGGCCGTGTAGAGATAAGATCAGTGTCCTCTCGCCAAAGGTCTTAATTTCCGAGCCGTTTGCTGCCAACATCTCGGGGCCGCTAGGTCCTGCCAGCCGGTCGGCGTAGGTCGGCAGGATGATGCTCTTCAGGGCTCCGGTGTCCACGAGGAAACGCCTCCCCGAGTGCGCGTCCGTCATGTAGAGCAGCTTGTTCTTTTCACCGACGGTCGCAGCTGCTACCGACCGCCGGCTTTGGTGTTTCCCGAGCACTTGAACTGGCACAGTGGCGCACATCTGCGGGCGTTCTCTCCGAAGCGGCGGTGGTAGAAACAGAGCGTGTCTCTCTGGCGCTCCTTGGCCCCTGCTGCTGCTACCGTCGGTGGCTCCTCGCCTCTTCTGGTCGTCTCGCTGGGCTCCGCCGCGTTGACTGTGATCATCCTGGTGGTGAGGATGATCCTGTCTGCCTCCTGGGCTAGCGCATGGTAGTCACGCGCGGCCAGCAATGGCGAATTGGCCAGAACCGCTCTCGCCTCTGTTTTTTTTCCACAATATCTTTATTGAACCTTTTTTTTTTTTTTTTAACAAACATGATACAAACAATCAAACACTAACACTAAAGTACTACAAAAAAAAAAAAAAATGCACTAAAAACACCAACAACCACCAACAAAATCAAGTCTTCAACAATGCTCCTCTGTTTAGTCTAGACAATCCAATACATAAGTATACATATTATGTTCACCAGTTTGGAATTTACAAGGTCCACACACATCATTCACCTTCTTCTTCAAGAGTTATGTTTAAATTTTTTACATAATCAATAAAAGGTCTCCATATATTCTCAAACACAATTTCCTTTGATTTCAGTATATATGTTATTCTTTCTAATGGAAGGTTTGTTAACATCTGTCTTAACCACTGAGTCACATCTGGTCTATGAGTCTTTTTCCACAGTAGTGCAATACATTTTTTGGCATTAAGCAAACTGAGGTCTATGAATGTTCTTTCACTTTTATTAAAATTATGCTTTTCTGGGTACAGACCCAACAAAAACAGTTTAGGATTCAATATGATTTGTTTTGAGATTATTTTTTCAATTGTTACCCTCACCTCTTCCCAAAACATTCTTATTAATCTACATTCCCATAAACAATGAAGTAGGGTTCCTTTACTTTCCATGCATTTTGTGCATGTATCTGGTATATTTTTGTTATATCTATTTAACTCCTCCGGTGTAACATACATCCGCATTAACCATTTGAAATGTATCAATTTAAGGCGTGCATTTATTGATTTGGTTTGAGCTTCTGTACAAGCCAATTCCCATTGTTCCTCTGAAATTTCAATTTGCAGATCTTCTTTCCAGTAGTTTAATCTTTTCAGTGAATTTTCACTTGAAGATAGTGTCAATGAGTTATAAAACTCTGAAATAATACCCTTTCTTTTACTATCTTTCATCATCATTTTTTCCAAGGATGAATAAATAGGTCGAGTGAGAGCTTTATTTTGATTTGATCGAATAAAGTTTCTAAGTTGAAGATATTTAAAAAAATGTGTTCTATTGAGATTAAATTTGATCCTCAGCTCTTCAAAAGACATTATGTTGTCTGCACATGGCAAATATAAATCCTGAATCTTTTGTATCCCTTTTAAATTCCATACTTTAAATACAGCGTCCGCTCTCCCTGGTTTAAAATATTGATTACCCCATATTGGACTAAATTGTGACAATAACTGTGGTTCTTTTAAATAGTTTTTAGCTTCACACCATATTTTGATCATATGCTTTACAAATGGATTTTTAACTTGTTTTTGTAATTTTTTTGCCGAATCTGAGTATATGAATATGGGAAGAGGTAAAGGTAAATTGTATGATTCCATTTCAGTCCAGTGAGGGAGATCATTTGATGAAAAATAATATGTCATAGACCTCAGTTGTGCCGACCAATAATACAACATAAAATTTGGACATTTCAGACCTCCACGATCAAATGGTAAATATAATAAAGACAAACGTAATCTAGCCCTCCTGTTGTTCCATATAAATTCCACTAACTTTTTTTTTATTCTTGAGAATAGATCTAAAGGTGGTGATAAGGGAATGTATTGAAATAAATAAAGTATTTTAGGTAAAATATTACTTTTAAGTATATTGATTCTCCCGATCATCGACATTGGTAGTGACATCCATCTCTGAGTTAACTCATTGATATCTGACATTAAGGCTTCATAGTTGACACTGGCGACTGATTCTAGCTTAGGCGTAATTTGGATTCCTAAATATTTAAACTGATTTACAACATTGAATTGATTTACCTCAGGGGCTGGGTAATTTCTCTGGGTCTCATTTAGCATTAATATTGAAGATTTAGTTTTATTTATTTTATATCCTGATATTTCCCCAAAATTCTTTATTAAATTCAACAAGGTTGGAATTGATTTTTTTAGATTCGACATAAACAAAATTATATCATCGGCGTACAGGGAGATTTTATGTTCTGTTGGTCCAACTTTAATTCCATATATTTGTGAATGTAAACGTATCGCTATCGCTAAAGGTTCAATTGCCATAGTAAACAGTAAAGGTGAAAGTGGACAGCCTTGTCGACATCCTCTATTGATTTTTATTGGTTTTGAAATATTGTTATTTGTTAGGATTTCTGCTGTAGCATTATTGTATATTATTTGAACCCATTTTATGAAATTATTTCCAAGTCCAAACCTTTGTAGGACTTCAAAAAGAAAGGGCCATTCAACTCTATCAAAGGCCTTTTCGGCGTCCAATGATAGGAGAGCTGTATCCGGTGCTTCTTTATTAAAATAAATAATATTAAATAGTCGTCTTACATTATGGAAGCCTTGTCTACCCTTTATAAAGCCATTCTGATCTCGATTAATAATATTTGGTAAAATTTCTTGTATTCGTCTTGCTAAAATTTTACAGATTATCTTAAGGTCGGCGTTTAATAGGCTTATTGGTCTCATATTTTCACATTTATTAGAGGGCTTACCTGGTTTTGGCAGCAGTATAATTAAGGCATTATTTATGTATGATGGTAAATTATTATTTTGAAATGCTTCTAAAACCATTTCCAAAAAAGGTTTTATTAATTTATTCTTAAATTTTTTATAAAGGTCAACTGGAAGACCATCTGGTCCTGCACTTTTTCCTGATTTCATATTATCAATGGCTAGCCCAACTTCTTCTTGACTAATTTTAGACTCCAATATCTCCCTGTTTTCATTTGGAATACACGGTATAGATAGTTTGTTCAAAAACCCATTTAGTTTTGTTAAATCAGGTTCATTTTTGGTATCATATAATTTTTCATAGTAATCTCTAAAGGCTCTATTAATTTCTAAAGGATCTATAACTACCTGTCCGTTACTTATAATACTGGTTATTGGTGTTTTAATTTCCAATTGTTTAATCTGCCATGCTAATAATTTTCCTGATTTTTCACCTTGTTCATAAAAAGATTGTTTCAATCTTAGAAGACTCGAGGCAGCTCTATTCGCTGATTTTTTGTCGTATTCAGCTCTCAAAATCAGTAATTCATTCTCCAACCTTGGATCTCTTCCTGCATACACTTTTTCCTGAAGACTTTTTATTTTATGTTCCAATTTAGCTCTCTCCTCTCGAGTCTTCTTAGATTTTGATCCTGTATAACTAATAATATGTCCCCTAATAAAAGCTTTGAAAGCCTCCCACTTTACACATGCTGATGTTTGTGTAGTATTGATGTCAAAGAACTCGTCTATCTGTTTTTCTATATACTTGACAAATTCCTCATCCTGAAGCCATTTATGCTGAAATTGCCATCTGCCTGATTCCTTTGTCAATTTTTTATCTACATATATTAGACAACAGGGTGCATGATCAGAGATCACGATGTTATCATAAAAGCAGTTTTGAATCTTGGACCTTAATTCTGTGGAAATCAAAAAATAATCAATACGTGAGAATGTCTTGTAGGTACTGGAATAACAAGAATAGGCTTTAACTTGTGGTTTCATTTCTCTCCATATGTCTAACAATCTCAATTCTTTCATAAAATGATTAATAGTCATCCTACATCCAATGTGCGTACAATCCAGTCCTGTTGATCTATCCACACCTGGATTCAATGTACAATTAAAATCCCCTGCTATTATATGTTGCCCTGTAAGTGGTGATAAGATGAGAAATAAATTAGCAAAGAACTTCTGATCATCTATATTGGGAC
The DNA here is from genome assembly GCA_020510985.1 of Pholidichthys leucotaenia. Taxonomy (NCBI): domain Eukaryota; kingdom Metazoa; phylum Chordata; class Actinopteri; order Cichliformes; family Pholidichthyidae; genus Pholidichthys; species Pholidichthys leucotaenia. Next base: position 146,445,824 of record CM035847.1, read on the forward strand.
CATATAAGTTCACAAGATTTATATTTTCTAATAGCAAAGAACCTTGAATGATTACATATCTTCCAAATTTGTCTCCAATTACATTTTTCACTTGAAAAGGAACTGATTTATGTATGAGAGTCATAACTCCCCTGGCTCGGGATGAAAATGAAGAGGTGAATACACTTCCCTGCCATCTACTCCTAATTCTTTTAACATCCTCCTCTATCAGATGAGTTTCTTGTAAAAACACAATTCTTGAACCCATGTCCTTTATTTTATTCATAACAGACCTCTGCAATTCCATGAAGTTAAATTAAGATTAACACTTTGGTCCATGATCAATAGAGAGTTTGGGATTACCTTGCAGTGTAAACATGCTCATACAGAGAAGCAAAAACATGAGTGGTTGAACATTCATCCTACAAACTACACACAAACAAATTTCCCCTTCCCACACTTGTGGCAAACCCCCCAAAATCAAAAGAAAAATTCTGTCTCCCGATATAGCCATCGACCGTTCCACACCCACGGGGAACAGCCTAAGCCACTCCTTCTTCATCCTCCCAATCACCCTAACTCTACTGCTTTTAATGACGTAACATTAACTCTCCTCTGTAGTTTTCCAACTTAACTCCAAAATTTTTAACAACTTTGTACATCATAGTTTTTTTTTTTGTTTGTTTTGTTTTTGTTTTGTTTTTTTAATATATAATACAATCTATATTTTGTAAACTTACTATTTACTTCAAGTCAGTCAGATGCCTGTGCAAATGCTTAATTATTCTACCTTATATTTTGTTCATGCTTAGCTCCCACCAGTCTCTTCTTCTTCTTTGATCTTCTTGATGAACTCCTGCGCCTCCTCTGGGGTCTTGAAGATGTGGGTTCTGCCCTCATACGTGGTCAGCAGTCTCGCAGGATAGATTACACCATGACGAATCCCAAGGTTGCGCAGCTCCTTACGTACGGGATCAAACTGCTTCCTCAATTGTTGGATTCCTGTGGCCAAATCTGGGTAGAACCGCACCTGCTGGTCCTGGTGTTTAATCTCTCCTTTAGCACGTGCAGCGTTGAAGATCTTCATCCTGTCTCTGTTGCTAAGAAACTTCATAATTAAGGTCCTCGGCGGTCCCTTATCTCTCCGTGGGCCAATACGATGTGCTTTTTCCAGAACCACTGCTGATTGCAACTCCTCGCTGCCCAGCACCTCCGGAATCCACTTTTCCAGAAAGGAACATACGTCCCGACCTTCTGATTCCTCTGGAAGACCCACCAGCCTCAAATTATTCTGTCTCGACCGAGATTCCAAATCCAAAATATTATCTTCCAGAGATTTTTTTTTTTTTTCCAAAGTGCGCACCTTTAATTGAAGACGGGTGACGTCATCTTCAGCACTAGCGAGACGGAGCTCCATCTGCGCCGTTCGTTCTACACAGTCACCCAATTCCTTTCTTATTCCTTCCAACGCTGTCATAATCCCATCAAATCTAGAGGAAAAGTCCGCTCTCATTGAACTCATGGCAGCCATCAGCGCATCTGCGCCATTCCCCGCTGGTATCGCACCGTTGCCAGCCTCCTCCGCCATATATGGAGTTTTGTTTGCTGCGTCACAGACCTGAAAGTCCGTTAATTTGGACTGTTTCGGCGGCTCGCTTTTTCCTTTTCCTGGTTTTCCAGCCTTAGGCTTCGCCGACATATCCTCGCCCAAATGCTGAGATACGTTCTGTCCCAAATGAGAGAGTTATTTGCCGATTTTTTTTCTCCAGGAGCAGAGCAGAGCGAGACACGTCCGTCCTACGTGGCAGCCATAACCGGAAGTCCGCTCTCGCCTCTGTTGGTAGGTTCCGGAGGAAAAGGTGGGCAAGTGGGCAAACAGAAAGTGCCCGTCGTCCGTGCCCATTAATGCCAGCATTTTCTCCATCAGGTCGACGGCCGAACTATCTCCTAACTTGGTCCGTCTCAGGAGCCTCTCCGCTCTTTCACATTCCGAGAGCGTGTAGCGCCGGGTGAGCGCAGCCTTGAGCGCCTCATATTTGTTGTGGGCTGGCGGCTGATCGAGCAGGCTCGCTACCTGCTGAGCTGTGCGGGCGTCCAGCGCTGCGACCACATGGGTAGAATCTGGTGTCGTCTGCCATTACTCCCCGGAGGGCGAACTGGGCCTCGGTGTGGTGGAACCAAGAGCACGGGTTGTGCTGCCAGAAGTCTGGTAGCTTGACTGAAACCGCACACGCGTTGCTGGGGGCTTCAGTCCGGGCTGTCGGTGGGATGGCTGCTGCATCGCTGGGGCTTCCCGACCGGGCCGTCTCCGGGGTTCTTGCCTCGTGTTCCATAATACGTCTTGGGTCACCAGTGTGGAGTGTGTGAAATAAGAGGCAGATTCATGGCAGAGGGTTTATTACACACTTCACATCTCTCAAGCACAGAACAGAATGAAACATTACAGCAAGCTCTCTCCTCTTTTACCCAAGTCACTCTTCACACATTTACATGGAAGTTTCTCATCACACAGCATGACATTTACATTACACTGCCTTCCACCCCCTCTGTCTCTGGCTCCTTGTGCCTATATGCCCAGGAACTCCCTGGGCATTGTTCTCCCATGCTTATTCACTGTCTCTGTCTGAGGTGCTAAATAATCTGACTTCCCCCAGGTCCTATACCATAATTGTATCCTGAATATGTTTTTGTAAACAGCTAAAATAACAAAACTTGTGTCACTGTCCATATATTCTTGAGCCTAACTATAAGTATACTGAAATTTACAAAGTTTTCAGAAGTAAACTGTACTTTTTATGGTTTCACAATGATGCCATCTTATTGTTCTTTTTGTCCAAGACCTTGATTGTCTGCTTATAAAGTGAGATGACAGGTTTCATTGTAGAAGGTGATGTTTGGGACCAGGATGTGATACAATCGGACAGATATGAAAAAAATCATTGCATGCATGTATATGAAAGCACTATGAACAGATAAGACCCTTCTGATGAAATGGAAACGGTTCGTTTGTTTTGACCTTTTTACACACATTTCTAACTTGGTGTTGGAATTTTAAATTGTTGTCCAGAATGATACCCAAATACTTTTGTTTCGTTTGCTTCTTCAGTTATTTTGTTGTCGATATTTTTTTTTCCAAGATGGCAGAGTGAGTGGTCTCAGTCTTGCAGGCTCTTGCGGCTTAAATCAGTTTTTTTAGTTGTGGTTCAGCCGGTCTGGATTCAGGGGTCAGACTCGATCTCTGTTTTTAAGAGTTGTTTTGCGCTCGCTGTGAGAACTGGACTTTTGGGACTGCTCTCATTCGTGAGTGAACTGATTGGCGTTTCTCCTCGTGGTTCGCTGCTACACTTAACCCGAAGCGTTTGCTAGGCTAACGCTAGAGCTAACGCCATAGCTAGTCGTAGCACCTAGCACTGACACGGAGAAGCGACTCTGTCCCCGGTGATTGAGGCTCGCTGGAGGAACAAGCCGAGGCAGCAGTTGGACGGGAGCCGGATCGGAGCTCAACTGCAGCAGTGATGGGAGACGGGGACCAGTGGAGGACCACCGGGGCCCCAGCCGGAGTCAGAGCCCAGTTGCAGTGGCGGGGCTCGGCGGAGGAACTATTGAGGCAGATGGCGGTAGGCGGCGGGGCTCAGCGGAGGGTCTACCGGGACCCCAGCTGGACAGAAGCAGGATTGGAGCTCGGCTGCAGCGGCGGTGGGCGGCGGGACTCGGTGGAGGAGCTTCCGGTGCCCCAGCTGGACAGGAGCTCAGTTACAGTGGCGGTAAGCAGCGGGACTAGCAGCGGAGGGGGCTAGCTGAGGCCCAGCTGGATTCGAGGTCGGTCGGATCGGATACCGGCAACACCAGCAGAGATTGTTTTACTATCCACAGGTCAGTAAAAATGCCACCAAAGAAGGAGGAAATGGAAGAGATCAAAAAATCTCTGAACTTCTTGTCAGAAGAACTGACCAAAGTGGCTAGTCAGCAGGCCAAAATAATAGAGCTAATGGAAGATGTCCGAGAATTAAAATTAACAATTAAGGAAAAAGACAAAAAAATTGCAGACTTGGAGCGACGCGTCGAGGATCTTGAACAATGTTCTCGTATGGATGATCTAATTATAAGTGGATTAGACATTAAATATCAATCATATGCTCATGCTACAGCAGGATTGAGAGGAGAGGATGCTCCCCTGAGTGAATCAGTCTCCCTGGAAAACCAGGTGCTTCAGTTCCTTGATAGTAGAGATATAAAGGTCAAAGCAAATGCAATTTCAGCCTGTCATGCTTTACCCAGAAAGGATAATAAAACAAAGAAATCAATTGTGATGAGCTTTGTGAACAGAAGGGTAAAGAATGACATACTGAGGCAGGCCAGAAAACTACAGGGAACAGAAGTTTACCTAAATGAACATCTAACAAAAACTAATGCTGAAATAGCACGGCAAGCACAGATGCTGAAAAGACAAAATAAGATACATGCAACATGGACAAGAAATTGTAGATTTTGGATCAAACTAAATGGAACACCTGAGGAAGCAAAGAGTATAATTATCAGAGATGTTACTGACTTAAATAAATACAGATGAACACTGATTAAGAAAATTAAGAGACTATAAAAATCCATATCCACACACACAGCAAGAATAGTTCTTTTGACATACCATGTCAATGTACTTAAAAAACAAACAAACAAACAAAAAAAACTTATGACTGACTTGAGTAGACATCAATTATCCCCAGTTGGAGGAAGTCATTTGACACAGTGAGGAAATTCAAACTCTGAAAATTTGCCATTATGCTGAACATAAACTACGAGATGGAAAATGATATTGATCCTGATAACCACTTTTTCAATAATATTCATAATCATTGTGAATATTACACCGAAAAGCAATTCAAAAGTCAAGTGCAACTAGATGGTAAACTATCAATAATACACTTCAACAGCAGAAGTCTTAACAAAAACTTTCCACAGATTCAGGACTATTTAAAACAGCTAGACAGAAAATTTACAGCTATCACAGTCTCTGAAACTTGGCTTAATGAAGAGCAGGCTCCCCTGATGGCAATAGAAGGATATCAGATGTTTCATATTAACAGATCTCAAAAAAAGGGTGGTGGTGTTGCACTGTATATTGATGACCTGTATAGGTGTAAACTTGTAAATGGAATGTCCTTTGCACTACCAGGGATTTTGGAATGTGTTACTGTTGAGATTGACCAAGATAAAACAAAAAATCTAATTATAAGTTGTATATATAGAACGCCGGGAACTTGCATTGAGACATTCAAAGATAAATTAGTCGAGCTGTACAATAATATTACTAGTAAGAAAATGGTAGTAATTTGTGGAGATTTCAATATTGATTTACTAAATCCATATCAACAAAATGTAATTACAGAGTTCATGAATTCTATGTACAGCATGAGTATCTTATCCTACACTTTATTACATGTATAGTTTATTTCTCTTATCTTATCATGTTTAATGTTGCAGCATTGTACCGAGACAAATTCCTAGTTTGTGTACTACATGAACAATGGCAATAAACCTGATTCTGATTCTGATTCTGGTCTATATCCCACAATAACACATCCCAGTAGAATCACAGTTCACATTGCTACACTTATTGACAACCTGTTTGTTAATATTATCGATAAGAAAATAGAAAGTGGATTATTGATAAATGATATAAGTGACCATTTGCCAACCTTTGCACTTATCCATGGCCACACGGGGGCCAATACAGAAAAAATTTTAAAATCGTTCAGATACAAATCACAAAATGCAATCAGTTCTTTTAAAGAAGACTTGCTGAAGCAAGACTGGACAAAAGTCTATGTATCAGATGTAAATGAAGCCTATGACACATTTATAAACATTGTAACCACTCTTTATGAAAAAAAGTGTCCATTAGTAAAGAAAAAGCTTAAACATAAATTTGCCGATAAGCCATGGTTAACCAAAGGATTACAAAAGGCGTGTAAAAAGAAAAATTTATTATATAAAGCTTTTCTAAAGAAAAGGACAAAAGATGCAGAGCAGCGGTGTAAAACATACAAAAATAAGTTAACATATATAATAAGATGTAATAAAAGAGACTTACAGTAAAGAACTGGAGAAAAACAGAGACAATATTAAAAATACATGGACAATACTTAACAATATTCTTGGAAATAAAAACAGAAATACAAGCTACCCAACCAATTTTTCAAAAAATAATAAAACGACTCAGAGTGTGAATGCAGCTTCACCTGCAGATGAATTTAATAACTTTTTTGTTAACATTGGTCCTAATTTGGCTCGAGAAATACCCATTACGGCACCCACAGGTGATACAATAAGCAAAAACACTGCTATAAAAGACTCCATTTTCATAAAGAACACAGACAAGAGAGAGGTCATTGAAATTGTTAAATCGTTTTAAAGTAAAACATCTACGGACTGTGATGGTATTGACATGCTCTTAGTCAAAACTATTATTGAATGCTTAGTGAAACCACTGACGTATATCTGTAACCCGTCTCTCCAAACAGGTATATTTCCCAATGCAATGAAAATAGCCAAAGTAATTCCGATTTACAAGACGGGTGACAGAGGGGAACTTTCAAACTATAGACCAATTTCACTATTGCCGCAATTTTCCAAGATAGTTGAAAAAATATTCTATGAGAGAATTGGCAACTTCATATTGAAGAATAATTTATTGTGTGAGCAGCAATATGGGTTCAGACACAAGAGGACAACTGCATTTGCTCTAATGGAATTTATAGAAAAAATATCAACTGCTGTTGAAAATAAAGAGTATTCAGTTGGGGTATTCCTGGATCTTAAAAAAGCATTTGATACAGTGGCTCATAACTTATTATTAAAGAAACTACAAAATTGTGGTATTAGGGGAGTAGCACTGTCCTGGTTATGTAGTTACTTAAAGAATAGATATCAGTATGTATGTGTTGGTAACAAAAACTCACAGTTACTGAAGGTTACTTGTGGAGTCCCACAGGGTTCAGTTTTGGGGCCATTGTTATTCAATATGTATATAAATGATATATGTAAAGTTTCAGAAAAAATGGATTTAATATTGTTTGCCGATGACACTAATTTATTATGCAGTGGAAGCAATTTGGAACAACTTTTGGATACACTCAGAAAGGAATTAGGAAAGCTTCAACTGTGGTTTGATTCAAACAAATTAACGCTCAATTTAAGTAAGACAAAATTTATAGTTTTTAACAACCATCACAACAACTTAGTATCTAAACTCAGTGTAAATGGTGTAGAGATTGAAAGGGTATCCGAAACTAAATTTCTTGGTGTAATAATTGATAATAAACTGTGTTGGAAGTCACATATTAATTATATTAAAGGTAAAATAACCAAATCAATTGCAATACTACACAGAGTGAAATATTTGCTGAATCAACCCACACTATATACCTTGTATCATTCATTAATACTCCCATACATGACATATTGTACTGAAGTATGGGGAAATACATATAAAACAAACATATATCCAGTCTTTATGTTTCAGAAGAGAGCTATTAGAATAATAAACAAAGCAGCTTACAGGGAACCAACAAACCCAAGCTCCCATCTCTCCAGGACCTGTACATCTCCAGGACCCGGAGGCGTGCTGGCCGGATCATAGCTGATCCTTCACACCCTGGTCACGTACTGTTTGCCCCCCTCCCCTCAGGTAGAAGACTTCGGTCCATTCAGACTAAAACCTCCCGGCACATGAATAGCTTTTTTCCCTCTGCCATCAGACTGCTGAACATTAAGTGACTTATTGACTCTCGTGCACTATGTACAGCAGCTCAACCAGACTCATGACATTCATCACTGTTTTTCTGTTGCATTATCAACTGCACTGTGGTACCCCATATTATCTGCTACTTGCTAATTTATTTAAAACTGCCTTGACTAGTATTACTCATTATTACTATTATTATTATTATTATTATTACTTATTTTTCTACACTTATTGCATGTTTTTAGTCCTTTAGTTTTTTAGTTTATCTCTTTATCATGTTTTTAATGTTGCAGCATGGCACAGAGACAAATTCCTAGTTTGTGTACTACATGAACAATGGCAATAAATCTGATTCTGATTCTGAACCCACTTTTTCTTAAATTAAAAGCTCTCAAGTTGAAAGATCTGGTTGACTTTAAAACTGCAGTAATGTTTAAAGTGAAGAATCTATCACTGCCCGCAAATATCCAAAAGTTGTTCCAAATAAGGGAGAAACAATATCATTTCAGAGGAACATGTATATTTCAAAAACCTTCAGTGGACTTCCGGTCTGGACGCCATGGCGACTGCAGCTTAACACTGAAGCTCTCAGACTCAATCCAGGATAACACCTTGAAAATCAAACTTAACGGATTTTTGGAGGAGTGAAAATCAAAAGACAAAATCATCATGTCTAAAGGAAAACAGAAGAAACTGAAATTCTCCAGGCTAGGACACGTATCGGCCGGAGAATCTGAACTGGAAGATCCCCGTTCAGAAGACGAGGAGCTGGTGATAGCTAACAAAAGGGTTAGCCTGAAATCACTATTTGAGGAACTACGACGATTTCGCCGAGATGTTACGGCCGAATTTCGGGAATTCAGAGAAGAATTGAAAAGGACAAACAGCAGAGTGGACCAGGCCGAGAACCGAATCTTGGAAACAGAGGATCGAATAAAAGTGCTCGAAGATTCTGTGCTGGACCTACGCAAAAGACAAGCAGCTATAGAGGCTAAGCTAACCGACCAAGAAGGAAAACAAAGAAGAGACAACATAAGAATTCATGGTCTGATAGAAGGAACCGAAAATGGTTTTAACTCAATGGCAGAATGCGTGGAATCCTTACTAAGAGAGAAATTGGATATTCCACAAACCACCGACTTGAAGATAGAAAAGGCACATCGTTCATTAGCCGCTAGGCCGGCGGCGGAAGCGCCCCCACGTTCGGTGTTGGTAAGATTTTCCAATTTCAAAATAAAACAAGAGGTTGTAAGACTGGCCTGGCAGAAAAAAGGATTTATGCACCAGGAGAGAAAAGTCTACGTGGAACACGATTACGCCCCGGAGGTCCTTAAAAAGCGCAGGGAATACAATGACGCGAAAAAGGTGTTAAGAGAGAAGAAATTGCGCTTTCAGACACCATTTCCTGCGAAGTTAAGGGTCTTCTACGGCGATGAAACGTGTCTCTATAATTCGGCGGAAGAAGCAACAGCTGACATGGCGAGAAGAGGGCTCCCGGTAACGGTGTTTAAACCCGCAGCAGACCCGAGTGAGAAGATCAAAGCGCAAACATGGACAACACAAAGACCCTCAAAATCCACGGACCAGCAGCGGGAAACCCAGCACCAGAGCGTCGCGGATAAACTATCCGTTTTCAGGTTGGAATAGCGACCTTTTTTTTTTTTTTTTCCTTTCTCTTGAATCAATCCGCACATCCAACCCCCCTCATACAAGGTAACAAACATTAAAGGAGATGCATATTCAGCATGTGGTAAAACATTTCATGGAACAATCATATTATTTGAAACAAATAAGTCTTTGTAATAAAAAAAAAAAAAAAACTTGTTAAAATAGAAATGTGACAATAATCCACATGTTCTGCTCATACTAACAAATACTGTTTTTGCGTGAATGTTTGATGTGATGGGGGTGGGAGGGTGCACACAATTTCACAGGGTTTAGGCATAAAAGGAAAAAAAAAAAAAAAATCATTACAAGTTTGGATTGGGTTCTGAAACTCACGTTAAAAGCATGGGACTACTTTCAGTGGTACGAGAGGGCCCTCAACACGTAACAGAGTTTGAGGAATTTCCCTCAGAGCCTTCACTCCATCAAGGCTCTTACAGGGTCTTTAAAAAGACCTCAGCTCAGGAAGTTCTTTTGACAGTTTTTTGTTTTAAAGTTTTTTACACTATGTTCTTAATGTTTTTCTTGTTTTTAATGTTCTTTCAGTTTCTGAGTAGCACAAAAGAGGGCCACCACACAGTTATACTAAACAAAACAACACAATGGAGAAACAGGGTGTAACCAAAATAATTTCATATAATGTAAAAGGGATCCTGAATCCAGTTAAAAGATCCAAGATTCTAGGCAAAATGAAAAAAGACAAAGCAGGAATAATACTTTTACAAGAAACCCACCTAACAGACGTGGAACACAATAAACTCAGTAGACAAGGGTTTAAAATGATCTCTTCATCTTCATATAAATCAGGGAGGAGGAGGGGAGTAGCGACATTGATATCAACCAAAATTACATTTGAAAAAAAATCAGAACACAAAGATAAAGAAGGGAGATACAGTTTGGTAACTGGGCGGCTAGAGGGAGAAGATATCACCCTGCTGAATGTGTATGCTCCCCCAGGGGCTAACTGGAAATTTTATAAAAATGTATTCGACCTAATGATAACTAAAGCTCAAGGTTTAGTGATATGTGGTGGGGACTTCAATCTTAGACTGAATCCATACTGGGATGCTTCTGGTAATTCCCCACATCAAAATAACACCCAAAACAGGAAGACTCGGATGCTACTAAAAGAAATGGGAATCTGTGATGTGTGGAGGGAACTCAACCCCAGTGTAAAAGACTATACATTTTACTCAACTCCACATTCATCTTACTCAAGGATTGACTATTTTTTTATGTTTAATAGAGACATTGGTAGAGTAAAAACATGTAAAATAGGACTGATGGATCTCTCCGACCACAGTCCGATCTACATGGACTTAAATATCCAAAAATACACAAATAATACATTTTCTTGGAGGTTAAATTCAAATGTCCTGAAAGGACCATTGAAAGATGAATTGGAGTCAGATATTCTCAGATATTTGGAAGATAACGATAATGGAGAAGTATCCCCTTTAATACTGTGGGATGCATGTAAAGCTGTAATAAGAGGAAAGATTATTGCAAAACTGGCAACCCAAAAGAAACTAAGACAAGAAAAACTATCCACATTAGAGTCAGAACTTAGGAACCTAGAAAAAGAACACAAAGGCAACACTCATTCTACTGACTCGCTCAAGATTAAGGAAATTAAAAACCAAATAAATGAGATCTACACAATAGAAATCCAGAAGAAACTTACATTTCTGAAACAAAAATACTATGAAGCAGGCAGTAAATCGGCAAAATTGCTAGCCTATAAATTGAGGAAACATCAAACAGAAAGAGCAATCTACAAAATCAGAGACCCAGTATCAAAGGAAATAAAATTCAGAATTCAGGATATTCTTAAAAACTTCGAGAATTACTATAAGAACTTATACTCCCACAAAAAACATAAAAACGCATCCGAGGCATTCCTAAACACATTAAACCTTCCCCAACTTACGGAGTCACAAAATAAAACACTACTGTCAGAAATACATTCTAAAGAATTGGAAAAAGCAATTATGAAACTTAAAGCTAACAAATCCCCAGGAGCTGATGGCTATACAGCAGAGTGGTACAAAACCTTTAAACAGCAACTATCTCCTCTCCTCCTGAAAACATTTAATTATGTCCTCCACACAGGGGAAATCCCCCCCTCCTGGAGAGAAGGGGTCATTGCAGTTATACCTAAACCTGAAAAGGATAAACTAGAGTGCTCCAACTACAGACCAATCAGTGTACTAAATCAGGACTATAAGCTTTTTACCATTATCCTTGCCAAAAGGTTAGAGAATATACTGACAGACCTAATTCATTTAGACCAAACAGGTTTTATAAGACAAAGACAGACACAAGACAACATTCGACGCACTTTACACATAATTCATCATATAAAAAAATATAACTTAAATGCAGTCATATTAGGATTAGATGCTGAAAAAGCATTCGATTCGGTTGACTGGTCTTTTCTATACAGAATCTTATCCAGTTTCAATTTTCATAACAACTTCATTAGAACTATACAGGCATTATATAAAAAACCAACAGCTAAAATAAGGATTAACGGTAATTTATCATCATCTTTTGAACTGGAAAGAGGATGTCGTCAGGGCTGCCCCCTGTCTCCACTGCTCTTTGCAATCTTCATAGAACCTCTGAGCCAATGGATAAGACAAAACCAAAAAATTCAAGGTATTACACTTGGTCAGAAGGAACATAAAATAGCACTCTTTGCTGATGACATTTTAATATACCTAGGGCAGCCGGACACTTCTTTACCAGAACTAACCTCAGTTTTTTCAGAGTATGGAGATTTATCGGGGTACAAATTAAATATGCATAAAACCCAAGTTTTAACATTCAACTATGACCCAAATCATTATTCACTAAGCAAACTCAAAACTAACTGGGAGTCGGAATCTATGAAATATCTGGGGGTCAATATCCCGAAACAACTCAACAAAATTATATCACTAAACTATGATCCACTGGTGACAAAAATAAAATCTGACCTAGCAAGATGGAATATGATACCATTCTTGGGTATTGCACAAAGAATTGAAGCAGTCAAAATGAATATACTTCCACGTCTTCTATACCTTTTCCAAACAATACCGGTAGAACCTCCCAAAAAAACATGGCAGGAGCTGGACAGAAGGATCTCAAGATTCATATGGCAGGGCAAGAGACCTAGAATCAGATATAGAACCCTACAGCTAAACAAAGACAAAGGTGGGCTCGCGCTGCCAAATATCAGGGACTACTTTAAAGCCGCACAAATTAAAACTTTAGTAGAGATATGTAACCCAGTCTACTCTGCACAATGGAAGGAGATCGAATGCCAAATAACAAGTGACATCCCCCTACAGGCGATAATAGGGAACAATGTCTTACCTAAGCTTTTGAATAACACTAACCCGTGGATAGAGACCCCGCTAAAAATTTGGTTTAAGATAGTCAGAGAGAATCAAACTAAAGAGCCCTATCGACTTCTGCAATGGATCGCCTATGATCAGGACTTTACTCCTAATAAAACAGACACCAGATTTAAAAAGTAGAAGGAGAAGGGGCTGATAAAATATTACGATTTTTTTAAAGGGCAAATCTTAAGAAGTTTTGAAGATTTGAAAAAACAAGGCCTAATAAATCAAGACCTTTACAGGTTCTTCCAGCTTAGACACCACATAAACAATATACTTAAAAAGGAGGTTTTGGAAAGGGCCCAGTCAGGTGTTCTGAAGGTCTTCTTAATGGCATATAAAGGGATCCCAGGGATCAGATACATTTCTAAAATATACCAAGGTCTTCAAGACTTAAAAGGAGACAACACATCTTATATAAAAGAGAGATGGGAAAAAGAGGGGAATTTCACTTTACATCTGGAAATATGGGAAAAGCTAAATAAACAGCAATGGAAAAGTACCTCATCCCTGCAGTGGAGAGAATTTGGATGGAAAAACTTGGCAAGATTTTTCAGAACACCTGCACAAATCAAATTTACCCATAAGGGATTGAACTGTTGGCGCTTGTGTGGTGAAAAGACTGCAAATCATTTTCATGTGTTTTGGTCATGCCCAGTTATCCACCAATATTGGACCAATGTACAGACAATATTGGGGAAAATATTCAAAATTACAGTTCCCTTTTCTTTTGTAACTTTGTATTTGGGTTTACTACCGGACTCACTGGAAAGACGAGGAGAAAAATACTTATTCAATGTTTTAATATTGGCAAGCAAAAAAGCTCTAACTAAAAAATGGATGTTGAAGGACTGTCCTACACCTGAAGATTGGACTAACGTGATCCAAGACATTTACTCGATGGAAAAGTTGACATTCGCACTGAGACAGGACATGGATGGGTTCATGAACTTTTGGCAACCCTGGACCTCATATGTGTCTTCCATTAGATCTAATCTTTGACAAATACCATTTCAATAATGGTTCTGCTCTTTGTTCCAATGCTACTCAGATGCTCTTTTATCTTTATTTACTTACTTTTTCTTTTTGTTTGTTTTTTACTGGTTTGTTTGGTTTTTTTTTGTTTTTTGTTTTGTTTTTTTTTTCTCTTTAATTTCACTTTTTCTTTCACTTTAAAAAAAAAAAAAAATAAGGGGTGTTGTAAGAATTAATCTTCCAATGTTGTCAGATATCAGAAAATAAGGGAACATGTGATGAAAATGTAAACACTGCATTGCTGTAACGACCTGTATACCCTTTACAAAAACTTAAATAAAAAAAAAAAAAAAAAACCTTCAGTGAGAACTACCACCAAGCAACACTGTGTTTCAGCGCAAGGAGTCAGATTATGGAACGATTTTGGACCTGAATTAAAATCATGTACAACGCTTGGACAATTTAAAAAAAAACTAAAGGAAGAAATACTCCAAACATATATACAAGATGACATTTAAAATCACATAAGGATTGTCATATCCAGTCTGCGTTGTGTTGTTGCTTAGTTGTTTTTTTTTTTGTCACATTTTGTCTTAGCTTTGTTCTGAATTGTAATCGCTCTTGTTTGTTTTTCTTTTGAATCCTTGGATGGAATATGGGTGGGCAATATAAGCTGCGGCTTCAGCCATCACCCATTTCGGTTAACTTATGTTGAACTGTATAATCAGAAGAGTTATTGTCTAATTTGACCTTGTTGGATTTTCTTTCCCCCTTTGTTATATTATTCTGTTTCTTTTAATCTTTACTTTTAATCTGTCCGAAATAAAGATTGATTGATTGATTGATATACACCTAAATGTGCCAGTGGATGACTTTTTTTTGTTTTTTTAATTGAGAAGCAAATGGAAATGGTTTTCTTAATATTTAGTGTTAAGTGAGACTCCTCTAGCCAGTTGTGGATGTTGGATAAGACCTGTGTCAATTGCTGTCCTGTCAGACTTGGTGTTTTAGCAGATACATTTGATTCTATTCTATTTGATTCTAAGACGATTCTCGAAGCAATTTTTTGTTTGTTTTCAGGATTTCTTTCATCTCACTGTGTGACAGTTTGGTACTTTTAAAGCCAAGTGTTTGCAGTGACCCATGAATTTACTTCAGACATCTTTTAATTAAAAGAAATGGAAGAGAAATGTGACAAGTCACATGGACAAATTTATCTGAAAATGTGTTTTTAAGAACTGTCATCTTCTCATGGATATTCTTTAAGAAGACCACAGCTGTTTCCAGCAGGCCAGTATCATTTGTTTTTACACATTATTTTATTAAGCAGATGTTTTAGCTGCTTTTAGATCTGTATTTTTTTAAACAAAAAAAATCTAATAAATTCTTTGCTCAATTTCAAATAAAATGTAATAATTTAATCATAATAATACAGGGGAACACTCGGGGTGCTTTCACACCTACAGGCTTTAGTTCGTTTCAGTTGAACTCAAGTTCGTTTTCTCCGTTAGTGCGGTTCGTTTTGTCCATAGCCGTGCTTCATTTTCAAACTGTACAATTTGCCGCAAGTAATGTAATAAACGAAAACTAGGGTGATGGAAATCCCCCATAGATTACACTACGATTTGTATTATTTTCTCCCCAGAAATGCATAAATACAGTGGGGCAAAAAAGTATTTAGTCAGCCACTAATTGTGCAAGTTCTCGCACTTAAAAGATGAGAGAGGTCTCCAATTTTCATCATAGGTGTACCTCAACTATGAGAGACAAAACGGGGAAAAAAAAATCCAGAAAATCACATTGAAGGATTTTTAATGAATTAATTGGTAAATTCCTCGGTAAAATAAGTATTTTGTCACCTACAAACAAGCAAGATTTATGGCTCCCACAGACATGTAACTTCTTCTTTAAGAGGCTCCTCTGTCCTCCACTCGTTACCTGTATTAATGGCACCTGTTTGAACTCGTTATCAGTATAAAAGACACCTGTCCACAACCTCAAACAGTCAGACTCCAAACTCCACTATGGCCAAGACCAAAGAGCTGTCAAAGGACACCAGAAACAAAATTGTAGACCTGCACCAGGCTGTGAAGACTGAATCTGCAATAGGTAAGCAGCTTGGTGTGAAGAAATCAACTGTGGGAGCAATTATTAGAAAATGAAAGACATACAAGACCACTGATAATCTCCCTCGATCTGGGGCTCCACGCAAGATCTCACCCTGTAGG
Organism: Pholidichthys leucotaenia; assembly: GCA_020510985.1. Taxonomy (NCBI): domain Eukaryota; kingdom Metazoa; phylum Chordata; class Actinopteri; order Cichliformes; family Pholidichthyidae; genus Pholidichthys; species Pholidichthys leucotaenia. The sequence continues at coordinate 146,461,804 of CM035847.1, forward strand.
GTCAAAATGATCACCAGAACGGTGAGCAAAAATCCCAGAACCACATGGGGGGGACCTAGTGAATGACCTGCAGAGAGCTGGGACCAAAGTAACAAAGGCTACCGTCAGTAACACACTACGCTGCCAGGGACTCAAATCCTGCAGTGCCAGACGTGTCCCCCTGCTTAAGCCAGTACACGTCCAGTCCCGTCTGAAGTTTGCTAGAGAGCATTTGGATGATCCAGAAGAGGATTGGGAGAATGTCATATGGTCAGATGAAACCAAAATAGAACTTTTTGGTAAAAACTCAACTTGTCGTGTTTGGAGGAGAAAGAACACCATACCTACTGTGAAGCATGGATGTGGAAACATCATGCTTTGGGGCTGTTTTTCTGCAAAGGGACCAGGACGACTGATCTGTGTAAAGGAAACAATGAATGGGGCCATGTATCATGAGATTTTGAGTGAAAACCTCCTTCCATCAGCAAGGGCATTGAAGATGAAACGTGGCTGGGTCTTTCAGCATGACAATGATCCCAAACACACCACCCGGGCGATGAAGGAGTGGCTTCGTAAGAAGCATTTCAAGGTCCTGGCCTAGCCAGTCTCCAGATCTCAACCCCATAGAAAATCTTTGGAGGGAGTTGAAAGTCCATGTTGCCCAGCGATAGCCCCAAAACATCACTGCTCTAGAGGAGATCTGCATGGAGGAATGGGCCAAAATACCAGCAACAGTGTGTGAAAACCTCGTGAAGACTTACAGAAAATGTTTGACCTCTGTCATTGCCAACAGAGGGTATATAACAAAGTATTGAGATGAACTTTTGTTATTGACCAAATACTTATTTTTTTTTCCACAATATCTTTATTGAACCTTTTTTTTTTTTTAACAAACATGATACAAACAGTCAAACACTAACACTAAAGTACTACAAAAAAAAAAAAATGCCCTAAAAACACCAACAACCACCAACAAAATCAAGTCTTCAACAATGCTCCTCTGTTTAGTCTAGACAATCCAATACATTAGTATACATATTATGTTCACCAGTTTGGAATTTACAAGGTCCACACACATCATTCACCTTCTTCTTCAAGAGTTATGTTTAAATTTTTTACATAATCAATAAAAGGTCTCCATATATTCTCAAACACAATTTCCTTTGATTTCAGTATATATGTTATTCTTTCTAATGGAAGGTTTGTTAACATCTGTCTTAACCACTGAGTCACATCTGGTCTATGAGTCTTTTTCCATAATAGTGCAATACATTTTTTGGCATTAAGCAAACTGAGGTCTATGAATGTTCTTTCACTTTTATTGAAATTATGCTTTTCTGGGTACAGACCCAACAAAAACAGTTTAGGATTCAATATCATTTGTTTTGAGATTATTTTTTCAATTGTTACCCTCACCTCCTCCCAAAACATTCTTATTAATCTACATTCCCATAAACAATGAAATAGGGTTCCTTTACTTTCCATGCATTTTGTGCATGTATCTGGTATATTTTTGTTATATCTATTTAACTCCTCCGGTGTAACATACATCCGCATTAACCATTTGAAATGTATCAATTTAAGGCGTGCATTTATTGATTTGGTTTGAGCTTCTGTACAAGCCAATTCCCATTGTTCCTCTGAAATTTCAATTTGCAGATCTTCTTTCCAGTAGTTTAATCTTTTCAGTGAATTTTCACTTGAAGATAGTGTCAATGAGTTATAAAACTCTGAAATAATACCCTTTCTTTTACTATCTTTCATCATCATTTTTTCCAAGGATGAATAAATAGGTCGAGTGAGAGCTTTATTTTGATTTGATCGAATAAAGTTTCTAAGTTGAAGATATTTAAAAAAATGTGTTCTATTGAGATTAAATTTGATCCTCAGCTCTTCAAAAGACATTATGTTGTCTGCACATGGCAAATATAAATCCTGAATCTTTTGTATCCCTTTTAAATTCCATACTTTAAATACAGCGTCCGCTCTCCCTGGTTTAAAATATTGATTACCCCATATTGGACTAAATTGTGACAATAACTGTGGTTCTTTTAAATAGTTTTTAGCTTCACACCATATTTTGATCATATGCTTTACAAATGGATTTTTAACTTGTTTTTGTAATTTTTTTGCCGAATCTGAGTATATGAATATGGGAAGAGGTAAAGGTAAATTGTATGATTCCATTTCAGTCCAGTGAGGGAGATCATTTGATGAAAAATAATATGTCATAGACCTCAGTTGTGCCGACCAATAATACAACATAAAATTTGGACATTTCAGACCTCCACGATCAAATGGTAAATATAATAAAGACAAACGTAATCTAGCCCTCCTGTTGTTCCATATAAATTCCACTAACTTTTTTTTTATTCTTGAGAATAGATCTAAAGGTGGTGATAAGGGAATGTATTGAAATAAATAAAGTATTTTAGGTAAAATATTACTTTTAAGTATATTGATTCTCCCGATCATCGACATTGGTAGTGACATCCATCTCTGAGTTAACTCATTGATATCTGACATTAAGGCTTCATAGTTGACACTGGCGACTGATTCTAGCTTAGGCATAATTTGGATTCCTAAATATTTAAACTGATTTACAACATTGAATTGATTTACCTCAGGGGCTGGGTAATTTCTCTGGGTCTCATTTAGCATTAATATTGAAGATTTAGTTTTATTTATTTTATATCCTGATATTTCCCCAAAATTCTTTATTAAATTCAACAAGGTTGGAATTGATTTTTTTAGATTCGACATAAACAAAATTATATCATCGGCGTACAGGGAGATTTTATGTTCTGTTGGTCCAACTTTAATTCCATATATTTGTGAATGTAAACGTATCGCTATCGCTAAAGGTTCAATTGCCATAGTAAACAGTAAAGGTGAAAGTGGACAGCCTTGTCGACATCCTCTATTGATTTTTATTGGTTTTGAAATATTGTTATTTGTTAGGATTTCTGCTGTAGCATTATTGTATATTATTTGAACCCATTTTATGAAATTATTTCCAAGTCCAAACCTTTGTAGGACTTCAAAAAGAAAGGGCCATTCAACTCTATCAAAGGCCTTTTCGGCGTCCAATGATAGGAGAGCTGTATCCGGTGCTTCTTTATTAAAATAAATAATATTAAATAGTCTTCTTACATTATGAAAGCCTTGTCTACCCTTTATAAAGCCATTCTGATCTCGATTAATAATATTTGGTAAAATTTCTTGTATTCGTCTTGCTAAAATTTTACAGATTATCTTAAGGTCGGCGTTTAATAGGCTTATTGGTCTCATATTTTCACATTTATTAGAGGGCTTACCTGGTTTTGGCAGCAGTATAATTAAGGCATTATTTATGTATGATGGTAAATTATTATTTTGAAATGCTTCTAAAACCATTTCCAAAAAAGGTTTTATTAATTTATTCTTAAATTTTTTATAAAGGTCAACTGGAAGACCATCTGGTCCTGCACTTTTTCCTGATTTCATATTATCAATGGCTAGCCCAACTTCTTCTTGACTAATTTTAGACTCCAATATCTCCCTGTTTTCATTTGGAATACACGGTATAGATAGTTTGTTCAAAAACCCATTTAGTTTTGTTAAATCAGGTTCATTTTTGGTATCATATAATTTTTCATAGTAATCTCTAAAGGCTCTATTAATTTCTAAAGGACTACTTATAATACTGGTAATTGGTGTTTTAATTTCCAATTGTTTAATCTGCCATGCTAATAATTTTCCTGATTTTTCACCTTGTTCATAAAAAGATTGTTTCAATCTTAGAAGACTCGAGGCAGCTCTATTCGCTGATTTTTTGTCGTATTCAGCTCTCAAAATCAGTAATTCATTCTCCAACCATGGGTCACTTCCTGCATACACTTTTTCCTGAAGACTTTTTATTTTATGTTCCAATTTAGCTCTCTCCTCTCGAGTCTTCTTAGATTTTGATCCTGTATAACTAATAATATGTCCCCTAATAAAAGCTTTGAAAGCCTCCCACTTTACACATGCTGATGTTTGTGTAGTATTGATGTCAAAGAACTCGTCTATCTGTTTTTCTATATACTTGACAAATTCCTCATCCTGAAGCCATTTATGCTGAAATTGCCATCTACCTGATTCCTTTGTCAATTTTTTATCTACATATATTAGACAACAGGGTGCATGATCAGAAATCACGATGTTATCATAAAAGCAGTTTTGAATCTTGGACCTTAATTCTGTGGAAATCAAAAAATAATCAATACGTGAGAATGTCTTGTAGGTACTGGAATAACAAGAATAGGCTTTAACTTGTGGTTTCATTTCTCTCCATATATCTAACAATCTCAATTCTTTCATAAAATGATTAATAGTCATACTACATCCAATGTGCGTACAATCCAGTCCTGTTGATCTATCCACACCTGGATTCAATGTACAATTAAAATCCCCTGCTATTACATGTTGCCCTGTAAGTGATGATAAGATGAGAAATAAATTAGCAAAGAACTTCTGATCATCTATATTGGGACCATATAAGTTCACAAGATTTATATTTTCTAATAGCAAAGAACCTTGAATGATTACATATCTTCCAAATTTGTCTCCAATTACATTTTTCACCTGAAAAGGAACTGATTTATGTATGAGAGTCATAACTCCCCTGGCTCGGGATGAAAATGAAGAGGTGAATACACTTCCCTGCCATCTACTCCTAATTCTTTTAACATCCTCCTCTATCAGATGAGTTTCTTGTAAAAACACAATTCTTGAACCCATGTCCTTTATTTTATTCATAACTTGTTTAAGTTTTTTTAAATTTTGTAGACCTCTGCAATTCCATGAAGTTAAATTAAGATTAACACTTTGGTCCATGATCAATAGAGAGTTTAGGATTACCTTGCAGTGTAAACATGCTCATACAGAGAAGCAAAAACATGAGTGGTTGAACATTCATCCTACAAACTACACATAAACAAATTTCCCCTTCCCACACTTGTGGCAAACCCCCCAAAATCAAAAGAAAAATTCTGTCTCCCGATATAGCCATCGACCGTTCCACACCCACGGGGGAACAGCCTAAGCCACTCCTTCTTCATCCTCCCAATCACCCTAACTCTACTGCTTTTAATGACGTAACATTAACTCTCCTCTGTAGTTTTCCAACTTAACTCCAAAATTTTTAACAACTTTGTACATCATAGTTTTTTTTTTTGTTTGTTTTGTTTTTGTTTTGTTTTTTTAATATATAATACAATCTATATTTTGTAAACTTACTATTTACTTCAAGTCAGTCAGATGCCTGTGCAAATGCTTAATTATTCTACCTTATATTTTGTTCATGCTTAGCTCCCACCAGTCTCTTCTTCTTCTTTGATCTTCTTGATGAACTCCTGCGCCTCCTCTGGGGTCTTGAAGATGTGGGTTCTGCCCTCATACGTGGTCAGCAGTCTCGCAGGATAGATTACACCATGACGAATCCCAAGGTTGCGCAGCTCCTTGCGTATGGGATCAAACTGCTTCCTCAATTGTTGGATTCCTGTGGCCAAATCTGGGTAGAACCGCACCTGCTGGTCCTGGTGTTTAATCTCTCCTTTAGCACGTGCAGCGTTGAAGATCTTCATCCTGTCTCTGTTGCTAAGAAACTTCATAATTAAGGTCCTCGGCGGTCCCTTATCTCTCCGTGGGCCAATACGATGTGCTTTTTCCAGAACCACTGCTGATTGCAACTCCTCGCTGCCCAGCACCTCCGGAATCCACTTTTCCAGAAAGGAACATACGTCCCGACCTTCTGATTCCTCTGGAAGACCCACCAGCCTCAAATTATTCTGTCTCGACCGAGATTCCAAATCCAAAATATTATCTTCCAGAGATTTTTTTTTTTTTTCCAAAGTGCGCACCTTTAATTGAAGACGGGTGACGTCATCTTCAGCACTAGCGAGACGGAGCTCCATCTGCGCCGTTCGTTCTACACAGTCACCCAATTCCTTTCTTATTCCTTCCAACGCTGTCATAATCCCATCAAATCTAGAGGAAAAGTCCGCTCTCATTGAACTCATGGCAGCCATCAGCGCATCTGCGCCATTCCCCGCGGACATCGCACCGCCGCCAGCCTCCTCCGCCATATATGGAGTTTTGTTTGCTGCGTCACAGACCTGAAAGTCCGTTAATTTGGACTGTTTCGGCGGCTCGCTTTTTCCTTTTCCTGGTTTTCCAGCCTTAGGCTTCGCCGACATATCCTCGCCCGAATGCTGGGATACGTTCTGTCCCAAATGAGAGAGTTATTTGCCGATTTTTTTTCTCCAGGAGCAGAGCAGAGCGAGACACGTCCGTCCTACGTGGCAGCCATAACCGGAAGTCCCCCAAATACTTATTTTACCGAAGAATTTACCAATTCATTAAAAATCCTTCATTGTGATTTTCTGGATTTTTTTTTTTCTCATTTTGTCTCTCATAGTTGAGGTACACCTATGATGAAAATTGGTGACCTCTCTCATCTTTTAAGTGGGAGAACTTGCACAATTGGTGGCTGACTAAATACTTTTTTGCCCCACTGTACATAGTAGTCATCCAACTTCCTGTATTTACCTTTCCTGTTCTCGCAGCAAAAAAAAATCTGACCAGTAAAAACAGTAAATGTTCTAAGTCTCGCAGGCTTTAATGTGACGAGGTTTGGTCTGCTTGAATTTTTTCCTTTGTGAAAGTGAACCGAAGCAAGGAGAAAATGATACAAGTAACAAACCAAACCAGACAGAAGTACCAAAGAAGAAGTACCAAAACATACCAAAATAAACGAATTTAGGTGTGAAAGTGTAGACCCCTTTTTGAGAAAAGGGAAAAAAATATCAAGAGAGAGCCAGGAGATGTACGCGCTTGTTCACTCACTTGTATTAAGTCACACATACGGTATATTCAGTAGTTACAAAATTACAATGAAATTTACACATTCTAATAAGTCGATATTAAATATTGATTACAAAAAATGTCCATTTTCTTTCATTGACCAAAATCTCTTAAATATAACAATTCCCATATAATTATTATGTTATAGAAAAGACAAACCCCAAGAGAAACACACATTGCTGAAGTGAGTAATTGTAACAGGTAACTTCAGCAGATGGCTATAGTAAATTAATACAATCAAAAAGAATAATGCACATCAAGGGAAACACAAATTGATAAATCTAAATTTAAATAATAAGTAAAAGGTACTACTGAAATATCTTAAGTTATTAGATAGTTAATTAACATTCACACAGCAAATATTGCCTACCACGGCAACCGTTAATTCAGCATGACCCAATCTTAACAGTCAGTGCAGGAGCGGTTGGCTAAGGTTGTCGTTGATATCAAGCAAAACAAAATATCAGAAACACAGACGACTCGAAAGATACACACAACAAGCTACCAATTAATCATTTCGGGTTTTTTTACAGTTATTAGGCATTAGCATCTCAAGTACACAGTAGCTATATACTGTAACTGTTAATTCAGCTCAGCATAATTTTAACGGTCAGCAGAAGGGTGGTTGACAGTGGTAAATTGCTAACATTAAATGAAAATATCTCTATGAAAAATATCTTCCCAGCTCTTATGCTCAGCTAAGTCAGTTATAAATCATCTATGAGTACCTATTTTATAAGGTTATAGCTATAAATAACATAAATGATTACCTTTTTGAGAAAAGGGAAAAAAATAAGAGAGAACCAGGAGACGTGCGTGCTTGTTCACTCACTTGTATTAAGTGAAAGTTGCACACAAGCTCCTCTCTTCTGGAACGCTAAGACATAATGTAACTGACAAAGCACAGACAGAAGTGAATTGGGTCTAATCAAGACATATAATTAAATGATTTCAACCTATTATATAAGCACCCTAAATGTGTTTTTGACTCAAAATAAATAGCTCTTAAATTTTAAAATCTACAACTTAAATCCTAAAAATGGAAAGTTTTACCGGAGAACAAACTAAATTACATACATTTAAAAAGATTAATATTTACAAAACAATCTCAAAGTCTGCCTCTATACTACAGTATCTCACAAAAGTGAGTACACCCCTTACATTTTTGAAATATTTATTATATCTTCATAGGACAACACTGAAGATATGACACTTTGATGCAATGTAAAGTAGTCAGTGTACAGCTTGTATAACAGTATAAATTTGCTGTCCCCTCAAAATAACTCAACAGAAAGCCATTAATGTCTAAACCGCTGCCAACAAAAATGATTACAACCCTAGTGAAAATGTCCAAATTGTGCCCAATTAACCATTTTCCCTCCCCGGTGTCATGTGACTCATTAGTGTCAAGGTCTCACGTGTGAATGGGGAGCAGGTGTGTTAAATTTGGTGTTATCGTTCTCACATTTTCTCATACTGGTCCCGGTTCCAAGGTTGTCATAGCCAGGAGCGGCACTGGGGTTAAGCTCCCAGTGCTCATAAAATGCTCCTTATGGCGTGCGTCTCGAAAAGCCTCTGACAACTAAGTCCAACTCCTAGCCTGCCCGTGTGGTTTAGTCTCTAAGCCCGGCGGAACTGCTTTTACTAATAGGAGAAGGGGCGAGAGCGGATCTCTGGCGCCTTAAAACCAGATGCTTCGGGTAGATGGTGGCTCGTCAACCTGGGAAGGTAGCCCATCTAGGGGAAGGTAAACCCTGATTTCAAACCTCCGCTGCCTTGCGGCACACCTGGTCACAGGAAAGGCTTCGGGAGTCAACCCTGAGGAAAAATCCGGAGTCGGAGCCCCTAAGGCAGTTCTCTGTTGTGCTCAACATCGTTCTGGCAGCTCCTGCGACGGCGCTGGTGCCAAACTGTAGCAGCCCTACTGTTCCTTTGGATTCATCAGTGACGTGGAGAGAGGGGACATGCTGCATGGGCAACATCTTGTCCTCCATATCTTCCTGCCCAGGCTTGAATCCTACCAACGCCCAACGCTGGAAGGTAGAACACCGGATCACTGGAGAGGACACTCCAGCTTCGCCTTTGGTGTAGACAGAACACGGGGAATGACAGTTACCGGTTATAAGCCACCGCTCAATTGGCGTAGAGCGCGGCGCCAGGGGTTGTTCCCGATGGTGGGAGGGATCATCGGATCTCACTGGACAGCTACCGCCCGCCTCAAGCTGGGCAGCCCCCAGCCAATAAGGTGTTGTCCCGCCACAGCTTGCTTTCCTCATTGGGTGCATGGGGATGAGGAGAAGTCCGAACAGCAGGCTGAGAACCTTCGCACCAGGCAAGACAAAAAAACAAAAGAGACCAACTCTAAAACTGGGAACTTGGAACGTCCGCACTATGATGACAGGACTTGCTGCTAACCTCAAGGACATCAACGACACCAGAAAGACTGCCATCATCAATAATGAGCTGAAGAGACTGGGAGTGGATATCACCACTCTCCAGGAAACACGGTTGGCTGACGAAGGCACACTGAGAGAGGAGGACTACACGTTCTACTGGCAGGGAAAGGGCAGTGACGAACACAGGGAACACGGAGTGGGCTTCGCAGTGAAGAACACCTTGCTGAAGATGGTGGAACCGGGCAGCAATGGCTCTGCACGACTCCTCACCCTCCGCCTGAACACCACTCAAGGCCCAGTCACCCTCGTCAGTGTGTATGCCCCAACACTGACAGCCACACCAGAGGCAAAAGATGAGTTCTACGAGAATCTCGCTTCAACTGTCAGGCTCATCCCCAACTCTGAACAACTCATTCTCCTTGGAGACTTCAATGCCAGAGTGGGTGCTGACCACGACTCCTGGCCCTCCTGTCTTGGACCATTTGGCGTGGGCAGAATGAACGACAACGGACAGTGGCTGCTCAAGTTCTGCACATATCACGATCTGTGCATCATAAACTCGTTCTTCAAGACCAAGCCCCAACACAAGGTTTCCTGGCGACATCCACGCTCAAAGCACTGGCACCAGCTGGACTTGATCCTAACCAGGCGCACCTCACTGAAGAACGTGCTAATTACCCGTTCGTTCCAGAGTGGAGATTGCGACACAGACCATTCATTGGTGTGTTGCAAGGTCAAGCTGCAGCTGAAGAAATTCCATCGTGCTAGACAGCATGGAAAGGCACGGATTGACACCAGCAAGATGGCCCAACCAGAACTTGTTGAGCAGTTTGCCTCCACCTTTGAGAAGGAACTTGGTGTACCACAAGAAGGAGAATCAGCAAAGCAGAAGTGGGAAGAGCTGCGAAACACCATCCACTGAACAGCCTTGGCTACTTTTGGGAGGAAGACCTCGAAGTCACAGGACTGGTTTGATACCAAGTTGACCGAGATGACCCCCGTCATTGAAGCCCAGTGCTCAGCACTTGCTGAGTACAAGAAGTACCCAAACGAGAAGAATCTCCAGATTCTCAGGGCTGCAAGAAGCAAAGTTCAGCAGACTGCTCGGCGCTGTGCCAACGAGTACTGGACTCAGCTCAGCCAAGACATTCAAACTGCTGCCATAACAGGGAACATCCGTGGTATGTACGATGGCATCAAGAAAGCACTTGGTCCGGCTCAGAGCAAGATGGCCCCCTCAAATCCTCCACTGGGGAGGTGATCGCAGAAAAGAACAAGCAGATGGAGAGATGGGTGGAACACTACTCCGACCTCTACTCCAGACAGAACACCGTGACACTGTCAGCCCTTGATGTCATCGACTGCCTGCCATCCGTGGACGAACTTGACGCCGAGCCAACCATCGACAAACTCAGCAAGGCCATTGATAGCTTGGCCGCTGGCAAGGCACCTGGCAACGACGGCATACCCCCCGACCTGATCAGGCACTGCAAGACCGCCCTACTGCTGCCATTGCATGACGTCCTCTGCCAGTGCTGGAAGGAAGGTGCCGTACCACAGGACATGAGGGATGCCAAGATCATCACCCTCTACAAAAACAAAGGGGAGAGAAGCGACTGCAACAACTACAGGGGCATCTCCCTCCTCAGCGTTGTTGGCAAAGTCTACGCACGAGTTGTTCTCGTTCGTCTACAGAAGCTTGCCAAACGTGTCTACCCCAAGTCTCAGTGTGGCTTCCGCGCTGAGCGATCGATGGTAGACATGATATTCTCCATCCGCTAACTCCAGGAGAAATGCAGAGAACGGAACATGCCCCTGTACGTCGCCTTCATCAACCTCGATCGCGTTCGATCTGGTCAGCAGAGAGGGCCTTTTCAAGATCCTGCCAAAGATAGGATGCCCACCAAAGTTGCAAAGCCTCATCGAATCGTTTCACACCAACATGCAGGGGATAGTGCAGCATGACGGCAACGTCTCAGAGCCATTCAACATACGCAGCGGAGTGAAACAGGGATGTGTACTTGCGCCAGCCCTCTTTGGGATTTTCTTTGCTGTGCTCCTGATGCATGCCTTCAGCACAGCAACAGAGGGAATCTTACCTGCACACAAGATCTGACGGCAGGCTTTTCAACCTCATCCGCCTGAAAGCCAGAACCAAAGTATGCGAGGCTCTAATCAGAGACATGCTGTTCGCCGACGATGCTGCAGTCGCAACCCACACACAGCAGGAGCTTCAGACCCTGATGGACCGCTTCTCCCAGGCATGCAAGGACTTCGGGCTTACCATCAGCCTGAAGAAGACTAACGTCTTGGCGCAAGGCACGGAAGCACCACCAACCATCACCATCGATGACTACGAGCTGGAGGTCGTGAATCAGTTAACGTACCTGGGGTCCACGATCAGCAACAACCTCTCCCTTGATACAGAGATCGACAAGAGGATTGGAAAATCAGCCTTCACACTCGCTCGCCTCACCACACGAGTGTGGGAGAATCCCAAACTCTCTGTCAAGACGAAGATGGCAGTGTACAACGCCTGCGTCATCAGCACACTGCTCTATGGGAGTTTATTTATTTAGCGAATGCAAAGTCCTTAAGCCAAGCAGTTGCCTCCTGGTTTGCTGTATGGAGGGTGTGTAATCCTCCTTCCAGTCTTTGGAGCGGGCAAGCCTCTATGATGTGTTCCATAGTTTGCTCCTCTCCACATGCGCACAGTGGGCTAGGGCTACTGCCCCATCTGTGAAGGCTGGCCAAGCAGGGGCCATGTCCAGTCCTGAAGCGATTGAGTGTAGACCACTGTCTCCTTGGGAGGTTGGTGCCCGGGACCTGTTGGTTGGGGTTTATCACCAGCTGTTTGTTTGGGACCTCCTTGGTCTCCCATTCCTCTTGCCAAGCTGTCTGGATGGTAAAGTCAGCTGGGGGAGGGTTTTTCCAAATCGGCCGTCTGGATGAAAGTCGGGCAGTGGGTGGGGTGTAGATATCTGCATGGATTGGTAAGTGAGGAAAATCTTTAACTTTTTGGAGCATCCTTTGAGTTAATGCTGCTCGCCGGATGTGTGGAGGGGCTATGTTTGACAGTACAGAGAGCCAGGGGAGTGGTGTTGAGCGGATTGTTCCAGTTATAGTTCTCATGATTGAGTTGAGCTGGGTGTCTACATGGTGTGTGTAAGATGACCTGGACCAGACAGGGGCACAATATTCTGCTACAGAGTATGAAAGGGCCAGTGCTGAGGTGCGCAGGGTGGAGACTGCCGCCCCCCATTTTGCACCAGCGAGCTTGCAGAGCAGGTTGTTTCGTACTTTCACCTTAGCAGCCGTCCCCTTTAGATGTTCCTTGAAGGATAAGGTCCTATCAAGGGTCACTCCAAGATAAGTTGGATTTGGGGCATGCTTAAGCTTGAGTCCGCTCAGGTGGATGTTTAGTTCTCTGGCAGCTTTTGCATTGTGGAGATGAAATGCACTGGAGACGGTTTTTGCTGGGCTTGGTTTTAGGCGCCAGATTTTGCAGAACTGGTCCAGTTTAGCAAGATCTTCCGTGAGCACCCGTTCCAGTGGTTCAAAGTCTGGTGCTTGGAATGCCAAACAGATGTCGTCTGCATAGATGAATTTGCGGGATTTTGTAGTAGGCAGGTCGTTTATGTAGAGGTTGAACAGAGTTGGAGCTAGAACTGAGCCTTGTGGGAGTCCGTTTTTCTGCATTCTCCATGCACTTGTGTTCTGACTGAGGTGGACTCTGAACCTTCGGTTGGTCAGCAGGGTTTTTATAATTGCTGTTGCCCAAGCAGGGATCGCCTTTATAAGTTTCAGGAGTGAGTTTCTATGGGAGTGAGACGTGGACAACATACGCCCGGCAGGAAAAGAGACTGAGCTCCTTCCACTTGCGCTGCATTCGCCACATCCTGGACATATCCTGGCAGGACAAAGTACCCAACACAGAATTTCTGTCCCGCGCCGGCCTTCCCTCCATGTTCACTCTACTCAGGCAGCGCAGGCTCCGCTGGCTAGGCCACGTTCACCGTATGGAGGATGGCAGAATCCCCAAAGACGTCCTCTACGGAGAACTGGCGACTGGCAGGAGAGATGTTGGCTGCCCACAGCTGCGTTTTAGAGACGTCTGCAGGAGAGACATGAAGGCCCTGGAGATCAACACAGAGCGCTGGGAGGACCTTGCAACGGACCGCTCCAAATGGAGAGGCACCCTGACCAGACAGCTCAACGTGGGTGAAGAGAGACTGATTGCTGCAGCAGATGAAAAAAGGACCTGCAGGAAGAACCGCCACAGACCCAGCAGCACGGAGACCACCCACAAGTGCGACCTGTGTGACAGGGACTGCCATTCGCGCATCGGCCTGTTCAGCCACAGGCGGTGCTGTTCCAGCAGAGTAGACGTTTAGGATTCTCTTCCATGGTCATCATAGACCGACTGAGGCCGATGACGACGGCTCTCACATTTTCTCATACTGGTTCCTGGAAGTTCAACATGGCACCTCATGGCAAAGAACTCTCTGAGGATCTGAAAAAAAAAAAGAATTGTTCTACATAAAGATTGCCTAGGCTGTAAGAAGATTACCAACATCCTGAAACTGAGCTGCAGCACGGTGGCCAAGACCATACAGGTTCCACTCAGAACAGGCCTCGCCATGGTTTAGCAAAGAAGCTGAGTGCACGTGCACTCAGCTTCATATCCAGAGGTTGTCTTTTGAAAATGGACATATGAGTGGCATAGTAGTGCTGCCAGCATTGCTGCAGAGGTTGAAGGGGTGGGGGGGGTCAGCCTGTCAGTGCTCAGACCATACACTGCATCAGATTGGTCTGCATGGCTGTCCCAGAAGGAAGCCCCTTTCAAAGATGATGCACATGAAAGCCTGCAAACAGTTTGATGAAGACTAGCAGACTAAGGACATGGATTACTGGAACCATGTCCTGTGGTCTGATGAGACCAAGATAAACTTACTTGATTCAGATGGTGTCAAGCTTGTGTGGCGGCAACCAGGTGAGGAGTACAAAGACAAGTGTGTCTTGCCTGCAGTCAAGCATAGTGGTGGGAGTGTCATGGCTTGGGGCTGCATGAGTGCTGCTGGCACTGGGGAGCTACAGTTCATTTAGGGAACCATGAATGGCAATATGTAGTGTGACATACTGAAGCAGAGCATGATCCTGTACCTTCGGAAACTGGGCCACAGGGCAGTATTCCAACATGATAACGACCCCAAACACACCTCCAAGATGACCACTGCCTTGCTAAAGAAACTGAGGGTGAAAAAAAAATTGGACATTTTCATTAGGGGTGTAGTCACTTTTGTTGCCAGTGGTTTAGACATTAATGGCTTTGTGTTGAGTTATTTTGAGGGGACAGCAAATTTACACAGTTATACAAGTTGTACACTGACTACTTTACGTTGTATCAAAGTGTCATATCTTCAGCGTTGTCCCATGAAAAGATATAATAAAATATTTACAAAATTGTGAGTGGTGTACTCACTTTTTTTGAGATACTGTATATTTTCAGTATTTACAAAAAACTTTTCAAACTGTAAGCCTAAAAAAGGGACAAAAAATATAATTAATTCCACAGTATAGAATTCTTTTAGAGGTTTTTTTATGTCAATGTTTTTGTCTTTTTAACTTCGTCTTTGTCTGTTTGGGCAACACTCTGTCACAGGGAGAGAGGAGGTGGATGTGTGTGGAACTTTTCATGTTCAGTAACACACAGAGCAAATGATTGTTTTGACATGATATCAGAGAGTCTCAGAAATTACCTCCATAAACGATGTTGTGCTGGCCCAACGGGGATGCTGTCCCAGGAAGGTGTGGAGGAGCTGCTGGGGCCTTACGTCAACAGACCCCCAGGTGGACTCGTACCATCGCAGGCAGCGGACACAATTTCACAGCAACATTTCATTCTGTGGGTTTCACTGGGAAGGAAGTTTGACTGTCCGCCCGCTGTATCCCATGGACAACATCCAAGGTCCCATGCCATAAAATGTCCGGGTGGCTGCCACAGATACATCACTTGAGTTCCGCTTTTTTGTTTGGTTAAAACAAAGCAGTATAGTTTTTCCCCAAATTATGTTTCGGAGTCCGGACAGAGGACTCTCAAGGTCTGGATCCGGACCAGAGTCCGCCCGTTGGTGACCCCTGTAATAGATGGTTCTGATATTTCTTTATTAATGCAGCCTTGAGATTATGGGCATCTTTTGACATGGAGTTGCTCATGTTTGCAATGACCTTTTAACTTTGTCTTGAGAGGTCTCCTCAATTTTAAAGAAATCGGTGTCATCAAGATGGTCAACATTATAAAATGAATGGAAACTCGTAAAATTGTTTGCTAGTTCATATACAAATTCAATAAATTGTTAGAAGCATTTGCAGTCGATTGATTATTATGAATTAGAGGTCAGTTAACTTTAAGACAATCAATTGTGTGATGCTTTATCCTGCTAGAATTAGATTGTTTATCCATTTCCATAATTTAGAACCACTACCATTGGCTTCTTCTATCATCCTAGTGAAATAATTGGTTTTAGCCTTTCGCATCTCACATATCACCTCATTCCTGAGACTAGTATAAAGAAGATGGATTTTTTCACCATTTGCCAAATGTCATTATTGAACCATGGAAGGGAAGATTTTTGGGGGGGTTTACTTTTCCACGATTTTGTATACCTGTTCATGGTGTCACGTAATATGGTAGTGAATTTGTTAGCAGAGTAGTTTAGATCTAACTCTTCAGTTACATGTTCCCAATTTATTTGTTTTAGATCCTGCTCAATGTCTTCCAATTTTGACTTTGGAATTCTTGTGTTTACAACTTTTGTATCTGATCTACTATGATATATTAAGCATTTATTTAACTTTCTGGCAACAAGAATCATATTATGGTCTGACAGGTCTGCAATCAGACTACAGTGATCCCTCGCTACTTCGCGCTTCACCTTTCGCGCCCTCAGTGCATCGCGGATTTTTCAAAAATATTCATCAAAAATTCAAAATTGAGAAATAATGGGCGGGCGCTAGCAGAAGGCAGGGAGACTACATTAGACCATCAGGTGTCAACACGGAGAGCAGCACAACTCTCTGTTCGCTGTTGTCGTGTTGGCTGGGCTCGGAAATCTCGCAAGCTGATTGGCCGAGACGTTTCACCCCGCAAGCTGATTGGCCGAGACGTCTCACCCACCTCCTCTCCCTGCCGAGCACCCATGAAGGGAAGGAAGACTGCATTCATTGCTTTTTATCGCTCGTGTTACTTAGTCTCGCCGCGTGGAACTTTTTGCTGTTCTCTTGTGCCATTTTGTGCGAAATAGTCTTCCCGTCGAGCCGCTACGCCGCCTCCTGCAGCTTCAGCTCTATCGGAAGCTGCCCTCGATGATCCTGCGCCTCCAGCACCTCACGATGAGACGTCACCTGAGGAGCAGTAAAGCTCTCATTAACCTGTGCAGTAAATCATTTTCATCTTGAGTTACGTATCTTGTTATAAGAATAAAAGAGTTCTAAAAACATATTTATGTACACTTTGTTTACGTCTACGTATGTATGTACACGTACACACACACACGTATCATATGAGAGTGAGAGAATGAACGTACGTATTGTTTATGGATGACGTCATTGGGGTGACGCTACTTCGCGGTTTTTCACTTTTCGCAGTCGGTTCTGAAACCCATTAACCGCGATAAGGGAGGGATCACTGTATATGTTTTAATTAATGTCTCTGGTCTGTTTGAAAATATCAAATCTATGAGTAGTTCACTTTGTCTTGTAATTCTTGTAGGCCTTTCTCTCACCTGTTTAGATTTAAATTGATCCATGAGTGATTTTCACAGAGACGGAGACATTAATTATCGCTCCTGAAAACAAGATCCCGCTTATTAAGCACCAGATGGGTACACTATGTTCCCCTGTCCAGGCGAGTCTTTGGAATCTTGGTGTCAGTTTTGACTCGGCTATGCCTTTTGAGCACCACATTAATTAATTCGAAATTGTTTCTTCTATTTGAAGAATATTTCTAAGTTAAGAACCCTGGTGTCAAAGGCAGAACGTGAGATGATTATTCATGCTTTTATTTCTTCTCGCTTAGACTATTGTAATAGTGTTTTTACTTGTCTGAGCCAAAAGCACCTTCAACACCTCCAGGTTGTTCAAAATTCGGCTGCCAGACTTTTAACTCACACCAAGAAAAGGGCTCACATTACACCGGTTTTGGCAGCACTTCACTGGCTCCCAGTTGGTTTGAGGATTCAGTTTAAAATTTTAGTTCTTGTTTTTAGAGCTATTTATGATCAGGGTCCTAAATACATCACTGAGCTGCTTAAAATGGGTTCAAGGGACTGAACCCATTTTAAAACTCAAGGTGATAGAGCCTTTCAGGCAGTGGCACCAAAACTGTAGAATGCTCTACCATTGTCTTTGTGCTCAGTAGACTCTGTCGAGGCTTTTAAAAAGCAGCTGAAGACACTGCTGTTTAAACAGGCATTTTAGTTTGATTTGTTTTTTTTTAATGTTTTTATGCCTTTATTATTGTATTTGTGATGTTGTATTTTGTTGTGCAGCACTTTGTGATCCTTTCTGTGAAAAGTGCTATATAAATAAATTTTACTTACTTTTACTTACTTACTATTTTAGTGTTCCATTTTTTCCTGCCAGTTTGTTAAAATCACCAAAAATCATGGTTTCACCACATTTATCAACAGCTACAACGAGATTCTTTAGTTTGTTGTAAAATTTTACATCATGAGAAGGAGGATTATAAATGACAATTATGTTAAATCTCATAGTTTGTGAGAGAATTAACATTCACTTCAAGACATTCCAAATCCACTTTCACATCCTGCTCTTCACATTTGAATTGTAGCGTGGCGGGCCACCATCCTTGGATTTATGCCGACATGCAAAGGAAATAGGAATTTAACAAAAAAAAAATGTAGGAATGATGCTCCGCAAGCACACACACAAACAACGTGCGTGACCGTCACCCGCGCAGAGTTCAGAAGCGCACTGCCCATTCCTGTCAGCAGGCAGAGTGTCTCTCTAGTGTCACTGTCCGAGAGACACATGAGCTTATTAAAATACTTTAAACATGGAAAAAATATCAGAAGAGGTATGTAAGCAGTGGAGGCATTTAGGCCGTGTGTCCACAAAACTTGTTTTTTTCCACTCTGGGTGGCTATTTTCCATTCATTCTCTGTGTAGTCCAGTGTTTACAGCGCTGAGTGCCCTCAAAAAAACCCCAAAACCTATCCATTCAGTGCAACGAGAGCCAAAAAGCCCCAGGACAGGTCCCGACATCTGTGTGCAATTAAGATGTGTATCATTTTCTTGTAATATTTGATACAGAACTAAAAAATATTTAAACCTGAACTGCTATTTATAAACTTGAGAAATAAGTTTTTGTTTTGTTTTTCCTGAATATGTTGAGGGTAAATAATGCTGGCCTGTGAAACAGTCCTTGCGTAAATTTAAAAGAAAAAACCTTGTATGCTGCAACAGCGTGAAAAATATCGTTATTGTGAAAATTAGCAGAAATATCGTGATATCATTTTTAGGCCATATTGCCCACCCCAGTTTGGGGTCAAAAGTCAAAGTTCAGAGTTAACATTGCAGTTGCACTATGGTAAATGCTACATCTGCTATTACTATAAAACAAGTAAAACTAGGGCCACCAAACCTGGTAAACCGATTCACCTTGGGATCCTGACCTCTGACTATAGGTTTGGGGTCAAAAGGTCAAAGGTTAATGTTAACATTCCTTTTGCCTTATTACTGCACAACAAGTAAAGCTAGGTCCACCAAACCTGGTAAACAAGTTTGCCTTTGGACCCTGACTTCTGGCTATGGGTTTGGGTTCAAACGGTCAAAGGTCAAGGTTAGCATTCCATTTGCACAATTACTATAAAACGAGTAAAGCTAGGACCACCAAACCTGGTACACAGGTTCACCTTGGGATTCTGACTTCTGACTATGGGTTTGGAGTCAAAAGGTCAAAAGTCAAAGTACAATGAGTAAAGTTAGGGTCACCAAACTTGGTACACAGGTTCACCCTATGATCCTAAGGTGTGACTATGGTTTTGGGATTGCAAGATCAAAGGTCAACATCAAAATGGCTTATAAAACTGTATCTCAACAACAAAGAAAGCTAGGGTCACCAAACCTGGTACGCAGGTTCACACTGAGGCCATGACCTCTGACTACAATTTGGGGTCAAAAGGTCCAAGGTCAAGGATGACACTCCCTATGCTCTCTTAATATAGAACATACAAAGCTCTCTAGGGTCACCATACAAAGCTCTCTAGGGTCACCAAACTTGCTATACAGGGTCTCCTCAGGATCCTGCCCTACAATTATGGGGTTGTATACGTTGTTGTATATTCATGGAAGATGGATTTATCATAATTTGTTTCTGCCACAGTAATTATAATGGAAACTGAGGCGGGAGATATTGCACTCACCTCAGAGTGCTCTTGTCATTATATTATAATCTCATAAAATGTACTAAGGCTGCATTTATTTACAGCGCTTAACCAACAGTTAACTACTGTATTAGGGGTGGGGAAAAAAGATCAATTCAGTGATGGATTGTGATACTTGTCACTGGCGACAGTGCATCGATCCATAAATGCACGGATCGATCTTTAATTAAAAAAAAGTGTGCACACATATACTTTTGGGTTATCAGTTAATCCATGGCGTTTTCAGTCCACTAGATGGTGCAAAGCAAGCACCCAGTCAAGTGAAGTCATAGCTCGTCTCTGAGACTGGCAACCACATTTGGGAGTTAGGAAGCAATTAGCTCAAATGTCGGGCCTTTTTTTGATTTTATAACAAAAGATGGAAGGAAAGACCTTGACATGACACACAACCCGCAAGAAGCACTGCACGAAAAAAGAAAAAAAACACTCAGAATACGGCCGGCCAGCATACGTCTTAGAGCAGCATTAGCAACAGCCAAGCTAAAGAGACACCATCATGGAGCTTTTTCTCTGATGGCCAATTAAGTAAAGTTTATTTATGAAGCACTTTTCAGAGACATATAGTCACAAAGCGCTGTACAATAAAATGAAATAAAAGGAAGTTGATAAAAATAATTTAAAAAATACAAAACAAGTTAAAACACAAGATTAAAATAATTTAAAAATATCAGACTTACCATTAAAAAGTAGTTGAAACTTAATGGAAATCCTCGTTAAACAAAAAAGTTTTCAGCTGCTTTTTAAGAGTCCACAGAATCAGCTAAACGTATCTGGAGTGGGAGTCAATTCCAAACAGCACTGTCCACCGCCCTCCCTGTGTGCAAAGACGTATCTCTGCGGAAAATGAAGCCCCGAGAATACTTTATTTTATGAAAGAGATGTCAACAGTTTTCCTTTGGGACATGATTTGAGGTTGAATAAGGTGAAAAAAATTGGAATATATGGGATCGTGATACTCGATTATAGTGATAGTCGGACAGAATCGTGAGTTTGAAGCGAGAAGTTAAAGGTGTCGGGTTGAATGTTGTCAGTGCGTATGCCCCACAAGTTGGATGTCAGGTAGAAGAAAGAGAGGAATTCTAGAGTAAGTTGGATGAAGGGGTAGAGAGTGTTTCCGGGGGAGAGTGATAATTGGAGCGGACTTTAATGCGCATGTAGGTGAAGGGAACAGAGGTGATGAGGAGGTTTTGGGTAGGTATGGTCCTAATGAGAGAAATGTGGAAGGACAGATGGTTGTGGATTTTGCTAAAATGATGGAAATGGCTGTGGTAAACACATACTTTAAGAAGAGAGAGGAACAGAGAGAGAGAGAGTGACTTAACAAGAGTGGAGGAAGGTGCGCACAGGTGGACTACATCTTGTGTAGAAGGAGAACTCTGAAAGGGACAGGAGGCTGCAAGGTGGTGGCAGGGGAGAATGTAGCTAGACTGCATCGAAAGGTAGTCTGTTGGATGACTTTGGAGAGCAAGAAGAGGAAGAGAGTGAAGGCAGAGTCAAAGATTAAGTGGGGGAAGTTACAGAAGGAAGAGGGTCCCACTGATTTCAGGAAGGAGTTGATACTTGGCTCTGGGTAATGGGGAAAAATTACCAGATGGCTGGGAAAGCAGTGTTTCCTCTGGTAACATTTCTGGGTGGTGGCCCGCCTCGCCAGAAAAATTACCGTCACGCTAATGAGGCGATATGAATTTAAGGAAAATATATGAAGTAATGACTGTCCGCAAGCGCACACATAAACAACGCGCGTGGCCATCATCTGTGCGGAGTTTAGAAGTGCCCCGGCCACGCAAGCTTTCCAGTCAGGCAGAGTGTCTTGCTAGCGTGACTGTCCAACAGAAACATGAGTTTATTAAAGTACTTTAAACGTGGAAAAAAATCAGAAGAGGAATGTAAGCACTGGAGGCATTTATTGTGGTTTTAACCTGCTGGAAACTGGAGCAATAATGGAAGAGTCGCTTAGCTAAGAGATGTGGTTAGAATTCATATGCAGCCAGCTTCATATGAAGGGAAAGGCAAGGGGGACTGATGAATTGCTGAGTATACACTACCGTTCAAAAGTTTGGGGTCACTTAGAAATTTCCTTATTTTTGAAAGAAAAGCACTGTTTTTTTCAATGAAGATAACTTTAAACTAATCAGAAATACACTCTAATATCTAATATACATTGCTAATGTGGTAAATGACTATTCTAGCTGCAAATGTCTGGTTTTTGGTGCAATATCTACATAGGTGTATAGAGGCCCATTTCCAGCAACTATCACTCCAGTGTTCTAATGGTACAGTGTGTTTGCTCATTGCGTCAGAAGGCTAATGGATGATTAGAAAACCCTTGAGCAATCATGTTAGCACAGCTGAAAACAGTTTAGCTGGTTAGAGAAGCTATAAAAATGACCTTCCTTTGAGCAGGTTGAGTATCTGGAAAAAATTATTATTTCAAATACAAATCATTATTTCTAACCTTGTCAATGTCTTGACTATATTTTCTATTCATTTTACAACTCATGGTGGTAAATAAGTGTGATTTTTTTTTTATGGAAAACACAAAATAATTGTCTGGGTGACCCCAAACTTTTGAACGGTAGTGTATATTTCACCAGCCTCTACAATATTAAGTTATGTTCCCTATTATGTACCTGGCAAGTTAAGATGACCGAAATTCATGAAGTCAATGACTTTAATCCGTCAGCAGCCTTCAAACAAACTAAACGTGCCAACATTTGGATTTCAAAATAAGGGAGGTTTTTTCTGCTGTCGGGTTGGTTAGGAGATTTCTAAAAAAAAACAAACCTATAAATACATAGAAATATTGTAACAGAAATAACTGTATATTTGGTCATTTGAGTTAATTAACCTCTTGCACTCCGGGATACCGCGGGCGGTCACGTCTCTGTGTCCTAGGGCGCACTGGAAAAAAAAAAAAAAACTGCATTTCCGTTCTTCCACTACAGACACAGCCACGAACAGAAAGCCAAAGGAGTGCTTTGATTGGTTTAGATTTGATTGACCTCTCATTCAACTAATAAGAGCCTTGAATTGGGTTTTTGAAACCTTGAAGAACCAATGACTGAAAACCTAGCAAGAAGGACCCGCCTACCAACGGCTGCGAATACAGCGAGCCAATTGAAGCAGAGAACTTCGACAATTGAAAGCGTACGTCCTGTGCGTAAAATCTGTTTTGTGTAAGCTGCTGGGTGACACACACGCGTTCGCCAGTCTTTTTTTCTTACTACTGTTCTTATTTGTTTTGAAAAATCGTTCACCAAAACCGCAATCATGGAAGAGCAAAACCACAATAATGGAATCATGGTTTGACCGGGTCGCATGACCAGAACCACGAGTCCGTAACAAGCGGACCAGCGTCATGTTCATCTGACAATGAGGAAGAGAAGTTCGCCAGCGACACTGCTGTTGTGGACAGGTAAGTGTTATAAGCTAAATTATTCTTTATCCCTGAAAATTGTAATCAAAATGACTTTTGACCGATCGGTGAATTACAACTGTGCGTCATCACCACATGACGGACTGCGGCGACCCACGCGCCGCGTCCGGACCGTGAACGCCCCCCCCCCCCGCCCCCGCTACTCTTCTGTAGCGGATTGCAGATATATTGCAGATATTATTGTAGATATTTTAGTACAACTGTGCGTAGTAGACCGCGGTGCACCGTCACCGCGGTCCGTCATGTAGCGATGGGCGATGTCCGTCCTCTGTAGCGGGTGGTGGTGGTGGGGAGTTGTTATCTTCTACATTACAGATATTTTAGTATAATTTTTAGTGCACTGTAGGTTATTTTTTTCTTGTAAAAAAAAAAAAAAGCCACACATTTTTTACGTGGCATGCTTCTTTGTGTGTGGGGGCTTGTTTGTTCATTCATTCATTCATTCATGAATGAATAAACAACCCCCCCCCCTCTCACACACACACACACACAGAGCCCTGAGTGTCACCTTTCATTAGAGCCCAAAATGAAGCTTCTATATTGAATCATTCAAAAGTTAGATGTTTTTCCAAACTGTGCCATTTGGCACAATTTGGCACAGTTCAAAAACGCCTGTGAACAACCTGAGGAAAAAGCTGTGTAATATATTCATTTTTTGTGGTATTGTTACAAAATTTTGACCTCAGCTGGATAACACTTGGTTCTACATTTTGTTGCATTTTCCAGCCCGGATCTGACAGCTGTGTGCTATTTGCAAGCATTTGTATCCAAAAAAACACCCAGGCGAAATTTATTTTCTTCAAGTTCAGTATGTTTAGATGACTGTTACTCAGTGGCAGGAGCACTTAGAGAGATTATGACTGTTTTGCCAAAAAATTCAAAGTGTTTTCTTTTATATGAGACCAACCCCATGAATATGCTGCAAAGGGTTGAAGAACAGCTTTTGATTTACTTTGGGTATGTTATTTTTTGGCGTTTTTAGGGAAATTGACCAGAGTGCAAGGGGTTAAAGTTATTGTTCTGGCTCTATAAAATTATGGTCAAAAGTTTAAATTGTCTGAGGAAAAAAAGTAAAAAATTTGCCACATTCTGTTATTAGAAAACAGCATATATTTTTTTTAAAAAAAAATAATTTGCCTTTGTCCATCAGACAGGCCTCTTCACTGTCCAGTTTTAAAACTCCTCTTAAAACCCATTTTTTATTCTCTGGCTTTTGACCCAGTTTGAGACAGTGATTTAATTTGTTCTTATTGTCTCTATTGTATGACTTGTTTTGTTTGTGCTGTTTTGTACTTTAGCTGTATTTTATTGATTTTATATTTTATTTATCATTGATGCACAGCACTTTGTGTCAACTGTTGTTTTTAAAAAGCTTTATAAATAAAGTTGGATTGGATTAAAAAAAGATAAAGATTAGCCATAAAATAATCCACATTTATAATAGTCTCTTATATACAAGACCAGTCATAATTTTTACAAGAGAAAAATTACAAGTTTGAGGAAAAGTGTTGCAAATTTAGATAAATTTACAGAGAAAAGTAGAAAACTATAAGAAAATTGTTATAAATTTTGGAGAAGAACCTCAGACCTTCAAGACTGAAGTCATTACTCAAGTTTTTAAGTGGGTGCTCTTTGTACCCTTAACGCAACTAGAAATTTTTGGTTGTCTACTTTTTTTTTTCCACAATATTTTTATTGAACCTTTTTTACAAACATAACACAATCAAACACTAACACTAAAGTAATAAAAAAAATGTACTAAAACACACCAACAACCACTAATAGGAACAGGTCTTCAACAATGCTCCTCTGTTTAGTCTAGGCAATCCATTACATAAGTATACATATTATACATTCACCAGTTTGGAATTTATAAGGTCCACACACATCATTCACCTTCTTCTTCAAAAGTTATGTTTAAATTCTTTACATAATCAATAAAAGGTCTCCATATATTCTCAAACACAGTTTCCTTTGATTTCAGTATGTATGTTATTCTTTCTAGTGGAAGGTTTGTTAACATCTGTTTTAACCACTGAGTCACATCTGGTCTATGAGTCTTTTTCCACAATAGTGCAATATATTTTTTGGCGTTAAGCAAACTGAGGTCTATGAATGCTCTTTCACTTTTATTAAAGTTGTGCTTTTCTGGATGCAGACCCAACAAAAACAATTCAGGATTCAATATGATTTGTTTTGAAATTATTTTTTCAATTGTTCCCCTCACCTCTTCCCAAAACATTCTAATTTTTCTACATTTCCATAAACAATGAAATAAGGTTCCTTTACTTTCCATACATTTTGTGTATGTATCTGGTATGTTTTTGTTATATCTATTTAATTCCACCGGTGTAACATACATCCACATTAACCATTTAAAATGTATCAATTTTAGACGTACATTTATTGATTTGGTTTGAGCTTCTGTACAAGCCAATTCCCATTGTTCCTCTGAAATTTCAGTTTGCAGGTCTTCTTTCCAATAATTCAGTCTTTTCTGTGAGTTTTCACTTGAAGATAGTGTCAATGAGTTATAAAACTCTGAAATAATACCCTTTCTCTTACTATCTTTCTTCAAGATTTTTTCCAAGGATGAATACATAGGTCGAGTGAGAGCATTGTTTTGATTTGATCGAATAAAGTTCCTAATCTGAAGATGTTTAAAAAAATGTGTTCTATTAAGATTAAATTTGATCCTCAGCTCTTCAAAAGACATTATGTTATCTGAACATGACAGATATAAATCTTGAATTTTTTGAATCCCTTTTAAATTCCGTACTTTAAATACAGCATCCGCTCTCCCTGGTTTAAAATATTGATTACCCCATATTGGACTAAATTGTGACAGTAAGTGTGGTTCTTTTAAATATTTTTTAGTTTCACACCATATTTTGATCATATGCTTTACAAATGGATTTTTAACTCGTTTCTGTAATTTTTTTGCCGAGTCTGAGTATACGAATATGGGAAGAGGTAAAGGTAAATTGTATGATTCCATTTCAGTCCAGTGAGGGAGATCATTTGATGAAAAATAATATGTCATAGACCTCAGTTGTGCTGACCAGTAATACAACATAAAGTTTGGACATTTCAGACCTCCACGATCAAATGGTAAATATAGTAAGGACAGACGTAATCTAGCCTTCCTATTGTTCCATATAAACTCCACTAACTTTTTTTTAATTCTTGAGAATAGATCTGAAGGTGGTGGTAAAGGAATGTATTGAAATAAATAAAGTATTTTAAGATAAGATAAGATAAGCCTTTATTAGTCCCACAATGGGGAAATTCCAGGATTGCAACAGCACAGGGATAGCAACACTCAGAGCAACAATCAGAAGGCAAGAAAAAAAACAAGCAAGCAAGAGCAGCTAATATACTGTACATATGTACATATTACTATAAAATATGTATATACACACACACACACACACACACACACACAGTGCAGAGCATTGTAGCTGGATGGAATAAATATATGAATATATGAACACACAGTGCAGAGCCTTGTAGCTAGATGGAATAAATATGTAAATATATAAACACCCACAGTACGGAGCATTGCAGCTAGGTGGAATAAATATGCAAGTATATAAACACACACAGTGCGGACCAATGTAGCTAGATGGAATAATATGTAGATATATAAAACCACAGTGCGGAGCATTGTAGCTAGATGGAATAAATATATAGATATATAAATATAAACACACCTAGTGCTGAGCATTGTAGCTAGATGGAATAAATATGTAAATATATAAACACACACAGTGCAGAGCATTGTTGCTAGGTGGGATGAAACAGCATAACCGTCTATTTAGTTATCCTACATGGTATGATTATGTGCCCATACATATTCTCACCCTCCATAGCGACCGGTATGTTCCTAGTTGTATGCCGGAGAGGACCATTGTGTAAGTCTATTGCATCTTTTGCATTCAAAAAAACTATTAGTTTGTTACGTCTTTTTGCTATCTCTGTGAGCAGCCCTGCTTAGGTTGTACAGTCTGACAGCCGTTGGTAGGAAGGACCTACGAAACCTCTCGGTTGTGCACCTGGGATGATGTAGTCTGCTGCTAAATGAGCTCCTCAGTGCATCCAGTATGTCCTGCATAGGGTGGAACTCGGACTCCAGCAGAGATGACAGTTTAGCCACCGTCCTTCTCTCTCCTATCTCCTCCATCGGATCAAGGCACTGCCCCAGGACAGAGCTAGCTTTCTTAATCAGTTTGTTCAGTCTCTTCCTATCGGCTGCAGTAATGCCACTGCCCCAGCAGACCACTCCAAAAGTGATGGCTGATGCCACCACCGTGTCATAGAATGACTTCAGCAGCGCCCCTTGTACACCAAAAGACCTGAGTCTCCTCAGCAGGAACAGCCTGCGCTGTCCCTATTTTGGGTAAGATATTACTTTTAAGTATATTAATTCTCCCAATCATCGACATTGGTAGTGACATCCATCTCTGAATTAACTCATTAATGTCTGTCATTAAGGCTTCGTAGTTGGCACTGGCGACTGATTCCAGCTTGGGCACAATTTGAATTCCTAAATATTTAAACTGATTTACAACATTGAATTGATTTACCTCAGAAGCTGGGTGCTTTCTCTGGGACTCATTTAGCATTAATATTGAAGATTTAGTTTTATTTATTTTATATCCTGATATTTCCCCAAAATTCTTTATTAAATTCAACAAGGTCGGAATTGATTTTTTAAGATTCGACATAAACAAAATTATGTCATCGGCATACAGGGAGATTTTATGTTCTGTTGGTCCAACCTTAATTCCATATATTTGCGGATGTAAACGTACTGCCATCGCTAAAGGTTCAATTGCCATAGTAAACAGTAAAGGTGAAAGTGGACAGCCTTGTCGACATCCTCTATTGATTTTTATTTATTTTGAGATATTACTGTTTGTTAGGATTTCTGCTGTAGCATTATTATATATTATCTGAACCCATTTTATGAAATTATTTCCAAGTCCAAACCTTTGTAAGACTTCAAAAAGAAAGGGCCATTCGACCCTATCAAAGGCCTTTTCGGCATCCAATGATAGGAGAGCTGTATCTGGTGCTTCTTTATTAGAGTAAATAATATTGAATAATCTTCTTACATTATGGAAGCCTTGTCTTCCCTTTATAAAGCCATTCTGATCTCGGTTAATAATATTTGGTAATATTTCTTGTATTCGTCTGGCTAAAATTTTACAGATTATCTTAAGGTCAGCATTTAATAGGCTTATTGGTCTCATATTTTCACATTTATTAGAGGGTTTACCTGGTTTTGGCAACAGTATAATTAAGGCATTATTCATGTATGATGGTAAATTACTATTTTGAAATGCTTCTAAAACCATTTCCAAAAAAGGTTTTATTAATTTATTCTTAAATTTTTTATAAAGGTCAACTGGAAGACCATCTGGTCCTGCACTTTTTCCTGATTTCATATTATCAATGGCTAGCCCAACTTCTTCTTGACTAATTTTAGACTCCAGTATCTCCCTGTTTTCATTTGGAATACACGGTATAGATAGTCCGTCCAATGGTTGTCTACTTTTTTTTCCCACAATATCTTTATTGAACCTTTTTTTTTTTTAACAAACATGATACAAACAATCAAACACTAACACTAAAGTACTACAAAAAAAAAAAAAAATGCACTAAAAACACCAACAACCACCAGCAAAATCAAATCTTCAACAATGCTCCTCTGTTTAGTCTAGACAATCCAATACATAAGTATACATATTAGGGATGGGCATTCGGTGAAATTTTCTTCACCGATCGTCGGGAGAATTAATGATTAATAATCGGTTAATCATTAACATTTTTAGGTACGTAACAAGGCAGGTAGACTACATTAGAACATCAGGAATCACCAGCACGGAGAGCCCTCTCTCTGTTCTCGTGTTGGCTCGGCTCGGGAATCTCGCAAGCTGATTGGCCGAGACGTTTTACCAGCTTCTCTCCCTGCCGAGCGGCCACCCAACAAACGAAGACCGCATTTATTGCTCTATCGCTCGTGTTACTTAGTCTAGCCACGCAGAACTTTTTGCTGTTCTCTTGTGCCATTTTGTGCGAAATAGTCTTCCCGTCGAGCCACTACGCGGCCTCCTGCAGCTTCCCTCGACGTGTGTACACCGAATCTTCATGACTTTCTCAATAAAGTTTCTGAAAAAAAAAAAAGAATCTTCACGACCGCCATTACTCAGCGCGCAACCACTGTTGGCGATTTCTTCGCATAATAAGGGTGTTCCATGGACCCTGTCGATGAGGTATATTTGTATGCTGCATTGCAGTGATTGTAGTACACCTGGTCATTTTTAAATTGAAATGGTCCCACGCAACACTTCGCCGTAACCACTTCATGATTTAGCGATTGCCCTACGGAAGCCCGCATGTATCAACTGAGGCACGCCAGGGTACGGCGATGGTGTAATGTTGCCCCCTGGTGCCCAAATTTTGCCATTGCATTGTTTGAGGACGGCCGTGCACTAGGCCTCAGATTGTTTTTAAAAAAAAAAAACGGTTTGTCGACGAAAATGAACTTCCTTGGTGAAATTCTTAATGATCAATTATCGGTTAATCGGTAAATTATGCCCATCCCTAATACATATTATGTGTTCCATATAAATTCCAGTAACTTTTTTTTTATTCTTGAGAATAAATCTAAAGGTGGTGATAAGGGAATGTATTGAAATAAAGTATTTTAGGTAAAATATTACTTTTAAGTATATTGATTCTCCCGATCATCGACATTGGTAGTGACATCCATCTCTGAGTTAACTCATTGATATCTGTCATTAAGGCTTCATAGTTGATACTGGCGACTGATTCTAGCTTAGGCACAATTTGGATTCCTAAATATTTAAACTGATTTACAACATTGAATTGATTTACCTCAGGGGCTGGGTAATTTCTCTGGGTCTCATTTAGTATTAATATTGAAGATTTAGTTTTATTTATTTTATATCCTGATATTTCCCCAAAATTCTTTATTAAATTCAACAAGGTTGGAATTGATTTTTTTTAGATTCGACATAAACAAAATTATGTCATCGGCGTACAGGGAGATTTTATGTTCTGTTGGTCCAACTTTAATTCCATATATTTGTGAATGTAAACGTATCGCTATCGCTAAAGGTTCAATTGCCATAGTAAACAGTAAAGGTGAAAGTGGACAGCCTTGTCGACATCCTCTATTGATTTTTATTGGTTTTGAAATATTGTTATTTGTTAGGATTTCTGCTGTAGCATTATTGTATATTATTTGAACCCATTTTATGAAATTATTTCCAAGTCCAAACCTTTGTAGGACTTCAAAAAGAAAGGGCCATTCAACTCTATCAAAGGCCTTTTCGGCGTCCAATGATAGGAGAGCTGTATCCGGTGCTTCTTTATTAGAATAAATAATATTGAATAGTCTTCTTACATTATGGAAGCCTTGTCTTCCCTTTATAAAGCCATTCTGATCTCGATTAATAATATTTGGTAAAATTTCTTGTATTCGTCTTGCTAAAATTTTACAGATTATCTTAAGGTCGGCGTTTAATAGGCTTATTGGTCTCATATTTTCACATTTATTAGAGGGCTTACCTGGTTTTGGCAGCAGTATAATTAAGGCATTATTTATGTATGATGGTAAATTATTATTTTGAAATGCTTCTAAAACCATTTCCAAAAAAGGTTTTATTAATTTATTCTTAAATTTTTTATAAAGGTCAACTGGAAGACCATCTGGTCCTGCACTTTTTCCTGATTTCATATTATCAATGGCTAGCCCAACTTCTTCTTGACTAATTTTAGACTCCAATATCTCCCTGTTTTCATTTGGAATACACGGTATAGATAGTTCGTTCAAAAACCCATTTAGTTTTGTTAAATCAAATTCATTTTTAGTATCATATAATTTTTCATAGTAATCTCTAAAGGCTCTGTTAATTTCTAAAGGATCTATAACTACCTGTCCGTTACTTATAATACTAGTAATTGGTGTTTTAATTTCTAATTGTTTAATCTGCCATGCCAATAATTTTCCTGATTTTTCACCTTGTTCATAAAAAGATTGTTTCAATCTTAGAAGACTCGAGGCAGCTCTATTCGCTGATTTTTTGTCGTATTCAGCTCTCAAAATCAGTAATTCATATTCTCCAACCTTGGATCACTTCCTGCATACACTTTTTCCTGAAGACTTTTCATTTTATGTTCCAATTTAGCTCTCTCCTCTCGAGTCTTCTTAGATTTTGATCCTGTATAACTAATAATATGTCCCCTAATAAAAGCTTTGAAAGCCTCCCACTTTACACATGCTGATGTTTGTGTAGTATTGATGTCAAAGTACTCGTCTATCTGTTTTTCTATATACTTGACATATTCCTCATCCTGAAGCCATTTATGCTGAAATTGCCATCTACCTGGTTCCTTTGTCAATTTTTTATCTACATATATTAGACAACAGGGTGCATGATCAGAGATCACGATGTTATCATAAAAGCAGTTTTGAATCTTGGATCTTAATTCTGTGGAAATCAAAAAATAATCAATACGTGAGAATGTCTTGTAGGTACTGGAATAACAAGAATAGGCTTTAACTTGTGGTTTCATTTCTCTCCATATATCTAACAATCTCAATTCTTTCATAAAATGATTAATAGTCATCCTACATCCATTGTGCGTACAATCCAGTCCTGTTGATCTATCTATACCTGGATTCAATGTACAATTAAAATCCCCTGCTATTATATGTTGCCCTGTAAGTGATGATAAAATAAGAAATAAATTAGCAAAGAACTTTTGATCATCTATATTGGGACCATATAAGTTCACAAGATTTATATTTTCTAATAGCAAAGAACCTTGAATGATTACATATCTTCCAAGTTTGTCTCCAATTACATTTTTCACTTGAAAAGGGACTGATTTATGTATGAGAGTCATAACTCCCCTGGCCCGGGATGAGAATGATGAGGTGAATACACTTCCTTGCCATCTACTCCTAATTCTTTTTATATCCTCCTCTATTAGATGAGTTTCTTGTAAAAACACAATTTTTGAACCCATGTCTTTTATTTTATTCATAACTTGTTTAAGTTTTTTTTAAATTTTGTAGACCTCTGCAATTCCATGAAGTTAAATTAAGATTAACACTTTGGTTTATGATCAATAGAGAGTTTGGGATTACCTTGCAGTGTAAACATGCTCATACAGAGAAGCAAAAACATGAGTGGTTGAACATTCATCCTACAAACTACACACAAACAAATTCCCCCTTCCCACACTTGTGGCGAACCCCCCAAAATCAAAAGAAAAATTCCGTCTCCTGATATAGCCATCGACCGTTCCACACCCACGGGGAACAGCCTAAGCCACTCCTTCTTCATCCTCCCAATCACCCTAACTCTACTGCTTTTAATGACGTAACATTAACTCTCCTCTGTAGTTTTCCAACTTAACTCCAAAATTTTTAACAACTTTGTACATCATAGGTTTTTTTTGTTTGTTTTGTTTTTGTTTTTTTTAATATATAATACAATCTATATTTTGTAAACTTGCTATTTACTTCAAGTCAGTCAGATGCCTGTGCAAATACTTAATTATTCTACCTTATATTTTGTTCATGCTTAGCTCCCACCAGTCTCTTCTTCTTCTTTGATCTTCTTGATGAACTCCTGCGCCTCCTCTGGGGTCTTGAAGATGTGGGTTCTGCCCTCATACGTGGTCAGCAGTCTCGCAGGATAGATTACACCATGACAAATCCCAAGGTTGCGCAGCTCCTTACGTATAGGATCAAACTGCTTCCTCAATTGTTGGATTCCTGTGGCCAAATCTGGGTAGAACCGCACCTGCTGATCCTGGTGTTTAATCTCTCCTTTAGCTCGTGCAGCGTTGAAGATCTTCATCCTGTCTCTGTTGCTAAGAAACTTCATAATTAAGGTCCTCGGCGGTCCCTTATCTCTCCGTGGGCCAATACGATGTGCTTTTTCCAGAACCACTGCTGATTGCAACTCCTCGCTGCCCAGCACCTCCGGAATCCACTTTTCCAGAAAGGAATATACGTCCCGACCTTCTGATTCCTCTGGAAGACCCACCAGCCTCAAGTTATTCTGTCTCGACCGAGATTCCAAATCCAAAATATTATCTTCTAGACATTTATTTTTTTTTTCCAAAGTGCGCACCTTTAATTGAAGACGGGTGACATCATCTTCAGCACTAGCGAGACAGAGCTCCATCTGCGCCGTTCGTTCTACACAGTCACCCAATTCCTTTCTTATTCCTTCCAACGCTGTCATAATCCCATCAAATCTAGAGGAAAAGTCCGCTCTCATTGAACTCATGGCAGCCATCAGCGCATCTGCGCCGCTCCCCGCAGATTTCGCACCGTTGCCAGCCTCCTCCGCCATATATGGAGTTTTGTTTGCTGCGTCACAGACCTGAAAGTCCTTTAATTTGGACTGTTTCGGCGGCTCGCTTTTTCCTTTACCTGGTTTTCCAGCCTTAGGCTTCGCCGACATATCCTCACCCAAACGCTGGGATACGTTCTGTCCCAAATGAGAGAGTTATTTGCCGATTTTTTTCTCCAGGAGCAGAGCAGAGTGAGACACGTCCGTCTTACGTGGCAGCCATAACCGGAAGTCGGTTGTCTACTTTTAATTATTAATTTCATAGTACTGCTTTTACATGAGTAGAATTTCTGGCTACTATACCCACCTCTGATCATATAATTTAAGTATGAATGAGTAAATTACTATTATGAATGTTTTTTCCCTTCCCTTTCCTACTCTTCATCAATGGAAAAAAAGAAACACTCCAATAAAAATACAAAAAATACACATTTTGGTTATTTATTAAACCTTGAAAAAAAATGCTGCAGGACAAAACATGACACTTGGTATTTTCTAACCTGTTCGTATACCACCATAGACAGAGAGAGAACCTGAATTAGACAGCGGTCAGAGAGGGGAAAGATGAGACAGAAGAGAGGAGCCAAGGAAAGGAAAGTGTTCAGGTAGAGAGTCCAGGAGAGGTGAGAGCAGAGGAAGGAGAGAAGGGTGACACCAGTAAAAAGTTCAAACACAGGATGTCTGGGTGGGACCACAACTGGCCCAATATTCCATTATTCAAGCCTTGGTTGTACAATACTTCAAATGGTAAGTTCCATTATGTAATATTACTGTGCAAAATTTAAAAAATAAAAATAGTGTAAAATTAACATATTCTGGTTACAAGCGTGTCATGTGTTTTCTGCCCCCCACCCCCCTTCCCCGGAAAAATATGCTGCCACTGCGCCAAGATCTTTAAGCCAGAGGAAACACTGCAAAGTACAGTAGAAGTATTGAGGGAAACGGGTAGAAAGGTATGTGGTGTATCCAATGGACAGAGGAAGGAAAACAAGGAGACTTGGTGGTGGAATGAGAAAGTACAGGAAAGTATTCAAAGGAAGAGGTTGGCAAAGAAAATGTGGGATAGTCAGTTTGATGAAGAAAGTAGACAGGAGTATTTGGAATCTAGGTGCATGGCAAAGAGAGAAGTAGCAAAAGAAAAGGCATATAGTGAGTTGTATGAGAGGCTCAACACTAAAGGAGAAAAATACTTGTATCGATTAGCTAGACAGAGAGGTCGAGCTGGAAAGGATGTGCAGCAAGTTAGACTGAAGGACAGAAATGGTAATGTACTAACAAATGATGAGTGTGTTGAGAAGATGGAAGGAGTACTTTGAAGAGCTGATGAATAAAGAAAATGAGAGAGATGAGAGGATTAGCAAGGATGAGAGGATTAGCAAGGCAGAAGTGAGGACAGCTTTGAAGAGGATGAAGAATGGAAAGGTGGTTGGTCCAGATGACATACCTGTGGAGGTATGGAGATATATAGGAGAGATGGCAGTGGACTTTTTAACCAGATTGTTTAACACAACCTTGGAAAGTGAGAGTATGCCTGAGGAGTGCAGAAGTGTTTTGGTACCAGTTTTCAAGAACAAAGGTGATGGTCAGAGCTATAGTAACTACAGAGGCATAAAGTTGTTCAGCCACACTATGAAGATATGGGAAAGAGTTGTTGAAGCCAGGTGAAGAGGAGAGGTGACACTCGGTGAGCAGCAGTATGGTATCATGCCAAGAAAGAGTACTACGGATAAATAAGTTTATTTATAGAGCACTTTTCACAGACAAAGTCACAAAGTGCTTAACATGATAAGAAACAAATAAGATGGTAAAATGCAATAAAAGAGCAAATAAAAATGCAGGCACATAAAGCAGTAAAAGACAAAGTCAACAACGAAAAACACATAATAATAATAATAATAATAATGATGATAATACAATCAACACATAGTTAATAAAAAGCCAGGCTAAAAAGGTGGGTCTTTAACTGCTTCTTAAAAGCATCAATAGAGGGTGCAGATCTACACTCACCGGCCACTTTATTAGGTACACCTGTCCAACTGCTCGTTAACACTTAATTTCTAATCAGCCAATCACATGGCGGCAACTCAGTGCATTTAGGCATGTAGACATGGTCAAGACAATCTCCTGCAGTTCAAACCGAGCATCAGTATTGGGAAGAAAGGTGATTTGAGTGACTTTGAACGTGGCATGGTTGTTGGTGCCAGAAGGGCTGGTCTGAGTATTTCAGAAACTGCTGATCTACTGGGATTTTCACGCACAACCATCTCTAGGGTTTACAGAGAATGGTCCGAAAAAGAAAAAATATCCAGTGAGCGGCAGTTCTGTGGGCGGAAATGCCTTGTTGATGCCAGAGGTCAGAGGAGAATGGCCAGACTGGTTCGAGCTGATAGAAAGGCAACAGTGACTCAAATAACCACCCGTTACAACCAAGGTAGGCAGAAGAGCATCTCTGAACGCACAGTACGTCGAACTTTGAGGCAGATGGGCTACAGCAGCAGAAGACCACGCCGGGTGCCACTCCTTTCAGCTAAGAACAGGAAACTGAGGCTACAATTTGCACAAGCTCATCGAAATTGGACAATAGAAGATTGGAAAAACGTTGCCTGGTCTGATGAGTCTCGATTTCTGCTGCGACATTCGGATGGTAGGGTCAGAATTTGGCGTCAACAACATGAAAGCATGGATCCATCCTGCCTTGTATCAATGGTTCAGGCTGGTGGTGGTGGTGTAATGGTGTGGGGAATATTTTCTTGGCACTCTTTGGGCCCCTTGGTACCAATTGAGCATCGTTGCAACGCTACAGCCTACCTGAGTATTGTTGCTGACCATGTCCATCCCTTTATGACCACAATGTACCCAACTTCTGATGGCTACTTTCAGCAGGATAATGCGCCATGTCATAAAGCTGGAATCATCTCAGACTGGTTTCTTGAACATGACAATGAGTTCACTACTCAAATGGCCTCCACAGTCACCAGATCTCAATCCAATAGAGCATCTTTGGGATGTGGTGGAACGGGAGATTTGCATCATGGATGTGCAGCCGACAAATCTGCGCCAACTGTGTGATGCCATCATGTCAATATGGACCAAACTCTCTGAGGAATGCTTCCAGCACCTTGTTGAATCTATGCCACGAAGAATTGAGGCAGTTCTGAAGGCAAAAGGGGGTCCAACCCGTTACTAGCATGGTGTACCTAATAAAGTGGCCGGTGAGTGTAAGTTCAAATGGCAAAGAGTTCCAAAGACTGCGAGCAACAGGGGCAAAGGCTATATCACCTTTGGTTCTGAGCCCAGTACTAGGGACTGCCAGTAGGTTCTGATTAGAAGACCTGATAGACCTGCTGGGGTGGTATAGGTGGAGCAGGTCACTGATATAAGAAGGTGTCTCACCATGAATGGCTTTGTAAGTAAGAACTTTAAAATTAACTTTATAATTTACAGGAAGCCAATGCAAGGAGGCCAAAATGGGAGTGATATGATAGAACCTACTGGACCTAGTCAGTCTTGCAGCAGTGTTCTGGACTAACTGTCAGTGGTGTATAGAGGATTTACTGAGGGACGTAAAGAGAGCTTTATAGTAGTCCAAACATGAAGAAACAAAGGTGTGAATAATAGTTTTTAACTGACTATAGGAAACCAGTGACCTATTATTGGAGATATTCCTGAGATGGAAAAAGCAATTTCAGGTCAGAGATTTGGCATGCTGATCAAAACTCATCGACTGGTCAAAAATGACACCAAGATTTTTTAGATTAGACCATACTGTAGTGGATTTATGGGTTTATAGGTATTTTAATGTTGGTACAAGTATTAATGTAAATATGAATGTGAGTAGGAATGAAGATTTGTTTTCATTACACTCAGATCTTCGTAGGGCACCAGTCCAGATAATGGACAATTTTATTAACAATTCTTTATTTGTACCAATTATGAATCAGTCTAAAAAAAAAAACTACAAAAGCACTCGGAGAGCGCAGACCTCCGCCAAGCGCCACAGTTCCCCCCCATACAGTGTTTTACATCATAAATATTAATCCTACATTTATTGTGTGTACGTTTTCAGATTCCTTGACCATGAAAACATATGAATAGCAATTGGATTCACATGGATAGGATTAGTGGTTCAGTAGTTATTCAGGAAAATCGCATTTTGCATAATGGCGGTTTTCTTCTGGATGTAGCTCCATAGCTTTTAAAGATACAACAAATCCGTTGACACACTACAGATTCCACAGTGTCTTGGCTACATAATGGTGTTTGTTGAGAGTGATTTTAGCTTCATTTGTTCTCTTCCTATGAGGAAAATTGCAAAGGTCCCCTATTTTTGTTGATGTTGTGGATCATAGTATCCGGAATTATTGCATTATCCGGATCAGTCTTCGATATATTATAGAACCTGTGGGCATGTTGTCCTGTATTTTTTTTGTTTTGCAAGTGTTCTGAGGATTTTTGGCAGACTTACATGCACAAATATTGAAAATGGCCCTTTCTGGCAATGTTAAAGATTCCTTTAAAAAATTCCTGGATCCAGACGGTGATCCGGATCACCACCAAAATGTAATCATCTGTAGGATACCCCATTTCTGACAATCTGTGAAAATTTCATGAAAATCCGTCCGTAAGTTTTTGAGTTATCTTGCTAACAAACAAACAAACAGACAAACCAACGCCGATGAAAACAACCTCCTTGGCGGAGGTAAAAACACCCTCGTGAGTTCTTGTCTGCTGATAATCAAGAAGATGGACATGAAATCAAACAACTGCCATCTGTCTTTCAGTAGTTTAATGATAAATGTCAGAATAGGTTAATACATTTGGATAACTTTAAAACAGGGAATTCAACATGTATCATGGGCATCATAGACTGAGTTACGGAGTATCACATGCGAATCAAACATTTGTGGAACCAAAGAAACCGTAGTTTAACTTTTCAGTATACTGGAAATTGGAAAACCATAAAATAGCATTGTTTAAGAAAAGTAGATGCAATTTTATGAAGAAAATGATGAGTAAACTATCTAGAAAAATGGAAAATTTGTGTTACTCTGAAAAAGGGCAGGGCAGGACCCCCACGTGCCAACCTTGATTCAGCTGGATGTCCGTGGATTCTGTTGATGGAGAGGCTGATAGACAGATTCTCCCACAAGGCTGTGCTCCTGAGATCGCAATCGGGTTGTTCTTCAGCAAGCTGGGCAAGGTCTTCTCTTATGCACTGAAGAAGGAATTAGTTTATTGTACAAAGTCCCATCAGAAATTCAAACTGAGGCAAAAACATGCCACAAATCCGTTTCTTCCGATGTTTGTGGTTTAAATGAGTTGGTTTAAGTTAAAAAAAAAAAAAATCTTCTTGCACAGTGATTTAAAGGAAAGGATTAAAATGAGGGGGGGATAAAAGAACTTTAAAGAAAAAAAATAATTTTCACAGAGCATGAAAGTCTCTGGGCCTACTTAAAGATAGAAAAAAAAAAATGGAAGAGAAGAAAAGGCTCTTTACAGCTTGACCAATGCCCCAAAACTGAAACAAAGGAAAGTTTTTTCCTAGGTGTGGCAGAATGATACTAATTTCCATGAAACCTGAGCTGGCCCAATTACATTGCTTCTTTTTCCAGCAGAAGTCATAAACTCAACCTAAAAAGGGAAATGCAAGGGAGCCTGGAGCTCTATTGGTCAGTTAAAGTTTCTTAGGTGGGGGTCTCCCACAGAGCAGAGATAGACATTTGATATGAAGAGTGAAATCCTCCTGAAGACACATGTTGCTGAATAAAGCATAAATTCCTTAAACTTTGACTAAGATATTCTACTCAATAATAAGGGAACATACAATGTCTCTACATTGTAACTGTAATTAATTTGTGATAGTAAGCATGCAAAAATTAATTTCTTCCTGAAAATAAAGCAACACTAATCAACTCATATCAATAAAAGCATTTGAAACCACATTGTCCATCCCAAGAGTTCAGCCATGTCTTCAGTAGCGGATACCGTCTTGAGAGAAAGAATATGAATTGGTTTATTTTTCCATATTGCATAAATTCCACTGCAAAGAGAAAAATATTAAATATTCCTGATTCGTCCACCAGATGGCACTGTGAAACTGTCTGGTTGTTCACTGGAGAATCTTGACTCCCCACGTCTGGATTATATCACCCATATCTGTCGATTTGAAACATTCCTTTGCCAAAGAGCAGAAAAGGGAGAATGACTAAGTCCTGGAGAAGGGATTAACTTCCACTTTATGGTCGATGGGTAGTGTTACAGCTCTGGTCCTTGGATGAGAGAAGCAGTTCATGACCAGACTTTTGAGTTGAAACAATTTTCCTTCAGCAAAGAATGATTTTATAGATTGGAACTCAAGGTCACGCTACAGTACCATCCATCCATCCATCTTCTTCCGCTTAATCCTTTTCGGGTCGCAGGGGGGCTGGAGCCTATCCCAGCATCTTTGGGCGAGAGGCAGGGTACACCCTGGACTGATCGCCAGTCCATCGCAGGGCCAACACAGAGAGACAGACAACCATTCATTCTCACAGTCATACCTAAGGACAATTTAGAATCCCCAGTTTGAGGCTAATTAACCCAACTTGCATTAGAACTTAATAAACCAATGCTATTAACCATCTTTTTCGTATCTTCTTAATTATTGCTCTGAGTGTTGCTATCCCTATGCTGTTGCAATCCCGGAATTTCCCCATTGTGGGACTAATAAAGGCTTATCTTATCTTATCTTAGGAATTAGATTGTCAGGTGCTACAATAAGGACTTCAGTTTTGTCAACATTAAGTTGCAAAAAGTTACTAGACATCCAGTCCTTAATTGCAGACAGACAATCATGAATAATTTTTAAATTGTCAGCATGGTCAGGCTTAAAAGAAAAGAACAGCTGTAAATCATCATTGTAGCAGTGAAAAGACGCACCTTTGAATTTGCTGATGATAGAACTAAGTGGCAGCATGTACAAGGCAAATAAAAGTGGACCCAGAATAGAACCCTGAGGCACCCCACAGGTTAAAGGAGCAGAGTCAGATAAGTAACAGCCAACAGCCACGGAAAAACTCCTGCCAGAAAGGTAGGAGGAAAACCATTCCAAGGCTTTTCCAGAAATCCCTACCCAATCTCTAAGCCTTCGTAACAAAATATAATGATCAATAGTATCAAATGCCGCAGTAAGACCTAATAACACTAAAACAGAGCATTTGCCAGAGTCTGGTGACATTAAAATATCATTCGACACCCTGAGAACAGCGGTTTCTGTTGAGGGTTTCTGACAAAAACCTGACTGAAATTTATCAAAAATATTATGTTCAATCAGAAAGTCATTGAGCTGCTTGGCAACAACTTTTTCTAAAAGCTGAGAAACAAAAGGAAGCTTAGAAATTGGCCTGAAGTTTTAAAAACAGATGGGTCAAGGTTAGTTTTTTTTTTTAAGTGGCTGCACAACTGCATGTTTAAAATACGAGGGGACACAACCAGATTCAAGTGAGCTGTTAATGATATTAACCAGCGATGTACCCACTGAGCCAATTACCTCTTTCAGCGTTGAGGTAGGCAAGATATCTGAGGGGCAGGAGGAGGATTTCAAGGACCCCATCAAAACTAACAAATCCTCTAAAGAAATTGGGGTAAAATAACTTAAAATGGCCTGTCTATTGGGACAATCAAGAATTGGGGAGGAGGAATGAGTAAAACTAGCCCTAACAGCAATAACTTTGTCAACAAAGAAGGAAAGAAACTTGTTACAGTCATTAATTGAATGAACAGGTGTAGCAGAAGTGACAGGGTTAACTATACTGTTTATTGTGCTGAAGAGGATCTTTGGATTGTTACTATTGGAGGAGATGATGTTGGAAAAATAAGAGGTCCTTGCCGTTTTAATCATATTGTTAAATTCAATTAACAGTTCCTTAAGATACAACCGATGCACCTCAAGTTTAGTGGCCTAAATGCAATGTTTGCTCTCAGAGTGTTGATGGAGAAGTAATAGAGGGGGTCAGAAGGAGTTGCACTGTGTCTTTGTGGATCTAGAGAAAGCATATGATAGGGTGTCAAGAGAGGAAGTGTAGTCCTATATTAGGAGTGGAGGGGCAGAAAAGTATGTGAGGGTGGTGCAGGACATGTATGAGGACAGCGAGATGGTGAGGTGTACTGTAGGAATGACAGATGGGTTCAAGGTGGGAGTGGGGTTACATCAGGGATTAGCTCTGAGTTCCTTCTTGTTTGCCATGGTGATGGACAGGCTGACAGATGAGGTCAGGCAGGAGTCTCCGTGGATCATGATGTTTGCAGACGACATTCTGATCTGTGGTGAGAGTAGGGAGTAGGTGGAAGAGAACCTGGAGAGGTGGCGGTATGGTCTGGAGAGAAGAGGAATGAAAGTCAGTTGAAGCAAGACAGAATACATGAGTGTGAATGAGAGGGAGGCAGGTGTAATGGTGAAGATGGACAGAGTAGAGGTAGTGAAAGCAGATGAGTTTAAATATCTGGGGTCAACCATCCAAAGCAATGGAAAATGCACAATAGAGGTGAAGAAGAGAGTGCAGGTAGGGTGGAGTCAGTTGAAAACGAGTGTCAGGGTTGATTTCTGACAGAAGGGTAGCAGCAAGAGTGAAAGGGAAGATTTACAAGACGGTAGAGAGACCTGCTATGATGTATGCTTTGGAGACAGTGGCATTGACAAAAAGACAGGAGATGGGAGCGGGAGGTGGCAGAGTTGAAGATGCTAAGATTTTTACTGGGAGTGACTAGAAGGGACAGGATTAGAAATGAGTATAGAATCAGAGGGACAGCTCAGGTTGAGCAGTTTGGAGACAAAGTAAGAGAGGCAAGGCTGAGATAGTTTGGATATTTGCAGAGGAGGGATAGTGAATATATTGGACAAAGGATGTTGAAGATGGAGCTGCCAGGCAGGAGGAAAAGAGGAAGACCACAGAAGATTCATGGATGTAGTTAAGAAGGAGGACATGGAGAGGATTGGTGTTGGAGGAAGATGCAAAAGGGATGGGGTGAGATGGAGGCAGATGATCCGCTGTGGCGACCCCTAAAGGGAGCAGCCAGAAGAAGAATAATTGTCGACTTTTGTTTATGTTTCAACACAACGCTGCAAGTAGTACAAGAGTTTATCCCCACTTTATGAAAAATATTCAGAAACTGTTGAGCACAGTCTTTAGCGGTGACTTTTGTTAATAAATTAAGACACGTCACACGTTAGCAACTCTACTCATGTAAACACGGAAATAATGTGAGCATGCCGCACAGGGAACTCTCGTGCGATTGTTCAGTCACGTGAAACTTCAGCTGGATGCTTTGTGTTTCACAAGTGTAAAAGCATTATATTAAAAGACGGATCTGCGGATTTTGTGGAACAATATTGACTCAGTCAAATGTCAGTTGATTCGAATTGGAGAATCAATCTATTGAACCCACTCCTAAAAGCTAGGGTCACCAAACTTGGTACACAGATTCACCCTGTGACCCTGAAGTGTGACTATGGTTTTGGGATTGCAAGGTCAAAGGCCAATATCAAAATGGCTTATAAACTATATCTCAACAGCAAAGAAAGCTAGGGTCACCAAACTTGCTACACAGGTTCACCTTGGGATCCTGACCTCTGACTATGGGTTTGGGGTCAAAGGTCAATGTTAACATTCCTTATGCCTTATTACTTTACAACGAGTAAAGCTAGGGCCACCAATCTTGGTACACAAAGTCAAAGTCACTCACAATAGTCCTCAAGTAGGTCTGCATCAAAGTTGTGCTCAAGGCCAAAGGTCAGAAGATCTGGGCACTTAAGTGATTTTAGAAAAATTGCTACTCCTAGGAAATTACCTGGATTCTCGCCAAATTCACTGTGACCCTCAGGTGGGGCTGCATCCAGTTTGTGCTCAAGGTCAAAAGTCAGGAGATTTGAGTACTTGAGGGATTTCAAGAAAATTTCTACTCTTTCTAAGCAATTGCCACAGTGGCCTTTAGGGAAGCAAGTTATCAATTAATTCATTAATTGGTAATTGATTCACTTTATCGATCGATTAATGATTAATTGATAAGCTGTGTTTTTCATGAGAATCTGAATCGCCCTCGGTACAATATGGTCTATCTTTAACATAAAAAGTTGCTGTTTTTTCATATACTGAATAAAACAGGAACATTATATTCCTCAATGACTTATTGTACCATTTGCATTTTTTTTGCGACAGACAATTGCATTTTTTGTAGTTTAACAAATTTTGCACTGTATAGTGTGTACTATGTGCTAATACATCTCAGTAATCATCTCAGTATTTATTTTAAAAACTACTATTAATATCATAAATTTATCTTTTTTAATTATATTTAAAAAAAAAACTTTCACATT
This sequence comes from Pholidichthys leucotaenia, assembly GCA_020510985.1. Classification (NCBI taxonomy): domain Eukaryota; kingdom Metazoa; phylum Chordata; class Actinopteri; order Cichliformes; family Pholidichthyidae; genus Pholidichthys; species Pholidichthys leucotaenia. The sequence continues at coordinate 146,505,720 of CM035847.1, forward strand.
TTAATTTACTGAGATGCACTGGTAGACGGTTTTAACAGGAAAATAAATTGTGAGCTGCTTCATCTGTTGCATGTTAAACAGTATCACAGTACCCAGCAATCCAGGTAAACCCAAAACCCCAAATCTGGGCTCCCTCTGTTGTGTTACCTCAGTGGCAACTTGAGTTCGGTCTCCTTTTCTGTCTAGTGGCAGGTTGAAGGGAGGCAGTGGGGATAGGTTTTTGCACTCATGTAGCCTGCTGCAGTCCATTTCTCCGCCCTATTAATTTGACGGGTGGACATTGGAACGTGCCATTGGAACTTGTTGTGGCCCTCTGACATAACCCGGAAGGGCTTAGCGTCTTCTTCTGCTTTGTCGGTTGAAATGTGGCAGTGGGTGACCGTGTGTGCCCCCACCTGGATGGCGAAGCCACTACATTTCATAAAATAAGCTCCCATTGGAAAGGACTGCTGAATTGTCAATTAATTGACAACTAAGTTAATTTAGTCAACTAAATTCTTTTTGACAATTAATCGAAAGTCAGTTAATCGCTAATATCCCAAGTGGCCACCAAACTCACTCACAAGGATCCTCAGGTTGGTCTGCATCCAGGTTGAGGTCAGACAGGTTATTGTCAAAGGTCAGGAGATCTGGGCATTTATGATTTCACAAAAAAAGCATTGCTCCTCCTAGGCCACAGACCTTAATTTTAAGCACATCCTAGATACTGTAGGTCTGTATCTATGCTGTGCTTAAGGTCAACAGTCAGGAGATCTGAGCAATCCTGGGGTGATTTTGTCAGGCTGGAATCAGCTACTCCGTCATTGACAGTCTGGTTATATTTAACTCTTTAACTGCCCCAGGTGCCATATGGCGACAGGAATGGTTAAAGGGTGGTCAAAGCCCCTAGTGGTCAAGAGTGGTAAAAAATTTTTGTCAATAAAATAGTTCAGATTTCCAAGGGTATAACTTGGAAGTTACAAGAGATAATGGCTTACTGTCAATTAGAAAGATGTAGAATATGACCCAAAGTTTCAGATAGGAATAAATTTTACACATCTAATTTGCATAATGTCACGGCAGCTATATAAATTACATAACTCAGTCAAAAGTGGACTTTGGACACATTTACACAAAGAATGGGCCGTTTTTTTTTTTTTTTTTTGTTTTGGTTTTTTTTATACGCCGTTTTGTCTACAGGGGTATGTTTTTATCTAATCTTGAAAGTATATGAACCAGAAAATCAATAAAATGTAAAAAAAAAAACCCAAAACATATTCCTCTCTTACCTGTTGCTGGGGGGTGGGGGTGGGCTTGCTCGCCCACGTAACCGGTCCGTTTTCGTCCATCGTGGTCAATGTTTTGCGTTTGCTTGGTCATTTACACTCTCTACCACATGTACAAACTCTTATGATTATCCCACGTGAATTTCGTTTGTATTACATGGCTATTTTTCCTGTTTGGTGCATTTTTCCTGTGAGATTCCATGCTGATCGTGGGCACCGCCATCTTGGTGCTGGGAGCTCAGTTTTTTGTCCATCGTGGTCAATGTTTCGCATTTGGTCAGTCATTTACACCCTCTTCCACATCTGCAAACTCTTATGATTATCCCACGTGAATTTCGTTTGTATTATGTGGCTGTTTTTCCCGTATCATGCAGTTTGAGTCACAATCGCGGCGGCCGTGACCGAACATGGCAGCGTTCAAATTGGTGTTTGTCAGCTCAAAGTGGAAAAAGGGAGAATAATAATGAGGATTTCTTCTTCTTTGCTGTATTCCATGTCAGCCATGATTCCTCCGGCGCGTCTGCCACCTTCTGAACTGTCAAATCAATACAGATCAGTACAAATTCTCAGTATAGCCGGGGGACGTCAATAAGTTGACCGGTGCAGTTGCTGCGCTGTGCCACTGGGGCGCGCGACCCGTCCATACAGTGTGGACAGTTAGAGTTAATTAGGCTGTTATCGAATTTTGATGTTAACGACTAAATCGATGCCTTTATAATAATATAAATATTTTTTGCCAGTGTTGTAGACATACAGTATAGGCTGGTGGTGATGTAAAGACGGTTGTCCGTATCTTGACAATTCAGTTACATGATCCCATCCCATCCCAATACAAACACTAATCTCTGATACTATTCAGCCTTTTTGTTTCTTTTTGATGATCATCTGACTCATGTCTCCTCCACATGAGTAGCACTAGAGTTGTGGTGTGGTGGTGGTGATGGTAGTAGTTTGCTACTGTACAGAATATTTCAATAAACTATATAACTTATCAGAAAGATAACCACATACCTTTGTGTTAGTGTTCACAAAGCTTCTACACACGTGGACAAAATTGTTGGTACCCCTCTGTTAATGAATGAAAAACCCACAGTGGTCACAGAAATAACTTGAATCTGACAAAAGTGGTAATAAATAAAAATTCTATGAAAATTAACTAATGAAAATCAGACAATGCTTTTGAATTGTGGTTCAACAGAATTATTTTAAAAAACAAACTCATGAAACAGGCCTGGACAAAAATGATGGTACCCTTAACTTAATATTTTGTTGCACAACCTTTTGAGGCAATCACTGCAATCAAACGATTTCTATAACTGTCAGTGAGACTTCTGCACCTCTCAGCAGGTATTTTGGCTTACTCCTCATGAGCAAACTGCTCCAGTTGTCTCAGGTTTGAAGGGTGCCTTCTCCAGACGGCATGTTTCAGCTCCTTCCACAGATCTTCAATAGGATTTAGATCAGGGCTCATAGAAGGCCACTTTAGATTAGTCCGGTGTTTTCAGCTGTGTGTTTTGGGTCATTATCCTGTTGCAAGACCCATGACCTGCGACTGAGACCAAACTGTCTGACACTGGGCAGCACATTTCTCTCTAGAATACCTTGATAGTCTTGAGATTTCATTGTACCCTGTACAGATTCAAGACACCTTGTGCCAGATGCAGCAAAGCAACCCCAGAACATAACAGAACCTCCTCCATGTTTCACAGTAGGGACAGTGTTCTTTTCTTGGCATGCTTCATTTTTGCATCTGTGAACATAGAGCTGATGTGCCTTGCCAAAAAGTTCCAGTTTTGTCTCGTCTGTCCATAGGACATTCTCCCAGAAGCTTTGTGGCTCGTCAACGTGCAGTTTGGCAAATTCCAGTCTGGCTTTTTTATGATTTGTTTTCAACAGTGGTGTCCTCCTTGGTCGTCTCCCATGAAGTCCACTTTGACTCAAACAACGACGGATGGTGCGATCTGACACTAATGTACCTTGACCTTGGAGTTCACCATGAATGTGTTTAGAGGTTGTTCTGGGCTCTTTTGTTACCATTTGTATTATCCATCTCCTCCTGTGGCCACGTCCAGGGAGGTTGGCTACAGTCCCGTGGATCTTAAATTTCTGAATATGTGCAACTGTAATCACAGGAACATCAAGCTGCTTGGAGATGGTCTTATAGCCTTTACCTTTAACATGCTTGTCTATAATTTTCTTTCTAACCTCCTGAGACAACTCTCTCCTTTGCTTCCTCTGGTCCATGTTTAGTGTGATACACACCATGTCACCAAACAGCACAGTGACTACTTGTCACCCTTTAAATAGGCCGACTGACTGATTACAAATTTGTAGACAACTGTGATGTTAATTAAATAAAGTTGATTGATAGAGGACACATCTTGGTTGAACATGTCCCTATGGTCACATTATTTTCAATCTTTTCTAGGGGTACCGTCATTTTTGTCCAGGCCTGTTTCATGAGTTTTTTTTTTTTTTTTTTAAATAATTCTGTTGAACCACAATTCAAAAGTATTGTCTGAGTTTCATTGGTTAATTTTCATAGAATTTTTAATTATTACCACTTTTGTCAGATTCAAGTTATTTCTGTGACCATTGTGGGTTTTTCTTTCATTAACAGAGGGGTACCAACAATTTCGTCCATGGCTGTATATCTTCTTGCCTTTTGATCTGAAATGGTAGTCGCTATCACAAACTGGTAGTGACTAGTAGCGTTTAAAGCTTTTGTGTAGAACTTTGGCGAAACTTGGGTGTCTAAAAATTCCATACACTACTTCTATTTTTTTTTTTGCTGAAACACTGTTGTCTTTTTGACTTTTATTGTGCAAAAGTTTCTTGTCTTCATGGTGACATGGTGAAAATCTGTTATGCAAGCTTAAAAACACTTTCATTCACACCAGCTGTGCTGTTAATTTTTTTCCTTCTTTGTCCTGTCTTTCAGTGAGTCGAGTATTTGCCAGGCTCGGGCCACTGTGATGATCTACGACGATGGCTGCAAGAAGTGGCTTCCCGCAGGCGCTGGCCCCCAGACATTTAGCAGAGTCCAGATCTATCACAACCCCACCAACAATGCTTTCAGGATAGTGGGTCGCAAGATGCAGGCAGACCAGCAGGTACATTTACTCGCTGTGAGGAGGCCAGGGTTACTGACAGACAGTCTTTGTGGGATGTAGGCTGCCTGTGGCTTCTGTGGTGCTCGAGCGTTTCTGAGTAAGGATGTGTGAGACAGTGTATTTTTTTCCAAGTTCCTATTTATTCATTTTATTTCTGTCTATGTGACAACCACAGACTAGAACCAGAAGGTGTGATTAAATAAAGAATATTTTAAAGTAGATATTAAAGTAGATATGAATCTGACTTTTTATCTCTCAACCTCTTAAAGGCTGGGCGACGTCAGCGGTGTCAACAACGCCCACCTGGTGAACATGGTAACCTTTAGGTCAAGGTCAGAGGTCATGCTCTCAAAAATCTTGTGAACATGATAACTACACAAAGAAATGATGTAGCCTTTTCAAATTGATATTATATCAAAGGCAAATCATCGGTTTAGACCTTTACCTTTGACTATGGGTTGAAGATCAAAAGGTCAAAGGTCACCGTTAGCTTTCCTTATTCCCTGCTACTGTAGAATGAGTAAAGCTATGGCCACCAAAGTTGTTACACAGGCTCACCCTGAGACCCTGACCTCTGACTATGGGTTTAAGGTTATACTGTAGGTGAAGGTGGTCATTCTCTATGACCTATTACTATAAAACGAGTAAAGGTAGGGTCACGAAACTGTACACAGGTTCACGGGTCACTACGCTTTAGGGACTGCAAGGTCAAAATGCCATATAAACTACATTTCAAAAATGGAGAAAGAGGCTGAGGGGAACCACTGGTAGCAGCATGCATTTTATTGTTAAGCTAAAGTATCATGCACCATAACAGCATGGATGGTGCATCAGTGTCATTGAGTGGAAGAAAACTGTTGGTCATCACACAGGGCTGTACAGTGTGACATTCACTACTCACAAAAAGTTAGGGATATTTGGCTTTCAGGTGAAATTTATGGAAAATGTAAAAGGTTCACGCTACAGTGATATTATATCATGAAAGTAGGGCATTTAACTAGACGCATGCAGTGGTGATTTCCTCATCTCAAACAATTTATTGAAACAAAAGCCAGCAACAATGGTGTGTATACCACAACAAAAAATGTCAAGTACGCTTGAGCATCAATTACAGCTTGACAATGACGTCTCATGCTGTTCACAAGTCGACTTATTGTCTGCTGAGGCGTGGCATTCCACTCTTGTTGAAGGGCGGCCCTCAGGTCATTGAGTCTGTGGGGTGCAAGGTTACGAGCCTCTACGTGGTGACTCAGCTGATCCCATAGGTTTTCTGTGGGAGTCAGGCGTGAAGAAAGAGCAGGCCACTCCATTTGAGGTACCCCAGTTTCCAGCAGCCATTCCCTAATGATGTGACCTCGATGAGCTGGAGCATTGTCGTCCATGAAGATGAAATTCGGCCTGTGTTGTTCATGCAGGGGCACAATGACTGGATTAATGATGTTATTCAGGTAGTATCGGTTTGTCACTGTACCATTCACAAGGCGTAGGGCAGTTCTGTATTGACTAGACACACCTGCCCAGACTGTAATATGGTGACAACAGTGGCTGATGCATAGCGCTCTCCTTGATGTCTCCAGCATCGTTGGTGGCCATCATTTCCATTCAACGTGAATCGACTTTCATCAAAGAACCGCACTAAGGCCCACTGGTCCCTTGTCCAGCATAAATGCTCCCTGGCCCATGCAAGATGATGATACCTGTGCCTGGTTTTGTGGTCAGGTACCCTTGCAGGTCGTCTAGCACACAAACCACGCTGATGTAAACATTTTGAATGGTCTGATGTGACACTTGGGTGTCTCTTACCTCCCTTAAATGTGCCTGGAGTTGAATGGTATTCATCATCCTGTTCTGCATGGCACTGTTCACAGTGAAGTGGTCATCAGCGTGGGATTTGGCCAAAGGACGTCCACTTCTATGCCTTTCTGTGACTTTTCCAGTCTCTCTGTATCCCTTTTGCAAGCTGCTGCTGACACTCTGTGACACTCTAAGCTCAGTGGCCACTTCCCTCTGAGAACATCCTGTTTGAAGCCTCACAATGGTGAGGTACAGTTGATCAATTGTAGGTGTCGTCTTGGTCTCATGATGTCAAGATGTGAACAGCATGATGAAGAGGACTGTTTAACTACCAATTCTAATTGAACCAGAAAATGTAATGGTCGATTCATGGATCAAACACCTGTTGTGAATTTTGCCGTTAAGCACCTTGTTAGAGAACGGCAAGTTGTGCAAAAAGTACTGAAACATTGAACAGTTGGACATGTGCATTCAAAAGGTTAGAGAAGGTCAAATTAAGTTCACCTGGAAAGTGCTGGCAATCTGTCCATCCTGCCTCTCACCCAAAGATGCTGGGATAGGCTCCAGCCCCCCTGTGACCCGAAAAGGATTAAGCGGTAGAAGATGGATGGATGGATGGATGGATGGATGGATGGAAAGGTTATAGTGCATTTTAGGTGCATCCTAAAATTTCACCTGAAAGCAGAATATCCCTAACTTTTTGTGAGTAGTGTATATGTTGGACTTGCGACGTGAAAACTGGTCTGTACGAAGAATAAATGAACTGATGTAGCACCAGTGCAATGAGAAACTGTTGAGAGGCACCAGCATTTTTCTTTTAATTTTGTCACCCCGTGTCAAACTCAGCACAGATCAGTGGTTTGATACACGATATACGTATAGAGTTCAGTGGTTGCTGCTCTTTGTCCTCCATTACAACAAACAACTGCAAAATGCACCCAACATTCTTTTTCATATTGGTGCTGAACAGCTTTCATATTTACAAGAACAGACACTGTGCATGTGTGCGCAGGCTGCACTTTTGAGTGTCGCATTTAGTGCCACACACAGTGGGATATGTTTTATTTCGAAGGGGACTGTCACGGGGGAAAAAAAAAAAAAGAGAACAGATGCAAGGTGAAAAGGGATGCATAGAGTGCTCCTCACCAACAGGATAGACTGCTCTCTTCTTCGCTGCTCCAGGCTCCAGAAGTGACTGAAAAAATGCTCTTATAAAAGAAACATTTTTTTTCCGTTTCTTCCGGCTTCTCCTGAGCCCACAGCGGGTTCATTTTGCACAGGTCTCTGGAGGAAGAGTATGGCAGAGAAAGAGGAAGCACCATAGGGTGACGGAAGCTGTTTTTTACAGTCTAGTCTAGGGGTGTCAAACATGTGGCCCGTAGGCCAAAACTGGCCCATTAGTTTGTATGATGTGGTGAGTCTGTTTTGGTGGTTAGGGTTGATGACTGATGTGGAAGTGGATGTAAATTTAAATAATTTCGAGATCTTGACAAGTTTTTAATCATAAAGTGAAATATTGTATTTTAAATGATTAAACTACTACTTGTACAGTGGTACAAGGGTTAGCATTGTTGCCTAATAGCTTGAAGGTTCTAGGTTTGAATCCCCAGGCTCGCAGCGGTTGGAAACTTTCTTTATGGAGTTTGCATGGTCTCCCTGTGCTGTGTGGATTTACTCCAGATGTTCTGGTTTCCTCCCACAATCCAAAGACGTGCATGTTAGGTTAATTGGTGATTCTAAATGGTCCATAGGTATCTGTCTCCGATAAGAGGGTTGATACTAGTGAAGCTCTTTGCGACTAAGAAAGTGCTGTATAAGTATCCTTGCAGTCAGTTTTAGAGAAGTAACAGATGTTTTTTATCATGCTACAAGTTTTTATCTTGCACTACATGACTCTGAACCTCTGTAGCACCAGTGCTATGAACAAAAAGGTTAACTTGCAGTCCTGTCTTTGGTCGTGATCAGTGACATTCGTCTTACAGTATTAAACTTCCTTCCATCATCCATCCATCCATTTTCTACTGCTTTTCCGGAGGTCCGGGTCACGGAGGCAGCAGTTCAATCAGAGAAGCCCAGATTTCCCTCTCCCCAGCAACCTCCTCCAGCTCTTCAGAGAGGATACCAAAGCGTTCTCAGACCAACTGGGAGACATAGGCTACGGTCACACTGCAGGTCTTAATGCTCAATTCCGATTTTTTGCCAAGATCCAATTTTTTTTGTATGGCCGTTCACATTATAATTTAAATGCGACCCCCATCAGACTCCAGTATGAATGGTCTCCAGCTATGAAGTGACCCGCATGCGCAGAAGAAAACGTAACGTCAGACACAGTGTTGTGTTTATGGAAATAAATATGAGCCCCGAATGATTGAGGGGGACAGAACTTCTTCATCTTCGTGCAGCGCAGCAAAATAAATGTTAAAATCATTCAGAAATGATTATGCACAAAATAAATCAGACCAGCTTCATTCCTCTACACACCAGATGACTGCTGTGGTCAGCTTTGCTTTAACAGAACTGATCCATTAAACAGCTCTCTTGAAAATGACACCCCATGTCTTAATGGGATTACCTGTATAAATAAGGTTAATAATAAATAATCCTGGTGATTACAATAGGGCTGTCGTCCACTGACGTTGTCAGTGGCTGGGGATCCAAACAGCGCAGCTCGTACCAGCGACACCGGTCCCCCTCGGGAAGGAAAAGCCACCAGACTCCCCTCTCCTGTATTCCCATATCTGGCCCTTCCGCTTCACAGTCATGTCGGTATTAACTGTACATTTTAGATATTACAGCGGCCAGGACTCAACGGTGTGCTGTTTACAGGGAAAAAGGAATTTGCATTGTCCAGTAAAAAGGGCCGTAAATGTGCTGTTACTGTGCACCTGCTTATCTGACCGTTTCAGCCCCGAACCCCACCCCATGTCTCACTTCAGTGAGGAAAAAGTCGGATGAAATGCGACATGACCGTTCAGACTGAGGTCGCTTTGGAAAATATCAGATGCGTATCAGAATTAGGACCACATATAAAAGTGGCCTGGGTCTGGTGTGAAAAAATCAGATCTGTGCCATTCTGTCATTAAAAAATCAGATATGGGTCACATTTGTGCAAAAAAATCGGAACTGAGCATTAAAACCTACAGTGGGACCGTAGCCATAGTCTCTCCAGCGAGTCCTGGGACTGTCCCGGGGTCTCCTCCCAAAAATCTAGGAAAGAATTTGGTGCTGATATAGACTGCTAGTTGTAGTCCTAAATCTGTACACATGCATCCTGAGTTGGGTTTTTGCGCTTGTAGTTTTTAACTTTAACCCTCTGTCAGCTTTCAGGGGGAACACAATAACTTCCACAGGCCTAATAGAAATAGGTGATTCAATGTCTATTCTTGACTACGGCCCACTTCTCCCTGCTGTCTCAGTGTCTTGTCTCCTTTAAACATTCAGCAGTCTAAAGTGTTCCCCAGAGATGGGTCTTAAAGTGGATGATGTTTCCTGTGAGATAGCTTGTTCAACCATTTCCTGTGACAATTTAGGAAGCAGCCTGATACCCAATAAGGACTGTATATTTGTATATGATAGAGATAACTTGGTTTAGGCAGATCTTGGATAAGAGCAGCAGGGAGCAAGTCAGAATATAGTGTGTTGGTGTTCGCATTTGACAAGTATGTTTTCTCCTTTTCTACCTGAACTGTCTTTAAAGTATGTGCTTGTTGTTGTCATGCTTGTGTTTTCAATTAGATTTCTGCATTTTGGTATGATTTTAAACTGTTCCAACAGCTGTGTGAGACAGTTTACTGCAGTCGCAGCCCCCTCCATCAAGTGCATGTTCCCATCTATGATAGTCACCCTAGCGGGGTCTCCTCTCCTCCCCTCTGCTCTGTGGAATCTAGAGGCTGTTAAACAAATAGTGAAATGGCATGTCAGCACATTCAGGCAACACTCAAACCATAACATTTGCCCCCTGGCTCATGAGCTGCACGCCATCTGCTGGATGGGATATAAACCATACGTATAGATGCTTTATCTTTGGGGGGAGGGGGAGCAGGCACCATCATATTCTGCATAAGCAGACACGTGGAACTGTTTCATTGAAAGTTTTCCTGTTTTCTAGAGAAAGAATTGGCTCATAGGTGCCACCCTTTATTTCTTTATCATTTACTTAAAAGAAAAAAAAAATATTTCAAACTTCTAACCTGCATCTTTTGATCAGGTTTTATTTTTCAAGAGACATCACATCCTTCTCACCATTAATGCAAATATCCACCAAAGCTGTCCTGAATGGAAGTTTGGGGGCTTAAATTATTTGGGAGGAATGGAAGGCAAATATGTTCTGTACAGTGGAAGTTAGGTTTATTGGCATCAAAACTGGGGATTCTAAATTGTCCTTAGGTATGACTGTGAGAGTAAATGGTGTCTGTCTCTCTGTGTTGGCCCTGCGATGGACTGGTGATCTGTCCAGGGTGTACCCTGCCTCTCGCCCAAAGATGCTGGGATAGGCTCCAGCCCCCCCGCGACCCAAAAAGGATTAAGTGGAAGAAAATGGATGGATGGACTTTTGTTTTTCCGGGTACGCAGTAGAAAATGGTTGTATGGAGGACTTTTGTTATGAATTTGTGTGTATCATGTATAGTTACAACTTTTTCATAATTTTACAGCTTTTCTTTTACATCTAAAATGTAGACATTTAAAAAATTATATTGCAGTATTTTAAGCTGCAATATAATTTATAAGTATACCAAAAATAATAAATATAAAAGAATAAGAATTGAAGAATCTATGTATTTACTGGCAAAGGAATTATTAATGCAAGACTGGAAGATGGTTTGTGACGAAAATGATATAAATAAAGCATATGATGAATTTTTGCAAATATTTCAATCATTGTACAATAGAAACTGTCCTATAAAACAATACAGTGACAGACAACAAAACAAAAATACTCCTTGGGTCACCAAGGGGCTATTAAATGCATGTAAAAAGAAGAATACATTATATAAGCAATTCATTAAGTGTAGAACTGTAGAGGCTGAGATCAAATATAAAAGATATAAAAACAAGCTAACTAATGTAATGAGGATTTGTAAGAAAGAATACTACAACAGAATATTAGGGGATAATAAAAAATAACTTAAGAGGAATATGGCAAGTGCTAAATGGGATTATTAGTAACCGATCAAAGAATGCTAATTATCCAGAATATTTTATTGAAAATGACAATTTGATAAATAATATGGAGGATGTGGTTAGTGGTTTCAATAAATTTTTTGTAAACGTTGGTCCAGAATTAGCAAAAACAATAGTGACCCCAGAAACAAACGATAGTGGTTCTGTAAATGAAATAAATCCAAACACAATCTTTTTGGGTGCAGTAGCTAAAAAGGAAATTGAGACTGTGAGTAAATTTAAGAGCAAAAAATCAACTGACTGGAATGAAATTGACATGACAATAGTGAAAAAAGTAATTGAAGGAATTGCTCACCCACATCTGTAACCTGTCATTTCAAACTGGTAAATTTCCAAACAAAATGAAAATAGCAAAAGTAATACCACTATACAAAACAGGAGACAGTCATCATTTCACAAATTACAGGCCAGTCTCTTTACTCTCACAATTCTCCAAAATACTTGAAAAAAATCTTCACTAAGAGACTGAATGATTTCATTGAAAAACACAACCTTCTTACAGACAGTCAGTATAGCTGTAGAGCAGACAAATCTACATCTTTGGCACTGATCAAACTCATAGAAGAAATTACTAGTTGTATAGATTTAAAAAAAAGTTTGCTGTAGGAGTATTTATAGATTTAAAGAAAGCTTTTGATACCACTGATCACAGAATTCTACTGAGGAAATTGGAATGGTATGGGATAAGAGGGGTTGGACTGAGTTGGGTGGAAAGTTTATTTAAGTAACAGACAACAATTTGTATAAATAGGTGAGCACAAGTCACCCTTCATGAACATCTCTTGTGGTGTGCCCCAGGGGTCAGTTTTGGGACCCAAACTCTTTATCTTATTTATAAATGACATATGCCTAGTATCAAAAATTCTGAAATTTATTTTGTTTGCGGATGACACAAATATCCTTTGCACTGGTGAGAATTTGCAGCATGTTTTAGAGGTGGTCACAACAAAAATGAAAAGGTTAACGCAGTGGTTCAACAAAAATAAATTATCTCTAAATCTGGAAAAAAAAAACCCCAAGATTATGTTGTTTGGAAATTATAAAATAAATCATGAAATAATGGCAACCATAGATGATACCAGAATTGAAACGGTACAGGAATATGTTTCTGGGGGTGACGCTAGACAATAAAATCTGCTGAAAACCTCACATCAGTCACATCCGGGCCAAGTTGGCAAAATGTATAGGGATACTGGTGAAGGCAAGCCACATCTTGGACTATAAATCATTGTTCTTACTGTACAATTCACTGTTTCTAACATATCTTAACTACTGTGTAGAGGTCTGGGGACACACCTACAAGACCAACCTACAGCCAATATGCACATTACAACAGCTATAAGGATAATAAATAATGTAGGATATAGAGACCATACCAACTCGTTGTTTTTAAAGTCACATGCCACAAAGTTCATGGATTTAGTTAAATATAAGACAGCACAAGTAATGTACAGGGCAATTAATAATCATCTCCCAACTAATATACAAAAAAATTTCAAAAAAAGGGACAATATTATAATTTGAGAGGAAACTTAAATTTTACAAAACCTAAGGTACGAACAACTAAGAAAAGTATGTGCATATCTGTCTGTGGGGTGGATTTGTGGAACAGTCTGGAGCTGGAACTAAAACTATGTACAAACACAAATCAATTCAAAAACAGGTATAAACATTATTTGCTGAAAGGATATATGCTAGAGGGGTAGTATTAATATGTATGATTCACTATGCTCACTCTGGGACACTATGGTAGGGTAGGTGGGACAGTACTGTGTATATCTGTGTTGTTTGGAGCTGGGTATAGATGTATGGACCGTATGTATGTTGGGATGGATGGGTGTCAATGTAATTCAATTCAATTCAATTCAATTCAACTTTATTTATATAGCGCCATTTCACAACAACAGTCATCTCATAGCACTGTCAACTGTAGGGGGGAACCCCCACAGTTGCAGAAAGACCCCAGCAATCAGGCGATCCCCTGTGAGCAAGCACTTGGCGACGGTGGAGAGGAAAAACTCCCTTTTAACAGGAAGAAACCTCCAGCAGAACCAGGCTCAAGGAGGGGCAGTCATCTGCTGCGACTGGCTGGGGGGTGAGGGGATAGAGAAAAAGAAAAGAACAGACATGTAGAGAGCAAACAGCATGATGGGGACTCAATCTATGGGAGAGAACAAACAAATGTTAATGACCAGCAAAAAAAAATATTTCATAGAGAGTGAGGAAAGGAGTGAGGCCCAGTGCATTACTGGAGGTCCCCCGGCTGACTAAACCTATTAGCAGCATAACTAAGGGAGGGTTCAGAAACACATGATCCCTCCCTAATTGTAGGCTATATCAAAAAGGTAGGTTTTAGCCCTATTCTTAAAAACAGAGATCGAGTCTGACTCCCGAATCCAGATTGGCAGCTGATTCCACAGGAGAGGAGCTTGATAACTGAAGGCTCTGCCTCCCATTGTACTTTTGGAGATTCTAGGTATTACAAGTAATCCTGCATTTTGGGAGCGTAGTGCTCTGTTAGGATAATACAGTAGTATCAGATCTTTTAAATAAAAAGGAGCCAGATTGTTTAGAGCTTTGTAAGTAAGAAGAAGGATTTTAAACTTAATTCTAAACTCTATGGGAAGCCAATGAAGGGAGGCCAGAACCGGAGAGATATGATCTCTCTTTCTAGTACCTGTTAAAACTCTTGCTGCAGCATGTTGGATCAGCTGAAGACTTTTTAAAGATGTTTTAGGACAGCCTGATAATAAAGAATTACAATAATCTAATCTCGAGCTAACAAAAGCGTGGATCAGTTTCTCAGCATCACTCTGAGACAAGATGCTTCTAATCTTGGCAATATTACGAAAATGATAGAAGGCAGTCTTAGAAACAAATTTAATATGTGAATTGAAGGACAAATCCTGATCAAAAATAACTCCAAGGTTCCTCACAGAGCTATTAAGAGAAAGAGTAACCGCATCCAAACTGAAAGTTTGATTTGGAAAGGAATTTCTAAGGTTTTTTGGACCAACAAGAATGACTTCAGTCTTATCTGAATTTAATAGCAGGAAATTACAAGTCATCCAAGCTTTGATTTCCTTAAGACAGGCTTCTAACTTGGCTAATTGATTACTATCATCTGGCTTCATTGACAGGTATAATTGTGTGTCATCTGCATAACAATGAAAATGTATACAGTGCTTTCTAATAATGTTGCCTAAGGGAAGCATATATAAACTAAAAAGAGTAGGGCCTAGCACAGATCCCTGTGGAACTCCATGACTAAGCTTTGAGTTGAAAGAAAACTCATTATTTACATGAACAAACTGGAACCTATCAGATAAATAAGATCTAAACCATTGCAATGAAGTTCCATTAAGTCCAACATAGTGTTCTATCAAGTAGAATATTATGATCAGTAGTATCAAAAGCTGCACTAAGGTCTAAAAGGACAAGTACAGAAACTAGTCCATTATCAGATGCAATGAGGAGGTCGTTTGCTGACCTTCGCTAAGGCTGTTTCAGTACTATGATGGATTCTAAACCCAGATTGAAACTCTTCAAGTAAACCATTTCCCTGCAGGTGGTCAAATAATTGCGTAGCAACAACTCTTTCTAAGATTTTTGAAATGAAAGGGAGATTAGAGATTGGTCTATAGTTAGCTAAAGCTCCTGGATCTAGCGTTGGCTTTTTGAGTAAGGGTTTAATTACAGCCGTTTTAAAAGCCTGCGGTACATGGCCTAAAGTTAATGAAGAATTGATTATATGAAGAATAAAGCTACCAATAAGTGGGAAGACTTCTTTAAATAACCTGGTAGGAATAGGGTCTAAAAGACAAGTTGAAGGTTTGGATGAGGAAACTATTTTGTCTAACTCACAAAGGTCGATTGAAGTAAACTCATCAAGACAGAGATCAATAGAAGGAGTTGTAGTAGTTACAGTATTTAAGTTAACTGTGGGAAGAATCTGATTGATTTTATCTCTGATGGATGAAATTTTATTATTGAAAAAGTTCATAAAGTCCTGACTAGTAAGCTCTAAGGGAATGCTAGGATTGACAGAGTCCTGACTCTTTGTCAACCTGGCTACAGTACTGAAAAGAAACCTGGGATTATTCTTGTTCTCTTCTATTAATGCAGAGTAATAACTCGTTCTAGCTTTTCTAAGAGATTTTTTATAAATTAAAAGATGATTTCTCCAAGCTAAATAGATTTCATCTAAATTAGTAGAGCGCCATTTTCTTTCTAATTGACGAGTCTTCTGTTTTAAGGTACGAGTTTCTGTGTTGAACCAAGGAGTTAGAAATCTCTGATTAGACTTTTTCTTTTTTAAGGGGGCCACCAAGTCTAGAGTCTGATGCAGAGAAGCTGAAACACTATCCACCATGTTATCAATTACAGAAGGAGCAAGCTGTCTATAGCTTATTTCCGTTGTGTTGACACATGGCATAGAGGAAACAATCTGCATAAATTTGGAAACAGCATCATCTGAGAGGCATCTACTGTAATAATATTTTTCTTTAGGAGCCAAATAGTCAGAAATAGTAAAATCAAAGGTTAACAGACAAGGGTCTGACAGTACAGGGTTATGAGGAGACACTACAAGATTTTCTTATTTCTATGCCATATGTCAAAACAAGGTCCAATGTATGGTGGAGGTAATGAGTAGAATTTCCTACTTTCTGAGAAAACCCAATCGAATCTAATATTGAATTGAATGCCACATTAAGGCAGTCACTATCTACATCCACATGTATATTAAAGTCCCCTACTATAATTATTCTATCAGATTTCAGCACTAAATCAGCTAAGAAATCAGCAAATTCGGATAAAAATTCTGAGTAGGTTGATGGGGGACGATAAACTATGGCAAATAAAATTGGGTTTAACCTAAAATTGCTAAAGTGCCCAATACTGAGGACCAGGCCCTCAAAGGAATTATAACATGTTTTTTGCTTTACATTAACTAGTAATTTGGAATGGTAAATTGTTGCTACTCCTCCTCCACGACCAGAACTTCTGGGATTTTGACAGTTTAAATAACCAGAGGGAGTTGATTCATTTAAACCAACATAATCCTCCTTATGTACAAAATATAGTTAATTGTCTACTTGGGGTCTTAATTGAGGTAATAAGTACACTACCGTTCAAAAGTTTGGGGTCACCCAGACAATTATTTTGTGTTTTCCATGAAAAGTCACACTTATTTACCACCATGAGTTGTAAAATGAATAGAAAATATAGTCAAGACATTGACAAGGTTAGAAATAATGATTTGTATTTGAAATAATAATTTTTTTCCTTCAAACTTTGCTTTCGTCAAAGAATCCTCCATTTGCAGCAATTACAGCATTGCAGACCTAACATGATTGCACAAGGGTTTTCTAATCATCCATTAGCCTTCTGATGCAATGAGCAAACACATTGTACCATTAGAACACTGGAGTGATGGTTGCTGGAAATGGGCCTCTATACACCTATCTAGATATTGCACCAAAAACCAGACATTTGCAGCTAGAATAGTCATTTACCACATTAGCAATGTATAGTGTATTTCTGATTAGTTTAAAGTTATCTTCATTGAAAAAAAGTGCTTTTCTTTAAAAAATAAGGACATTTCTAAGTGACCCCAAACTTTTGAACGGTAGTGTATATATTTCACATGGGTTGTGTTTAGGGAAAAGAGGAGTTGGAGTAAATAAGTGTTAACTTCTTCCTTCTTCCTTTCGAGCACTGTATACTGTCACTTTTATTGCAGTTGTCATTTGTTTTGATTTTTTGCTTTGTTGTTGGAAATAAAGTACATCGATCAATCAAAAACTTTTTTTTTCCTTAAGTTTGCAGCTTTCTCTTTAAATTTTGGGACTTTCACATAAACTTGATGATTTTTTTCTTACAACCCCCATCCAAAAGTATTGGAACAGTGACACAATCTTTATTTTGGCTGTTTACCAAAATGTGTTCAAGATATACAGTATAAATCACATGTGCTTAAAGTGTAGACTCTCAGCTTTAATTTTAGGGTATTCACATCCAAATTGGAGTTACAGATTAGGAACTGCAACCATTTTTATACAAAATCTCCTTATTTCGGGTGCTCAAAAGTAATTTAACAATTGACTTAAAAGCTATTTCAAGGGCTGCTTGGGCTATTCCCTCATTAATCCATCATCAATCAAACAGACAAAAGGTTTGGAGTTGATTCCAGGTGTGGCATTTGCATTTGGAAACTTTTTTGTGAACCCACCACATGCAGTCAAAATGGTTGATGATTACAAGATCCTTTCCATAGTGAAGAAAACACTTTCACAACATCCACCTAAGTGAAAAACATGCTCCAGAAAGTTGGTGCATCAGTATCGAAGTCTACCATAAAGAGATGACTTCATGAGAGCAAATACAGAGGGTTAACCACAAGGTGCAAACCATTAATCAAACAGAAAGGCCAGATTAGCCTTTGCCAAAAAACATAAAAAGAAGCGGGCCCAGTTCTGGAACAGCATTCTTTGGACAGATGAAACCAAGATCAACGTGTACCAGAATGACAGGAAGAAGAAAGTATGGAGAAGGCTTGGATAGCTTGTTTGTTAAAGTGAACTCTGTAACTTTTTTCAAATCAAGCAGTTTTGGGGGAGATGAATATTCAAATGCCAAATTTGAAAACTGAATACCATTGTAATGATGGAATATCCAGATAAGTGTCATGGTACAACCCTAATATCCAGAAATGCCAGGAGTCAAAAAGAATTATTGATCTTTTGTGCCTTTTCTCCTTCAGGTGGTCATAAACTGTCCAATTGTTAGAGGCCTCAAGTATAACCAGGCTACACCCAATTTTCACCAGTGGCGGGATGCCCGACAAGTATGGGGACTCAACTTTGGGAGCAAAGAAGATGCTGCTCTGTTTGCCAATGGCATGACTCATGCTCTGGAAGTCATCAACTCAATGGATGCAGGTAAAGGACTTCTCATGAGAATCCCTGTTAGCATCTGTAGCTCCTACAGTGGTAAGAAAAAGTATGTGAACCCTTTGGAATTAGAAGAAGAAGAAAAAAAAGACAACCTTATTGTTGTTCAATCTATACAGCCAATCATGTACAGTAGAACAAAATTATGTTTGTCATATCTACAATGTTAATCACATAGAATCAGAGGGGTCACTGCCATGCAAGGCACTGCCACAAGCAACTTTTCCTTCTCCCATTCTGTTATGCTGAGCACCAAGCTCGAAGGCTGGAAGTGCCATTTTTTATATGGTCTTTGGTATGACCCGGCCGGGACTTGAACTCACGACCTCCCGGTTGTGGGGTGGATGCTCTGTCAACTAGTTTTCTGCATTATTTGGCCATAAAATGTGAGCTGATCTACATATAAGTCCCAAGTTTAGACAAACTCAAATGTGCTTTACCTAATACCACACAAACATTTATAATATTTCCTGTCTTTATTGGACAAATCCATTAAGCATTCACAGTGCTGGTGGAAAAAGTAAGTAAACCCCAGTGGACCCCAATACTAATGACTTCATTGAAAGCTAATTAGAGCCAGGAGTTAGCAAATGTCAGGCTTCATATAGAAAGGACTGGGCAGCTTTCATATTGAAAGATGGCATAGTCACAAAATTTGAAAAGTGCATGCACACAGAAATTTTCAGATTCATAAAGCTGTGCGCATGCCAGGTTCTGAGCTCCATTTCTTTATACATCCCTGTCAAGATGAGGTTGAGTGCACGTGAATGAGCCCTTTACCCCACCTTGGTTCTTGCCACTGACTATGCAGATGACTATAAATTCTCCACTTTTGTTGAATTTCATTCAAAAAACGATGGCAAATCCTTGTGAAAGACAAATAAGAAGTGCACCAAGTGTAAAGTGGAGGTTCTTGTAACAAAAGTTGAGACCAGAAAACATATTTAGGGGCGAGAGCCCTATTGTAAGTGATAGTATTATTTGCTGTTTTTCTCTGCAAAGATTCACATTTTGAGGTTCTTATTGTACACGAAAACCCACCATTTTTTTGCAAAGACATCAAATATGGTTTAAAAAAATCATCCTTTGGAGAAAATATGAATGCTTCCACAAAAATGGCTCTAAGGCACTACCTCACACATGAGCTCAGTGAGGAGCAGCACACACTCAGTTTTGTGTAGAAAGACGAAAATCGGCACAGATGTTTATCATGCCAAGACATGGATAGAAGTCATGGTCTACACCAGGGGTCCCCAACTAAAACTGCAAAAGGTCCGATAAGTCGGTCCTCCTCCCCAGTCAAGGTCCAAACTAGGTGTGGGAATCTTTAGGCACCTCATGATTCAATTATGATTCAGAACTTCGACTTGATTCTAAAACCATTCTCAATGCATCTTGACACATTTTTTTTTTTTTCTGTTCAAGAGTTTTCCCGCCCACTGTGTGACAACTTGGCCCTTTTAAAGCAATGTATTTGCAATGTCCCATTAATTCACTTCCAGCATCTTTTATTATAACAAATGGAAGAGAAATCTGACATATGGTGGGCAGTGGTGGCCTAGTGGTTAGGGATGCAGACTGGTGAGCGGAGGGTCACGGGTTTGATCCCTGGATCGTCAGGATTAGATCTGGGTGGGACAGATAACATAGCAGTGTTTGCCCCACCCTCCTTAACCCCACTGTGGTGCCCTTGAGCAAGGCCCTTAACCCCAGCTGCTCCAGTGGAGCTGCTCAGTGGCCACAGGTCAGTCTGTGGTTGTTGTACTGGGCAGCTTCCTGGTGTGAATGTGCATCTGTGTGAGTGTGAACAGGGTGTCCTTGAAAAAGAGAGGTTGCCTCTCAGTGGAACTACCCTGTATAAATAAAGGTTAAATAAAAAAAATAAAACAAAAAACATGGACAAATTTATTTCAAAATGTGCTTTTAAGGACTGTCATCCTTTGACATTCTTTCAGAAGACCACAGCTGTCTCCAGACAGGCCAGTATTATTTAACTTGCTTTCATACATTATTTTATTAAGCTCATGTTTTAACTGGTTTTAGCTCTATATTAATTTTTAAACAAAAAATATTAAAATGAATTCTTTGTTCAATTTCAAATAAAACCAATATAAAATTTTATAATACAAGAGAATGCCAAATGTTTGTTGACTCCAAATAAATAGGTCTAAAATTCTAAAATCTATAACTAAAATCGTAAAGTTTTACAGGAGAACACAAACTAAATTGTATTGCTTTTTTATAAAAAAAAAAAGATTAATAGCTAAAAAACTACATTTCACAAAAAGTCCACCTCTATACAATATTTTCAGTGCAGAAAAAGTTGTTTCAAACTAAGAAAAAAAAAAAAAAAAAAAAAAAAAAAAACGGAGACAAAATATAATTCCAGAACACAAAATTCCAGGATGCAAGATATAATTATTTTTGTGCTTTTTCTGGTGTGAGTCCTGAGCAGGGTTGTTTTTGTTGCCCTTCTAGTCTGTTCCCCCCACCACCCGCCCTGGGTAGTTAGTTGTGTTTTCTGCTGGGGGGGTGGGGGGGGGTTCTTTTGGTGTTACCATGGGGTGTCTGGGTCCTCCAGACTCGGTTTCATGGCCTTTGTCCTGTTTATTCTTCATCTATTGTATTTTATTCCTGTTGGGGTTTGTCATTTTTCTCTTTGTTAGTGCCTTATTTTTTATTCTGTATTCATTTTGTGTTAAGGTATTATCCTGTATTTCTCTGTTTTATTTCCTTTTGACAGCTGTCAAGGGTGTGGAATTTTTGGGGGCGTGCCCTGTCAGCTGCTTGTTGGGGCTGCCTCTCTCTCAGTCACAGCTGATCTCAATTGTGTGTCTTTGCCTTTCTGCCCGCTCAGTGCTCACACCTGTCATGTATTATCTAATGGGTTTTGAGCCTTATTTAAGAGCTCTGTTGCTCACTTTTTGTCGCTGCTTTGAATTGTCTTCCGTCTCCTCCACCAGAGCTCCGTTTGCTCTGGTAAGTAATTCTAGTAGAGTCATTTTTGGGGGTTTCGTGACCAACCTCCCAGGACCTTTTTTTCTCACTGGATTTAGCATTCTAGACCCATTTTAATGAAAATAAGCTCCCATGTACCTCCCAAAAATTACGGGAAACCTTTTTTTTGCCCAAAATTCAAAATGGCCGCCAAAATGCATACCACCACCTATATCTCAGTAACTAATTCAGCTAGGAGGTTGATTTTGGTGTCTAGACATAGGTTTTTGGGGTCAAGCATTCCATTAATGCTATTAGTTTACTTGTGAAACAAACCCATCACGATGAAATCCAATATGGCCGCCAATATGGCCACCGATTAACATTTTTTTTGTTTCTTGACTACTAAGGCACCTAGAAAGCTGATGTTGGTGTCAAAACAGAGGTTTCACAGTCTGGAATGGATGCAATCAGCGTGTTGAGCCTCGACCTCAGGACTGGATCATTCAGGTGTACAGTGTGTAACTTGAATTTTCTCCAGGCGTCCTTTGTTGATATTAGGAGCAATTGTTTCCAGTCCCGGTGACTGCTTTTCTGTGGTCCCTTATTGCACCACACGCATAGGTTCTTGTCATGCACAATACCAATGCTGGACTGGAGCCTCTTCGGTGAAAAGAGAGAAGCAGATGGAGATGGATCCCCCTGAACTGATTGATTGTCTCTTTCAAGATCTACCTCTAATTCTAATCTAGGTGCCTTAGTAGTCAAGAAACAAAAAAAATGTTAATCGGATCGTTGGTCGCCGATGTAGCAGTTCAATTCCACTTTTTCCGCTTTTTTCCCCACCAAAATAAAACCTTTTCCCCAAATTGTATCAAAAGGCTTCAGGGTCCGGACGGAGGACTCTCGGGGTCCAGATCCAGACTGGAGTCCGCCAGTTGGTGACCCCTGGTCTACACCCAACAGGAATTTGGCCATTTTGGCGAGAAGTGGCGGTGACCCATAATTTCCCAATTTCCAGTCCTTGTATTTGAACAACCGCGACCTAGAGTTTATGCCGGTTTATGCTTCTGGGTCAAAATATCTCTGTTGCACTGCTGTAACCGTGGACCCAATGCAGTAGCAATACCGTAGTACACTGCATTGCCTGACATGCACCTCCCCAGAAATGCAACTACACGTCTTGGCAACACAGATAACAAGAGCTGTGATTGGTCCACTTTGTCTCCTCTTAAACATTTCCTGGTTCTTTTCTCTGCTCATTCACCACGACACCACTTCCAAAGCAAGTTGGATAAACAGCGGTCCAAATTCAAAAGTTTTTGAGGAAGTTGGCAAATACAGAACATTTGTCTGACTCGTCGTAACTAGGAGTGTGCCATATCATATCGTTCACAATAATACTGGTATAAATTTTGATACCGGTGTAAAATTGAATATCGCGATATTTTGGGTCTGCTGCGCGATGACGTCGCACCGTTATGCTGCCGATAGAAGTTACGCGTTAGCATAGAAATGGAAAAACAAGTGTGGCGCGGGAAGCGGCAGCTCCGAATTTAGGCCATCTACATCCAGTTGAGTGTAAGTATTTTTTTTTTTCTCCACAATATCTTTATTGAAACCTTTTTTTTTTTTTTTAACAAACATGATACAAACAATCAAACACTAACACTAAAGTACTACAAAAAAAAAAATGCACTAAAAACACCAACAACCACCAACAAAATCAAGTCTTCAACAATGCTCCTCTGTTTAGTCTAGACAATCCAATACATAAGTATACATATTATGTTCACCAGTTTGGAATTTACAAGGTCCACACACATCATTCACCTTCTTCTTCAAGAGTTATGTTTAAATTTTTTACATAATCAATAAAAGGTCTCCATATATTCTCAAACACAATTTCCTTTGATTTCAGTATATATGTTATTCTTTCTAATGGAAGGTTTGTTAACATCTGTCTTAACCACTGAGTCACATCTGGTCTATGAGTCTTTTTCCATAATAGTGCAATACATTTTTTGGCATTAAGCAAACTGAGGTCTATGAATCTTCTTTCACTTTTATTAAAATTATGCTTTTCTGGGTACAGACCCAACAAAAACAGTTTAGGATTCAATATGATTTGTTTTGAGATTATTTTTTCAATTGTTACCCTCACCTCTTCCCAAAACATTCTTATTAATCTACATTCCCATAAACAATGAAATAGGGTTCCTTTACTTTCCATGCATTTTGTGCATGTATCTGGTATATTTTTGTTATATCTATTTAACTCCTCCGGTGTAACATACATCCGCATTAACCATTTGAAATGTATCAATTTAAGGCGTGCATTTATTGATTTGGTTTGAGCTTCTGTACAAGCCAATTCCCATTGTTCCTCTGAAATTTCAATTTGCAGATCTTCTTTCCAGTAGTTTAATCTTTTCAGTGAATTTTCACTTGAAGATAGTGTCAATGAGTTATAAAACTCTGAAATAATACCCTTTCTTTTACTATCTTTCATCATCATTTTTTCCAAGGATGAATAAATAGGTCGAGTGAGAGCTTTATTTTGATTTGATCGAATAAAGTTTCTAAGTTGAAGATATTTAAAAAAATGTGTTCTATTGAGATTAAATTTGATCCTCAGCTCTTCAAAAGACATTATGTTGTCTGCACATGGCAAATATAAATCCTGAATCTTTTGTATCCCTTTTAAATTCCATACTTTAAATACAGCGTCCGCTCTCCCTGGTTTAAAATATTGATTACCCCATATTGGACTAAATTGTGACAATAACTGTGGTTCTTTTAAATAGTTTTTAGCTTCACACCATATTTTGATCATATGCTTTACAAATGGATTTTTAACTTGTTTTTGTAATTTTTTTGCCGAATCTGAGTATATGAATATGGGAAGAGGTAAAGGTAAATTGTATGATTCCATTTCAGTCCAGTGAGGGAGATCATTTGATGAAAAATAATATGTCATAGACCTCAGTTGTGCCGACCAATAATACAACATAAAATTTGGACATTTCAGACCTCCACGATCAAATGGTAAATATAATAAAGACAAACGTAATCTAGCCCTCCTGTTGTTCCATATAAATTCCACTAACTTTTTTTTTATTCTTGAGAATAGATCTAAAGGTGGTGATAAGGGAATGTATTGAAATAAATAAAGTATTTTAGGTAAAATATTACTTTTAAGTATATTGATTCTCCCGATCATCAACATTGGTAGTGACATCCATCTCTGAGTTAACTCATTGATATCTGACATTAAGGCTTCATAGTTGACACTGGCGACTGATTCTAGCTTAGGCATAATATGGATTCCTAAATATTTAAACTGATTTACAACATTGAATTGATTTACCTCAGGGGCTGGGCAATTTCTCTGGGTCTCATTTAGCATTAATATTGAAGATTTAGTTTTATTTATTTTATATCCTGATATTTCCCCAAAATTCTTTATTAAATTCAAGAAGGTTGGAATTGATTTTTTTAGATTCGACATAAACAAAATTATATCATCGGCGTACAGGGAGATTTTATGTTCTGTTGGTCCAACTTTAATTCCATATAATTGTGAATGTAAACGTATCGCTATCGCTAAAGGTTCAATTGCCATAGTAAACAGTAAAGGTGAAAGTGGACAGCCTTGTCGACATCCTCTATTGATTTTTATTGGTTTTGAAATATTATTATTTGTTAGGATTTCTGCTGTAGCATTATTGTATATTATTTGAACCCATTTTATGAAATTATTTCCAAGTCCAAACCTTTGTAGGACTTCAAAAAGAAAGGGCCATTCAACTCTATCAAAGGCCTTTTCGGCATCCAATGATAGGAGAGCTGTATCCGGTGCTTCTTTATTAAAATAAATAATATTAAATAGTCTTCTTACATTATGGAAGCCTTGTCTACCCTTTATAAAGCCATTCTGATCTCGATTAATAATATTTGGTAAAATTTCTTGTATTCGTCTTGCTAAAATTTTACAGATTATCTTAAGGTCGGCGTTTAATAGGCTTATTGGTCTCATATTTTCACATTTATTAGAGGGCTTACCTGGTTTTGGCAGCAGTATAATTAAGGCATTATTTATGTATGATGGTAAATTATTATTTTGAAATGCTTCTAAAACCATTTCCAAAAAAGGTTTTATTAATTTATTCTTAAATTTTTTATAAAGGTCAACTGGAAGACCATCTGGTCCTGCACTTTTTCCTGATTTCATATTATCAATGGCTAGCCCAACTTCTTCTTGACTAATTTTAGACTCCAATATCTCCCTGTTTTCATTTGGAATACACGGTATAGATAGTTCGTTCAAAAACCCATTTAGTTTTGTTAAATCAGGTTCATTTTTGGTATCATATAATTTTTCATAGTAATCTCTAAAGGCTCTATTAATTTCTAAAGGATCTATAACTACCTGTCCATTACTTATAATACTGGTAATTGGTGTTTTAATTTCCAATTGTTTAATCTGCCATGCTAATAATTTTCCTGATTTTTCACCTTGTTCATAAAAAGATTGTTTCAATCTTAGAAGACTCGAGGCAGCTCTATTCGCTGATTTTTTGTCGTATTCAGCTCTCAAAATCAGTAATTCATTCTCCAACCTTGGGTCACTTCCTGCATACACTTTTTCCTGAAGACTTTTTATTTTATGTTCCAATTTAGCTCTCTCCTCTCGAGTCTTCTTAGATTTTGATCCTGTATAACTAATAATATGTCCCCTAATAAAAGCTTTGAAAGCCTCCCACTTTACACATGCTGATGTTTGTGTAGTATTGATGTCAAAGAACTCATCTATCTGTTTTTCTATATACTTGACAAATTCCTCATCCTGAAGCCATTTATGCTGAAATTGCCATCTACCTGATTCCTTTGTCAATTTTTTATCTACATATATTAGACAACAGGGTGCATGATCAGAGATCACGATGTTATCATAAAAGCAGTTTTGAATCTTGGACCTTAATTCTGTGGAAATCAAAAAATAATCAATACGTGAGAATGTCTTGTAGGTACTGGAATAACAAGAATAGGCTTTAACTTGTGGTTTCATTTCTCTCCATATATCTAACAATCTCAATTCTTTCATAAAATGATTAATAGTCATCCTACATCCAATGTGCGTACAATCCAGTCCTGTTGATCTATCCACACCTGGATTCAATGTACAATTAAAATCCCCTGCTATTATATGTTGCCCTGTAAGTGATGATAAGATGAGAAATAAATTAGCAAAGAACTTCTGATCATCTATATTGGGACCATATAAGTTCACAAGATTTATATTTTCTAATAGCAAAGAACCTTGAATGATTACATATCTTCCAAATTTGTCTCCAATTACATTTTTCACTTGAAAAGGAACTGATTTATGTATGAGAGTCATAACTCCCCTGGCTCGGGATGAAAATGAAGAGGTGAATACACTTCCCTGCTATCTACTCCTAATTCTTTTCACATCCTCCTCTATCAGATGAGTTTCTTGTAAAAACACAATTCTTGAACCCATGTCCTTTATTTTATTCATAACTTGTTTAAGTTTTTTTAAATTTTGTAGACCTCTGCAATTCCATGAAGTTAAATTAAGATTAACACTTTGGTCCATGATCAATAGAGAGTTTGGGATTACCTTGCAGTGTAAACATGCTCATACAGAGAAGCAAAAACATGAGTGGTTGAACATTCATCCTACAAACTACACACAAACAAATTTCCCCTTCCCACACTTGTGGCAAACCCCCCAAAATCAAAAGAAAAATTCTGTCTCCCGATATAGCCATCGACCGCTCCACACCCACGGGGAACAGCCTAAGCCACTCCTTCTTCATCCTCCCAATCACCCCAACTCTACTGCTTTTAATGACGTAACATTAACTCTCCTCTGTAGTTTTCCAACTTAACTCCAAAATTTTTAACAACTTTGTACATCATAGTTTTTTTTTTGTTTGTTTGTTTTGTTTTTGTTTTGTTTTTTTAATATATAATACAATCTATATTTTGTAAACTTACTATTTACTTCAAGTCAGTCAGATGCCTGTGCAAATGCTTAATTATTCTACCTTATATTTTGTTCATGCTTAGCTCCCACCAGTCTCTTCTTCTTCTTTGATCTTCTTGATGAACTCCTGCGCCTCCTCTGGGGTCTTGAAGATGTGGGTTCTGCCCTCATACGTGGTCAGCAGTCTCGCAGGATAGATTACACCATGACGAATCCCAAGGTTGCGCAGCTCCTTACGTACGGGATCAAACTGCTTCCTCAATTGCTGGATTCCTGTGGCCAAATCTGGGTAGAACCGCACCTGCTGGTCCTGGTGTTTAATCTCTCCTTTAGCACGTGCAGCGTTGAAGATCTTCATCCTGTCTCTGTTGCTAAGAAACTTCATAATTAAGGTCCTCGGCGGTCCCTTATCTCTCCGTGGGCCAATACGATGTGCTTTTTCCAGAACCACTGCTGATTGCAACTCCTCGCTGCCCAGCACCTCCGGAATCCACTTTTCCAGAAAGGAACATACGTCCCGACCTTCTGATTCCTCTGGAAGACCCACCAGCCTCAAATTATTCTGTCTCGACCGAGATTCCAAATCCAAAATATTATCTTCCAGAGATTTATTTTTTTTTTCCAAAGTGCGCACCTTTAATTGAAGACGGGTGACGTCATCTTCAGCACTAACGAGACGGAGCTCCATCTGCGCCGTTCGTTCTACACAGTCACCCAATTCCTTTCTTATTCCTTCCAACGCTGTCATAATCCCATCAAATCTAGAGGAAAAGTCCGCTCTCATTGAACTCATGGCAGCCATCAGCGCATCTGCGCCTCCCCCCGCAGACATCGCACCGTTGCCAGCCTCCTCCGCCATATATGGAGTTTTGTTTGCTGCGTCACAGACCTGAAAGTCCGTTAATTTGGACTGTTTCGGCGGCTCGCTTTTTCCTTTTCCTGGTTTTCCAGCCTTAGGCTTCGCCGACATATCCTCGCCCAAATGCTGGGATACGTTCTGTCCCAAATGAGAGAGTTATTTGCCGATTTTTTTTCTCCAGGAGCAGAGCAGAGCGAGACACGTCCGTCCTACGTGGCAGCCATAACCGGAAGTCGAGTGTAAGTATTTTAAGTTTCACTTTCTGTTTCAGACTGCTGTCATGTTAAAAACAATGGTGCAGCAGTGTGGATAATCTGCCTGCATTTTTGCCGCACATCAACAACACCGCTGGAGCAGTATTAACGTCAGACAATGTGCCGCTCAAAGTGGCTGTAGTTGTATTTTAGTTGAGTTTTGGCTGCTTCGTTTTGATTTTATTCAACCACTCGAAGAGGGGAAACAACCCCAGAAACATCTGTTCAGTGCAACAAGAGCCAAAAAGCCCCAGGACAGGTCCGTGCAACAAGAGTAATGCAGGTAAAGTGATTTCGCATAAAACCCGACAACTGTGTGAAGTTAAGATGTAATGGTATTATTTTCTTGTAATATTGGATACAGAACTAAAAAATATTTTAAAGTAAATCTGTGCTGCTATTTGTAAACTGGAAAAATAAGTTTTTGTTTTGTTTTTCCTGCATATACAGTGGGGCAAAAAAGTATTTAGTCAGCCACCAACTGTGCAAGTTCTACCACTTAAAAGATGAGAGAGGTCTCCAATTTTCATCATAGGTACACTACCGTTCAAAAGTTTGGGGTCACTTAGAAATTTCCTTATTTTTGAAAGAAAAGCACTTTTTTCAATGAAGATAACTTTACACTAATCAGAAATACACTCTATACATTGCTAATGTGGTAAATGACTATTCTAGCTGCAAATGTCTGGTTTTTGGTGCAATATCTAGATAGGTGTATAGAGGCCCATTTCAAGCAACTATCACTCCAGTGTTCTAATGGTACAATGTGTTTGCTCATTGCGTCAGAAGGCTAATGGATGATTAGAAAACCCTTGTGCAATCATGTTAGGTCTGCAATGCTGTAATTGCTGCAAATGGAGGATTCTTTGACGAAAGCAAAGTTTGAAGGAAAAAATTATTATTTCAAATACAAATCATTATTTCTAACCTTGTCAATGTCTTGACTATATTTTCTATTCATTTTACAACTCATGGTGGTGAATAAAAGTGTGACTTTTCATGGAAAACACAAAATTGTCTGAGGTGACCCCAAACTTTTGAACGGTAGTGTATACCTCAACTATGACAGACATAATGAGAAAAAAAAAATCCAGAAAATCACATTGAAGGATTTTTAATGAATTAATTGGTAAATTCCTCGGTAAAATAAGTGTTTGGTCACCTACAAACAAGTAAGATTTCTGGCTCTCACAGACCTGTAACTTCTTCTTTAACCTCTTGCATTCCGGGATACCGCGGGCGGTCATGTCTCTGCATCCTAGTGCGTCCTCGTGCGTCCTAGTGCGCACTGTGCGTCTCAGTGCGCACTGGAAAAAAAAAAAAAAGCTGCATTTCCGTTCTTCCACTACAGGCACGGCCGCGAACAGAAAGCCAAAGGAGTGCTTTGATTGGTTTAGATTTGACTGACCTCTCATTCGACTAATAAGAGCCTTGAATTGGGTTTCTGAAACCTTGAAGAACCAATGACTGAAAACCTAGCAAGAAGGACCCGCCTACCAACGACTGCGAATACAACGAGCCAATTGAAGCAGAGAAGTTCGACGATTGAAAGCGTGCGTCCCGTGCGTAAAATCTGTTTTGTGTAAGCCGCTGTGTGTAACGGTAGCGTTCGCCAGTCTTTTTTTATTACTACTGTTCTTATTTGTTTTGAAAAATCGTTTGCCAAAACCGCAATTATGGAAGCGCAAAACCGCAATAATGGAATCATGGTTTGACCGGGTCGCGTGACCAGAACCATGAGTCGTAACAAGCGGACCAGCGTCATGTTCGTCTGACAATGAGGAACAGATGTTCGCCAACGACACTGCTGTTGTGGACAGGTAAGTGTTATGAGCTAAATTATTCTTTATCACTGAAAATGGTAATAAAAATGACTTTTGACCGATCCGTAATTACTGTGCGTCATCGCCACATGACGGACTGTTGACGGACCGTTTTTTTGTGCGCCGTGCTCCTCTGTAGCGGGGGGGGGGGGGGAGTTGTTATCCTCTACATTGCAGATATTTTAGTATAATTTTTATTGCACTGTAGGTTATTTTTTCTTGTAAAAAAAAGGCCACACATTTTTTACGTGGCATGCTTCTTTGTGTGTGGGGGGCTTGTTTGTTCATTCATTCATTCATGAATGAATAAACAACCCCCCCCCCCCCCACACACACACACACACAGCCCTGAGTGTCACCTTTCATTAGAGCCCAAGATGAAGCTTCTATGTTGAGTCATTCAAAAGTTACAGACGTTTTTCCAAACTGTGCCATTTGGCACAATTTGACACAGTTCAAAAACGCCTGGGAACAACCTGAGAAAAAAGCTGTGTAATATATTCATTTTTTTTGTGGTATTGTTTTTTTTCCCCACAATATTTTTTATTGAACCTTTTTTAACAAACATGACACAATCAAACACTAACACTAAAGTAAATTAAAAATAAATGTTCTAAAAACACCAACAACCATTAACAAAAGCACGTCAAACAATGCTCCTCTGTTTAGCCTAGGTGATCCATTACATAAGTATACATATTATACATTCACCAATTTGGAATTTACAAGGTCCACACACATCATTCACCTTCTTCTTCAGAAGTTATGTTTAGTTTCTTTACATAATCAGTGAAAGGTCTCCATATATTCTCAAACACATTTTCCTTTGATTTCAATATGTATGTTATTCTTTCTAGTGGAAGGTTTGTTAGCGTCTGTCTTAACCACTGAGTCACATCTGGTCTATGAGTCTTTTTCCACAGTAGTGGAAATGTGCATTTTTTGGCATTAAGCAAACTGAGGTCTATGAATGTTCTTTCACTCTTATTAAAATTATGCTTTTCTGGATACAGACCCAACAAAAACAATTTGGAATTCAGTATGAATTGTTTTGAAATTATTTTTTCAATTGTTACCCTCACCTCTTCCCAAAACATTCTAATTTTTCTACATTCCCATAAACAATGAAATAGGGTTCCTTTACTTTCCATACATTTTGTGCATGTATCTGGTATGTTTTTGTTATATCTATTTAACTCCACCGGTGTAACATACATCCGCATTAACCATTTAAAATGTATCAATTTAAGACGTACATTTATTGATTTGGTTTGAGCTTCTGTGCAAGCCAATTCCCATTGTTCCTCTGAAATTTCAATTTGCAGGTCTTCTTTCCAATAATTCATTCTTTTCTGTGAGTTTTCACTTGAGGATAGTGTCAGTGAGTTATAGAACTCTGAAATAATACCCTTTCTCTTACTATTTTTCGTCAAAATTTTTTCCAAGGATGAATAAGTTGGTCGGGTGAGAGCATGATTTTGATTTGATCGAATAAAATTCCTAAGCTGAAGATATTTTAAAAAATGTGTTCTATTAAGATTAAATTTGGCCCTCAGTTCTTCAAAAGACATTATGTTTTTTGTGGTATTGTTAGAAAATTTTGACCTCAGCTGGATAACACTTGGTTCTACATTTCTGTTGCATTTTCCAGCCAGTATCTGACAGCTGTGTGTTATTTGCAAGCATTTGTATCTAAAAAAAACACCCAGGCAAACTTTATTTTCTTCAAGTTCAGTATGTTTAGATGACTGTTACTCAGTGGCAGGAGCACTTAGAGAGATTATGACTGTTTTGCCAAAAAATTCAAAGTGTTTTCTTTTAAATGAGACCAACCCCATGAAGATGCTGCAAAGGGTTGAAGAACAGCTTTTGATTTACTTTGGGTACGTTATTTTTAGGCGTTTTTAGGGAAATTGACCAGAGTGCAAGGGGTTAAGAGTCTCCTCTGTCCTCCACTCGTTACCTGTATTAATGGCACCTGTTTGAACTCATTATCAGTATAAAAGACACCTGTCAACCTGACAACCTCAAAACAGTCAGACTCCAAACTCCATTATGGCCAAGACCAAAGAGCTGTCAAAGGACACCAGAAACAAAATTGTAGACCTGCACCAGGCTGGGAAGACTGAATCTGCAATAGGTAAGCAGCTTGGTGTGAAGAAATCAACTGTGGGAGCAATTATTAGAAAATGGAAGACATACAAGACCACTGATAATCTCCCTCGATCTGGGGCCCCATGCAAGATCTCACCCCGTGAGGTCAAAATGATCATGAGAACGGTGAGCAAAAATCCCAGAACCACACGGGGGGAACCTAGTGAATGACCTGCAGAGAGCTGGGACCAAAGTAACAAAGGCTACATCAGTAACACACTACGCCGCCAGCGACTGAAATCCTGCAGTGCCAGACGTGTCCCCCTGCTTAAGCCAGTACATGTCCAGGCCCATCTGAAGTTTGCTAGAGAGCATTTGGATGATCCAGAAGAGGATTGGGAGAATGTCATATGGCCAGATGAAACCAAAATAGAACTTTTTGGTAAAAACTCAACTTGTCGTGTTTGGAGGAGAAAGAACACCATACCTACTGTGAAGCATGGGGGTGGAAACATCATACTTTGGGGCTGTTTTTTCTGCAAAGGGACCAGGACGACTGATCCGTGTAAAGGAAAGAATGAATGGGGCCATGTATCGTGAGATTTTGAGTGAAATCCTCCTTCCATCAGCAAGGGCATTGAAGATGAAACGTGGCTGGGTCTTTCAGCATGACAATGATCCCAAACACACTGCCCAGGCAACAAAGGAGTGGCTTCGTAAGATGCATTTCAAGGTCCTGGAGTGGCCTAGCCAGTCTCCAGATCTCAACCCCATAGAAAATCTTTGGAGGGAGTTGAAAGTCCGTGTTGCCCAGCGACAGCCCCAAAACATCACTGCTCTAGAGGAGATCTGCATGGAGGAATGGGCCAAAATACCAGCAACAGTGTGTGAAAACCTTGTGAAGACTTACAGAAAATGTTTGACCTCTGTCATTGCCAACAGAGGGTATATAACAAAGTATTGAGATGAACTTTTGTTATTGACCAAATACTTATTTTACAGAGGAATTTACCAATTAATTCATTAAAAATCCTTCAGTGTGATTTTCTGGATTTTTTTTCCCTCATTTTGTCTCTCATAGTTGAGGTATACCTATGATGAAAATTGGAGACCTCTCTCATCTTTTAAGTGGGAGAACTTGCACAATTGGTGGCTGACTAAATACTTTTTACTAAATACTAAATACTAAATACTTTTTACCCCACTGTATTGCACACATTTTGAATACAAATAGAAAGTAATAAAAGTTAGGGATGATTGTGTGACAAAAATCAAACTAACAAAAAAACACTCTTACCATTTAAAACCTCTAATCGATGTACAGTAATGTTGTTCATGTCTCTTATTTATTTATGTAGCTCATTCCTGTTAATACTCTCCCCATATTTAGTGTCCTGGGCACGATGTTAAACTACATCCGGCAGCAAGGCCCCAGTCCGGGAGTTCTGGGGTTCTGAGGAGAATGTCACTACCTCTTAATTGCTGCTGTGCTGGGTCACCCTTTGGCAAGGTGTAGCACCCAATAGCCTCCCATACTGGGTTACGTACAAGCCACCAACGGTGTGCCTGGCAGATGATGTCAAGTAAGACTGCACCTGTTTGACATGGCGGACGAATGCAACACTTAGCGGGCAGGCGGTAAAGGTGGGCCTTGCCTTCTTTGTTGGCAACTGCCTTCTACTGAAGCTGCGCGTCTCAATCCCTTGAGCTGTAGTGAATTGGCTGGCAGTCAAGTGAGTGTGCGTGGCCCTTCGTGCAGCCACGACCACCTTAAACAACTTCATCAGCGAATGGCTTGTTCCTTTTCCAAAGTCCAATGGCGACGGAAGTGTGGGTGACAGGGGTAGGCCTGGAAAGCTGGAAGCCCCTAGTCCGCACCCGCACATTGGCAGCAGATCTAAGATGGTCGCTCCCTGCTGAACAGCTGTGACGGCAGGGCTTCAGCAGCTGGATCTGTGACTGGGCTGGCCTTTTTAGGATCACCGCAGCCCACCCTAATTGGGGAAACCCCTAGAAAAGGTGGGGTAAACGTCAGACATGGCATTTCAGTCTGGCCATTTCACCGCGGCTGGCGGACTTCCCATCTCTGCAGTCAAAAATCAAAGAAAACACTCCGCTCTCTCAAGAGGCCTCTAACTCTCAGGGCCTGGAATATTCACACACTCTTCGACAAAAGCAACACAGAAAGACCAGAACGCCGAACAGCACTCGTCTGGAAGGAGCTCGACCGATTCAACATCGACGTGGTAGCTCTTAGTGAGACAAGATTCCCAGATGAAGGTAACATCGAAGAAGCAGGGTCAAACTACACCGTTTTCTGGAAAGGGAAAAGTGCTGAAGAACCACGTATTCACGGAGTTGGCTTTGCTATAAGATCGAAACTCGTTGACCAACACAACCTCGTCCCTATGGCCATCAGTGAACGCATGATGAAAGTCAGAATCCCTCTTGTCCAAAACAGATTTCTCACCTTGATATCTGTGTATGCTCCAACGCTCACCTCAGAGGATGATGAAAAAGCCTCCGTTTACGATCTGCTTAACCGTACCATCCAAAGTGTCCCAAGATAGGACAAACTTGTCATCCTGGGCGACTTTAATTCCAGAGTAGGCAGAGATCACAATCTCTGGAAAGGCGTCCTCGGACATCATGGAATTGGAAACTGCAGCTCCAATGGCCAACTCCTCCTTGGGCTTTGTGCTGAACATGAACTGGTCATCACCAACTCCCTCTTCCAGCTACCATCTCATCAAAAAACAACCTGGAGGGACTTCCGGGAAGATGGCGGAGAGACATAACACTTAAACAAAGAGCTCTCCCTAGCCGGATTAAAAATCATCGGTAAATGGCCAACTCGACATAAATGAATCAATAAACTAAGGGATGAAAACACGAAGGAACCGGGCACAAGGACAAAAACAGGGTAAAATTGAAGAATTCCTCTCCAACAACGCAGGAAAAACCGCTGTACGCAAAGCCCAAAAAAACGAGATGTCCACAGCAGAGAAAATGGAGGACACCAGACTCGACAACATGAACGCTGGCATCGCCAGTTTGGGTGAAGAGTTAAGAGAATTCAAGCGACAGCTACAACAGGATTTAGCGGCTCTTAAGGAGGAACTGAAAAAAGAAATTAAGGAGGAAATCATGGACCTCCGAAGAGAAATGGAGCGTAAATTAACGGAAAACATGGAGGAGCTGCGCTCCCAGCGGGCGTGTATGACAGAAGCGCAGACCCGAATTTCGGAACTAGAAGATTGGAAAAGCGAGGCAAACGAACAACTACAGACCCTGACGACGCAAACGCAGAGGATGCAGGAGAAAATAAACGACTTGGAGAGCAGATCCCGACGAAGCAATATGCGCATCTTTGGAATTCCGGAGGGCATTGAAGGCAACTCGATGACAAAATTCATGGATCAGTTCTTAAAAAAAGAACTGGAAATACCCGGAGAAACGGATCTGCAGATTCAACGGGCGCACAGAACACCGGCACAGAACCCGAAAACAAACTCTCCACCCAGGTCAGTTGTGGTAAACTTTGTGAAATATGACATAAAGGAAAGAATCCTGACGCAAGCATGGAAAAAAAAGATACGAATCGGCGACAAACAGGTATTTTTTGACCATGACTACCCGACAGAAATCGTGCAGCAGCGGAAGAAATATGCCAATATTAAAAAAACGCTGAAAGAGAAAAAAATTAGATTCCAAACGCCGCTAACGAAAATGAGGATTCATTGGGAGGAAGGCACAAGAACCTACAACACGGCCGAAGAGGCAGCGCGGGATATGATGGAGCGGGGCCTTGAGGTGAGCGTGCCGAAGGAGACGGCTGGAGCAGCGGCGGCCCTGAACGCACCACGACAGACGGAGTGGAGACGAGTGAACGGCGGAAGAAGGGGGAGAGACGTAGAGCAGCGGGCCCAGGACAAGCTACAAGGCTTTCAACTGAAAGCCTAGATCATAACAAAGATTAAGAAAGGCACAGAAGAAATGAAGGCCAAGAAGACAAGGTAAAAGAGAAACAGACGGCTAGGAGAGGTTTAAGTGATATTTGTTGGACATTTCTAGACTTATGACTATTACCTTGATAGTAATTAGAAGTCTAGGGAGGGCCCTTCACTCTGTGAAGACAAACCCCCCACCCACCAACAGGGACCAGTGGGCAGAAGAAAGGCCCAAAGTATGGAGGTCGAGTTTTTTTAATGTGTTTTTATATAAATATGTGTTATTTTTGTTGTTAAAGGGGCTAGGAGCACAAGTTAAAAAAATGGAAAAACATGAATATGGGTAAAAATCTTAAGATAATGACACTAAACGTGAATGGTCTGAACTCACCTGTTAAAAGGGAAAGAATAAGAAAATTCAAGAAGGAAAAAGCTGAAATTATATTTATGCAAGAGACACATTTGAGCAAGGCAGAACATGTGAAATTAAAGAGATTTGGCTATAAGAACTCCTACTACAGTTCATTTAAGGGAGGAGCAAAAAGGGGGGTTATGATACTAATCTCAAACAAAATACAATTTGAAAGTGAACAGGAAATCCAGGATAAAGAAGGCAGGTATGTAATAATAAAGGGAAGAATAGATGGTATGCAGATCACATTAGTGAACATCTATGCCCCACCAGAAAGTGACAAGGGTTTTTTTCAACATCTGTTTGATCTCATAGCAACACACAGTGAAGGAGTCCTAATTTGTGGAGGAGACTTAAATGCTGTCATGGATCATGAAGTTGACACAACAAGTGTTAAGAAGACAAAAAAACATGTAACAAAGTTCATAAGAAACTCACTGGCAGAAATGGGTATGGTAGACATATGGAGGGACCTACACCCACTCGAAAAAGACTATACATATTATTCAGCAGCCCATAAAGTACACTCTAGAATAGATTACTTCCTTATGAATGAAGGTGACAGACACAGGGTGAGAAATTGTTGGATTGGAGGGGCAGAAATATCAGATCATAATCCTATATACATGGAAATATATCTAAACAATAGAAAACGACAAACAACATGGAAACTTAACGTAGGACTGTTAAATGATGAGAAAATGAAAGAAAGAATAAAAATAAACATAAACGAATATATCCAAGAGAATGACAATGAAGAAGTGGACCCAGCAATACTATGGGACGCACTAAAAGCCGTGTTAAGGGGTAAATTAATTGTTGAAACAGGAAAAGCAAATAAGACTAAACTGGAAGCGTATGAACAAAGATGTGAGAGACTGAGGGAATTAGAACGTAAACATCAAAGCACAAATGATCCAAAAATATATCAAGAAATTAAAGAAGAAAAAACAAAGATAAAAGAAACACAAATGGATGAAATTGAAAGGAAAAATAGATATCTAAAGCAAAAATATTATGAAACGGGGCCAAAAGCCACAAAACTGCTGGCAAAACGGTTAAGAAAACAACAAACAATGAATAATGTATACAAGATTAAAGACCCCACCACAAATAAAACCACAGTTAACCCAGAAAACATTGAAGAAATTTTCCATAATTTCTACCAAGAACTATACTCGCAACCTGAAGAAACAAATACTAAAGATATCAAAAAATTTCTAGACACATTGGACTTGCCATCAATAGGAAATCAACAAAATGAAAAACTAACAGCAGAAATAACAACACAAGAGATCAGAGATGTGATTAAGTCACTTAAAAACGGTAAATCACCAGGTAGTGATGGATACCCATCTGAGTTTTATAAACTGTTTATAGAAGAACTCACGCCACAACTCCTAAAGTCATTTAATTGGACGCTGAACAACAACAAAATACCTCCAACATGGAACGAAGCAATCATTTCAGTTATTTTAAAACCAGGGAAAGATAAAGAACAATGCGGAAACTATAGACCAATCTCTTTATTAAATGTAGATTATAAAATATACACAACAATTATATGTAAACGAATAAAGACATTCTTGACGGAATTGATAGAAGATGATCAAACTGGATTCATAGAGGGACGCCAAACACATGACAATATCAGGAGAACAATACATATAATTAACCAAATACATAAAGAAAAGAAAAGCGCAGTAATAATGAGTTTAGACGCAGAAAAAGCATTTGACAGGGTTAACTGGAAATTCCCATATAGTGTACTGGAGCGCTTTGGATTTAACGAAAAATCAGTACAATGCATAAGGACGCTATATCAAGAACCTGTGGCAAGAATCAAGATAAACGGTAGCTTAACAGACAAAGTAAATATACAAAGATCAACTAGGCAGGGATGCTGCTTATCGCCCACCTTGTTTGCTCTGTTCATAGAACCATTGGCTCAAGCGATACGACAAAATAAGAAATTAAAAGGTGTAACAATAAAGGGGGCGGAACACAAGATTGGGCTATTTGCAGACGATATTATAGTTTACCTTGAACAACCAGATAAATCAATAATGGAAATGATGAACTTGATAGAAAATTTTGGAAAATTATCAGGATACAAGATAAACATAACAAAAACACAAATACTGACATTCCACTATAACCCTCTAAACCAGATAACTGATAAGATCAAACTAAACTGGAAGCAAAAAGAAATAAAATACCTTGGAGTGAACATACCTAAAGACCTAAGCAAAATATATAAAGCAAACTATGATAGGTTGGAACAAGAAATAAAAAAAGATATTGATAGATGGTCAATCTTAAATATGGATCTGAATTCAAAAATTGAGACAGTCAAAATCAGCATACAACCTAGATTACTTTACCTCTTCCAGGCTATACCAACAGAGATTCCAGATGCCCAATTCTCAAAGTGGGACAGGATGATATCGAGATTTGTTTGGGGAGGTAAAAAACCAAGAGTGAAATATAAAACCCTCCAATTACCAAAAGAGAAAGGAGGCATGGGCCTACCGAGTCTAAAGGAATATTACTACTCAGCACAAATAAGATATATCATATGTTGGTGCGACGAGGGATATGAGGCAAAATGGAAAGAAATGGAAAAGGAAATTGAGGGACTCCCAGTACAAAGCATAATAGGGGATAAAGATGCATATAAGCAAATCAAACAAATAGACCCAATCACTAAATTTACTTTAGAACTGTGGTATAAAATAGTACAAAAATATAATATAAGGGAAGACATAAAACTATTGAAATGGGTAGCATTTGACAGTCAGTTTGAACCGGCAAAACAAGATAGGGGATACAAAAATCTGGTGAACAAGGGAATCACAGCATGGGGCAATATCGGAAAAAAAGATCTCGGGAGCTTTGTAAATATCAGGAGAAAATTTAAATTAGAAAGATCGGAATTTTTCAGATATCTGCAGATGAGAGATTACTATATGAAGAAGATTAGGCATAACCTCCAAACAGATGTGAACGAGATTATACAACTTATTTTAAGCTCATATGCAGGAAATAAAATAAGAATTATTTCAAAACTATATCAGAAACTTATGACAAACAATCATACAAGTAACTATATAAAGGAGAAATGGGAGAAAGAGCTCAATTTAAACATAACAGAAGAAAGCTGGCAGGAAATATGGAAAACACAACACACATCAACAAATTCAAGGGCATGAAGGGAATTTGGATGGAAAAACCTGATTCGCTTTTTCATTACACCACAGATTCAAGGAAAATATACAAATACCCAATCTTTATGCTGGAGGGGATGTGGGGCTCAAAATGCAGACCACTCACATATGTTTTGGAAATGCTACAAAATATCATCATTTTGGAAATCTATGCATGTGACAATACAGAGGATATTAGGATATAATATACCAATGAACTGTAACCTGATGTACTTATGTGATCTTAAAAAAGACAATGTTATACAGGCTGAGGACAGATATCTAGTTAAAATCTTGTTGATTGCATGTAAAAAAAACTATCACAAAAAAATGGCGATCAGAAGTTCTTCCTGACCAAGAACAATGGACTGACATTGTTGAGGACATACGTATGATGGAAAAACTAACATATCGACGAAGAATGCAAGAAGGAATATGGGAGAAAAAATGGCGGAAATGGACACACTACAAAGTGCAACAACGAGGCAGAAATTGAAAGAATAACCAAAGACACTGAAAAAACCAGAAGAATTAAGAGATGGAAACTAAAAACTTGATGCTCCAACATTTGTCCCCCCCCCCCCCTTTTATTTTTTTTAATTTTTTTTTTTAATTTTTTTTTTTTAAATTTTTTTTTATTTTTCCCTACCCTAACCCCTTTGTTTTTTAAATGTAGAATGTGATCTGAATGCATTATATATGATGAAAAATGAATAAAAATCTAAGTTACAAAAAAAAAAAACAACCTGGAAACACCCAAGATCCAAGCACTGGCATATCCTTGACTACATTCTAACTAGAGCCAGAGACAAAAGAGACGTGCACATCACCCGTTCCATGCCTGGTGTAGATGACTGTTGGACAGACCACAGATTGTTATCTCATGACTCCAAATCAAAGTCCGTCATCCACCAAAACGGACCTCATCAAGCGCTCCTCATCATCGCTTTGACTGTGCAAAACTACACAATCCACAAACATCTCAAGACTTCAAGGAAGCCGTAGAAAAGAACATCGCGGATCTTCCAGAACCACCACAAGTGGAAGATAACTGGACCACCCTTCGTGATGCAGTGCTTGACGCTGCAGAAAAGACAATAGGTTTCTCTCAGAAGACGACCCAAGACTGGTTTGATGAAAATGACGAAGTCATCACAAACCTTGTTGAAGCTAAACATCAGGCAAGGCTTACTTTTGAAAACCAGCCATCCACACAGAACAAACAAAAATATAAACAAGCACTTGCAAACTGTCAGAGAGAAATTCGCGTTGCTCAGAATAACTGGTGGCAACAGAAATCGGAGGAGATCCAAAGATTTGCAGACCAACGTGACATGCGCTGCTTTTATGCCGCAACAAAGGAAATCTTTGGCACTACAAGGTCAACTGCCTGCAGTCTGAAGGATGCAGATGGCTCTACTGTCATCAATGACACCCAGGGTATTTTAAACCGAGGGAGATCCCACTTTGAAAGCCTTCTCAATGATCATTCGCGCACACCAGATGACCTTCTCTGTAAAACGCCACAACATCCTGTTTGCTACTGGATGTCTCTTCCACCCTCCTCTGAGGAAATGAACAAAGCCATCAAGCACATGAAACCAGGCAACGCACCGGGACCAGACAACATCCCACTAGAACTAATCACTCATGGTGGCCCGGAATTTAAGAACCGACTGCTGAACCTCATCCTAAAAATCTGGGAAACGACAGTCCCTAGTGACTTCCACGATGCAAATATTATCACCATCTTCAAAAAGGGAGATCGAGAAAACTGTGGAAACTACCGTGGCATCTCACGGCTAAGCATAGCAAGTAAGATCTTTGCACGCATCCTCCTCAGCCGCCTCCTTGTCATCGCAGAAGAAATACTTCCTGAATCACAGTGCAGTTTCCGACCTTCTCGCGGGACAATGGACATGATCTTCTGTGCCCGACAACTGCAGGGGAAATGTCAAGAACAGCAACAGCCACTTATGCTCATCTTCTGGGACCTAAAGAAAGCCTTTGACAAGGTCCCACGGCCGGCTGCACGGTGGCGCAGTGGTTAGCACTGCGGCAGCACAGTTTACCCTTGGCCAGGGGATTGTGGGGATCGTGGGATCGTGGGTTCAATCCCAGCCCCCGACCAACAGTGATCTGTGTGGAGTTTGCATGTTCTCCCCGTGTTGCGTGGGTTTACTCCGGGATTTCTCCGGTTTCCTCCCACATGCCAAAAACATGCATGTTAGGTTAATTGGCTGTTCTAAATTGTCCCTAGATATTTGTTTCCTATAGGCCCTTAGAATAGAGGGTTAGTATTAATGAAAGCGCTTTGAGTGGTCTTTGTGACTAGAAAAGCGCTATATAAGTGCAGGTTAGTTAGTTAGTTAGTTAGCTATGTGGGCAGTTTTGGCAAGATTTGGCTGCCCAGATGACTTCATTATGCTGATCCGCTCACTTCATGATGGAATGGTGGGCAGAGTATGCCATCAAAAAGCTCTCTCTGACCCTTTTCCCATAACAGGAGGACTCAAGCAAGGCTGTGTTCTAGCCCCAACCTGCTTCTCACTGTACCTGGCGGCAATGCTCAATGAAATCCCACCAGACACCCCTTCCATTGATGTACGATATCGCATGGACGGAGGTCTCTTCAATCTCAGTCGACTCCGAGCAAAAACAAGAACGTTAACCACCACAGTCCACGAGCTGCAGTATGCAGATGACAACGCTACCCCTAGCTTAACTGCTGAAGATCTACAGAGGACGCCTGACCTCTACAATAATGCTTATGAGTGTTTTGGAATGGAGGTGAATACTGACAAGACCAAAGCCCTCATCCAACCACCCCCAGGCTACATGCTCCCTGACACAATCATCACTATTGATGAAAAGCCTCTGGAAAAAGCGGACCATGTCTGTTATCTAGGAAGCATTCTATCAAAGACACCTACATGTGATCAGGATGTGGAGAATCACGTTAGGGCAGCTCACTCCGCTTTTGGACGTCTTAATCGTCAAGTCTTCAACAACCACGCTCTGACTATCAAAACAAAGATCATGGTTTTCAGGGCTGTAGTTCTGTCTACCTTTCTCTACGCCTGCAAGACCTGGACTCTCTACCGTCGCCAAATCAAATGTCTTGAGCACTTCCAACAGCTGAAGCTTAGACAAATCCTTAAAACCAAATGGACAGACCGGGTAACAGACACCGAAGTTCTCGCCCGCGCTGCACTACCTAGTGTTGAAGCTACCATTATTCAGCACCGTCTCTGCTGGGCAGGCCATGTCCAACGAATGGACTCAAATCGTCTACCGAAAATTCTGCTCTATGGAGAACTCACCTCAGGAACAAGACCACTAGGCAGACCAAAACTGCGCTATAAAGACCAACTAAAGTCCACCTTGGCCCAAACCAACATCCACAGATGGGAACACCTAGCAAAGGAGAGAAGGGTATGGAGAGAAGCTATCCACAATGGCACTATAGCCTTTGAGAAAAACAGATGTGCATTTGAGGAGGAGAAGCGAAGAAGCAGGAAGGAGCACTCGCAGCAGCTGCAGCCTCCACCGTCACTTCCCTGCGGTCTCTGCCCACGCCTCTTCCATCACCGGCTCGGGCTACAGAGCCACATCCGTCACAAGCACAAGTGATTTCTGGAACGGGAGCAACCCTATGCTCGGACACGAGCAGGAGTTGACGACAACGACATTTAGTGTCCTGTATGTTGACATTAAAAGAAATGCTTCATTAAACTCCTGATGAAAAAACAATGCTTTGTGAAAAAAACAGTGCTTTGTGATAGAACAGTGTACAGCTGTCCTCCTTTTATGGAGCCTTTCACCTCTTTCTCTTTTCCACAGAATGTGTCATATTAGCAGGAGTGGGAAGTAATGAAATACAAATACTTTGTTACTGTACTTAAGTGAAGTTTTCCTTTTTGCATAAATTTATAAGAAAAAAATATTCTGCATCGTCGCAAAAAAAATACTGTTAAAGTG
This sequence comes from Pholidichthys leucotaenia, assembly GCA_020510985.1. Taxonomy (NCBI): domain Eukaryota; kingdom Metazoa; phylum Chordata; class Actinopteri; order Cichliformes; family Pholidichthyidae; genus Pholidichthys; species Pholidichthys leucotaenia. The sequence goes on from CM035847.1 coordinate 146,549,558, forward strand.
AAAATTCACAGAAATATTGTGATATCATTTTTAGGCTATAATGCCCATCTCTAGTCCTAACCCCAATAATTGCATAGGAGGGCTGCAACTAAGGATTATTTTGTTAGTCAACTAATCTAACGACTATATATATATATATATTTTTTTTTTTTTTTTCAGTTAATCGACTAATCATGATTATTTCTCTCATGTCTACCATCTCTGCTTCCTGTTGGCACAGCTCCTGTTTGGGGCTCCAGGTCATGTTTTTCCTCACCTGTTTAAGCCTGCAGACGTGTGAATATCACTTTGCTGTCAGTCTTTGCCTTAATATAATGTAGCCTATTATAACAAGTTCCTATAGCTAAATAAAATAATGACCTATCAAACATGAGTTGGAAATGAACTTGACAGTTTAATTAGAAGTGTTTGTAGCAACACAATTAAATAATAGTTACAGTGCAGTCGTTTAACCCCCAAAATAAAGTGCAAAAACTCAAATAGCAGCCTCTGCTACTGTGTAAAAGGCTGTTGTAATGCTGCATGTTCAAAACAAACTAGAGTAATATTCAACTCCATTAAAGTTTAAAAAAAAAATAACAAGCTAGTCCATCCTGTTTGAAACCTTGCTGGGTCTAGAAGTTCAAAAGTTTAATTAGGGTTCAGATGAAAATTAAAAGAACTTCTTCCAGTCCAAAATAAATTTACAAACATTTTAAATCAGTCCCTCCAGGATTTTGCGATGTTGCAATTGCGTCAATTCACGCGAAATCAGCCAATCAGCGCAACTATTGTGTGACCTTGCAACTTTGTCCAATCACCGCAACTTTCCTGCAATTTTGGCCAATCTTCATCAACTTCCGCCAATTTCACCGATCAAATTTGTCTGAGTGGCGCTCAAACGCTCAGTCTAACCAACCAAATACAGTACATTGCTGCACCGCATTCACTTCCGTGTTTACAGTAAGTATTAACAGAACACATCAGGAAAACAGAGTGTGTGACTAACAACAAAACCACTCACCCGTGAGATTTCCAACACAGTCTCTTCCTCCATCTCTCCCAGCCTGCCGGTGGACGTCTCGCCACGACTGCATCCTGACCGCGTGCACGAAGTGCTGGGTTTGTGTTGAAAAACGTCCGCCTGCCCCAAAAGCACTCCGTCGCTGGAGCACGCGTGGGGACAAACGCCATAAAAATACAAACAAAACGAGCAAATCTAACACTACAGCCAGTGTTTGGTCATTTTATACATCTTCAGAGAAAAAAGGCATTACTACATCTAGTCAATGAGCTTTAAAGCTATGAATTTCTGGTATGGCCGGACACCCCCCCCCCCCCCCAGCCGCCGTAAATGAATGTGTGTCTGAAAAGACAAGTGTGTGTGTCAAGACCGACGTGCAGCAGATAGACAGGTAGGCACGGAAAGAGAGAGAATATTCTCTTAATTTTTTTTTTCAGAAAAACACAGACTCCAACAGACAATACATACTAACAGAATAAATTATTTATTTTTTTGTGGTTGGGGACCGTAGGAAGTTTTCAAATGAAGTTGCTGCTAATAATTTCCAAATCTATATTCTTTAACATGCATTCAGTGCAATTTAGCTGTTGTAATTGTATTGTGTTCAAGTCTGTATTTGCTGTTATGGTTTTTCTATACAGCAGAAGTTTCTGCTTAATTTACAAATCACTGTAATAGGAAATGTTTGACAATCCTGTGCTTTTCTTGTATTGTTATATAGAATATTACTGCAGTAAACTGGAAAAAAACATCTGCTTTAAAATTTGTAATTATTCCCACAACTTTTAGTGCAAGAAACACTAAAAACATCGCAACTTTTATCCCAACTTTTTGAAAAAGCTCCCGCAAATTCAGGCTTTTTGGGGCTGCAACAATCATAAAAACATCCCGCGAAATCCTGGAGGGACTGTTAAATACCAGTGCAGGAAGGTGAGCCTTCACTACACATACAGTGAAATATTTATCAAGTCATTTTAATTTATTTGTGATGATTATGGTTATCTTTTTTAAATTAAATTGCAAATTGTGGTATTCTAATTTACCGAGATGCACTAATATTAAGAATGAGGGCTTATATTTCCGCGACAATAATAGAGAATGTGAAAAAGAGTAAGCTGCCCATGTAATTCACCCATTTACTGCAGTTAACATATTGGCCGAAGATCGAGGAGGAGGAGGGGGGGGGAAGGCGTGTTGGGGGAGAGAGAGAAAAGGAAAGGTAGAAGTGTGAAGGTGAGAGTGGAGACGTTAAATGTAGGGACTATGACTGGTAAAGGCAGAGAGTTGGCTGATATAATGGAGAGAAGAAAGGTAGACATACTGTGTGTTCAAGAAACCAGATGGAAGGGAAGCAAGGCTAGGAGCATTGGAGGTGGATTTAAACTGTTCTACCATGGTGTAGATAGAAAGAGAAATGGAGTAGGCGTAATCTTAAAGGAAGAGTATGTGAATGTTCAGGAGGTTAAAAGGGAGTCGGACAGAATCATGAGTTTGAAGCTAGAAGTCAACGGTGTGATGTTGAATGTTGTCAGTGCGTATGCCCCACAAGTTGGATGTCGAGTAGAAGAGAAAGAGGAATTCTGGAGTAAGTTGGATGAAGTGGTAGAGTTTGTTCCCGGGGGGGGAGAGTGGTGATTGGAGTGGAATTTAATGGGCATGTAGGTGAAGGGAACAGAGGTGATGAGTAGGTGCTGGGTAGGTATGGTCTTAAGGAGAGAAATGTGGAAGGACAGATGGTTGTGGATTTTGCTAAAAGGATGGGAATGCTGTGGTGAACACATACTTTAAGAAGAGAGAGGACCATCGGGTGACTTGTAATTACAAGAGTGGAGGAAGGTGCACATAGGTGGACTACCATCTTATGCAGAAGGAGAAATCTGAAAGCGACAGGAGACTGCAAGGTGGTGGCAAGGGAGAATGTAGCTAGACTGCATCGGATGGTAGTCTGTAGGATGACTTCGGAAAACAAGAAGAGGAAGAGAGTGAAGGCAGAACCAAAGATTAAGCGGGGAAAGTTACAGAAGGAAGAAGGTCGCACAGAGTTCAGGAAGGAGTTGATGCAAGCTCTGGGTGATAGGGAAGAATTACCAGATGACTGGGAAAGTACAGCACAAGTATTGAGGGGAAACGGGTAGAAAGGTATGTGGTGTATCCTGTGGACAGAGGAAGGAAGACAAGGAGACTTGGTGGTGGAATGAGGAAGTACAGGAAAGTATTCAAAGGAAGAGGTTAGCAAAGAAAAAGTGGGATAGTTGGGGAGATGAAGAAAGTAGACAGGAGTATTTGGAATCTAGGCGCTTGGCAAAGAGAGAGGTGGTAAAGGAAAAGGCATATAGTGAGTTGTATGAGAGGCTTAACACTAAGGAAGGAGAAAAGGACTAGTATCGATTGGCTAGACAGAGAGATCGAGCTGGAAAAGTTGTGCAGCAAGTTAGGTCAAGGACAGAAATGGTTAATGTACTAACAAATGACGAGTGTGTGTTGAGAAGGTGGAAGGAGTATTTTGAAGAGCTGATGAATAAAGAAAATGAGAGGGAGAGGAGGATGGATGAAGGAAAGATGGTGAAGAAGGAAGTCCCGAGAATTTGCAAGGCAGAAGTGAGGGCAGCTCTGAAAAGGATGAAGAATGGAAAGGCAGTTGGTCCTGGTGACATACCTGTGGAAGTATGAAGATATTTAGGAGAGATGCCAGTGGACTTTTTAACCAGAGTGTTGAACACAATCTTGGAGAGTGAGAGGATGCCTAAGGAGTGGAGAAAAAGTGTTTTGATACCAATTTTCAAGAACAAAGGTGGTGCTCAGAGCTGTAGTAACTACAGAGACATAATGTTGATCAGTCACACAATGAATATATGGGAAAGAGTTGTTGAAGCCAGGTTAAGAGGAGAGGTGATAATCAGTGAGCAGCAGTATGGTTTCATGTCAAGAAAGAGTACTACAGATACAATGTTTGCTTTAAGATGATGTTGGAGAAGTATAGAGAAGGTCAGAAGGAGTTGCACTGTGTCGTTGTGGATTAAGAGAAAGCATATGACAGGGTGCCAAGAGAGGAAGCGTGGTACTGTATGAGAAACTCAGAAGTGGCAGAGAAGTATGTGAGAGTGGTGCAGGACATGTATTAGGACAGCGAGACAGTGGTGAGGTGTGCTGAAGGAGTGACGGATGGATTCAAGGTGGGGGTGAGGTTACATCAGGGGTCGGCTCTGAGCCCCTTCTTGTCTGCCATGGTGATGGACAGGCTGACAAATGAGGTCAGGCAGGAGTCTCCGTGGACCATGATGTTTGCAGACTACATTGTGATCTGTAGTGAGAGTAGGGAGCAGGTGGAAGAGACCCTGGAGAGGTGGAGGTATACTCTGGAGAGAAGAGGAATGAAAGTCAGTAGAAGCAAGACAGAATACATGAGTGCGAATGAGAAGGGGGCAGGTGTAATGGTGAAGATGCAAGGAGTAGTGCTAGTGAATGATGAGTTTAAATACCTGGGGTCAACCATCCGAAGCAATGGAAAATGCACAAGAGAGGTGGAGAAGAGAGTGCAGGCAGGGTGGAGTGGGCAGAGACAAGTGTCAGGGGTGATTTGTGATAAAAGGGTAGCAGCATGAGTGAAAGGGAAGAGTTACAAGATGGTAGTGAGACTTGCTATGATGTATGGTTTGGAGATGGCGCTGACAAAGACAGGAGGTGGAGCTGAAGGTGGCAGAGTTGAAGATGCTAAGATTTTCATTGCGAGTGACTTGGAGGGATAGGATTAGAAATGAGTATATCAGAGGGACAGCTCAGGTTGAGCGATTTGGAGATGAGGTAAGAGAGGCAAGGCTGAGATGGTTTGGACATGTGCAGAGGAGGGATAGTGGATATATTGGACAAAGGATGTTGAAGATGGAGCTGCCAGGCAGGAGGAAAAGAAGAAGACCACAGAGAAGATTCATGGATGTAGTGAAGGAGGACATGGAGAGGGTTGGTGTTACAAGGGAAGATGCAAGGGATAGGGTGAGATGGAGACAGATGATCTGCTGTGGCGATCCCTCAAGGGAGCAGCCGAAAGAAGACTGCAGTTAACATATTAGCCACTGTAATGGAAGCAGCTCAGCTGTTAGCAACTATCATCAAAGAGAGATTATTGTCTGACAGCAGGTAAGCTATTTAAACAGCACATACTAATAGTGTGGTCAGTTTTCTAAAGCTGAGAGAGTCGCTTATTGAAAATAAAAACTCGCTAACCTTACCAGTCCAGTCCACTGACAGGTGCCCGGAAACAGGAACAGAGAGGAGGGAATGGATGCATCGCTGCCGTGTAGCTGTGATATAACAGCACTGCTTTCTAGTGTACATTTAACTTGTTTCATTTATTTATTTTTGGCAAAATCCTTCCATACTTTGGAAACTTTTGTCCTTCTCTATGATTTTCTCTGTGTTGCCATGATAAGTTCCTCTTCTTCACTAGAACAGTTAAACTGAACATTCCCGTGGCATGCATTTAAATTTTAAAATTAAACGATTTGTCAACAATAAAAATCTGCATCAACAAATTTTTATGATCGATGTTATTGGCAACGTTGACTAATCGTTGCAGTCCTATTACATAGATTGTCAAATGATGGCAGCGGCGGCGGTTATACATACCGTTTTCTTCCACATCTTCTTTCTTTTCTCTGTTGCAGCAGTTGTATGCAAGGTTGCTTTTTTAACGTTTATTAGCTCCCAACTCCATGACAGCCCGCTCTTTTCCATTGCTATTCAGTAAACAGAAATGCACTATGAACACAAATCACTACACATCAGCAGAAACACATTTTGGCATGCAACAATGCATTTAAACCAGAGCCTAAGTATAAATGCTGACAATGGCATAGACCACATACATAGGGTATGCTGTGGGCTTCACGTAAGGTTAACAGAGAAGCATAAATCAGGCTTTAGCCCACCTCTGAATTGTTCTCTATAATAATGCTCACAATAACCTGTCACACCACCAACTGTCAACAGAAGGTTTTTCATCACTTTTTTTTTTTTTTTTCACTCCAACTGTTTACCCGAATGACATGAACTTTTTTGATGGACATTATGATATTGCACTGATGCTAGATCAGAAACCAGTTCACTCTTGGGAGAATGCAGTTGCCATGCTAACACCTTCCTACCTATGTAGGCATCAGTGATTGGGTTTGGAGAGTTGGGAATGATGTGGCTTCACCAAAATTAGCACAGAACCGGTGTAATTTTGTTATCACCCGGCAGTTGAAGCCCAAAGGGGGATTATGCTATAGAGCTGAAACGATTAGTCGACATTGTCGATAACGTCGGTCATAAAAATTTGTCAACGCAGATTTTTATTGTCAACAAATCGTTTAATTTTAAAGTTTGTATGCATGCCGCAGGAATGTTCAGTTTAACTGTTCCAGTGAAGAAGAAGAGGAATGCATCATGGGACACGGAGAGAAAATCACAGAGAAGGCCAAAAGTTTTGCTGAAAATTAACCTCTTGCACTCCGGTGTACCGCGGGCGGGCACGTCTCTGCGTCCTAGAGCGCACGAGGGCGCCCTAGTACGCACTGAAGAAAAAAAACCCCTGCATTTCCGTTCTTCCACTACAGACACAGTCGCGAACAGAAAGCCAAAGGAGTGCTTTGGTTGTTTTAGATGTGATTGACCTCTCATTCGACCAATAAGAGCCTTGAATTGGGTTTCTGAAACCTTGAAGAACCAATGACTGAAAACCTAGCAAGAAGGACCCGCCTACCAACGGCTGCGAATACAGCCAGCCAATTGAAGCACAGAAGTTCGAAAGCTGTTTTGTGTAAGGCTGGGTGAAGAGAGACTGACTGCTGCAGCAAATGAAAAAAGGACCCGCAGGAAGAACCGCCACAGACCCAGCAGCACGGAGACCACCCACAAGTGCGACCTGTGTGACAGGGACTGCCACTCGCGCATCGGCCTGTTCAACCACAGGCGGTGCTGTCCCAGCAGAGTAGATGTTTAGGATTCTCTTCCATGGTCATCATAGACCGGCGGAGGCCGACGACGAAGGCTGGGTGACACACACGCGTTCGCCAGTCTTTTTTTCTTACTACTGTTATTTGTTTTGAAAAATTGTTCAACAAAACTGCAATCATGGAAGCGCAAAACTGCAATAATGGAATTATGGTTTGACCTGGTCACGTGACCAGAACCACGAGTCCGTAACAAGCGGACCAGCTTCATGTTCGTCTGACAATGAGGAAGAGAAGTTCGCCAGCTACGCTGCTGTTGTGAACAGGTAAGTGTTATAAGCTAAATTATTCTTTATCCCTGAAAATTGTAATCAAAAATGACTTTTGACCGATCGGTAAATTACAACTGTGCGTAGTAGACCGCGGCGCACCATGACCACGGCGCACCGTGACCGCAGCGCACCGGGCGATGTCCGTCCTCTGTAGTGGGGGGACCAACCCCCCCCCCCCACACACACACACACACACACACACACAGCCCTGAGTGTCACCTTTCATTAGAGCCGAACATCAAGCTTCTATATTGAATCATTCAAAAGTTACAGACATTTTTCCAAACTGTGCCATTTGGCACAGTTCAAAAACGCCTGGGAACAACCTAAGAAAAAAAGCTGTGTAATATATTCATTTTTTGTGGTATTGCTACAAAATTTTGACCTCAGCTGGATAACACTTGGTTCTACATTTCTGTTGCATTTTCCAGCCTGGATCTGAAGCTGTGTGTTATTTGCAAGCATTTGTATCCAAAAAAACACCCAGGCGAAATTTATTTTCTTCAAGTTCAGTATGTTTAGATGACTGTTACTCAGTGGCAGGAGCACTTAGAGAGATTATGACTGTTTTGCCAAAAAATTCAAAGTGTTTTCTTTTAAATGAGACCAACCCCATGAAGATGCTGCAAAGGGTTGAAGAACAGCTTTTGATTTACTTGGGGTACGTTATTTTTTGGCATTTTTAGGGAAATTGACCAGAGTGCAAGGGGTTAATAAATGAAACAAGTTAAATGTAGACTGTAAAGCAGTTTGTCATATAGTTTATTGGTTTATTGGTCAGGGACAATGTACAGAAATAACATTAAGCACAGGGTAAAGATGCTCTGTACCTGATTATAGCATTCTCACTAATTTCCATCTGTAGTCCCTGGGGCAGGCAGGAAGATATTAAAAGAAAAACTGCATATATAGAAGGCAATTCAGGTTGGGTTTCAGAAACTGTTGACCCTGAAGCAAGCAGGGAGTAAGTTTAAAGGTAAAAAGGATAAGAGAGATGGCACACATTTAAAAAAACAATTTAAGAGTACAATTTCATAATCCCTTTTAATGGAGAAAGTCAGTGCTGGCAGGCTTGATTACTTAAAATCCATTTTTTAGTCTCTGGAAAAGTCTCTGTAATTTCTTCTGGTCTTCAAAGCAGTGGGGAGCTTGTTCCATTCCATTATAGCTTTGTATGAGAAGGCTGATTGTCCAAAAGAAGTTTTATGTAGGGGGATGCAACAATGCCATCTGGAGGATGTCCTTTTTATTCTGGTATTTTGTTCAGAAGTTAGGTACACAAACGTCTTATGGGGCGGGGGTGCAGAACCATGGATAATTTTAAAGACCAACCATATATTTGCATACATGATCATATTTTCAAAGCTTAACATCTTGTGTTTGGCAAGTATACCACAATAGTGACACTGTCACGTCTTCTTATCCAAAATTTTGATGGATTGTTTATACAGGGATTCCAAGGGTTTCAGAGTGGTACTATTGACTTGTGACCAGCAAGAGATGCAATAGGAGAATTGTGTCAAAATCATGGCATTCAGAAAGGTTTTTGATGCTTTTGGAGTAAGTGAATTTCTGATACAACAAAAGTTTGCAAGGTTATTTTTCAGAGTGCGGCTCATCTGTTTTATGTGCTTTTTAAAGCTGAGCGTGGGCTCTAATGTGGCACCCAAATACTTAAACTCTGTTACATTTTCTATATTTGCTCTATTTACAATTATAGTCAGATAGTGCGTATGATTTTGTTTGTTGGTAAAGTACATGGTAGCTGTTTTCCCTACGTTCAGAGGCATGATTGATTAAGCCATTTTGTCACTTTCTCCATTGCTATCATTAACTTGGCAGCCACTTGTTTGGCATACTTCCCATGTGTGTAGATGACTGTGTTACCTGCATACATCTGAATTTTTATGTCATTTTCACATACTGATGGCATGTCATTAATATACAAAGTAAACAGCAGTGGGCCTAAAATTGAACCTTATGGTACTGCCATGGTGCATGCCTTTGATTGGGGTACAGTATTGTTTATGTGCACACACTGGGAGTGACCAGATCGATAAGATTTTAACCAGCTAAGGGTATTCATGGACAGTTTATATCCTGGTAGTTTAAGAGAAGGACTGAGTGATTGACCGTATCAAAGGCTTTACGCAAGTCTAAAGAAAATTTGGACCGGGGGGGGGGGGGGAGGAGCTGTCTTCTTAATCGTTTCAATAAAGTAATAACATTCAGTCTCCGTTGAGTGGTTTGGCCTGAAACCAAACTGCATGGGATGCAGCAGCTGAGCAGATTCGAGCTATTCTATCAGTTGGTCTGCTACCACCTTTTCAATGGCTTTTGACAAAACAGGAAGTATACTTATTGGCATATAATTACTAATTTCCTGTTTGTCTCCAGCTTTGTGTATGGAGGTTACAATGGCGGGTTTCGATGCATCAGGGAAGACATTTTTATGTATTGATTTATTTATTTGTTCTGTAATTGGAATTATTAAAGTATCTTTGTTTTTTCAGGAATACAGTGTCTAGTCCATGAATATCCTTAGCTCTGGAACTTGATAGAGATAATAAAATTTTGTTAAGCTATACCTCGTTTGTGGGTTTAAGGTTTAGAACAGTTTCATGATTTATTTTAATTTGGTGTGGGTATGTTTGGGTGAAATTCAGACCCAGTTCTTGTACCTTTTTATTAAAATATTCATTAAAATTACAGAAGCTCAAACCAAATCAATAAATGCACGCCTTAAATTGATACATTTCAAATGGTTAATGCGGATGTATGTTACACCGGAGGAGTTAAATAGATACAACAAAAATATACCAGATACATGCACAAAATGCATGGAAAGTAAAGGAACCCTATTTCATTGTTTATGGGAATGTAGATTAATAAGAATGTTTTGGGAAGAGGTGAGGGTAACAATTGAAAAAATAATCTCAAAACAAATCATATTGAATCCTAAACTGTTTTTGTTGGGTCTGTACCCAGAAAAGCATAATTTTAATAAGTGAAAGAACATTCATAGACCTCAGTTTGCTTAATGCCAAAAAATGTATTGCACTATTATGGAAAAAGACTCATAGACCAGATGTGACTCAGTGGTTAAGACAGATGTTAACAAACCTTCCATTAGAAAGAATAACATATATACTGAAATCAAAGGAAATTGTGTTTGAGAATATATGGAGACCTTTTATTGATTATGTAAAAAATTTAAACATAACTCTTGAAGAAGAAGGTGAATGATGTGTGTGGACCTTGTAAATTCCAAACTGGTGAACATAATATGTATACTTATGTATTGGATTGTCTAGACTAAACAGAGGAGCATTGTTGAAGACTTGATTTTGTTGGTGGTTGTTGGTGTTTTTAGTGCATTTTTTTTTGTAGTACTTTAGTGTTAGTGTTTGATTGTTTGTATCATGTTTGTTAAAAAAAAAAAAAAAGGTTCAATAAAGATATTGTGGAAAAAAAATATTCATTAAAATTGACTTCCGGTTATGGCTGCCACGTAGGACGGACGTGTCTCGCTCTGCTCTGCTCCTGGAGAAAAAAAATCGGCAAATAACTCTCTCATTTGGGACAGAACGTATCCCAGCATTTGGGCGAGGATATGTCGGCGAAGCCTAAGGCTGGAAAACCAGGAAAAGGAAAAAGCGAGCCGCCGAAACAGTCCAAATTAACGGACTTTCAGGTCTGTGACGCAGCAAACAAAACTCCATATATGGCGGAGGAGGCTGGCAACGGTGCGATATCTGCGGGGAATGGCGCAGATGCGCTGATGGCTGCCATGAGTTCAATGAGAGCGGACTTTTCCTCTAGATTTGATGGGATTATGACAGCGTTGGAAGGAATAAGAAAGGAATTGGGTGACTGTGTAGAACGAACGGCGCAGATGGAGCTCCGTCTCGCTAGTGCTGAAGATGACGTCACCCGTCTTCAATTAAAGGTGCGCACTTTGGAAAAAAAAAAAAAATCTCTGGAAGATAATATTTTGGATTTGGAATCTCGGTCGAGACAGAATAATTTGAGGCTGGTGGGTCTTCCAGAGGAATCAGAAGGTCGGGACGTATGTTCCTTTCTGGAAAAGTGGATTCCGGAGGTGCTGGGCAGCGAGGAGTTGCAATCAGCAGTGGTTCTGGAAAAAGCACATCGTATTGGCCCACGGAGAGATAAGGGACCGCCGAGGACCTTAATTATGAAGTTTCTTAGCAACAGAGACAGGATGAAGATCTTCAACGCTGCACGTGCTAAAGGAGAGATTAAACACCAGGACCAGCAGGTGCGGTTCTACCCAGATTTGGCCACAGGAATCCAGCAATTGAGGAAGCAGTTTGATCCCGTACGTAAGGAGCTGCGCAACCTTGGGATTCGTCATGGTGTAATCTATCCTGCGAGACTGCTGACCACGTATGAGGGCAGAACCCACATCTTCAAGACCCCAGAGGAGGCGCAGGAGTTCATCAAGAAGATCAAAGAAGAAGAAGAGACTGGTGGGAGCTAAGCATGAACAAAATATAAGGTAGAATAATTAAGCATTTGCACAGGCATCTGACTGACTTGAAGTAAATAGTAAGTTTACAAAATATAGATTGTATTATATATTAAAAAAACAAAACAAAAACAAAACAAACAACAACAAAAAAAAACAAAAAACTATGATGTACAAAGTTGTTAAAAATTTTGGAGTTAAGTTGGAAAACTACAGAGGAGAGTTAATGTTACGTCATTAAAAGCAGTAGAGTTAGGGTGATTGGGAGGATGAAGAAGGAGTGGCTTAGGCTGTTCCCCGTGGGTGTGGAACGGTCGATGGCTATATCGGGAGACAGAATTTTTCTTTTGATTTTGGGGGGTTTGCCACAAGTGTGGGAAGGGGAAATTTGTTTGTGTGTAGTTTGTAGGATGAATGTTCAACCACTCATGTTTTTGCTTCTCTGTATGAGCATGTTTACACTGCAAGGTAATCCCAAACTCTCTATTGATCATGGACCAAAGTGTTAATCTTAATTTAACTTCATGGAATTGCAGAGGTCTACAAAATTTAAAAAAACTTAAACAAGTTATGAATAAAATAAAGGACATGGGTTCAAGAATTGTGTTTTTACAAGAAACTCATCTGATAGAGGAGGATGTGAAAAGAATTAGGAGTAGATGGCAGGGAAGTGTATTCACCTCTTCATTTTCATCCCGAGCCAGGGGAGTTATGACTCTCATACATAAATCAGTTCCTTTTCAAGTGAAAAATGTAATTGGAGACAAATTTGGAAGATATGTAATCATTCAAGGTTCTTTGCTATTAGAAAATATAAATCTTGTGAACTTATATGGTCCCAATATAGATGATCAGAAGTTCTTTGCTAATTTATTTCTCATCTTATCATCACTTACAGGGCAACATATAATAGCAGGGGATTTTAATTGTACATTGAATCCAGGTGTGGATAGATCAACAGGACTGGATTGTATGCACATTGGATGTAGGATGACTATTAATCATTTTATGAAAGAATTGAGATTGTTAGATATATGGAGAGAAATGAAACCACAAGTTAAAGCCTATTCTTGTTATTCCAGTACCTACAAGACATTCTCACGTATTGATTATTTTTTGATTTCCACAGAATTAAGGTCCAAGATTCAAAACTGCTTTTATGATAACATCGTGATCTCTGATCATGCACCCTGTTGTCTAATATATGTAGATAAAAAATTGACAAAGGAATCAGGTAGATGGCAATTTCAGCATAAATGGCTTCAGGATGAGGAATTTGTCAAGTATATAGAAAAACAGATAGACGAGTTCTTTGACATCAATACTACACAAACATCAGCATGTGTAAAGTGGGAGGCTTTCAAAGCTTTTATTAGGGGACATATTATTAGTTATACAGGATCAAAATCTAAGAAGACTCGAGAGGAGAGAGCTAAATTGGAACATAAAATAAAAAATCTTCAGGAAAAAGTGTATGCAGGAAGTGACCCAAGGTTGGAGAATGAATTACTGATTTTGAGAGCTGAATACGACAAAAAATCAGCGAATAGAGCTGCCTCGAGTCTTCTAAGATTGAAACAATCTTTTTATGAACAAGGTGAAAAATCAGGAAAATTATTAGCATGGCAGATTAAACAATTGGAAATTAAAACACCAATTACCAGTATTATAAGTAATGGACAGGTAGTTATAGATCCTTTAGAAATTAATAGAGCCTTTAGAGATTACTATGAAAAATTATATGATACCAAAAATGAACCTGATTTAACAAAACTAAATGGGTTTTTGAACGAACTATCTATACCGTGTATTCCAAATGAAAACAGGGAGATATTGGAGTCTAAAATTAGTCAAGAAGAAGTTGGGCTAGCCATTGATAATATGAAATCAGGAAAAAGTGCAGGACCAGATGGTCTTCCAGTTGACCTTTATAAAAAATTTAAGAATAAATTAATAAAACCTTTTTTGGAAATGGTTTTAGAAGCATTTCAAAATAATAATTTACCATCATACATAAATAATGCCTTAATTATACTGCTGCCAAAACCAGGTAAGCCCTCTAATAAATGTGAAAATATGAGACCAATAAGCCTATTAAACGCCGACCTTAAGATAATCTGTAAAATTTTAGCAAGACGAATACAAGAAATTTTACCAAATATTATTAATCGAGATCAGAATGGCTTTATAAAGGGTAGACAAGGCTTCCATAATGTAAGAAGACTATTTAATATTATTTATTTTAATAAAGAAGCACCGGATACAGCTCTCCTATCATTGGACGCCGAAAAGGCCTTTGATAGAGTTGAATGGCCCTTTCTTTTTGAAGTCCTACAAAGGTTTGGACTTGGAAATAATTTCATAAAATGGGTTCAAATAATATACAATAATGCTACAGCAGAAATCCTAACAAATAACAATATTTCAAAACCAATAAAAATCAATAGAGGATGTCGACAAGGCTGTCCACTTTCACCTTTACTGTTTACTATGGCAATTGAACCTTTAGCGATAGCGATACGTTTACATTCACAAATATATGGAATTAAAGTTGGACCAACAGAACATAAAATCTCCCTGTACGCCGATGATATAATTTTGTTTATGTCGAATCTAAAAAAATCAATTCCAACCTTGTTGAATTTAATAAAGAATTTCGGGGAAATATCAGGATATAAAATAAATAAAACTAAATCTTCAATATTAATGCTAAATGAGACCCAGAGAAATTACCCAGCCCCTGAGGTAAATCAATTCAATGTTGTAAATCAGTTTAAATATTTAGGAATCCAAATTATGCCTAAGCTAGAATCAGTCGCCAGTGTCAACTATGAAGCCTTAATGTCAGATATCAGTGAGTTAACTCAGAGATGGATGTCACTACCAATGTCGATGATCGGGAGAATCAATATACTTAAAAGTAATATTTTACCTAAAATACTTTATTTATTTCAATACATTCCCTTATCACCACCTTTAGATCTATTCTCAAGAATAAAAAAAAAGTTAGTGGAATTTATATGGAACAACAGGAGGGCTAGATTACGTTTGTCTTTATTATATTTACCATTTGATCGTGGAGGTCTGAAATGTCCAAATTTTATGTTGTATTATTGGTCGGCACAACTGAGGTCTATGACATATTATTTTTCATCAAATGATCTCCCTCACTGGACTGAAATGGAATCATACAGTTTACCTTTACCTCTTCCCATATTCATATACTCAGATTCGGCAAAAAAATTACAAAAACAAGTTAAAAATCCATTTGTAAAGCATATGATCAAAATATGGTGTGAAGCTAAAAACTATTTAAAAGAACCACAGTTATTGTCACAATTTAGTCCAATATGGGGTAATCAATATTTTAAACCAGGGAGAGCGGACGCTGTATTTAAAGTATGGAATTTAAAAGAGATACAAAAGATTCAGGATTTATATTTGCCATGTGCAGACAACATAATGTCTTTTGAAGAGCTGAGGATCAAATTTAATCTCAATAGAACACATTTTTTTAAAGATCTTCAACTTAGAAACTTTATTCGATCAAATCAAAATAAAGCTCTCACTCGACCTATTTATTCATCCTTGGAAAAAATGATGATGAAAGATAGTAAAAGAAAGGGTATTATTTCAGAGTTTTATAACTCATTGACACTATCTTCAAGTGAAAATTCACTGAAAAGATTAAACTACTGGAAAGAAGATCTGCAAATTGAAATTTCAGAGGAACAATGGGAATTGGCTTGTACAGAAGCTCAAACCAAATCAATAAATGCACGCCTTAAATTGATACATTTCAAATGGTTAATGCGGATGTATGTTACACCGGAGGAGTTAAATAGATATAACAAAAATATACCAGATACATGCACAAAATGCATGGAAAGTAAAGGAACCCTATTTCATTGTTTATGGGAATGTAGATTAATAAGAATGTTTTGGGAAGAGGTGAGGGTAACAATTGAAAAAATAATCTCAAAACAAATCATATTGAATCCTAAACTGTTTTTGTTGGGTCTGTACCCAGAAAAGCATAATTTTAATAAAAGTGAAAGAACGTCCGGTTATGGCTGCCACGTAGGACGGACGTGTCTCGCTCTGCTCTGCTCCTGGAGAAAAAAAATCGGCAAATAACTCTCTCATTTGGGACAGAACGTATCCCAGCGTTTGGGCGAGGATATGTCGGCGAAGCCTAAGGCTGGAAAACCAGGAAAAGGAAAAAGCGAGCCGCCGAAACAGTCCAAATTAACGGACTTTCAGGTCTGTGACGCAGCAAACAGGGCTCCATATATGGCGGAGGAGGCTGGCAACGCTGCGATTTCTGCGGGGAATGGCGCAGATGCGCTGATGGCTGCCATGAGTTCAATGAGAGCGGACTTTTCCTCTAGATTTGATGGGATTATGACAGCGTTGGAAGGAATAAGAAAGGAATTGGGTGACTGTGTAGAACGAACGGCGCAGATGGAGCTCCGTCTCGCTAGTGCTGAAGATGACGTCACCCGTCTTCAATTAAAGGTGCGCACTTTGGAAAAAAAAAATAAATCTCTGGAAGATAATATTTTGGATTTGGAATCTCGGTCGAGACAGAATAATTTGAGGCTGGTGGGTCTTCCAGAGGAATCAGAAGGTCGGGACGTATGTTCCTTTCTGGAAAAGTGGATTCCGGAGGTGCTGGGCAGCGAGGAGTTGCAATCAGCAGTGGTTCTGGAAAAAGCACATCGCATTGGCCCACGGAGAGATAAGGGACCGCCGAGGACCTTAATTATGAAGTTTCTTAACAACAGAGACAGGATGAAGATCTTCAACGCTGCACGAGCTAAAAAAGGAGAGATTAAACACCAGGACCAGCAGGTGCGGTTCTACCCAGATTTGGCCACAGGAATCCAGCAATTGAGGAAGCAGTTTGATCCCGTACGTAAGGAGCTGCGCAACCTTGGGATTCGTCATGGTGTAATCTATCCTGCGAGACTGCTGACCACGTATGAGGGCAGAACCCACATCTTCAAGACCCCAGAGGAGGCGCAGGAGTTCATCAAGAAGATCAAAGAAGAAGAAGAGACTGGTGGGAGCTAAGCATGAACAAAATATAAGGTAGAATAATTAAGCATTTGCACAGGCATCTGACTGACTTGAAGTAAATAGTAAGTTTACAAAATATAGATTGTATTATATATTAAAAAAAAAAAAAACAAAAACAAAACAAACAAAAAAAAAACTATGATGTACAAAGTTGGTAAAAATTTTGGAGTTAAGTTGGAAAACTACAGAGGAGAGTTAATGTTACGTCATTAAAAGCAGTAGAGTTAGGGTGATTGGGAGGATGAAGAAGGAGTGGCTTAGGCTGTTCCCCGTGGGTGTGGAACGGTCGATGGCTATATCGGGAGACAGAATTTTTCTTTTGATTTTGGGGGGTTTGCCACAAGTGTGGGAAGGGGAAATTTGTTTGTGTGTAGTTTGTAGGATGAATGTTCAACCACTCATGTTTTTGCTTCTCTGTATGAGCATGTTTACACTGCAAGGTAATCCCAAACTCTCTATTGATCATGGACCAAAGTGTTAATCTTAATTTAACTTCATGGAATTGCAGAGGTCTACAAAATTTAAAAAACTTAAACAAGTTATGAATAAAATAAAGGACATGGGTTCAAGAATTGTGTTTTTACAAGAAACTCATCTGATAGAGGAGGATGTTAAAAGAATTAGGAGTAGATGGCAGGGAAGTGTATTCACCTCTTCATTTTCATCCCGAGCCAGGGGAGTTATGACTCTCATACATAAATCAGTTCCTTTTCAAGTGAAAAATGTAATTGGAGACAAATTTGGAAGATATGTAATCATTCAAGGTTCTTTGCTATTAGAAAATATAAATCTTGTGAACTTATATGGTCCCAATATAGATGATCAGAAGTTCTTTGCTAATTTATTTCTCATCTTATCATCACTTACAGGGCAACATATAATAGCAGGGGATTTTAATTGTACATTGTATCCAGGTGTGGATAGATCAACAGGACTGGATTGTACGCACATTGGATGTAGGATGACTATTAATCATTTTATGAAAGAATTGAGATTGTTAGATATATGGAGAGAAATGAAACCACAAGTTAAAGCCTATTCTTGTTATTCCAGTACCTACAAGACATTCTCACGTATTGATTATTTTTTGATTTCCACAGAATTAAGGTCCAAGATTCAAAACTGCTTTTATGATAACATCGTGATCTCTGATCATGCACCCTGTTGTCTAATATATGTAGATAAAAAATTGACAAAGGAATCAGGTAGATGGCAATTTCAGCATAAATGGCTTCAGGATGAGGAATTTGTCAAGTATATAGAAAAACAGATAGACGAGTTCTTTGACATCAATACTACACAAACATCAGCATGTGTAAAGTGGGAGGCTTTCAAAGCTTTTATTAGGGGGCATATTATTAGTTATACAGGATCAAAATCTAAGAAGACTCGAGAGGAGAGAGCTAAATTGGAACGTAAAATAAAAAATCTTCAGGAAAAAGTGTATGCAGGAAGTGACCCAAGGTTGGAGAATGAATTACTGATTTTGAGAGCTGAATACGACAAAAAATCAGCGAATAGAGCTGCCTCGAGTCTTCTAAGATTGAAACAATCTTTTTATGAACAAGGTGAAAAATCAGGAAAATTATTAGCATGGCAGATTAAACAATTGGAAATTAAAACACCAATTACCAGTATTATAAGTAACGGACAGGTAGTTATAGATCCTTTAGAAATTAATAGAGCCTTTAGAGATTACTATGAAAAATTATATGATACCAAAAATGAACCTGATTTAACAAAACTAAATGGGTTTTTGAACGAACTATCTATACCGTGTATTCCAAATGAAAACAGGGAGATATTGGAGTCTAAAATTAGTCAAGAAGAAGTTGGGCTAGCCATTGATAATATGAAATCAGGAAAAAGTGCAGGACCAGATGGTCTTCCAGTTGACCTTTATAAAAAATTTAAGAATAAATTAATAAAACCTTTTTTGGAAATGGTTTTAGAAGCATTTCAAAATAATAATTTACCATCATACATAAATAATGCCTTAATTATACTGCTGCCAAAACCAGGTAAGCCCTCTAATAAATGTGAAAATATGAGACCAATAAGCCTATTAAACGCCGACCTTAAGATAATCTGTAAAATTTTAGCAAGACGAATACAAGAAATTTTACCAAATATTATTAATCGAGATCAGAATGGCTTTATAAAGGGTAGACAAGGCTTCCATAATGTAAGAAGACTATTTAATATTATCTATTTTAATAAAGAAGCACCGGATACAGCTCTCCTATCATTGGACGCCGAAAAGGCCTTTGATAGAGTTGAATGGCCCTTTCTTTTTGAAGTCCTACAAAGGTTTGGACTTGGAAATAATTTCATAAAATGGGTTCAAATAATATACAATAATGCTACAGCAGAAATCCTAACAAATAACAATATTTCAAAACCAATAAAAATCAATAGAGGATGTCGACAAGGCTGTCCACTCTCACCTTTACTGTTTACTATGGCAATTGAACCTTTAGCGATAGCGATACGTTTACATTCACAAATATATGGAATTAAAGTTGGACCAACAGAACATAAAATCTCCCTGTACGCCGATGATATAATTTTGTTTATGTCGAATCTAAAAAAATCAATTCCAACCTTGTTGAATTTAATAAAGAATTTTGGGGAAATATCAGGATATAAAATAAATAAAACTAAATCTTCAATATTAATGCTAAATGAGACCCAGAGAAATTACCCAGCCCCTGAGGTAAATCAATTCAATGTTGTAAATCAGGTTTAAATATTTAGGAATCCAAATTATGCCTAAGCTAGAATCAGTCGCCAGTGTCAACTATGAAGCCTTAATGTCAGATATCAGTGAGTTAACTCAGAGATGGATGTCACTACCAATGTCGATGATCGGGAGAATCAATATACTTAAAAGTAATATTTTACCTAAAATACTTTATTTATTTCAATACATTCCCTTATCACCACCTTTAGATCTATTCTCAAGAATAAAAAAAAAGTTAGTGGAATTTATATGGAACAACAGGAGGGCTAGATTACGTCTGTCTTTATTATATTTACCATTTGATCGTGGAGGTCTGAAATGTCCAAATTTTATGTTGTATTATTGGTCGGCACAACTGAGGTCTATGACATATTATTTTTCATCAAATGATCTCCCTCACTGGACTGAAATGGAATCATACAATTTACCTTTACCTCTTCCCATATTCATATACTCAGATTCGGCAAAAAAATTACAAAAACAAGTTAAAAATCCATTTGTAAAGCATATGATCAAAATATGGTGTGAAGCTAAAAACTATTTAAAAGAACCACAGTTATTGTCACAATTTAGTCCAATATGGGGTAATCAATATTTTAAACCAGGGAGAGCGGACGCTGTATTTAAAGTATGGAATTTAAAAGGGATACAAAAGATTCAGGATTTATATTTGCCATGTGCAGACAACATAATGTCTTTTGAAGAGCTGAGGATCAAATTTAATCTCAATAGAACACATTTTTTTAAATATCTTCAACTTAGAAACTTTATTCGATCAAATCAAAATAAAGCTCTCACTCGACCTATTTATTCATCCTTGGAAAAAATGATGATGAAAGATAGTAAAAGAAAGGGTATTATTTCAGAGTTTTATAACTCATTGACACTATCTTCAAGTGAAAATTCACTGAAAAGATTAAACTACTGGAAAGAAGATCTGCAAATTGAAATTTCAGAGGAACAATGGGAATTGGCTTGTACAGAAGCTCAAACCAAATCAATAAATGCACGCCTTAAATTGATACATTTCAAATGGTTAATGCGGATGTATGTTACACCGGAGGAGTTAAATAGATATAACAAAAATATACCAGATACATGCACAAAATGCATGGAAAGTAAAGGAACCCTATTTCATTGTTTATGGGAATGTAGATTAATAAGAATGTTTTGGGAAGAGGTGAGGGTAACAATTGAAAAAATAATCTCAAAACAAATCATATTGAATCCTAAACTGGTTTTGTTGGGTCTGTACCCAGAAAAGCATAATTTCAATAAAAGTGAAAGAACATTCATAGACCTCAGTTTGCTTAATGCCAAAAAATGTATTGCACTATTATGGAAAAAGACTCATAGACCAGATGTGACTCAGTGGTTAAGACAGATGTTAACAAACCTTCCATTAGAAAGAATAACATATATACTGAAATCAAAGGAAATTGTGTTTGAGAATATATGGAGACCTTTTATTGATTATGTAAAAAATTTAAACATAACTCTTGAAGAAGAAGGTGAATGATGTGTGTGGACCTTGTAAATTCCAAACTGGTGAACATAATATGTATACTTATGTATTGGATTGTCTAGACTAAACAGAGGAGCATTGTTGAAGACTTGATTTTGTTGGTGGTTGTTGGTGTTTTTAGTGCATTTTTTTTTTTGTAGTACTTTAGTGTTAGTGTTTGATTGTTTGTATCATGTTTGTTAAAAAAAAAAAAAAGGTTCAATAAAGATATTGTGGAAAAAAAAAAGTGAAAGAACATTCATAGACCTCAGTTTGCTTAATGCCAAAAAATGTATTGCACTATTATGGAAAAAGACTCATAGACCAGATGTGACTCAGTGGTTAAGACAGATGTTAATAAACCTTCCATTAGAAAGAATAACATATATACTAAAATCAAAGGAAATTGTGTTTGAGAATATATGGAGACCTTTTATTGATTATGTAAAAAATTTAAACATAACTCTTGAAGAAGAAGGTGAATGATGTGTGTGGACCTTGTAAATTCCAAACTGGTGAACATAATATGTATACTTATGTATTGGATTGTCTAGACTAAACAGAGGAGCATTGTTGAAGACTTGATTTTGTTGGTGGTTGTTGGTGTTTTTAGGGCATTTTTTTTTTTGTAGTACTTTAGTGTTAGTGTTTGATTGTTTGTATCATGTTTGTTAAAAAAAAAAAGGTTCAATAAAGATATTGTGGAAAAAAAAAATATTCATTAAAATTGCTGGCTAGATCTAAGCTATCTGAGTGAAGTTTTACATTCAAATTGAGTTGTATGACTTCACTTTTTTTGCAGTTTTTTCCTGTGAGTTTATCAATACATTTCCAGAGTTTCTTGTTGTTCCCTTTTGCAATTTTGATTGTGTCTAAGAAGAAATTTGCTTTTGCTTTACGGAGCTGGATGGTGACTTCATTTCTCAGTCTTTTAAAAATCAGTCTATCTGTACTTAAATCAGTTTTTAGCCATTTTTTAAGAGCTTGGTCCCTTTTTTTCATGAGATTCCATAATTTTTCATTTAGCCAAGGTAGATCCTGTTTTCTCTTGTGCTTAGATCTTGTGCTAAGCTGTTTAAATAGTTTACCTGCTGTCAGACAGTAATCTCTCTTAAGATAGTTGCTGACAGCTGAGCTGCTTTCATTATGCTAGCTGCAGTGGTATGAAAAAGTGTTTGCCCCCTTCCTGATTTCTCATTTTTTTGTATGTTTGTCACTCTTAAATGTTTCAGATCATCAAACAAATTTAAATATTAGACAAAGATAACACAAGTAAACACAAAATGCAGTTTTTAAATGAAGGTGTTTATTATTAAGGGTAAAATAAAATCCAAAACTACATGGCCCTGTATGAAGAAGTGATTGCCCTTCCCCTGTTAAAACAAATTACCTGTGGTTTATCACATCTTTGGAAAGCTGAGTTCAATTTCTCGAACTACACCCAGGCCTGATTACTGCCACACCTGTTCTCAATCAAGAAATCACTTAAATAGGACCTGGCTGACAAAGTGAAGTAGACCAAAAGATCTTCAAAAGCTAGACATGCTGTGATCCAAAGAAATTCAAAAACAAATGAGAAAATAATTGAGATCTATCAGTCTGTAAAAGATTATAAAGACATTTCTAAAGCTTTGGGACTCCAGTGAGCCACAGTGAGAGCCATTATCCACAAATGGCGAAAACATGGAACAGTGGTGAACCTTCCCAGGAGCGGCCGGCCGACCAAAATTGCCCCAAGAGTGCAGTGATGACTCTTCCCAAGAGGTCACAAAAGACCCCACAGCAACATCTAAAGAACTGCAGGCCTCACTTGCCTCAGTTAAGATCAGTGTTCATGACTCCACCATAAGACAGAGACTGGGCAAAAATGGTCTGCATGGCAGAGTTCCAAGACGAAAACCACTGCTGAGCAAAAATAACACTAGAAAAGCACTCGGAGAGCGCAGACCTCCGCCAAGCGCCACAGTTCCCCCCATACAGTGTTTGTGTGTACGTTTTCCGATTCCTTGACCATGAAAACATATGACTAGCAATTGGATTCACAATGATAGGATTAGTGCTTCATTAGTTATTGACGAAAATGGCATTTTCCGTAATGGCGGTTTAGCGCCACAGTTCCCCCCATACAGTGTTTGTGTGTACGTTTTCAGATTCCTTGACCATGAAAACATATGACTAGCAATTGGATTCACAATGATGGGATTAGTGGTTCAGTAGTTATTGACGAAAATGGCATTTTCCATAATGGCGGTTTTCTTCTGGACGGTGATCCGGATCACCACCAAAATGTAATCATCTGTAGAATCCCCCATTTCTGACAATCTGTGAAAATTTCATGAAAATCCGTCCATAAGTTTTTGAGTTATCTTGTTAACAAACAAACAGACAGACAAACCAACGCCAATGATCACATAACCTCCTTGGCGGAGGTAATAAAGGCTGATCTCAGTTTTGCCAGAAGACATATTGATGATCCTCAAGACTTTTGGAAAATACTCTGTGGACTGACGAGACAAAAGTTGTACTTTTTGGAAGGTATGTATCCCATTACATTCGGCGTAAAAGTAACACAGCATTTCAGAAAAGGAACATCATACCAACAGTAAAATGTAGTAGTGGTAGTGTGATGGTCTGGGGCTGTTTTTCTGCTTCAGGACCTGGAAGACTTGCTGTGGTAAATAGAGCCATGAATTCTGCTGTCTACCAAAAAAATCCTGAAGAAGAATGTCCGGCCATCTGTTCGTGACCTCAAGCTGAAGCACACTTGGATTTTGCAGCAGGACAATGATCCAAAACACACCAGTAAATCCACCTCTGAATGGCTTAAGAAAAACAAAATGAAGACTTTGGAGTGGCCTAGTCAATGTCCTGACCTGAATCCGATTGAGATGCTGTGGCATGACCTCAAAAAGGTGGTTGATGCTCGAAAATCCTCCAATGTGGCTGAATTACAACAATTCTGCAGAGATGAGTGAGCCAGAATTCCTCCACAGCGCTGTAAGACTCATTGCCAGTTATTGCAAAGGCTTGATTGCAGTTGTTGCTGCTAAGGGTGGCCCAACCAGTGATTAGGTTTAGGAATCTATCACTTTTTCACACAGGGCCATGTAGGTTTGAATTATTTTTTTTTTAACCCTTAATAATAAGCATCTTCATTTAAAAACTGCATTTTGTGTTTACTTGTGTTATCTTTGTCTGATACTTAAATTTGTTTGATGATCTGAAACATTTAAGTATGACAAACATACAAAAAAATGAGAAATCAGGAAGGGGGCAAACACTTTTTCACACCACTGTATATGTTAACTGCAGTAAATGGGTGAATTACATGAGCAACTTACACTTTTTCCTATTCTCTATTATTGTCACCGTAATATCAGCCTTCATTCTGAGTAGGGCATCTTGGTAAATTAGAATAGCAGGATTTGTAATTTAATTAAAAGAAGATGACCATAATCATCCATCCATCCATCTTCTACCGCTTTTCTGGAGGTCCGGGTCGTGGAGGCAGCAGCTCAAGCAGCTCAACCATAATCCATCCATTCATCCATCCATCTCCTAAAGCTTTTCCAGAGGTCTGGGTCGCAGAGGCAGCAGCTCAAGCAGAGAAGCCCAGACTTCCCTCTCCCCAGCCACCTGCTTCAGCTCTTCAGAGAGGATACCAAGGCGTTCCCAGACCAACTAGGAGACATAGTCTCTCCAGTAAGTCCTGGGTCTGCCACGCGGTCCCCTCCCAGTGGGACATGCCCAAAAGACCTCAAGTGGGAGGCATCGGAGGCATCCTGATCAGATGCCCGTTCTACTCTGAGCCTCTCCTGGATGACTGAGTTCCTCACCCTGTCTCTTAAGGGTGAGTCCAGCAATCCTACGAAGAAAGCTCATTTCAGCCACTTGTAACCGCGATCTCATTCTTTTGGTCATTACCCAAAGCTCGTGACCATTGGTAAGGGTAGGAACGTAGACTGACTGGTAAAGCGACAGCTTTGCCTTAGAGCTTAGTTCCCTCTTCACCACAACGGAACAGTACAATGTCCACATCACTGCAGATGCTGCCCCGATCTGTCTGTCAATCTCTCGCTCCATTCTCCCCTCACTCGTGAATAAGACCCTGGATCAACCATAATCATCACAAATAAATTTAAACCTGCTTAAATATTTCACTGTATGTGTAGTGAAGGCTCACGTTCCTGCACTGATATTTAAAGTGTTGTTTTTTTTAAATTTATTTTGGACTGGAAGAAGTTCTTTTAATTTTCATCTGAAGCCTAATTAAACTTTTAAACTTCTAGACCCAGCAAGGTTTCAAACAGGATGGACTAGCTTTATATTTTCTTTTTTTACTCTAATGGAGTTGAATATTACTCTAGTTTGTTCTTAACACACAGTTACAACAGCCTTTATGGAGCAGCAGAGCTGCTGTTTGATTTTTTTACACTTTTAACATCTGTTATTTAATTGTGTTGCTACAAACACTTCTGATTAAGCTGTAAAGTTCAAGTTTTCAACTTGTGTTTGATGGCTCATTTTATTTAGCTATGGGAACTTTTTATAATAGGCTACATTGTATACTAAGGCAGAGACTGACAAAGTGATTTTCACAGGTGTGGAGGCTTAACCAGGTGAGGTAAAACATGACCTGGAGTCTCGAACAGGAGCTGTGCCAGCAGGAAGCTGCACTGGCGGCCATGACAGAAATAATCACGATTAGTCGACTAATCGAAAAAAATAGTCGTTAGATTAATTGACTACCAAAATAATCATTAGTTGCTGCCCTACTAGTATGTTATGGGTCTGTCTGTCTGCCCGTCCCACTTTTGTGAAATCAACTGCTCCTACAGTTTTGGTCCGATTGTTTTGAAACTTGGTACCATGGTTTGATATACACTGAGAATGCACATATTGCTATTTGGTTTTGATCAAATGATTTTTGCAGGAATTGTAGCCCCTGACCTATGACCTCCTGTTTCACCTCACTTCATAGACAGCAACTGTCTTGTGAAATCAACTCCTCTTACAGTTTTGTTCCAATCGTTTTGAAACTTGGTACCATGGTTTGAGATACTCTGATGATGCGCATATTGCAATTTCACTCTCATTGGAGGACCTTGAGGTCAGAGGTCAGACTTTTTCCTAAATCTTCTAAACACAATAAAAACTGAAAGAAATGACGTAGGCTTTTCAAATCAATACAGGAGTTGTATCTAATACACATCTTGGACGACTTACACCCTCACCTAACTATGGGTTTGGGGTCAAGCGGTCAGAGTTCAAAGCTAACATTGCAGTTGCACTACGGTAAATAGTAAATGTTACATTTACTATTACTATAAAACAAGTAAAGTTAGGGCCGCCAAACCTGGTACACAGGTTCACCTTGGAATCCTGGCCTCTGACTATGGGTTTGGGGTCAAAAGGTCAGAGGTCAAGATTAGCATTCCATTTGCACTACTACTATAAAATGAGTAAAGCTCAGGCCAACAAACCTGGTCCACAGGTTCACATTGGGATCGTGACCTCAGACTATGGGTTTGGGGTTAAAAGGTTAAGGTTAACATTCCCTATGCCTTATTACTGTACAGTGAGTAAAGTTAGAGTCACCAAACTTGGTACACAGGTTCGCCCTGTGACTCTCAAGTATTACTATTGTTTTGGGATCGCAAGATCAAAGGTCAACATCAAAATGGCTTATAGACAGGTGTTGGGGCTGCACGATTATGGCCAAAATGATGATCGCAATTATTTTTGATCAGTATTGAAATCATGATTATTAATCGTGACGTGACACCAGTGTCACTGTGGTGACACTGCCCGCCATTGCGCCCACCCTATAATGGCCCGTTCAGAGTGCTGGAAACAGGGGACAAGCATTTTTTGCTAGACTTGGGGGGGCGTTGGGAGAAAATATGCATAGACAGACTTTTAAGCCCGCCTTTGTAGAGGCGGATGAGCAAGTGCTGCTGGCCCGGGCCCCTCGGCGTGGAAGACCCCCATGGAGAACTCCCCAGGCAAACGATTCACCAGGACAGCCACACGGGCAGAGCGAAGTCACCCCCCCCTCGCCTTGGCCCACCTGCAGTCAGACACATGTCCAGCAGCCCCCCGCCGGCACAGAGACCCCAATTACAGCAGATATGGGAGGAGACTGAAGCCCAAAAGACGTAGTGACTGAAACTCTGTCTGGGGGTGGTGGTGTGGAAATGCATATTGTGGAGGAATCAGCAGACAGTGTCTCAGTCAGGAGGCAGTGATTAAACATAAGAGAATAATAGGCAGGAACGTCATGGGGGGTTGGCAGGAAGAAGGAGCTGGGGGTTTAAGGGAGATGTATTGTGGGGTTAGATGTCATGCAGAGTGATGTGAAATGTCATGCAGATGTGAGATGATCTGTTGAGTTTATAAGGAGAACCTGCCTTGACTGATTCATTTTTTTCTGTGTATGGATGATGTGAGAGTGTTAATAAAGCTTCGTCTGTTCGTAAACTGGCCTCATCATTTCCCACACTCTCCACACTGTGTGCCATGCATAATGTGCCATGCATTCTCTCTGTCTGTATAAGGTATAAAAGAACTGCTCTCCCTCATCTCTCTCTCTTCACTCTGACACTTCTACTCTCATCACGACTAACCGGGCCCCAGTGGCCACGCTGGGGCCAACGGTCTGTACTCATGTTAGAGGGTAAATAAAGAATCTGTGCTGACCTACGTTCGTGCCTCACCTCCACATCCTTTCCTTCGCACAAAGCTTTATTAACACTCTCACATCATCCATACACAGTGTGGAGAGTGGGAAATGATGAGGCCAGTTTACGGACAGACGAAGCTTTATTAACACTCTCACATCATCCATACACAGAGAAGCAATGAATCAGCCAAACCAGGTTTCCCCTATTAAACTCCACAGATCATCTCACATCTGCATGACATTTCACATCACACTGCATAATATCCAACTCCACAATACATTTCCCTTCAACCTCCAGCTCCCTCTTCCTGCCAACTCCCCATGATGTCCCTGCCTATTGTTCTCTTATGTTTACCACTGCCTCCTGACTGAGACACTGTCTGCTGACTCCTCTACAATATACATTGCCATATCACCAATATGCATTGCCATATCATCCCCCCCCCCCCCCCAGACAGAGTTTCAGTCGGCACGTCTTTTGGGCTTCAGTCTCCTCCCATATCTGCTGTAACGGGGTCTCTGTGCTGGCGGGGGGCTGCTGGACGTGTATCTGACTGAGGGTGGGCCAAGGTGAGGGGGGGGGAAACTTCACTCTGCCCGTGTGGCTGTCCTGGTGAATCGTTTGCCTGGGGAGTTCTCAGTGGGAGTCTTCCACACCGAGGGGCCCAGGCCAGCAGCACTTACTCGTCCGCCACTACAAAGTCGGGCTTAAGTCTGTCTATGCATATTTTCTCCCAACCAGTGTGGAGAGTGTGGGAAATGATGAGTCCAGTTTACGAACAGACGAAGCTTTATTAACACGCTCACATCATCCATACACAGAAAAGCAATGACACAGCCAAGCAGGTTTCTCCTTATAAAGTCAACAGATCATCTCACATCTGCATGACATTTCACATCACTCTGCGTGACATCTAACCCTACAATACATCTCCCTTAAACCCCCAGCTCCTCCTTCCTGCCAACTCCCCATGACGTTCCTGCCTATTATTCTCTTATGTTTAATCACTGCCTCCTGACTGAGACACTGTCTGCTGATTCCTCCACAATATGCATTTCCACCCCCCACCCCCCCAGACAGAGTTTCAGTCACTATGTCTTTTGGGCTTCAGTCTCCTCCCATATCTGCTGTAACTGGGGTCTCTGTGCCAGCAGGGGGCTGCTGGACGTGTGTCTGACTGCGGGTGGACCAGTGTGGAGGGAAAAAATAGTCCACAGCACGGCAGAAGGGAGAGACAGTCCATTCACGTCAGGTCACCAGTGTGGAGGAACGAATAAGTGCAGGCGGACACAGCAAGCCGAAGTTTAAAGGTGTTTTATTCCTCCATCATGACTGTTATGACGTGAACTGTGAGCCCTGCTGAACGTGAATGGTCTCAGTCTTGCAGGCTCAGCTTAAATACATTTTTTTAGTTGTGGTTCAGCCGGTCTGGATTCGGGGGTCAGACTCGATCTCTGTTTTTAAGAGTTGTTTTGCGCTTGCTGTGAGAATTGGACTTTTGGGACTGCTCTCATTCGTGAGTGAACTGATTGGCGTTTCTTTTCATGGTTCGCTGCTACGCTTTACCTGAAGTGTTTGCTAGGCTAACGCTATCGCTTTAGCTACCGCCATAGCTAGTCGTAGCACCTAGCACCGACACGGAGAAGCGACTCTGTCCCTGGTGATTGGGGCTCGCCGGAGGAACTAGCCGAGGCAGCAGTTGGACGGGAGCCGGATCGGAGTTCAAGTGCAGTGGTAGTGGGAGACGGGGACCATTGGAGGACCACCGGGGCCCCAGCCGGATAAGAGCCGGAGTCGGAGCCCAGTTGTAGCAGCGGGGCTCGGCGGAGGAGCTACCGGGACCCCAGCTGGACAGAAGCAGGATCGGAGCTCGGCTACAGCGGCGGGACTCGGTGGAGTTGCTGCCGGTACCCCGGCTGGACAGGAGCTCGGTTACGGCGGCGGTAAGCAACGGGACTAGCAGCAGAGGGGGCTAGCTGAGGCCCAGCTGGATTTGAGGTCGGTCGGATCGGATACTGGTGACACCAGCAGAGATTGTTTTACTATCCACAGGTCAGTAAAAATGCCACCAAAGAAGGAGGAAATGGAAGAGATCAAAAAATCTCTGAACTTCTTGTCAGAAGAACTGATCAAAGTGGCTAGTCAGCAGGCTAAAATATTAGGGCTAATGGAAGAAGTCCGAGAATTAAAATTAACAATTAAGGAAAAAGACAAAAAAAATTGCAGACTTGCAGCGACGCGTTGAGGATCTTGAACAATATTCTCGTATGGATGATCTAATTATAAGTGGACTAGACATTAAATATCAATCATATGCTCATGCTACAGCAGGATTGAGAGGTGAGGAGGCTCCCCTGGGCAAATCAGTCTCCCTGGAAAACCAGATGCTTCAGTTCCTTGATAGTAGAAATATAAAGGTCGAAGCAAATGCAATTTCAGCCTGTCATGCTTTACCCAGAAAGGATAATAAAACAAAGAAGTCAGTTGTGATGCGCTTTGTGAACAGAAGGGTAAAGAATGACATACTGAGGCAGGCCAGAAAGCTACAGGGAACAGAAGTTTACCTAAATGAACATCTAACGAAAACCAATACTGAAATAGCACAGCAAGCACAGATGCTGAAAAGACAAAATAAGATACAGGCAACATGGACAAGAAATTGTAGAGTTTGGATCAAACTAAATGGAACACCTGAGGAAGCAAAGAGTATAATAATCGGAGAGATTACTGACTTAAATAAATACAAATGAACACTGATTAAGAAAATTAAGAGACTATGATAATCCATATCCACACTCACGGCAAGAATAGTTCTTTTGACATACCATGTCAATGTACTTTAAAAAAAAAAAAAACTAAACAAAACAAACAAAAAAACTTAGGACTGACTTGAGTAGACATCAATTATCCCCAGTTGGAGGAAGTCATTTGACACAGAGTGAGGAAATTCAAACTCTGAAAATATGCCATTATGCTGAACATAAACTACAGTGGGGCAAAAAAGTATTTAGTCAGCCAACAATTGTGCAAGTTCTCCCACTTAAAAGATGAGAGAGGTCTCCAATTTTCATCATAGGTATACCTCAACTATGAGAGACAAAATGAGGGGAAAAAAATCCAGAAAATCACATTGTCTGATTTTTAAAGAATTTATTTACAAATTATGGTGGAAAATAAGTATTTGATCAATAACAAAAGTTCATCTCAATACTTTGTTATATACCCTTTGTTGGCAATGACAGAGGTCAAATGTTTTCTGTAAGTCTTCACAAGGTTTTCATACACTGTTGCTGGTATTTTGGCCCATTCCTCCATGCAGATCTCCTCTAGAGCAGTGATGTTTTGGGGCTGTCGCTGGGCAACACAGACTTTCAACTCCCTCCAAAGATTTTCTATGGGGTTGAGATCTGGCTGGCTAGGCCACTCCAGGACCTTGAAATGCTTCTTACGAAGCCACTCCTTCGTTGTCCGGGTGGTGTGTTTGGGATCATTGTCATGCTGAAAGACCCAGCCACGTTTCATCTTTAATGCCCTTGCTGATGGAAGGAGGTTTTCACTCAAAATCTCACGATACATGGCCCCATTCATTCTTTCCTTTACACAGATCAGTCGTCCTGGTCACTTTGCAGAAAAACAGCCCCAAAGCATGATGTTTCCACCCCCATGCTTCACAGTAGGTATGGTATTCTTTGGATGCAACTCAGCATTCTTTCTCCTCCAAACACGACAAGTTGAGTTTTTACCAGAAAGTTCTATTTTGGTTCCATCTGACCATATGACATTCTCCCAATCCTCTTCTGGATCATCCAGATGCTCGCTAGCAAACTTCAGATGGGCCTGGACATGTACTGGCTTAAGCAGGGGGACACGTCTGGCACTGCAGGATTTGAGTCCCTGGCGGCGTAGTGTGTTACTGATGTAGCCTTTGTTACTTTGGTCCCAGCTCTCTGCAGGTCATTCACTAGGTCCCCCGTGTGGTTCTGGGATTTTTGCTCACCGTTCTCGTGATCATTTTGATCCCACGGGGTGAGATCTTGTGTGGAGCCCCAGATCGAGGGAGATTATCAGTGGTCTTGTATGTCTTCCATTTTCTAATAATTGCTCCCACAGTTGATTTCTTCACACCAAGCTGCTTACCTATTGCAGATTCAGTCTTCCCAGCCTGGTGCAGGTCTACAATTTTGTTTCTGGTGTCCTTTGACAGCTCTTTGGTCTTGGCCATAGTGGAGTTTGGAGTCTTACTGTTTGAGGTTGTGGACAGGTGTCTTTTATACTGATAACGAGTTCAAACAGGTTCCATTAATACAGGTAATGAGTGGAGGACAGAGGAGCCTCTTAAAGAAGAAGTTACAGGTCTGTGAGAGCCAGAAATCTTGCTTGTTTGTAGGTGACCAAATACTTATTTTACCGAGGAATTTACCAATTAATTCATTAAAAATCCTTCAATGTGATTTTCTGGATTTTTTTTTTCTCATTTTGTCTCTCATAGTTGAGGTATACCAATGATGAAAATTGGAGACCTCTCTCATCTTTTAAGTGGGAGAACTTGCACAATTGGTGGCTGACTGAATACTTTTTTGCCCCACTGTACAAGAGATGGAGAATGATATTGATCCTGATAACCACTTTTTCAATAATATTCATAATCATTGTGAATATTACACTGAAAAGCAATTCAAAAGTCAAGTGCAACTAGATGGTAAACTATCAATAATACACTTCAACAGCAGAAGTCTTTAACAAAAACTTTCCACAGATTCAGGACTATTTAAAACAGCTAGACAGAAAATTTACAGCCATCGCAGTCTCTGAAACTTGGCTTAATGAAGCGCAGGCTCCCCTGATGGCAATAGAGGGCTATCAGATGTTTCATATTAACAGATCTCGAAAAAAAGGGTGGTGGTGTTGCACTGTATATTGATGACCTGTATAGGTGTAAACTTGTAAATGGAATGTCCTTTGCACTACCAGGGATTTTAGAATGTTGTTACCGTTGAGACTGACCAAGATAAAACAAAAAGTCTAATTATCAAGTTGTATATATAGAACGCCGGGAACTTGCATTGAGACATTCAGAGATAAATTAGTCGAGTTGTACAATAATATTACTAGTAAGAAAATGGTAGTAATTTGTGGAGATTTCAATATTGATTTACTAAATCCATAACAAAATGTAATTACAGAGTTCATGAATTCTATGTACAGTATGAGTCTATATCCCACAATAACACATCCCAGTAGAATCACAGTTCACACTGCTACACTTATTGACAACCTGTTTGTTAATATTATTGATAAGAAAATAGAAAGTGGATTATTGATAAATGATATAAGTGACCATTTGCCAACCTTTGCACTTATCCATGGTCACACGGAGGCCAATACAGAATTTTTTTTTAAAATCGTTAAGATACAAATCACAAAATGCAATCAGTTCTTTTAAAGAAGACCTGCTGAAGCAGGACTGGACAAAAGTCTATATCAGATGTAAATGAAGCCTATGACACATTTATTAACATTGTAACCACTCTTTATGAAAAAAATTGTCCATTAGTAAAGAAAAAGCTTAAACATAAATTTGTCAATAAGCCCTGGTTAACCAAAGGATTACAAAAGGCGTGTAAAAAGAAAAATTTATTATATAAAGCTTTTCTAAAGAAAAGGACAAAAGAAGCAGAGCAGCGGTATAAAACATACAAAAATAAGTTAACATATATAATGAGATGTAGTAAAAGAGACTATTAAAGAACTGGAGAAAAACAGAGACAATATTAAAAATACATGGACAATACTTAACAATATTATTGGAAATAAAAACAGAAATACAAGCTACCCAACCAATTTTTCAAAAAATAATACAACGACTCAGAGTGTGAATGCAGTCTCACCTACAGATGAATTTAATAACTTTTTTGTTAACATTGGTCCTAATTTGGCTCGAGAAATACCCATTACGGCACCTATGGGTGATACAATAAGCAAAAACACTGCTATAAAAGACTCCATTTTCATAAAGAACACAGACAAGAGAGAGGTCATTGAAATTGTTAAATCGTTTAAAAGTAAGACATCTACGGACTGTGATGGTATTGACATGCTCTTAGTCAAAACTATTATTGAATGCTTAGTGAAACCACTGACGTATATTTGTAACCTGTCTCTCCAAACAGGTATATTTCCCAATGCAATGAAAATAGCTAAAGTAATTCTGATATACAAGACGGGTGACAAGAGGGGAACTTTCAAACTATAGACCAATTTCACTATTGCCGCAATTTTCCAAGATACTTGAAAAAATATTCTGTGAGAGAATTGACAACTTCATAATGAAGAATAATTTATTGTGTGAGCAGCAATATGGGTTCAGACACAAGAGGACAACTGCATTTGCTCTAATGGAATTTATAGAAAAAATATCAATTGCCGTTGAAAATAAAGAGTATTCAGTTGGGGTATTCCTGGATCTTAAAAAAGCATTTGATACAGTGGATCACAATTTTTTATTAAAGAAACTACAAAATTGTGGTATTCGGGGGGTAGCACTGTCCTGGTTAAGTAGTTACTTAAAGAATAGATATCAGTATGTATGTGTTGGTAACAAAAACTCACAGTTACTGAAGGTTACTTGTGGAGTCCCACAGTGTTCAGTTTTGGGGCCATTGTTATTCAATATGTATATAAATGATGTATGTAAAGACTCGGAAAAAATGGATTTAATATTGTTTGCCGATGACACTAATCTATTATGCAGTGGAAGCAATTTGGAACAACTTTTGGATACACTCGGAAAGGAATTAGGAAAGCTTAAACTGTGGTTTGATTCAAACAAATTAACGCTCAATTTAAGTAAGACAAAATTTGTAGTTTTTAACAACCATCACAACAACTTAGTATCTAAACTCAGTGTAAATGGTGTAGAGATTGAAATGGTATCCGAAACTAAATTTCTTGGAGTAATAATTGATAATAAACTGTGTTGGAAGTCACATATTAATTATATTAAAGGTAAAATATCCAAATCAATTGCAATACTACACAGAGTGAAATATTTGCTGAATCAGCCCACACTATATACCTTGTATCATTCATTAATACTCCCATACATGACATATTGTACTGAAGTATGGGGAAATACATATAAAACAAACATATATACTCCCTATGACCTCTCACTATAGAACATGTAAATCTCTCTAGGGTCACCATACTTGCTACACGGGTTCACCTCGGGATCCTGCTCTACAACTATGGGTTGTATACTTTGTTGTATATTCGTGGATGATGGGTTTATTATAATTTCATTCCACCACAGCATTTATATTGAAAAGTTGAAAACTGCTCTCTGTCAGTAAGTATTGGCATCGTCAAAGAAAATGGAGGCGGGGGATATTGCACTTTCCTCAGAGTGCTCATGTATCATATAGCTTAGGGTCATGTAGATAGTAACATGTGCTGCCATGGTAACAGTGCAAAATTTGATGATTTGCCATGAAAGACAAGACTGTCATAACTCTGGACATTGTCCTTTTTACATGAAAAGTGCTAGTACAGTGGGGCAAAAAAGTATTTAGTCAGCCACCAGTTGTGCAAGTTCTCCCACTTAAAAGATGAGAGAGGTCTCCAGTTTTCATCATAGGTATACCTCAACTATGAGAGACAAAATGAGAAAAAAAAAATCCAGAAAATCACATTGAAGGATTTTTAAAGAATTTATTTGCAAATTATGGTGGAAAATAAGTATTTGGTCAATAACAAAATACTTTGTTATATACCCTTTGTTGGCAATGACAGAGGTCAGACGTTTTCTGTAAGTCTTCACAAGGTTTTCACACACTGTTGCTGGTATTTTGGCCCATTCCTCCATGCAGATCTCCTCTAGAGCAGTGATGTTTTGGGGCTGTCGCTGGGCAACACAGACTTTCAACTCCCTCCAAAGATTTTCTATGTGGTTGAGATCTGGAGACTGGCTAGGCCACTCCAGGACCTTGAAATGCTTCTTACGAAGCCACTCCTTCGTTGCCCGGGTGGTGTGTTTGGGATCATTGTCATGCTGAAAGACCCAGCCACGTTTCATCTTCAATGCCCTTGCTGATGGAAGGAGGTTTTCACTCAAAATCTCACAATACATGGCCCCATTCATTCTTTCCTTTACATGGATCAGTCGTCCTGGTCCCTTTGCAGAAAAACAGCCCCAAAGCATGATGTTTCCACCCCCATGCTTCACAATAGGTATGGTGTTCTTTCTCCTCCAAACACGACAAGTTGAGTTTTTACCAAAAAGTTCTATTTTGGTTTCATCTGACTATATGACATTCTCCTAATCCTCTTCTGGATCATCCAAATGCTCTCTAACAAACTTCAGACGGGCCTGGACATGTACTGGCTTAAGCAGGGGGACACGTCTGGCACTGCAGGATTTGAGTCCCTGGCGGCGTAGTGTGTTACTGATGTAGCCTTTGTTACTTTGGTCCCAGCTCTCTGCAGGTCATTCACTAGGTCCCCCCGTGTGGTTCTGGGATTTTTGCTCACCGTTCTCGTGATCATTTTGACCCCACGGGGTGAGATCTTGTGTGGAGCCCCAGATCGAGGGAGATTATCAGTGGTCTTGTATGTCTTCCATTTTCTAATAATTGCTCCCACAGTTGATTTCTTCACACCAAGCTGCTTACCTATTGCAGATTCAGTCTTCCCAGCCTGGTGCAGGTCTACAATTTTGTTTCTGGTGTCCTTTGACAGCTCTTTGGTCTTGGCCATAGTGGAGTTTGGAGTCTTGACTGTTTGAGGTTGTGGACAGGTGTCTTTTATACTGATAACGAGTTCAAACAGGTCAGAATCAGATTTATTGCCATTGTTCATGTAGTACACAAACTAGGAATTTGTCTCGGTGCGATGCTGCAACATTAAACATGAAAAAATAAAAGATAGAAATAAAACTATACATGCAATAAAATGTAGAATATGAATGAGTAATACTAGTCAAAGCAATTTAAATATATTAGCGAGTAGCAGATATTGTGGAGTACCACATAGTGCAGTCGGTAATGCAAAAAGAAAACAGTGAATTGACACGAGTCTGGTTGAGCTGCTGTACATAGTGCACGAGAGTCTAATAAGTCACTTAGTGTTCAGAAGTCTGATGGCAGAGGGGAAGAAGCTGTTCATGTGACGGGAGGTTTTAGTCTGAATGGACCGAAGTCTTCTACCTGAGGGGAGGGGGGCAAACAGTACGTGACCAGGGTGTGAAGGATCGGCTATGATCCGGCCTGCACGCCTCTGGGTCCTGGAGATGTACAGGTCCTGGATGGATGGGAGCTTCCAGCCGATCACCTTCTCAGCAGTGCGCACGACGCGCTGCAGCCTTAGTCTGTCCCTGGCAGTGGCTTCTGCGTACCACACGGTTATGGAGGTGGTGAGGATGGACTCAATGATGGCCGTGTAGAACTGCACCAACATCTTGGTGGGTAGCTTGAGCTTCCTCAGCTGCCGCAGGAAGAACATCCTCTGCTGGGCCTTTTTGATGAGGGAGCTGATGGTCGGCTCCCACTTGAGGTCTCGGGTGATGGTGGTGCCCAGGAAGTGGAAGGAATCTGCAGTGGTGATGGGAGAGCTTGTGAGGGTAAGGGGGGGCAGAGGGGTTGTGACTTTACTGAAGTCCACAATCATCTCCACTGTCTTCAGAGCGTTCAGCTGCAGGTTGTTGTGGCTGCACCAGGACGCCAGCTGGGCCACCTCTCTCCTGTAGACGGACTCGTCGCCGTTGGAGATGAGCCCGATGAGGGTGGTGTCGTCCGCAAACTTGATCAGCTTGACATACTGGTGGCTGGAGGTGCAGGAGTCGGTATACAGGGAGAAGAGTAGGGGGGAAAGTACACAGCACTGGGGTGATCTCGTGCTGATGCTGACGGAGTCTGAGACAGTCTTTCCCAGCCGCACATGCTGCCTCCGGTCCGTCAGGAAGTCGGTGATCCACCTGCAGAGGGAGTCAGGCACGTTGAGCAGGGACAGCTTGTCCCGGAGCAGAGCGGGGCGGATGGTGTTGAATGCGGAGCTGAAGTCCACAAACAGGATCCTGGTGTAGGTTCCCGGGGAGTCCAGGTGCTGCAGGATGGAGTGGAGGGCCAGGTTGACTGCGTCGTCCACAGACCTGTTGGCTCTGTAGGCAAACTGCAGCGGGTCCAGGAGGGGAGTGGTGATGGTCTTGAGGTGGGGCAGGACCAGGCGCTCAAAGGACTTCATGACTACAGAGGTGAGCGCTACAGGTCTGTAGTCGTTAAGTCCAGTGATCCGTGGCTTCTTGGGGACAGGGATGATGGTGGAGGTTTTGAGGCAGGCCAGCATGTGGCATAACTTTAGGGAGGTGTTAAAAATGTCTGTGAAGACAGGAGCCAGCTCTTCCGCACAGTGTCTCAAGGTGGAGGGAGACACGCCGTCCGGGCCGGGGGCCTTGCGCGGGTTCAGTCTGGAGAACTGTCTGTGCACGTCCTGCTCACTGATGACAAGGGCAGGGGGGGGGGCGCCTTTGATGAAGTGGGGACCGTGGAGGCAGTGGCGCTGGGAGGAGGGGGGGAGATAGACACAGCTGACGAGGTGTCAAAACGGGCATAGTGTTGGGACAGTCTTTGACAAAGGGCTTTGTCATCCTGACCTTTAGAAGCCTGAGGCCGATAGTTGGTGATTTGCCTCAGTCCTCTCCACACAGAAGCAGAGTCGTTAGCAGTGAACTGCTGCTGGAGTCTCTCAGAGTACACAGACTTAGCTCTCCTCAGTTCTCTGCTAAACCAATATTTGACCTCCCTGTAGCAGTCCCTGTCTCCACTTTTCAACGCTGCTTCCTTCCTCCTTCCTGATCTGTCTGAGCTTAGCTGTGAACCAGGGCTTGTCATTTGAGTACCTCACCCTGGTGCGCGATGGAAGAATGCTCTCCTCACAAAAGTGGATATATGAGTTCACAGTGTCCGTGTACTCATCCAGATCATGCGTGGCTCCTTTAAACATGCCCCAGTCAGTTATTTCCATGCACATGCTCAGCTTCTCCCCAGCTTCACTGGTCCAATTCCTCGTAGTGCTCACAACAGGTTTAGTGAGCTTCAGTCTAACAGGTATTTGTTTGTAGGTGACCAAATACTTATTTTACACCATAATTTGCAAATAAATTCTTTAAAAATCAGACAATGTGATTTTCTGGATTTTTTTTCTCATTTTGTCTCTCATAGTTGAAGTATACCTATGATGAAAATTGGAGACCTCTCTCATCTTTTAAGTGGAAGGACTTGCACAATTGGTGGCTGACTAAATACTTTTTTGCCCCACTGTATGTATACTAGTCATTGCGTGAACGTTTCTGCATAGTAGTACTACACGTTTTTATTAACGCCCCCACCTGAAAAAATTTACTTTTTAAACTCTGGTATGTATTGTTTGATTCAAACTAAATTATGTACGGTGGATAATAGGATAAAGCACAACACTTTCATGCAGTAATATTGATGTAGCACCCCCCCATGTATAATCAAGTATACTTTTTCTGATTTGCTCCCCAAAATTTTTTTGATGCATATCCTGACATTTCTGACTACTTCTGTCTATTCAGATTCACAAATGGATAGAATGCCACCTGCTGAGAAAAGGAAATTGTGTGTCATCCTTTCTTATTTTTCCATACTCTAAGAAACTTTGCCTAATTGACATAACATGGGTGGAGTGGCCACCATGAGTAATGGGGCAGAGGCTGCGGAAGGACAAGGCCACAGAAGGCTGAGGATGCTGAGGTGCGAGGGCCCGTTTATCACTGCTTGCAGCTTTAATTTATTTGATGCTCTTTCCTCTTGTGTAAGCGACAAATGTAAGTTGACTGAGTGGACTGGAGTCATGATGGCAGTCAACACAGCCGGACCAGAGACTCACGTGGTCGCTGGGGTAAAAAAAAGTGGTCTGACATAAAAGTAGATGTCAAAAGATGGAGCAGTGCACAACAGCAGAGTACTACTGCCACTGGTGGTGGGACTGGGCTGCCTCCGCTGGCTTCCCAAGAAGGCAAGGTCACACCAATTTTAGGGGAGACTCATCCCAATCGGATATGCGTGACGTTACCACGGGTATGTACCTGAACCACTGTTACATACCACTACAACCTTGCAGCTGAATTTAGACTAGTTACAAATCTGTCAGTGTCACAGGTCAAAATCCACATTACGCACAATAACCAGACTGAACATATTGAGTTACACAATATGTATGCCTTTTATTTACAGATTCCAGTGTTGAAACACAGAGCTCTGGCACCAGGGAACTGTCACCACATGTCACAGAGGGAGGTAATCGATGTGGAGTCAGCACCTCTGCCCCCTGCACCGTAGTGCCCTTGGCCTCCGCTACATCCTCTGCCTCCACTTCTGAGGGCTGCCAGTCCGGCCCCATCCTCACAGCTGCTGTGTTGGAGTCACAGTTGGAAATAATTCATATGATGAAAGCCATCTGTGGCGAACTAAACAACATGAATAGTGTTCTTGGGGAAATAAGCATGTCATTAAAACAGTTTGTTAAAAAGTATATGCCGAGTGTCATCTTACCACTTGTGTGTGTCACAATCTATCACATCCAAAGGGCGCTGTGTACCCTCAGCATTTGGCTACACGTTTGTACTGGGGTCAGGTTTTTCATCTTAGTGCTCCTGTGGCAGAGACAGCCCACCGTTGTTTGCAACAGTGTGCAGCACACCGCATGTATGGACACCTTCTGTAGGCTGTATCGAAGCACACCACCGGTGAGGTCCAAGCAGTGCCGGCGACCTTTCAGCTGGCCTGTGTTCCATTCCATCACTGACCGAGTCCAAGCACGGACATCATTATACTGCTGGTCTTGCTCAGCCAGGGGGTTGATGAGTGGGATGAGGTTCCACGGCTGAAGTGGGTAACCTCAACACCATGGTGCTCTTATAGCAATGAGAGTGCAGTTGATAACTCCGATTACATTTGGAAATGAGGTCATCTCTTCAAATTGCATTTTAATATTGGCCCTCTCACCCACAGTGTAGAGAAACTGTATCTATCTCTGTGCCGTGCAAATTATTCCACTCAAGAAACCTCTCATGGCATGGCTCAGGAGTGATTGTGACATGTCTGACCAGTCAGCCAGCTCCCTTTAAAAAGCACCCACTGCCAGGAACCAGAATGTGGTGAGGGCTTGCAACAGGACAAGTAAGTCATGGTTCCTTGCCGTCCCCCTTTCCAGTTTCTGGGCCCAGTTCAGCACAGAGTTCCAATAGGATAGCTATTGGAAATCTGAATCGGCTCAGAAACCGACCATCATCGTCGGCCAGTAAGTTAGTGTGATTCCTGAATAGATGCTCCCTCCTTATTCTGCTGTATGCGATTTCCTCCAGCAGCGCCAAAGCAATCATTGCTTATCAAGTAGAGATACTGTCACCTTTATGCATCCTTTTATAGGTCACACCTACTGTACATGTGTACATTTGTCTTAATGCAATATCATCAAAGTGATTGATTAATTATTCAAAGTGCATTTTTCCAATTCAAATACCTCTCAAGAGAGAGAGGTCTGTGCACACTGCTTCGTGCGTCATGGATATGTGTGCGCCTCATCACCTGTATAGTCTGGCAAATTTTACTGTCTGTGTTCCAGTTACAGAAACTGGATCCAGCTTACAGGTGTGTTGGTTTTGGTCGAGTGAATGAGGGAGGTAATCTGAGGGAAATTAGTTATTATTCATTGGGCTGCACTGCTTAATAAACTGAGTAATAGAGATGAATCATATCATAATAGTCATGTTTATCACGGACTGATTCATAGACAAAACATTTTAACTGAAGCAGTAACCTTATTTTAACATGTTTTGTGTGTTTCAGTTTTGTAGTTTGTCAGACCCACCCGATGGAGCCAAACAGAATTTTGCGGACAGCCCAGAACGTTTCACGGCAGGTGAAAAGTTTGCAGCTCGGCCCGCAGATTTTGACGTGATGATTTAATCAAGTTAATTGCTGTACATCCCACCATGTGTGTGAAAACCAGTGTACGCCATATTTTGGTGTGTGTGTGCACCGTTTATACATGAGGGCCCTGGAGTCAGTAATAAAACAAGATTGAAGTGAGGTGTAGAGCTTCTTTGACTTATTCACCTTATTCCTAGACCCCATGATGCCTTGCATGAATTATGGGCCCAACTTCTGATTCTATTTTAGAACGTGGAGTTGTCATGGAAACGGGACATTTTTCCTTGTTAAAAACGACGACTTTGGCATCAAAAATGTGGGAACACAATGTTTTGCACCTAAAAAGAGTAATATAATCATACCACTTCCCATGACTATAGGGGGATGGGAAGATGACCTCAAAAGTGTCCTCGCTTTACATACAGTAGCTCCATTAGTTACAGTGGGGCAAAAAAGTATTTAGTCAGCCACCAATTGTGCAAGTTCTCCCACTTAAAAGATGAGAGAGGTCTCCAATTTTCATCATAGGTATACCTCAACTA
Organism: Pholidichthys leucotaenia; assembly: GCA_020510985.1. Taxonomy (NCBI): domain Eukaryota; kingdom Metazoa; phylum Chordata; class Actinopteri; order Cichliformes; family Pholidichthyidae; genus Pholidichthys; species Pholidichthys leucotaenia. The sequence continues at coordinate 146,591,818 of CM035847.1, forward strand.
TGAGAGACAAAATGAGAAAAAAAAATCCAGAAAATCACATTGAATGATTTTTAATGAATTAATTGGTAAATTCCTCGGTAAAATAAGTATTTGGTCAATAACAAAAGTTCATCTCAATACTTTGTTTTATACCCTTCGCTGGCAATGACAGAGGTCAAACGTTTTCTGTAAGTCTTCACAAGGTTTTCACACACTGTTGCTGGTATTTTGGCCCATTCCTCCATGCAGATCTCCTCTAGAGCAGTGATGTTTTGGGGCTGTCGCTGGGCAACACGGACTTTCAACTCCCTCCAAAGATTTTCTATGGGGTTGAGATCTGGAGACTGGCTAGGCCACTCCAGGACCTTGAAATGCTTCTTACGAAGCCACTCCTTCGTTGCCCGGGTGGTGTGTTTGGGATCATTGTCATGCTGAAAGATTCAGCCACGTTTCATCTTCAATGCCCTTGCTGATGGAAGGAGGTTTTCACTCAAAATCTCACGATACATGGCCCCATTCATTCTTTCCTTTACATGGATCAGTCGTCCTGGTCCCTTTGCAGAAAAACAGCCCCAAAGCATGATGTTTCCACCCCCATGCTTCACAATAGGTATGGTGTTCTTTCTCCTCCAAACACGACAAGTTGAGTTTTTACCAAAAAGTTCTATTTTGGTTTCATCTGGCCATATGACATTCTCCCAATCCTCTTCTGGATCATCCAAATGCTCTCTAACAAACTTCAGACGGGCCTGGACATGTACTGGCTTAAGCAGGGGGACGCATCTGGCACTGCAGGATTTGAGTCCCTGGCGGCGTAGTGTGTTACTGATGTAGCCTTTGTTACTTTGGTCCCAGCTCTCTGCAGGTCATTCACTAGGTCCCCCCGTGTGGTTCTGGGATTTTTGCTCACCGTTCTCGTGATCATTTTGACCCCACGGGGTGAGATCTTGCGTGGAGCCCCAGAACGAGGGAGATTATCAGTGGTCTTGTATGTCTTCCATTTTCTAATAATTGCTCTCACAGTTGATTTCTTCACACCAAGCTGCTTACCTATTGCAGATTCAGTCTTTCCAGCCTGGTGCAGGTCTACAATTTTGTTTCTGGTGTCCTTTGACAGCTCTTTGGTGTTGACCATAGTGGAGTTTGGAGTCTGACTGTTGCATGCTGAAGCTGCTAATATCAAGTCCATACGATTGCAGTGCAACAAGTGCAACAAACAATTTGATATCTTAAATCGTTAAGCCTTAGGAAGCAAACTGTTACTATTTTTATTTATTTTACTTCATGTGGCCTTGCACTTAGCGACATATGACGCATAAATGTCAGATCTGTGGCATTCATACAAATGAAAACATGCCTGGTGCTATTGTGTCTGTACCACCGATCACACAAACGGTCCTTTTTATCCCCCGCCAGAGAAAGCCCGAAGGAGTCACCTCACTTCATAGATAGTAACTGTCTTGTGAAATCAACTCCTCCTGCAGTTTTGTTCTGATTGTTTTGAAACTTGGTACCATAGTTTGATAGACACTGAGGATGAGCATATTGCAGTTTGGTTCTGACCAGAGGATTTTTACAGGACTTGTAGCCCCTGACCTATGACCTCCTGTTTCACCTCACTTCATAGACAGTAACTGTCTGGTGAAATCAATTCCTCCTATAGTTTTGTTCCCATTGTTTTGAAACTTGGTACCATGGTTTGAGATACGCTGATGATGTGCATATTGCAATTTTACTCTCATTGGATGACCTTGAGGTCAGAGGTCAGATTTTCCCTATATCTTCTAAACACATTAACTACTGAAAGAAATGATGTAGGCTTTTCAATTGATACAGTAGTTGTATCTAATACACATCATGGATGAGTTACACCTTGAGCTAATTATGGGTTTTGGGTCAAGGAGTCAAAAGTTCAAAGTTGACATTGCAGTTGCACTATGGTAAATGCTACATTTACTATTCCTATAAAACAAACAAAGCTAGGGCCATCAAACATGGTATGCAGGTTCAACTTGGAATCCTGACCTCGGTGACTATGGGTTTGGGGGTTAAAGGTCAAGGTTAACATTCCTTATGCCTTATTACTGTACAGTGAGTAAAGCTAGGGTCACCAAACTTAGTATACAGTGACCCTGTGACCCTGAAGTGAGACAATGGCTTTGGGATTGTAAGGTCAAAGGTCAACATCAAAATGACTTATAAACTATGGCGGTGTCTCAGTTCAGGTGTTGCAGCCACATAGACCATGGCCCAGGAGGTCAGAACACTCGGAGATTGGGTAGGCTGCATCTAAAGACTGATTTGACTGTTAAATGAGACGGTCTAGTCTTTGGAGGACATATGTTTGCGTAACCACGCACTACCTCATTGCCTTGCAACCATGACAGCATCAGTTGAGTTTGTTTTTGTTTTTTGTTTGGTTTTTTTTGTTGTTGTTGTTTTTGCTCACATTTTTGACAGAGAGAACTTTATTTTTATCTTTTTTTTATTGGGCAGCACGGTGGTGCAGTGGTTAGCACTGTTGCTTTACAGCTAGAAGGTTCCAGGTTCGAATCCCCAGGCTGGCAGGGGTAGGAACCTTTCTGTGTGGAGTTTACATGTTCTCCCTGTGCTGCGTGGGTTTACTCCGGGGGCTCCGGTTTCCTCCCACAATCCAAAGACATGCATGTTAGGTTAATTGGTTGTTCTAAATTGTCCCTAGATATCTGTCTCCTATAGGCCCTTAGAATAGAGGGTTAGTACTAGTGAAGCATTTTAGAGTGGTCTTTCAGACTAGAAAAGCGCTATATACTGTAAGTACAGGTCCTTATCCCTTATTATTGTATTTTCTTTACCTTTTACTGGAGAATCTTCACCAGACAGAGGCCCACTACCAGATACAATAAGACTTTAACTCATGTTAAAGTCAGCAGGTAAAATTAAGGTAAATTAAAACCACAAAATAAATCAATTATTTTAAATATGCTTATCAGTTCTAAAATATATTCTTAATTACATGAGCAGTGGAAAATATGAAAGTTGCTCTGACATTTAGTTTTTAATGTTCTAAAGCAGACCACAGTCCTCTACTGTAGGATGATGACCCTCAATGATGTTCAGCAGCAGGAGAACAGATTCCATCTTCAGCTTCATCTAAGTTGTACTGGTGCATCTCAGTAAATTAGAAAATCATGATTTGTCATTTAATTTTAAAAACTATAATCATTATCATCAATATTAAATGAGGTTTAAAATGTTTCAGTCCGTGTGTAATAAATATATGAAAGTTCTTTTGGAATTATCTTGCAAAAAATCATCTTTTTCAAAAAAACACTTCACTGAAATGCAGTTTTTCCTAATTATTAACAGTAAACGTGCAATATTTTTATTAAGCTTGTTTCAGTTTGCAAAGTAAACTGCTAAAAAATCACAATCAATAAAACAATTGATAATTTATAATTATAAATTATTTTAATTAGCATATTATTATATTTATTTATAAATCTTGAGTCCAGCCCGTTCTCTCCACAACTGACCCTTGGTTTTTGCAGGTTCTCCACCGTGGACATCAGAAATAAACAAGAAAAAAAAAATCAGATCTGATTATCACTTCAAATGGTGGACAAAAGGTGGTAATTTTTAAGATCAGCATAATAAAATTATTACAGATGTCCTGTCCCTCCTCAGCTTCATAAAGTGCTCCGTTTTTTCTAAAAATAATTGTTTTGTTTTTTTTAACAGCACCACATAAGCAAATAAATAACATCAACTTCCCAGTGTCTATGGGACTTTCAAAGTTATCTTTAAAGCAAGTTATTTCAACCAAGTTATTTCAGCCACGTCATACTGTATTTTTATATTACTTACATTAGTTAATAAACTGACATTAATGGAAAAAAAGGTTTGACTTCAGAAAAAATGGCAGTTCAACATGTTCTGTGTGGAGTTTGCATGTTTTCCCCGTGTCTGCGTGGGTTTACTCCGGGATTTCTCCGGTTTCCTCCCACATGCCAAAAACAAGCAAGTTAGGTTAATTGGCATCAAACTGGGGATTCTAAATTGTCCTTAGGTATGACTGTGAGAGTGAATGGTTGTCTGTCTCTCTGTGTTGGCCCTGTGATGGACTGGCGATCTGTCCAGGGTGTATACACCCTGCCTCTCGCCCAAAGATGCTGGGATAGGCTCCAGCCCCACTGTGACCCGAAAAGGATTAAGCAGAAGAAGATGGATGAAGTGAAGCATACACCACATCAGAAAAAAATGTCACGTAACATGAGCTTAAATAACCAGATGTTGCTGTTTTCTGGATTATTGGTGTTTTCATGTTCAAACCGCTGCGTAATTCGAGCAAAAAACTTACTTTGAACTGTTTCTGACTTGGTTCCACTTCTGCCTGAGCTGAGAAAAAAACAAAAAGGCAGGCTGAGCCACGCGCTCAATGCTGGGATATGCTAAGGCCACAAGCATCCTCTCCATGTATCCTTCATTTTTGGGGTTATGAAGGCTGCATTTGTCAACCGCATTTGAAGGAGCCCATGGAATGGGACAGCCTTCGACACAGTGCCTTATCTGGCCTAGAAATGCGCATTTGGAGGACGCAGAACCTGAATTGAAGACAGCAAATATCTAAACAACAAAGAAAGCTAGGGTCACCAAACCTGGTACACAGGTTCACTCTGAGACCATGACCTCTGACTACAGGTGTGGGGTCAAAAGGTCAAAAATCAAGGTTGACACTCCTTATGATCTCTTACTGTAGAACGTGTAAAGCTCTCTAGGGTCACCAAACTTGCTAGCTGGTTCACCTCAGGATCCTGCCCTACAACTATGGGTCTGCCACAGTAATTAAACTGAAAAGTTGAAAACTACTCTCTGTCAGTAAGCATTGGGATCTTCAAAGACAACGGAGGCAGGGTATATTGCACTGGCTTCAGAGTGCTCTTGTTAGTTTTTGGAGTATGATCTACACATTGCTGTTGAAGCCACTGATTTAGCTGTGCTTAGTTGTGAGAAGCCTCCATATACACACGTGGACAAAATTGTTGGTACCCCTCTGTTAATGAAAGAAAAACCCACAATGGTCACAGAAATAACTTGAATCTGACAAAAGTGGTAATAAATAAAAATTCTATGAAAATTAACCAATGAAAATCAGACAATCCTTTTGAATTTTGGTTCAACAGAATTACAGTAAAAAACAAACTCATGAAACAAGCCTGGACAAAAATGATGGTACCCCTAGAAAAGATTGAAAATAATGTGACCATAGGGACATGTTCAACCAAGATGTGTCCTCTAATTAACATCACAGGTGTCTACAAAGTTGTAATCGGTCAGTCGGCCTATTTAAAGGGTGACAAGTAGTCACTGTGATGTTTGTTGACATGGTGTGTACCACACTAAACGTGGACCAGAGGAAGCAAAGGAGAGAATTGTCTCAGGAGATTAGAAAGAAAATTATAGGCAAGCATGTTAAAGGTAAAGGCTATAAGACCATCCCCAAGCAGCTTGATGTTCCTTTGACTACAGTTGCACATATTATTCAGAAATTTAAGATCCACGGGACTGTAGCCAACCTCCCTGGACGTGGCCGCAGGAGGAGACGGATAATACGAATGGTAACAAAAGAGCCCAGAACAACCTCTAAACACATTCATGGTGAACTCCAAGGTCAAGGTACATCAGTCTCAGATCGCACCATCCGTCGCTGTTTGAGCCAAAGTGGACTTGATTGGAGACGACCAAGGAGGACACCACTGTTGAAAACAAATCATAAAAAAGCCAGACTGGAATTTGCCAAACTGCATGTTGACAAGCCACAAAGCTTCTGGGAGAATGTCCTATGGACAGACGAGACAAAACTGGAACTTTTTGGCAAGGCACATCAGCTCTATGTTGACAGACGCAAAAATGAAGCATACCAAGAAAAGAACACTGTCCCTACTGTGAAACATGGAGGAGGTTGTGTTATGTTCTGGGGCTACTTTGCTGCATCTGGCACAGGGTGTCTTGAATCTGTGCAGGGTACAATGAAATCTGAAGACTATCAAGGTATTCTAGAGAGAAATGTGCTGCCCAGTGTCAGACAGCTTGGTCTCAGTCGCAGGTCATGGGTCTTGCAACAGGATAATGACCCAAAACACACAGCTTAAAAACACCCAAGAATGGCTAAGAGGGAAGCATTGGACTATTCTAAAGTGGCCTTCTATGAGCCCTGATCTAAATCCTATTGAACATCTGTGGAAGGAGCTGAAACATGCCGTCTGGAGAAGGCACCCTTCAAACCTGAGACAACTGGAGCAGTTTGCTCATGAGGAGTGGGCCAAAATAGCTGCTGAGAGGTGCAAAGTCTCATTGACAGTTACAGAAATCGTTTGATTGCAGTGATTGCCTCCAAAGGTTGTGCAACAAAATATTAAGTTAAGGGTACCATCATTTTTGTCCAGGTCTGTTTCATGAGTTTTTTTTTTTAAATAATTCTGTTGAGCCACAATTCAAAAGCATTGTCTGATTTTCATTGATTAATTTTCATAGACTTTTTATTTATTACCACTTTTGTCAGATTCAAGTTATTTCTGTGACCATTGTGGGTTTTTCTTTCATTAACAGGGGGGTACCAACAATTTTGTCCACGTGTGTACATACAGTCTATGGCACAACCACAAACAGCAGCAAGAAGTACCAGAACTAAGCAAAAACATTTAAAAAAAAAAAAAAAAAAAAAAAGCATGGAAATTAGCTGCCACTTGACTGCAAAATGCATATGTGGACTATACATGAAATTGAATTTGAAAAACTTTTAAAACCGCCATGAATATTTTCATTAAAAGTCTAATATCTATGTTAGAAATTCTGAGTGTTTTTGACTGAAGAATTGTGTAATTTGTTGCACATAACGGGAAAATGTTCATTTATAAGTCTATTGTTAGTTCAAATTCACGGTACTCTGAAGTCTGTGTTACAACAAATACGCTGCTTCAAGTGCACTCTTCATGTTTTTTGAGTTGCTGGAATATATGCTGGTAAATGTAACGTTCCATGTGACTTACCACATATCTCCATTTGTTTTATTAAAAAAGATAAAATGGTGTTCACTTATATAGCTTTTTTTTTTCTCATTTCTGGATGACCAAAGCGCTTTACAGATCCTGCTGTCTACCCATTCACACACTGATGGCGACAGAGCTGCTGTACACAGGTCTTGGCCTGACCCACCAGGATCAACTGGGGGTTCACTGTCTTGCTCAATGACACTTCAGCATACAGACTGCAGAGAGTGGGAATCGAACGCCAGCCATTTGATCAGTAGTCGGCCACACTACACCTGCGCCACAGCCGCAAAAAGATTAAAGGGGTCATTGCCTAAAAATGGTGTGTTTGTAGGTTTTAACTGTCTGAAATGAGTCGACTGGTCACCTAATTATCAAAAATTTTCAAAACAGTCAATTCTCTTAAAAAAAACACAGCCCTTATCTCATTTTTCTCTCCCAGAAACATTTTTGACTTTTTTTGTAGAAAAAGTATACGTCACATTTTGAAAAAGCCAACCCACCACCGTACTTGAGACCAGCCCACTGCTCTATTATTGTCCCACCTAGCTGTCTGTTATGTATAAGGAAGTGGTGCTAAAGGTAGCCTATTAGCCCCCAAGCTAACACTGGTAACGAAGCTCAAACCCAGTGGGGCTTATACTGTTATTTTCTTCAGATCTTAGTCACCATAATAACCATCCCTGTTACCACCTGGTTCACCGGTCCGCGGTCCACAATGTGCTTCGCATCACTCTGGCCCGTCTCCTGGTGGTTTCACGGTGGGTCACCGGCATGCCAGTCACGGCAAGTTCAGGTTCAGGTTACTTTATTTGTACCCATAGGTAGATTTGTTTTGCAGTCTGGTGACATCCATATTTACAAACCACAATTACATTCAGCATAGACACAAACACAGGCAAACATGAAGCTCACTATAAACATGATAAAAATACTCAAGGCTCCATCAATCAGGATATAAAGACAAAGAGATGAGAGAAAAACCAGAGGTAAGAGAGAAGGGTTATATTAAAAAGTTAAAAGACTAGTCAAAGAGGTTAAAAACTCAAAGGTCTAAAACCCAATAAAAGATTTAGAACCCAAATAAAATCCTACAAAAATAAGTAAATATGAAATGGAGTTAATAAATAGGTACCTGGCGCAGTGGTTAGCACTGCGGCAGCACAGTTTACCCTTGGCCGGGGGATTGTGGGGATTGTGGGATCGTGGGTTCGATCCCAGCCCCCGACCAACAGTGATCTGTGTGGAGTTTGCATGTTCTCCCCGTGTTGCGTGGGTTTACTCCGGGATTTCTCCGGTTTCCTCCCACATGCCAAAAACATGCATGTTAGGTTAATTGGCTGTTCTAAATTGTCCCTAGATATCTGTTTCCTATAGGCCCTTAGAATAGAGGGTTAGTATTAATGAAAGCGCTTTGAGTGGTCTTTGTGACTAGAAAAGCGCTATATAAGTGCAGGTTAGTTAGTTAGTTAGTTAGTACCTAAACTATGTGCAATATATTTTAAAAGTTGAGACCCAGCATCCCCAGGTCGTGGTAACTGCCTGCCCCGGCATCCGGGAAGGCTGCCTGGAGCTGCTGGCTCAACTCCCTCACCCTCCTCTGGGCATACTCTCACAGGTAGCATGGGGGAGCCACTTCGTGATCCCCCCCCCCGTGGGAGAGGAGTGGAGTACTGCAGAGCAAGACATTGCTCATTGAGATAACGTGGCTTAGCCACTGGCCTTGGTTTGCAGTGATCAGTGGAGCGTGCGGTGCTGACGATTTAATGTGGTGTCTCAGCAGGGTTGTTGGGTGGGCTGGGATGACGCGAGATGCACAAACGACTGCGGATCGGTGAACCAGTGCTTCTCATCCAAGCTGGAAGGAGCTGGTGGCGAACACTGGCTAGAAGCTACTCAGCTAATGGCTAACTGATGTAAGAGGGAGGGCAAAGTTAAAAAGCTGAAGTCTGTTTCTTAAAGTGGCAGGCTATAAATCGGAGCATTTGAAGAAAGCCAAGAAAAATAAAAAAAATAATTTGCTTCAATAATTAAAAATTAAGGAAAATGTGAACAAAATATGTCACAAGCACTTCATTAAGACACGAGTGAGCTGTTAAAATGTATAAAAAGTGCAGTCAATGAGCCCTTTAATCCATTCATCTTCTTAACCACTTAATCCTTTTTGAGTCATATTGGGAAGGTGGGACTGGAACCTATCCCAGCATCTTTGGACGGGAGAGAGGGTACACCCTGGACAGATCGCAGTCCATTGCAGGGCCAACACAGACAGACAGCTATTCACTCTCACATTCATGCCCATGGATAATTTGTCCCACTTAATGCCAGTTAACCTAACATGCATGTCTTTGGACTGTGGGAGGAAACCGGAGTACCCTGTGAAAACCACGCAGACACGGGGAGAACATGTAAAAGATATTGGAAGAAGATTAATGGGTCATTGCAAATACTTAGATTTAGAAGGTGAAAGTTGTAACATGGTGGGAGGGGAAAAAATCTTGAATAGGAAAAAAGATGCATCAAGATGCACATAGAATCAGTTTAGAATCACATCGGAGACCCTGAATTGTAATTGAATCGTGAAGTGCATAAAGATTGTTCACCCCTAATCTCTAAGACTTGAGGTATTCACCAGCCTGCACTTGGGCAAATTGTCTACAAATTGAGATGATTTAGTACTATGACTGCTCTCTCTGGAGGTGGGTGCCCAACCAAGTTGTCTCCAAAGGCCAGGGCTTGACATTAACACCGGCCAATGGCTGATGGATTTCAGCAGTGGCTGGTAAGACAGCCACACCCAATAGCCTCTTTGGTCGGTTGTAGTTTTCTCAAACAGCATCTAAAATAATAAACCTGCTGGAATGAGAGACTACAAAACTACAATTCTTAATCAGTTGTCTTTTTCTTTCTCTTCTTTTTTCTGGTGAAAACAGGTAGTGCCCATTTAGGTTAAATCCATCAGCAGCTACTAATTATGTTGTGCAGCCATGAAGGGGCATCCCAATTCATAGGGGTAGGTGAAGGGGTAGGGGTACAAATGAGAATTGGGATGGACTCAAATCTACGTGTACTTCACTCTCATATTGCAAATAATTTTCTCTACCATTTTACAGTATTTAGTGCTTTTCATAAATAAACGGTGTTTCTTATTTTTTTATGTATGTATGTATAAGGGTAATTTACATTGAAAAAGGTTGTAAATTTAGTTCAACTAAATTTTAGCATGCCATAGTCCAGTTTGACCATATTAAACATAATTTTCCAACCACAAAATTGAGACTAATGAAAAGGCTGAGTGATTAGTAACTTTGGAAAATCACTAGCCACAGTGGCTGGTGAGCAAAAAAAAATTGTCAAGCCCTGCCAAAGACACATTGCAGACTGTGCAGTGAGGTAAAAATGAACCCTCGAGTAACAGCTAAAGGCTTGAAGGAATCATTGGAACTGGTTAAAATCTCTGTTCATCAGTCTAGCATACGAACATCATTGAACAGGCATGGTGTCCAAGCCAGGACACCATGGATCCTGCTTTCCAAAAAAAAGAAGAAAAAAGTCACTGCATGCCGTGAGCTTGCCAAAAAGCACCTCGACACATCACAATACTACTGGAAAAATATTTTGTGGACTAATGACATTTTGGGAAGAACACACAGTACTATGTATAGCAAAAAAGGGTACTACATACCAACATGAAAACATCATCCCAATGGTGAAATACACTGGAGGAAGCATCATGATTTGGGCCTGCTTTGCTGCTTCCAGACCTGGACCACATGTCATCATCCAGGAGAAAATGAATTCTTAAGTTTATCAAGGTATTCTACAGAACAATGTCAGGGTGGCTGTCCGCCAGCTGAAGTTCAGTAGAAGTTGTGTGATGCAGCTGGACAATCACCCCAAATATTTAAGTAAATTTACTACAGAATGGCTTCAAAAAAAAAAAAAGACAATCCGGCTTTTGGAGTGGCCTAGTCAGACTCCAGACATGTATCCAGTAGAGATGTTGTGTATGTAATGACCTCAAGAGAGCCATTCACACCAGAAATCCTAAGAATATGACTGAGCTGAAGCAGTTCTGCAAAGAATGGTTCGGAATTCCACCTGAATGTTTTGCAGGGCTGATCAGCAGCTACCGGAATGGTTTGTTGGAGGTTATTGCTGCCAAAGAAAGTTCAGCAAGTTATTAAAGGGTTCACTTATTTTTTCCCCTGGGGGGATCGCTACCTTATCGTGGTCCAGGGGTTTGCGCGTCTCAGTGATCCTTAGAGCTATGCCGGCACTGCAGGAGCAAAAGTTCCTGGTAGGATCACCTATTCCGGACAGGTCGAAAGGTAGAGGCCAGACGTAACTTGATAAACTGGTCCTCCAGGTTGGAGATTTCTACTTTAATCTTCGAGAAGAAACCCTTTCTTCTGTTGGTAAAAAAAAAGTGATTAGATCTTACCCCCCCCCCCCCAAACTGTTCAAGGGTCTTTTATACAACACTTTACACTAGCCTTCAGAATATTGATTTGTTTTTTGCACCAGCTGGTTATTTAAATAAATTGTGATATTTTGCTTATCTATGCTACTGAACCATGAACAAATGAAAAAAAAAGTTACAAGAAAAACTTGATGAGCACCATTTTTTTTAAGTCTTTGTCAGATCTTGGCTGTTTACACAGTCGACAAACTTTTTACGCTCTCAGCAGCATGGTGCTAGCCTGGACAGCAAAAACAAAAAACGCGCAACTTAGTTACAACTGACTGATTATACAGTGGTGTGAAAAAGTGTTTGCCCCCTTCCTGATTTCTCATTTTTGTGTATGTTTGTCAGACTTAAATGTTTCAGATCATCACACAAATTTTAACTATTAGACAAAGATAACACAAGTAAACCCAAAATGCAGTTTTTAAATGAAGGTGTTTATTATTAAGGGTAAAAAAAAAAATCCAAACCTACATGGCCCTGTGTGAAAAAGTGATTGCCCCCCCCCCCCATTAATACGTAAATGAGCTGTGGTTTATCACATCTTTGGAAAGCTGAGTTCAATTTCTCTAGCCACACCCAGGCCTGATTACTGCCACATCTGTTCTCAATCAAGAAATCACTTAAATAGGACTTGCCTGACAAAATGAAGTAGACTAAAAGATCATCAAAAGCTAGATATGCTGTGATCCAAAGAAATTCAGGAACAAATGAGAAACAAAGTAATTGAGATCTATCAGTCTGTGAGATTATAAAGCCATTTCTAAAGCTTTGGGGCTCCAGCGAGCCACAGTGAGAGCCATTATCCACAAATGGCGAAAACATGGGACAGTGGTGAACCTTCCCAGGAGCGGCCGGCCGACCAAAATTACCCCAAGAGTGCAGTGACGACTCATCCAAGAGGTCACAAAAGACCCCACGGCAACATCTAAAGAACTGCAGGCCTCACTTGCCTTAGTTAAGGTCAGTGTTCATGACTCCACCATAAGACCAGAGACTGGGCAAAAATGGTCTGCATGGCAGAGTTCCAAGGCGAAAACCACTGCTGAGCAAAAATAACATAAAGGCCCATCTCAGTTTTGCCAGAAGACATATTGATGATCCTCAAGACTTTTGGGAAAATACTCTGTGGACTGACGAGACAAAAGTTGTACTTTTTGGAAGGTGTGTATCCCATTACATCTGGCGTAAATGTAACACAGCATTTCAGAAAAGGAACATCATACCAACAGTAAAATATGGTGGTGGTAGTGTGATGGTCTGGGACTGTTTTGCTGCTTCAGGACCGGAAGACTTGCTGTGGTAAATGGAACCGTGAATTCTGCTGTCTTCCAAAAAAATCCTGAAGAATGTCCGGCCATCTGTTTGTGACCTCAAGCTGAAGCACGCTTGGGTTCTGCAACAGGACAATGATCCAAAACACACCAGCAAGTCCACCTCTGAATGGCTTAAGGAAAGCAAAATGAAGACTTTGGAGTGGCCTAGTCTTAAGTCCTGACCTGAATCCGATTGAGATGCTGTGGCATGACCTTAAAAAGGCGTTTCATGCTCGAAAACCCTCCAGTGTGGCTGAATTACAACAATTCTGCAAAGATGAGTGGGCCAAAATTCCTCCACAGCGCTGTAAAAGACTCATTGTCAGTCATCGCAAATGCTTGATTGCAGTTGTTTCTGCTAAGGGTGGCCCAACCAGTTATTAGGTTTAGGGGGCAATCACTTTTTCACACAGGGCCATGTAGGTTTTGAAATTTTTTTTCCCCTTAATAATAAACACCTTCATTTAAAAACTGCATTTTGTGTTTACTTGTGTTATCTTTGTCTAATATTTAAATGTGTTTGATGATCTGAAACATGGGCAAGTGCGGTGGCGGAGTGGTTAGCACTGCGGCAGCACAGCAGCTCACCCTTGGCCGGGGGATCCTGGGTTCAATCCCAGCCCCCGGCCAACAGTGATCTGTGTGGAGTTTGCATGTTCTCCCCGCGTCTGCGTGGGTTTACTCCATGATTTCTCTGGTTTCCTCCCACATGCCAAAAACATGCAAGTTAGGTTAATTGGCATCAACTGGGGATTCTAAATTGTCCTTAGGTATGACTGTGAGAGTGAATGGTTGTCTGTCTCTCTGTGTTGGCCCTGCGATGTACTGACGATCTGTCCAGGGTGTACCCTGCCTCTCGCCCAAAGATGCTGGGATAGGCTCCAGCCACCCCCACGACCCAAAAAGGATTAAGCGGAAGAAGATGGATGGATGGATCTGAAACAAGTGTGACAAACACAGAAAAAAAGAGAAATCAGGAAGGGGCAAACACTTTTTCACACCACTGTAGTTCAGCACATGTTGCAAAACATTATTTATATTAATATTTTTAATCTTTTTTCCAAAGGTTATGCCACCCTCCCTCGCCCAGTGTCAAATGGACCCTCTCCAGAAGAAATTGAACAACAGCGGAGGTACTTTCAGAGTAATTTGTTAAAATTAAGTCCACTGTTATGTCTGTAATGGAACTAAACAACTGTTCACATTTAGTTACTACTGCTCCTGTTGTATGTCAAGTCACCCTAGTCCAGGGAAAAAAAAATTAAACCCTATAGAAGGGATGCATTTGAACAGAATTCTTGGCATTTACAGGACAGTTGCCATAGTTACCCAGCACTGAGTGGCAAACACATTTGGCAGCTTTGGTTTGTATGCAGCACAACATAAAAATCACACAAAATATTTAGTCACAGTAGTACACAGAGTGCTTTTTTCGCTTTAGATGTTAATACCACACTGCTTACTTGACTGTAGTGATGTGTAGGTAAGAGCACACATGAGTGAAGAACTGGTTCTGAACCTTTAATTATTTCTTTTATCTATTTGTTGTCAATTAATACAAGATGGAATGATAAGATTCACTCTCCACAATGCAAGAAGGTACTCTGTGTACTGTTGTTACTTAATACAGTTTATTTTTTGGGTTTTACTGTATACACCCTATTGCTGCCACTCAGTATTTTGTAACTGAAATGAGTTCTGTTTCATGACATCATGTGCATACCCTCTATAATGGAGGTTAATGTTTTTGGCTCTGTTTTGTTTGATTTTGTGTGTATGCATGTATAGAATAACTCAATGTTGGATTTTCATGAGAATTTAGAAATGGACCAAGATCCGTTACATTTTGGAAGTGTGATCTGGATCCAGGAAATTTGTTTACTCGACTGGAATTTACAGGATCTTTTTTGTCATCGTACATTCATGGAAACAAAAATGAAATGTAAAGCATTTTTGTCACAAAATCTTAAAATCAACAACCAACAAAGCACAAATATATAAAAAAAAAAAGAATTGAAAAAAAAATTCCTAGCTTTAGAAGCCAACTTTTCACTGAGGACTAAAACGCATTTGAAACATTTACTTAGCCTACCTTAAATAGACCTGTGTTTAGGTATAACAGAAATAACAAAGACATAAGTCTATTGTTGTATCTATAAAAAAGGACACAGACTGTTAATTTTGGCTAAATGAAAGTAAAATCCGTTTTAGTGTTTCCTTAGGCTGTTCTTTGTGATGACGCCAATAATCATTTATCTTAAATGTGTTCTTACAGCAACAGATTCAGAAATATAAAATCAGTGTAACACTAAATTTAGACAAAGAATTAAATCATGTCTATACTTTGATACAAAAATCGCATTAATGAATACATCCTCATACCTGTACCAGTGAGCTTTGCATAGTTTACCATAGCCGTACAGCATCACGGCGGTTGCATTAACTGAGAATTCTGTCAATGACAGATTTATTTTTTTTTTTTGCAGTAATGGAAAATTTTCAATGTCATCAGTCATTTTGACTGATTGTGATTTGCAGCTTCATCTGTCTGCTGACTTACTTACTCATGCATTTTGACCACGAAAGATAAAATACTGGCTTACCACTACCCAGCTCCAGCCTGTTTGTCTGAATCCTGGCACAACACGGATCAGTTTCCTTGCCTCGTTGCTTTGTGGCGCTCACCTCTTCTGATTATTGGCTGGCAGATTAAGGAGATTGTGGGTACCCTGGGCTAGAGCAATTTTTGGGGCCCTCCCACATATTTATGGGAATATGATATGCAAAATTGTCATGTTTACATGCACGGTAATAAACCATTTATAATCGGATTTCTGGAGTTATCTGATTATTAAAGTAGTCATTAAAAACAATGAGATAAAAGGCAATTACTGTGTTATATACAGTGGGGCAAAAAAGTATTTAGTCAGCCACCAATTGTGCAAGTTCTCCCACTTAAAAGATGAGAGGTCTCCAATTTTCATCATAGGTATACCTCAACTATGAGAGACAAAATGAGAAAAAAAAAATCCAGAAAATCACAGTGTCTGATTTTTAAAGAATTTATTTCCAAATTATGGTGGAAAATAACTATTTGGTCACCTACAAACAAGCCAGATTTCTGGCTCTCACAGACCTGTAACTTCTTCTTTAAGAGGCTCCTCTGTCCTCCACTCGTTAACCTGTATTAGTGGCACCTGTTTGAACTCGTTATCAGTATAAAAGACACCTGTCCACAACCTCAAACAGTCAGACTCCAAACTCCACTATGGCCAAAACCAAAGATCTGTCAAAGGACACCAGAAACAAAATTGTAGACCTGCACCAGGCTGGGAAGACTGAATCTGCAATAGGTAAGCAGCTTGGTGTGAAGAAATCAACTGTGGGAGCAATTATTAGAAAATGGAAGACATACAAGACCACTGATAATCTCCCTCGATCTGGGGCTCCATGCAAGATCTCACCCCGTGGGGTCAAAATGACCATGAGAACGTTGAGCAAAAATCCCAGAACCACACGGGGGGACCTAGTGAATGACCTGCAGAGAGCTGGGACCAAAGTAACAAAGGCTACCATCAGTAACACACTACGCCACCAGGGACTGAAATCCTGCAGTGCCAGACGTGTCCCCCTGCTTAAGCCAGTACATGTCCAGGCCCGTCTGAAGTTTGCTAGAGAGCATTTGGATGATCCAGAAGAGGATTGGGAGAATGTCATATGGTCAGATGAAACCAAAATAGAACTTTTGGGTAAAAACTCAACTTGTCGTGTTTGGAGGAGAAAGAACACCATACCTACTGTGAAGTATGTGGGTGGAAACATCTGTTTTTCTGCAAAGGGACCAGGACGACTGATCCGTGTAAAAGAAAGATTGAATGGGGCCATGTATCGTGAGATTTTGAGTGAAAACCTCCTTCCATCAGCAAGGATATTGAAGATGAAACGTGGCTGGGTCTTTCAGCTTGACAATGATCCCAAACACACCGCCCGGGCAACGAAGGAGTGACTTTGTAAGAAGCATTTCAAGGTTCTGGAGTGGCCTAGCCAGTCTCCAGGTCTCAACCCCATAGAAAATCTTTGGAGGGAGTTGAAAGTCCGTGTTGCCCAGCGACATCCCCAAAACATCACTGCTCTAGAGGAGATCTGCATGGAGGAATGGGCCAAATACCAGCAACAGTGTGTGAAAACCTTGTGAAGACTTACAGAAAATGTTTGACCTCTGCCATTGCCAACAAAGGGTATATAACAAAGTACTGAGATGAACTTGTGTTATTGACCAAATACTTATTTTCCACCATCCATCCATCCATCCATCTTCTACCGCTTTTCCGGAGGTCCGGGTCGCGGAGGCAGCAGTTCAAGCAGAGAAGCCCAGACTTCCCTCTCCCCAGCCACCTGCTCCAGCTCTTCAGAGGGGATACCAAGGCGTTCCCAGACTAGCTGGGAACGCCAATTATGGTGGAATTATGGTGGAAAATAAGTAGTAAGTTACTTACTACTTATTTTCCACCATAATTTGCAAATAAATTCTTTAAAAATCAGACAATGTGATTTTCTGGATTTTTTTTTTCTCATTTTGTCTCTCATAGTTGAGGTATACCTATGATGAAAATTGGAGACCTCTCTCATCTTTTAAGTGGGAGAACTTGCACAATTGGTGGCTGACTAAATACTTTTTTACCCCACTGTAAAGTGAAATTACATTTACACACATAGTTTATTGTCAATATATTTATTCAGTGCATGTAAACATGTCAAATCTGATTACCATTATCTGATTATTCCTAGTTATCGGACTATTGTGGCCATGTAGCCAGGGTCATTGATGGATCAGCTTGACCTTCAGGATCCTAAATTACTAAGGCAGTGGCTATGGCTACGGAAGTGTAGTCATAGAATTTTTGTTACAGATAGATACGGCTCGAATCTGATTGGCCAGTATGTTCTATTAATGTGTATCTTAAAAGCAGCAGGATACAGGTACAGAAATGTGAGGCATTTCTTTGTTTCAGAATTTTAATCAGTATCTATTGACTGTCTTTTTAACCTTACCCACTCCCAAATCCTAAGGCTAACCTCTTAATTTTAAGTCTAAATTTCATCTCATATTAAAATGGTTTGAACAAGGTTCCAAAAGCAGAACGCAAACCATCAACTTTGTGATCACAGGTCCATCATACTGTCTACCTAAGCCACAGCAACAGTTTCCGTGGGGCTGATCTGAAAAGGTTTTGTCGGATTGTCAGCTCTTCCGTACCAATAGACATTTCGTATAGGGATACAGCTTCCGTATCCACAGCCTCTGCCAATTACTAAATAAAGTGAATGACCACAAAGTTCTAGGTTTAGCTTGAATAGCAGAACAATATAGTGCCATCAGGGCTAACAACCGACAAATATCTTGTATCAACCCACAACTTTAATTATGGCAATGAAAAAACACACTCAGCGTGTTTTCTGTTCAAGGGTTAAATATTAACTATTTGAAGCCAGAACAGGATTTTTCGCTACACATAGGAAGAAAAATGTTGCCAGACCAGTCTGCCCTACTGGGAAAACGACTGCTTTTCTCCACAACCCAGGAGAAGAGCAGGTTATGTGCACACAAACCTGATATTCATTATCTAATGATGACAGTTTTTACAATATTAACCTCATTCACTGTCACTCTTTTAAACGAATGATTCAAAAGGAAAATATCCCGACAGTTGTTTTGAATGAACTCTACAGTTTTGCATTCACCAGAGCAGATTAATATAACTGTGGCCGAGATGAACGATAATATAACTGAAGGAAATTTTACAACTCCTGGACAAAGAGAAAGTCTGGCATCATCTATGAATTGTAGCAGATATCTCCCATTCATGGCCAAGCAAGGCTGTGGAGTTAAAAGATCCTTGAAAGTTTGTCAAACTTGGTGTGTACTGGATTAAAAAAAAAAAAATTGCTCACGAATGTAATTTCACGACATTTGGACTAATTTTTCTGATTTTTCAAAACGTCTGTAAAAGTCGTCCAAACACTATAGTGTGAACCCAACTTAGTGGGGAAAAAAAATCTCTGTATATGCGGCAGGCAAAACAATACAAACAGCCATGGAAGGAGACTATAGAAGCCATTGTCTTGAAAAGTGCTCACCATTTGGAAGTTTGCGATTGAAATGCCACTTGGGAGAAAAAAACGTTTGTGCCATTCAGATGCTCTGATATCCGTGTCCTTATTCTGGCAGCTCTTCGGTCCTTTTCTGGATCAGTATTCCCGGTGTGTATGAATCTTTAACACTTCCAACGGGTGTTTTACAACTTTGATGACCTGGAGCTTCTGCCTGCTGTGACTGACGAATCTTCAGACAGCAGCTCCACTGGTGCATCCCGTGTTAGTGTTTGTAATGCTAACAGTTTGACAAACATCTTGCTGTGACTGTAAAGTTGACACTGTCCGACTGTATCTTTGGCAACTTTAAAAAAATCCTGTCAATTTAGGAGTCTTTTAAAACCTCCTTCTCACATTCCTGTTTTTTCTTCTTTTTTCTCTTTTGGACGCTGCTATCGTACATTAATTCATTTGTCCACAGATTCATTACTGGCCCACGTCCAACCTTTATCAGGTCAAATGTCAACTCTTAACCAATTAAATTAAGCAGGTGGGACAGACATACATCTCAACAAATAAAAAGTTGATATGCCAAACTGTCCGATAAACGTTGGGCATGGCAGAATTAGCAAAAAAGTGTTTCTTTGGGGCCCCTGCCCCGGTAAGCCCTCTTGATAATCCGGGGCAGCTGGCTGGTACTTGTTGTTGGCTCGGATCAGGTGATCCAACCCCCCTGCACCCCTGTCTGACACGTGAGTCTGTGGAACCTGCAACCGCTGGTGCAAGCTCCACCTTGCTACTCAGCAGCACCCATCAGGATGGCTCTGGTTAATGCCACTGCAGGGGCTTTGGCTTTTTAATGCGAACAGTTACTGAGTCTGCGGACCAGTCAGTTATCCAGTCCACAGGCTCCCCTTTGGCCCGACACGGAGTTGACAATAGGAAGATTCTTTTACTGTTCGCTGCACATTTGGCAACGGAACAGCCCATCTGCACCTGGCTTCTAGCAACAAAGCCCCATCTTCATCTGGGTTCATGAGCTGATCAGTCGTTACTGCTCCAAACTGTACCATGCAGAAATCAACCTCAATATACTGCTTTACAGAAATGATCGGGGATTTTTCTTAAAACAGCAGCTCCTCTTGCAAGCCAGATTCTTATCTGTGGGTAAACCTGTACTCTGCCCTCCCGTGACATACGCACACGTGCGTGCGCGGACTCACACCCACACACACACAGCTGCAGCGGCTATCTCAGTACAGTTCCATCCATCCATCCATGGGTGAGATCCTGTGGTCACCAAACGTGACACCCTCCGTTCCTTGGCTGTGCCTAGAAATCCTGTCATTAAAAATTATGAACAGGATCGGTGACAAAGGGCAACCCTGGTGGAGTCCAACTCTCACTGGCAACAAGTTTGACTGAGTGTGGGCAATATGAATCAAACTCTTGCAGTGGTCGTATGGAGACCGGATAGCTCATAGCAACAAGCTTGATACCCCATGCTTCCAAAGCACCCCCCACAAGAGGCCACAAGGGACGCTGTCAAATGTTTTCTCCAGGTCCACGAAACACATGTAGACTGGTTGGGCAAACTCCCACAAACCCTCGAGGATTCTCGAGAGGGTAAAAGAGTTGGTCCGATGTGCCACAGCCAGGACTAAAACCACATTGCTCCTCCTGAATCCGAGGTTCTTCCAACGGCCGGACTCTCCCCTCCAGTACCCTGGTATAGACCTTCCCAGGGAGACTGAGAAGTGTGATCCCGCTGAAGTTGGAACACACCTTCCGGTTTCTCTTTTTAAAATGAGGACCCACCACCACAGTTTGCCATGCCAAAGGTACTGCATACCTGCCAACTACTCCGGTTTTGCCGTAATGGTTACGGTTTTCAAGACCCCATTCCGGGTTACGGCTTTATTAATCAAAATTACGGTTTTTCAATAAAAATCCAGTCAAAAATTGTAAATCGTAAAAAAAAAACACGAAAGCAATTCCAAACACGAGATCGCTAGGAATCGTATCTTAAATTTACCTGAAGCGTTTGCTAAGCTAACGCTATCGCTATAGCTAACGCCATAGCTAGTCGTAGCACCTAACACCGATACAAAGAAGCGACTCCGTCCCCGGTGATTGGGGCTCGCCGGAGGAACCAACTGAGGCAACAGTTGGATGGGAGCCGGATCGGAGTTCAAGTACAGCGGTGGTAGGAGACGGGGACCAGTGGAGGAGCAGCCGGGGCCCCAGCTGGATAAGTCGACTGTAGCTGGAGCCCAGCTACAGCGGCGGGGCTCGGCGGAGGAACTACTGAGGAAGACGGCGGTAGGTGGCGGGGCTCAGCGGAGGATTTACCGGGACCCCAGCTGGACAGGAGCAGGATCAGAGCTCAACTACAGCGGCGGTGGGCGGCGGGACTCGGTGGAGGAGCTGCCGGTACCCCGGCTGGACAGGAGCTCAATTACAGCGGCGGTAAGCAGCGGGACTAGCAGCGGAGGGGGCTAGTTGAGGCCCAGCTGGATTCGAGGTCGGTTGGATCGGATATCGGCGTCACCAGCAGAGATTGTTTTACTATCAACAGGTCAGTAAAAATGCCACCAAAGAAGGAGGAAATGGAAGAGATCAAAAAATCTCTGAACTAAGTTCAGAGATTTTATCTTCTTGGAACATAAGTCAATATTATACAGTAATAAGTGGCATTCAGCTGTTTGTTCTATGTCATTTAAGCACAGTTCTGGTACTTAAAAATCATAAAAACCCAGGAGCTTCGGGGGGCTTCGCCCCCCCTTGCCCCCCCACCAGGGCTCTGCCCCGGACCCCGCTGGGGGACTATGTCCCCCAGACCCCCTGCTAAATTTTCAGATAATTTCCCCAACCCCAAATCATATCCCTGGGTAAAGAATGACATACTGAGGCAGGCCACAAAAGTTACGGGAACAGAAGTTTACCTAAATGAACGTCTAACAAAAACTAATGCTGAAATAGCACGGCAAGGACGGATGCTAAAAAGACAAAATAAGATACAGGCAACATGGACAAGAAAATGTAGAGTTTGGATCAAACTAAATGGAACACCTGAGGAAGAAAAAGAGTATAATAATCAGAGATCTTACCAACTTAAATAAATATAGATGAACACTGATTAAGAAAATTAAGAGACTATGATAATCCATATCCACACACATGGCAAGTCTTTTCGTGAGGAATACTCCAAAGCATTTCCAGGAATTATTACTGGCGGACTGTGAGCGCATATTCAGCCGTGTGAACAAGAACAAAACTGAGTTCAGGTCCAGTCTGTCAACTAAAGTTCTGGGCAACCTCATGACCAGGAAAATGATGATGACAGCTTCGGGTAACAAGTGCCACAGTGTGTTCCATTCAAAAGACCAACTGAAGAAAGCTAAGAGGTGCACCATGAAAAACAACAATGCTTGAGAGTTACCATAGAGTTTGTCCTTGATCTTTTCCATCAGCATATCTGCATTGACAATTTAAGGAAAATAGAAACATGATTGTTGAAGAAATATGAGGTTGTTAGCCACATTTTAACTTGATTTAATGCTAATATTTGTTTGCCGTCAGGACTTTGTCCTGGACCTACCGGGGCCTGCGGCCCCTGGACCCCGGCTAGCTACTAGGCTTTTCAGGTTTTAAAAGTTGGCAGGTATGATACTGTCCCTCACCTTCATGCAATGTTGCAGAGGCGTGTCAACCATGACAGCCCTACAACGTCCAGAGCCTTGAGGTACTCGGGGCGAAACTCATCCACCCGTGGGGCCTGACCACTGAAGAGGTTTTTTTAACCACTTCAGCGACCTTGGCCTCTGTGATGGGTGAGTTATCCTTTTCGTCCCCAAGCTCTGCTTCCTCTGTAGAAGGCGTGTCAGTGGGGTTGAAGAAATCCTCAAAGTATTCCTTCCACTGCCTGACGGTGTCCCCATTTGAAGTCAGCAGTGTCCCATACACCATACAGTGTGGACAGGGAGCTGTTTCCCCCTCAAGTCGCCGGGCGGTTTGCCACAATCTCTGAGGCTGACCAAAAGCTTTGTTCCATGGCCTCACTGAACTCCTCCCACACCCGAGTTTTTGCTTCAGCAACCACCCGAGCTGCATTTGGCCTGCCGGTACAGCTTAGCTGCTTCAGGAGTCCTACAATCCAACCAAGCTCGATAGGACTCCTCCTTCAGGTTGATAGCTCCCCCGGTGTCCATCACTTGATTCGTGGGTTGCCACCACGAGATGCACTGACGACCTTGCGGCAACAGCTCTGAGCAGCTGCTTCAACAATGGAGGAGGAGAACATGGCCCATTCAGACTCCATGTCTCGAGACTCCCTTGGAATGTGGTCGAAGTTCTTCCAGAGGTGGGAGTTGAAGACCTCCTGGACAGGGGCCTCAGCCAGACATTCCCAGCACACCCTCACTATACGTTTAGGTCTGCCGGGTCGGAATAGCATCCTCCCCTGCCATCGGATCCAGTACAGTTTTGTCTGTTTATTTGTCTTAGAAGCTACGAACATCTAAATTATTTAATCATGAGGCCCTAAAAATTATTTGCAATAATATGGCATATCCCGCTGTTGAGCTACCCACCATCACTGCATGGAAAATTCCTCGAGCATGACAGCCCTAGTTATGAGGGATTATAATACCTCATGGCAACCTTGTCTTCAACATGACGAACAACAGTAAATTCTCGTGCAACCCTCTGTTGCAGCATACCATTTAATGGAGCCTATTAATAACACAAATCAGGTTTCCTGACTTATTCCCTCAGTTGGAAACGCATACAGTGGAGATCAGAATTAGAGAACAATGTATTAATACTTGATTTATTCTAACATATTATTCTTCATTGTTCAGAATTTTACAGATTAAAATTCTCTAATTTTGATCTCCACTGTATATAGGTATCTTTTCACTTGTGTTTGTCTATGTGTGTGTTAACAGAAGAACTCAGACTATTAGAAGAAATTAAAACATGAGAAAGAATGGTGGAATTTGCACTATTATCTAGATCTGAGTGGGTTGATTAAATGTAGTGCAGATGATGTAAAGTTTTTTTTTTTTCCAGTATACGCTGGCCATTTTTACATTTTGTACACTAGTTATGTAGACCTTACTTTACTAATAAAATCTACTGTTATCTTTAAAAAGTGCTGTCTTAGCTTTTCAGTAGGCCAGGTCAGTTTTGCTCACATGCATATGTCGAGGATTTGCTGGTATTAGTCTGGCACTGCTTAACCCACAGCCAGTGTAGGCCAAAGGTTAAACAGAAGGGTCACAGACATCTCTCACATCAGCCCCACCTGCTTTTCATCCTCATGGTGGTGACTCCGTGTGTGCCTGTATAGTCTAGGCATCAACCATTTAATCTAATTTCCACCAAATGGTGATAAACTAGATGACTGATTCCATTGAGTTCTGCACTGTTGTTGCTTTAAAAGCTTTTAACACTTTTGAACTCAAGAATGAGTGCCAGTGTTTATATGCAGTATTGCTTTTAGGTCTGATGAACATTTCCAATATTCAGTGCTGTCAAATGGTCGTAAACAAAAACAGAGTTAAATACATGAATGCACTTTCCTCTCATGCTGTCCTGGCATGCTGCCTGAAACCGCGTGCGTGCATGAGGTACTAAGAATATGTGTGGCCCTGTGCATTTATTTATGCCTGTATGTGTAGATTATGCTGTGCTGCTCTGTTCAGCTGCTGTGGACAGCAGATGTGCTGGGGGAGAGAAGCATTGGCGAACTGAGGTGGCTTAAATTAGACTGCCTTGTCCAGCTGTGGACCTTTCAGTGGTTGGGCAGTCAGATGTGGAGACTCTGGTGCTTATAACAAATTGAGTATTTAATGCACAGTTTAAAGTTTGCTTTCTGCACAAACACAGAATACTACAATGTGTTCTTAAACAATGATTTTCTCATTAATAATGAAATAAATGACATTACATCTACATACAGTATAGTATTCATTGTAGGTTTATTTAATAACCCCCTCCCCCATATTTTTTCCCCATTCACTTGTGACAGCTGTGTTTATTTCTTCATAGGTTGGAGCAGCAAAGGCTTGAACAGCAGGAACGGGAGCGACAGGAGAGAGAAAGACAGGAGCGTGAGCGGCAGGAAAGGGAGAGACTAGAGAGAGAAAGACAAGCTGCTGCAGGTCAGGAAACACCTGGGCTGGTCAACATAACAGCACTTTCTTACTCTGATGTAGTCCAGTCTTTATAGCTCACTCACAGTTTGTATATTTTTTTTTTTTGCAGTTAACTGGGCTGTGAGAGATTGCATTTAAAGCAAATGCAGAATTTTGCTATGTGTAATATTGTGTTGATTGTGATGAAGTTTTAATCTAGGCCTGTATTGCATCAGTTTTACGTTTTGTCACACTTTTCGATGAAACACTGGTGACTCAGAACTTTTCACACAAGCTACCAGAAGGCTCTACAGGGCCATCTGTGGACATGTTTCACCAAGTTTCTTCCAACTTCTGTCCTACACACATACTGTGTCCATGATGTGCATGCTGATTTGCCTCTCTCAATAGCTGTCCCTCCAGCACCACCAGCACCACCGATTGCCCCAGGAGGCCCCCCTCCTCCTCCAGCTCCTCCTCCACCCCCTGGCCCTCCTCCAGGACCTGGTGCCCCTCCCCCTCCCGGACCACCACCTTCCCTAGGAGGACCTCCACCGGCCCCACCCCTGCCCGCTCCAGGGATTGGTGGTGGAGGAGGAGGGGGCGGTGGAGGCTTGGCAGCTGCTCTAGCAGGAGCTAAACTCCGCAAAGTATCTAAGGTGAGTATTAGTTTGTCAAGGCTGTTAATCTGTTGCGGCAATTGAAGGCAAGATTTTCATACTGGTCATGAACAATTGGTAATTCCTTAATATGCTTCTCTTATGCCTACGGTTTACTGTATTGATCTAGACTTAAGAGTGGGTCACAATATGAGTCAGCCATCCATGATTTTACTGTTTGCTACCCTCCACAGGATGATGGAGGAAGCCGCAATGACTCTGTCCGCAGCAGCAACTCCTCTGTTGGAGGTGGGGGAGGTGATTTAATGGGTGAAATGAGTGCCATCTTGGCACGAAGGTGGGTGATGCCACAAGTTTATTAGTAGTTTCCTTACATTCATATAAGCCCCCGTTTCCCTTTGATTATTAATCAGATTATACATGATATATACTATATGATGTCAGTAAAACTGATTCATTTTGACATCAGGAGAAAAGCTGCAGACACCGGAGACAAGCCACCTGTGAAGACACAAGATAACGTAAGGACGTGCTTTTTCTCATTTCAGTAATGGCAAACAACTGGACCAAACATTCTGTATGACTGAAAAGCTTAAAAAATATCAGTAGTTTGACGATGACTCATTCCTAACTGAAGTCTCTGGTCTTTTCTACACAGGATGATTCAGAACCTCAAGGTCAAAATGGTGAGAACGGAACTATTTTATCTGCAACATACCACCTACATTTGCTCTCATATGTATCTAACCATGAAAGAGTACACGAACAACTTACAAACATTCTCTTTCTCAGATACCATGAGAAAGCCTTGGGAGAAATCAACCATAACCAAGTAAGCCGAAATGCTGTCTTTTGTTTCCTACTTTCAGTAAAACTCTTACCTCCCTCCCTGCTATCTCATGTTTGAACTCGCCTTGTATTTAGTTCTCCATCGGTTTGTCCATATTTTTGTGACTGTGTTTTCATCTTTGTTTGACTATGGGAAAAAGTGTCATTTTGTGTGTGCATGTCATCTGTTTTCATTCTGAGAAGACAGTGTGTGTGTCTCACTAACAGGAATAATTCCATCACCAAGAACTTGGACTTCACTTCCTCTTTGTCCCAAGGTTCCAGGTATATACATGCTGTCCTGCTCACTCATAGGCATAGCACTCCTATTTTCTCTTTCCTCTCAGGGTAGAGCAGCGTTGCTGTCCACGTTGTGGGGGAGCAGTATTTTTCAGTTGATAGCACCATCTAATGGAATAGAGAATGGTATGCACCCAGGGGACTTGTAAAAGCACCAGCTCCCCATCTTGTCCCTGGAAACAAAATAATTAGATGGATTTCTGGTGGAGTGATTCATGCTTATTTTTATTTCTGTTCTCGGAGCTGGGTTTGTTGTACTGTCTTTGCAAAAAAAAAAAAAAAGATACAAAGGATGTCTTCAGGAGAACATAATGGTGTTTTTTTTTTTATGAAAGAGGACCTACCCGGGGGGGGGGGGGGCTGAAAAGTTCATAGGCTGACCATAATGTAGTGGTCAAATTTGACCAAATATGGTTTATTGTACTCATACTCTTGACAGTTGAGATGAGATGATATGAGATTCAACTTTATTGTCATTACACATGTATGAATACAAGGTAACGAAACGTGACTTGGCATTTGGGCACGCTCTGCAGAGCGCATCCAAGGCTGGGGCAGCCACTAGTTCTCTCACTCTCAGCTCTGCTCTGCCCTCTTGTTCTTCGGCCACTGAAGCACAGATACTACTGGCTCAGCACCTATGAGCATAACTCTTTCTTAGTCAGCCTATGAACTTTTCAGCCCCCCCCCCCCCTCCATATAATAGCCGTCATCTGCTTCGTATTCTAATAATTAATCTTGGACTCTATCAAAGCAGAATTGGATGATTCACAATTAAAAATATTGTTTCATGTTATAGTGGGATTTAGGTGCAGCATCTGTTTCCTCCACAGTTTGGAAAGAAATGGCATCATCCTGCCTTTAAGTGGCACCTCAAAAACAGAAGGTTTTAACCACAAATGTGTTATGGTAGTTGGTGACCTACAGGAATTGCTTATATATACACTGCTCACAAAAAGTTAGGGATATTTGGCTTTCAGGTGAAATTTATGGAAGATGTAAAAAGTTCACGCTACAGTGATATTATATCATGAAAGTAGGGCGAATTTCAAATAGAAGCATGCAATGGTGATTTCTTCATCTCAAACAAAAGTCAACAACGGTGGTGGGTAAACCACAACAAAAAATGCCAATCTCTCGATAACTTGTCATGTGCCCTTGAGCATCAATTACAGCTTGACAGCGACATCTCATGCTGTTCACAAGTCAACTTATTGTCTGCTGAGGTATGGCATTCCACTGTTCTTGAAGGGCGGCCCTCAGGTCATTGAGGTTGTGGGGTGCAGGGTTACGAGCCTCTACACAGCGACTCAGCTGATCCCATAGATTTTCTATGGGATTCAGGTCTGGAGAAAGTGCAGGCCACTCCATTTGAGGTACCCCAGCCTCCAGCAGCCGTTCCCCAATGATGCAACCTCGATGAGCTGTAGCATTGTCGTCCATGAAAATGAAATTAGGCCTGTGTTGTTCATGCAGGGGCACAATGACTGGATTAATGATGTTATTCAGGTAGTACTGGCTTGTCACTGTACCATTCACAAGGTGTAGGGCAGTTCTGTATGGACTAGACACACCTGCCCAGACTGTAGCACCACCACCACCAAAGGCTCATCTGGTGACAACAGTGGCTGATGCATAGTGCTCTCCTTGACGTTTCCAGCATTGTTGGCCGCCATCATTTCTGCTCAGTGTGAATCGACTTTTATCAGAGAACAGCAGTCAGGCCCACTGGTCCCTTGTGCAGCGTAAATGCTCCCTGGCCCATGCAAGACGATGACGCCTGTGCCTGATGGTGTGGTCAGGTACCCTTGCAGGTCATCTAGCATGCAGACCACGCTGATGTAAACTGTTTTGAATGATCTGATGTGACACTTGGGTGACCTCCCTTAAATGTGCCTGGAGTTGAGTGGCATTCATCATCCGGTTGTGCAGGGCACTGTTTACAACGAATCAGTCATCAGCGTGGGATGTAGCCAAAGGACGTCCACATCTATGCAATTCTGTGACTCTTCCAGTCTCTCTGCATCTCTGTTGCAACCTGCTGATGACACTCTGTGACACTCTAAGCTTAGTGGCCATTTCCCTCTGAGAACATCCTGTTTGAAGCCTCACAATAGTGAGGTACTGTTGATCAATTGTTAGGTGTTGTCTTGGTCTCATGATGTCAAAATGTGAACAGCATGATGAAGAGGACTGTTCAAGTACCAATTATAATTGAACCAGAAAATTTATTGGTCAATTCATGAATCAAACACCTGTTGTGATAGATAGATGGATGGATGTACTTTATTGGTCCCAAACTGGGAAATTACAGTGTAACAGCAGCATGACAGCAGACGACCAAAACGACAGAAACACACACAGCATAATAGACAAAGGGATTACCCATGGAAAGTAAAACTGCCTAAATAACTTGTATACATTTTAGATGAATAGATGATGACCCGTATAGATACATGAATCGTACTCGCTGTACAATGCAGGACTACTAGGGTGCAGGGTGCAATGTGAGGTACCAATTAGACTGCAAGGTACACTATGGCAGCACTGTTATGACCAGAAATCAGCATTGGGAGGGAGTCATTGTACAGTGACATGGTATGTGGCAGGAAAGATTTCCTGTACCTAACCGTCCGGCAGCAAAGCTGTAGTAGTCTGCTGGAGAAAGTGCTCCGCTGTCTGTCTAATGTGTGGTGGAGGAGGTGATCAGGGTGATCAGGATTGTCCATGATGGATTGCAGTTTGTTCAGTGTCCTTCTCTCCACTGCAGTCTCAAAAGTCTCCAGCCTGAGACCAGTCACAGAGCCAGCCCTCTTGATAATCTTGTCAAGTCTGTAGGTGTCGCTGGCTCTTATTCTGCTACCCCAAAAGACAGCAGCAAGAAGACTGTTTAAATAGCAATTCTAATTGAACCAGAAATTTTATTGGTCGATTCATGGATCAAAACACCTGTTGTGAATTTTGCCATTAAGCACCTTATTAGAGAACAGCAAGTTATGCATAAAGTACTGAAACACTGAACAGTTGGACATGTGCATTCAAAAGGTTAGAGAAGATCAAATTAAGTTCACCTGTAGAGGTTATCGTACATTTTAGGTGCATCCTCAGATTTCACCAGAAAGCTGAATATTCCTAACGTTTTATGAGTAGTGTATATACTTGGGGTGGGAATCTTTAGGCACCTCACGATTCGAGCCGATTACGATTCAGGGGACTCCAGTTCGAGCAACTGGTGAACTGTAGAAATTGAGTTGACATTATGTTTAGTGGCCGTCGATTTCTATAGTTCACTGGTTGCACAAGATTATAAGCTGTGTCACCATACCAAGAAATTCAAAATCTGTTAATTTTTAGGGAAGTTATTGAAGTAAAAGTGGCACTGTTTACTATTAAACCCATTCATTCTCTATTGACTTGCTGAGTGTGTTGGGTGTACTAATATGGCGGCCAGGTGGCTTCACTTGGCTCTGTACTCGCCAATGGGGCGTGAGCTATCCAGTTTTTCTATAGAGATCAGTGAGTGGGTGCGTTCCGGTTGCCCAGTAGTATACTCCGAAGTGGACTGTACAGGGTATTCCGCCATATTAAGTGAGATTCCAAACCGAAGGGAGCCAACAGTGTTCAGTTCAAAGGGAACTGAGAACTGAGCAGGGAAGAAGTGAACAACCGGACATCACTTCACTGGAAGTTGACAAGATTACCCATAAGCCATTGCACCTCAAATATGAGTAAAACAAACATTGTTGCTAATGTTATTAGCAAGCTAAATTAATGTTAGTTATTGTTTATATCAACTGATAGTAACAAAAATATATTTGTATTAATATTTTATTTAAGAAATATAAATTATCCACTGTGGTATCAGTACGTGTCCATGGTTACCATAGTAACTCATGGAGGACGGAGCCGAGGGTTACAGGGTGTTTCAAATGAAGAAATTTTGTGAAGGGCAGTTAACTTCACTGATATTCCCTGAGAAAGGAGCAGGGAGTAGGGAATACAGTTGAAGTACACCGTGGATCGGAACTTCGCTTGTGTTGCTATGCTAACTTCAGTGTTGTGCATCATGTGAAATATCATCCGGGCGGGCGCCAACTTCTGCACTTAAGGTTCCGCCTTTTTTTTGTTCCGCCACATAAAATTACACTACCGTTCAAAAGTTTGGGGTCACTTAGAAATTTCCTTATTTTTGAAAGAAAAGCACTTTTTTTCAATGAAGATAACTTTAAACTAATCAGAAATACACTCTATACATTGCTAATGTGGTAAATGACTATTCTAGCTGCAAATGTCTGGTTTTTGGTGCAATATCTACATAGGTGTATAGAGGCCCATTTCCAGCAACTATCACTCCGGTGTTCTAATAGTACAGTGTGTTTGCTCATTGCGTCAGAAGGCTAATGGATGATTAGAAAACCCTTGTGCAATCATGTTAGGTCTGCAATGCTGTAATTGCTGCAAATGGAGGATTCTTTGACGAAAGCAAAGTTTGAAGGAAAAAATTATTATTTCAAATACAAATCATTATTTCTAACCTTGTCAATGTCTTGACTATATTTTCTATTCATTTTACAACTCATGGTGGTAAATAAGTGTGACTTTTCATGGAAAACACAAAATAATTGTCTGGGTGACCCCAAACTTTTGAACGGTAGTGTACATTATAAATACATATTTAAGAAATGGAATTTTGCCATTTTTGTATCAATTCAGAATCATTCACGTCTGCATCGAGATGTATCAGAAAAATGATTATTTCTCCCACCCCTAATATATACACTGCCAAAATGGAAAAAAAAAAAATCTGAGTTGAATAACTGTACATCAGACAAAAAGCATAATAGGTCAGCTTTAATGCATTTCTAGTTTAGGGGGATCTTCTGTGTTCTTCCTTGGTCTGTCTGTTTCCTGTCTTCT
This sequence comes from Pholidichthys leucotaenia, assembly GCA_020510985.1. Lineage (NCBI taxonomy): Eukaryota > Metazoa > Chordata > Actinopteri > Cichliformes > Pholidichthyidae > Pholidichthys > Pholidichthys leucotaenia. The sequence continues at coordinate 146,623,507 of CM035847.1, forward strand.
CTCAACCATCATTATCAAAGGGGAGGGGTGAATAAAAGTACTGTATATCTGTCTATTTGTAATTAATTGTTGACATGTCTGGAGGTTGAAATTGTCTCTAAAAGGTAAGTTATAATGTCCTTCATTGCATTGCTGGGTGTTCATTTCTGCATTTTCCATCACTAATCCTAAAATTTCTTTCCCACTGTGAGGGTAGGTGTGGTTAATTCACTGTTGCCTTATCACCGTAATGCCTATTTGTGAAACACATATTAAAAATGCTGTTTTTTATTCTGTCACATTATAGGACAAAGGGAGCAGGCAACAATGATGCAAGTGGTATGGATGACTCTGATTTAGAAAAACTGAAACAGGTAAATTTTTCAGTTTGTTCAGTGTTGCCAATTCTTAACTAAAATAGATGAGCCTAATCAGATCTGTCTACAAGAACTGAACCATCAAATGGCTTCATTGTATCACCATGACTGAAAGTTCAATTCCTTTGCAGGAGATCTTGGAGGATGTGCGCAAAGAACTACAAAAAGTCAAAGAGGAAATTATTGAAGGTGACATAACTTTGTGCCCTTACCAAAATAATGTGAATTAAAGTCCAAAGTGTTGTCAACAGTTAATGTTCTCTCTCTTTCCACAGCCTTTATTCGGGAGCTTCAGAATAGAAGCACATAGTTCTGCTGACTGTCAGGTTTAACAGAGGGATGTGATAGACGGAGGTGATCCAAGCCCCTCCACTGTACCCTCTCATGTAGCCCAGGGATTTCTCTTTTACTCCTCCACATTTTGCTTCTCTTTTACATAAACACATGTGAGCAAACTTGCTTATTTGTACAACGTGCATAATCACTTCATGTAAATGGTAACCCAGGGACCTCCTCAAGTCGCCATCCGGCACTTCTGACGGTCACTCATTTGTATTGCAGCAGTGATCACACCTGTACCATCTCTCCCTGCTCTGTCGTCTCATACCCTTGTGCCGTCTGTGTTCTGTCTGCTTTGGAGCAACCGACTAGAACCACAGCGGCTCAACAGATTTATCATCTTAACCCTCTGTTCTGAAAAAAAAAAAAATCCTGCTACTTGTGCCCTCCCCTTTCTATCAGATGTGAATTTTACTGATAGAGAAGCCTTCAGTATTCAGGGACAGTGTATATGTCATATTTTACTGTAACACAAAGATGCTGGCATGCTGGGATCATTTTTTCCTCTCAGTTGGAAAAAAAAATGTTCAAACATCTGCTAGTAGGCCATCGGGGCTTCATAGCAGTTGAAAGTGGATTAGTGGTAATAATTGAGGATGATCAAAGAACCTAACTGCGGTGTATCTCCGATCAAGTGGACTACAAGCTCTCAGCCATATCTCCAAGTAAAAACAGCACAACATAAGCCTTTTCTGCTGCAACATAGAGATGCTCAAGGAAGAGGAGACGAGCAAAGGGAATGTTGAACCTGAGTGCTGTGAAAGAGGAGTGCTGTAGTTTTATGATGTGTGAGAAATTAATTCTCTTTGCATTGCACTCGTTCCAGAGGAAGTGTGTCTGTGTGTCACACTGCCTTGATAGACTATTTCCCTCTCACTCAAAATGAGATATTATTTGCTGGTGAGTGCAGTGGTCCTTCTACCCACTGTTCCTCTGCTTGTTTTTCCAAACCCTTCTATTATAGCTATGTTTTGTAATTTTGTTTTTGAAACATGAAAAATGGCCATGATGAGGTCAAATAATTTGGCCACGACCAACTGCCTTGAGAATAAATATATAAATATATATATATGGAGAAATATATATTTGTTTTGAGGGAAAATGTTAGATAAAATGAAATGGTGTTTCTATTTTAATTGAAATGACTGGTGAATGGGGATTTTGTTTTCTTTTTTTTTAATGATTTCTTATGAAATGTTATTTTGGGTTTACTGTTTCTTTTTTCTAATAGAATTTAGGCTTTTTACACTGAAATATAAAGTTAACAGCTTAGAGACACTGGATTAGAAATGCCTTTATAGTCCAATACAGCTGCTTCTTGAAATGCATTACTTTGTCTGGACTCATCTTTTGCATGTTTTTGTAGCAATCATAAAATGTTGATGAAAATTGCACAAACTTCAAAGTAAAATCCATTCCTGTGATGATTCGCTGCATTACAACTAAAGTCACTCCAAAAAATGAACTTCAGATATATTTGCCTCATTAGATTTAGAATTTCAAGTATGTGTTTCATTATGGATAAATGGACATAACCAAAACGTTATACCCCCCCTTCACACAGGGGTGATTGTTGAGGGATGAAAAAAAATGGCCAGATCTCTTAATATTTCCATGATTTCTCAGTGATCGCCACAGTCACCATGGTTTTGACATAGTCCAAAACAGTCTCTCCACAACCACCAAATGGAAGTGATTTCCCAAGGAGCACTCAACAATCTCAACAATCTCCCAATGATCTGTCAGCAGTCTTTCAATGAATACCAAATTTTTACACCCCAAGGTAGAGCTGGCTGAGAGATAAAATGAGGGATTGCTGAGCGTTTGATGAAAGACCAGTAGAGTTCATTAAAAGACTGCAGAGGAGATCATTGAGAGCTCATTGGGAGATGGATGAGATCATTGAGCACTCCTTGAGAGATGGCTGCCCTTTTGTAATTGTTGAGAGATTGTTTTGGACATGGTAAAAACTTTGAGGAAACTGTTGGAGATCAGTGGAAGATGATTGAGATCTTGGTGATCGTTGAGAGGCCATTGAAAGATCGTTGGGAGATCGGGCCATTCTTTCATTTTTCAACGATCTCCACCCCTGTGTAAATGGGGTAGAAGAGCACTAGAAACCTCTTTATTTATATACAGTGGGGGAAATAAGTATTTGCTCCTCTGCTGAATTTGTAAGTTCACCCCTTACAAAGAAATGAACAGTCCATAATTTTTATGGTAGGTTTATTTTAACAGACAAAAGATGAACAAAAAAATCCAGAAAAAATATGAAATAAGGGTTATAAATTAATTTGCATTTGATTGAGGGAAATAAGTATTTGATCCCCAAGCAAAACATGACGTAGAACTTGGTGGAGAAACCCTTGTTGGCAAGTAGAGAGGTCAGACGTTGCTTGTAGTTGGTCACTAAGTTTGCGCACATCTCAGGAGGGATTTTGGCCCACCCCTCTTTATGGATATTCTCCAAATCCTGAAGGTTTCGAGGCTTGGCAACTCAGTTTCAGCTCCCTTCACAAATTTTCTGTGGGATTAAGGTCCGGAGACTGGCTAAACCAATCAAGGACCTTAATGTGCTTCTTCTTGAGCCACTGCTTTGTTGCCTTGGTTGTATGTTCTGGGTCATTGTCATGCTGGAAGACCCATCCATGTCCATCTTCAGTGTTCTGGCTGAGGCCAGGAGGTTCTCATCCGCAAGATTCTACAGTACATAGCTCAGTTCATCGGCCCCTCAATGTGGTGAAGTCTTCCTGTACCCTTAGCGGAGAAACTGCGCCAAAACAGAATGTTTCCACTTCCATGTTTTGACAGTGGGGATGGTGTTCTTGGGGTCATATTCAGGATTTCAGCGAGTCGAGTTGATGCCATCCATCCATCTTCTACCGCTCTTCTGGGGGTCTGGGTTATGGTGGCAGTAGTTCAAGCAGAGAAGCCTAGACTCCCCTCTCCCCAGCCGCCTGCTCCAGCTTTTCAGAGAGGATACCAAGGTGTTCCCAGGCCAGCTGGGAGACGGTCTCTCCAAGGTGTCCTGGGTCTGCCCCGGAATCTCCTCTCAGTGGGATGTGCCCAAAACACCTCGAGTGGGAAGCATCCTGAGCAGATGTGTGAACTACCTCAACTGGTAGTGCGGTGGCGCAGTGGTTAGCACTGTGCCAGCACAGCAACTCACCCTTGGCCATGGGATCCCTGGTTTGATCCCAGCCCCTGACCAACAAGTGATCTGTGTGGAGTTTGCATGTTCTCCCCGTATCTGCGTGGGTTTACTCCGGGATTTCTCCGGTTTCCTCCCACAGGCCAAAAACATGCAGGTTAGGTTAATTGGAGACTCTAAAGTGGCCCTAGGTGTGAATGTGTGTGTGTGAATGGTTAAGGGATAGCGCCGTACCGTGGCTGCTTCATCCATCCAGGTGGATGCCCTCAATTTCCCCTCTGGGGATCAATAAAGTATACAAAATCAAATCAAAAAAAAAAAATTGGCTCCTTTCGATGTGGAGGAGCAGTGGTTCTACTGTGAGCCTCTCCTGGATGACTGAGCTCCTCACCCTATTTCTAAGGGTGAATCCAGCAATCCTACAGAGAAAGCTCATTTCAGCCACTTGTATCTGCGATCTCATTCTTTTGGTCATTACTTAAAGCTCATGACCATAGTTGAGGGTAGGAATGTAGATCGACCAGTAAATCTGTAGCTTTGCCTTAGAGCTCTGCTCCCTCTTCAACACAACAGACCGGTGCAATGTCCGCATCACTGCAGATGATGCTCCAGTCCATCTGTGAATTTCCTGCTTCATTTTCCCCTTATTTGTGAATGAGACCCCAAGATACTTAAACTCCGCCACTTGGGGCAGGAGCTTGTTCCCAACCCGGAGAGGACAATCCACCCTTTTTCAGCTGAGGACCATGGACTCTGATTTGGAAAGAGCTCAATTTTGGTCTCATCTGACCACACCACATTCTCCCAAGCCTTCGCTGAATCATTCAGGTGTTCATTGGCAAACTTTGGATGTGCCTACTTGAGCAGGGGGACCTTGCAAGCACTGCAGGATCTCAATCCATTACAGCGAAGTGTGTTACTAATGGTTTTCTTGGTGATTGTGGTCCCAACTCCCTTAAGATCATTAACAACCTCCTCCCGTGTAATTCTGGGGTGATCCCTCACCTTTCTCAGAATCATCTTTATCCTGCGAGGTGCGATCTTGCATGGAGCTCCAGAGCGAGGGCGAATGATTGTTATATTTCTTCCCAACAGTGGTCTCTTTCTCACCAAGCTTCTTGCCAATAGTCTTGTAGCCCATTCCAGCCTTGTACTGGTCTACAATTTTGTCTGTCCAATGTGGGGGCGGCTGTAGCGCAGGTGTAATGTGGCTGACTACTGATCTGAGGGTCAGGGGTTCGATTCCTGCTCTGTCTGCAGTCTGCATGTCAAAGCGTCCTTGAGCAAGACACTGAACCCCCAGTTGCTCCTAGTGGGTCAGGCCAGTACCGGTGCATGGCAGTTCCGCCACCATCAGTGTGTGAATGGGTGGATAGCAGGATCTGTAAAGCACTTTGGTCAGAGATGAGAAAAAGCACTATATAATTGAATGCCATTTACCATCTCTGACGTCCTTTGACAGCTCTTCGGTCTTGCCCATGGAGTGGAGAAGTTCGAATTTAAGAGACTGATTCTGTGACGAGTGTCTTTTAGACACATAACAGGTTGAGATTAGGAGTACTTTCCTAAAGGGATAGGACTAATTTATGTGCCTCGTGGATACATAACCGGTCTGTGTGGGTCAGAATTCTTGCTGGTTGGTCGGGCATCAAATACTTATTTCCCTTGGATCAAATGCAAATTAATTTATAACTCTTATTTAATTTTTTTTTTCTGTTGATATTCTGTCTGTCTCTCTGTTAAAATAAACCTACCATAAAAATTATGGACTGTTCATTTCTTTGTAAGGAGGTATACTTACAAATTCAGCAGGGGATCAAATACTTATTTCCCCCACTGTATATACGTATATGTCTCTCAGGCCAATTTTTGATCTCAATGGCCACCCAACAATGTTGATCTGTGTAAATTTGCCTTTAGCAACCTGTTTTCTAGAATGACCTTTTACATCAAATTGAAACCACACTAACATTTTGTAACAAAATCAAATTGAGTTGAAACCAAACAGCTGCACACTTTCTGGGCCGTTCATATGTGGTTGATGGTTTCTTAGGCCTGACGGTTCTTTTGTCTTTCCATGTGTTCAGTTTCTTCAAAAATCAAGGAAATTGGACATGTTGAGGTACAAGGGTTAGACTAAAAATCAATGAAAAACCAGCCAGACAATGTCCAAAAAAAGACTGAACAACCTTCAGGAAGCTTGGAGACAATTTGGAAAAATATAAAGAAATTACCTAAACCTTTGCACAGTAATGTAAAGGAATTACTGTAAGTAACAGTTATATAGGTAATTGTTTTACACCCCAACCAACATATGGCTTTAAAGATTTCAACTGTGACTTTTTAATTATTTACATATAAGTGAACCTTTATATTTTCTGAATTGAGTTATAGCTATAAAAGCTTTATGGGTTATTGTTTTGCTGAAAGCTTATTCATTCGTTACAAAATTGACGCAAGTGCTCGAATTATAATTTGGCTCTATGGAAATAATTGTGTTCAACGCGATAAATTGGGTACTTTTTTGACAAACATTGTAGTGGTCACAGGGGCAGAGCCAGTGTCCTTCCAGAGCTCCCTGGATGCTTCCGGCTAGGGAAGACGCTGAGCAGTTTCCGCCGCCATTGCGGATTTTGGACAGAAGAGCAGCCATAGCCACAGCTATCATCGATGCAGAAAGCACACACTGAAGGGGGGGACACGGTTCACAGTTTTACTGCTAGAGCATTTCGCGAACACGATTAACGATATCACGTTTACATATTTAAAACCGCACTAACATTTTCACCGACTGGCTCCGACCTACACCGACTGTAGGAGGTCGTAGCTAGCGCGGTGCTAACTGCCTAGCTAGCTAGCAGTACGGCGGATTCAGGACTCCGGAGAAACTCCAGGGGATAAAAAAAACACCATGGCTCAGATACTACCTATTCGCTTCCAGGAGCACCTACAGGTATGTGAGGTATATCGTGAGCTCTGCAGTCCTTAATATCCCCGTTAGTTGTTCTTTGACAGCTGGTTGACAGCTCGCTACCTCGGCTAACGTTAAACGTCAGTACCCGCAGCAAATGAATGACCTCCCCTCCCCCGGTTAGCCAGCAGCTAACGACTAGCACATCTCATTCATCACTGATGCTGCCGCTCAGGCGACTAGACACTACCCATCACCGACGACCTGGAGGAATTGGCCACAATTGCTCACCTTTTCTGACCTTGAACCGCTAGTCTTTTTTTTCTTAATCACAGTTAATATATACAGTATAACATACTTGGGTACATTTCTTTAGCTCATCGTTATCTAGTCATCTGTAACCGCTTGTGTTGTGAGATGTTGGGGACGTTTAAACGCAGCTATGACTTTTCAAATACTGGTTGGGGTAACACCAATAGATAATCGCCATTTAAAACCTTTATTTTCACTAATGCATATGTCCCGTTATCGTCATGGGGACGCTAGGGTGACCGTGTGTTCAGTGTTTTTAGACCATTAGACGTTGGTGTGTGTGTGCTGGGGGGGTCATTCTGACCCTGTTCACGTCAACTCTGTCACGACAAGACACCGAAGGAAAAATCTAACGTAGAATTTTTATAATATTTGGTGAACGTTATTTCGCTCTTGAATCCGTCCATGTTCTTCTATGTAAAGCGCAATGGAAATGAGTTCAGGAAAAAAAGATACTCCTTGTAAGTAAGGGCTTTACTCGTCATAATAAAAAGAGGTCTAATTATTCTGCTGGCCTTGGTATGTTGCATATTTGCGCCACCAAACATGAGCTCTCTGTTCATACCAGTCTGAAAATATCCATCTCACGGTTACTGAAGTTGTACGCAGTGTATTCAATGGCGAATTCCAATTTTCTCGTTTTTTTCCCTCTCTGTATATTATGTATTTTTAAAATTTTCTTTTTTTTAAAATAGATACATATGTATTCAAGTTTTTTGTAAGGATGTATGAAGAGAGCAAAGATGGCTGGAATCAAATTCCTGGCGTGTAATTGCATAGCTGGCCAATAGAGAAGATTCTGTTTCTGATATTTTTAATGGTAAACTGTACACATGTGATACACCAGCTGTGAAAGTCTTGACTGATACAGATTTTTTACTGTTTGGTGCCAAGTGTCGTTGCTATTTTATTTCGATTTTTAAATGCATTTTATAAGTCCTACTTTATTTTTTATAGTCCGTTGTGTTTGGGAAAGTATAAATGTTTTGTTGTAAAAACAAGCAACCAAAGACCAAATCCTTTCACCTCCTAGTTCATATGAGATTCTCAAAGTTAAATTTTATATGTAACTCAAGATGGCAGCCAAATGCATAATTCAAGTCCTGATGGTAGACCATGATTATAAAAGTTTCAGTATTAAGAAATTCTAAGATATTTTTTGGAATTTTGTGTGGGGAAAAATGGAGGAGGGTGATTTTGTGTGTGGGCAGCTCGGTGACGCAGTGGTTAGCTCCGTGGCAGCACAGCAAGAAGGTCACGGGATCAATTCCACCCCTGACCATCGGTGATCCTTCTGTGTGGAGTTCACACGTTCTCCCCATGTCTGTATGGGTTTTTCTCCAGGTACTCCGGTTTCCTCCCACGGGCCAAAGACATGCAGGTTAGGTTAATTAGCATCAATTGGGGATTCTAAATTGTCCCTGGGTGTGAATGTGAGAGTGAATGGTTGTCTGTCTCTCTGTGTTGGCCCTGTGATGGACTGGCGATCTGTCCAGGGTGTACCCTGCCTCTGGCCCAAAAGATGCTGGGATTGGCTTCAGCCCCCCCACCAACCCAAAAAGGATTAAGTGGTAGAAGGTGGATGGATTTTGTGTGACCATAGCTTTTGAATTACCACTTAGAAAATGAAACTCCAAGTGTATGTGTCTTTGATCAAAAATGTTATTTTTAATTCTTCTATGACCTTGTGCACAACATTGCAAACATATCAAACTAATAAAAAAAAAAACACCTTGGAAGGAGATTTAAAAAAAAATAACATCTGTTGGCTCTTCATCACCCATCCATATATTTTTTAAACAATTAACCAGCTCAAAATTAAGTTGGTTGAACCCCTGGCATCTTTAAATGTAAAGTACTAGGCCTTTATAAATCAGCACTGTTAATTTTGGGTTGTGTATCAGTTTATCTACCATACAGTGTTTGCTGTGCGCTGCCACTAACACTTGTCTACATATGACAGCTCCAAAATCTGGGGATCAACCCAGCCAACATTGGATTCAGCACTCTAACCATGGAGTCTGACAAGTTCATCTGTATAAGAGAGAAGGTTGGCGAGCAGGCTCAGGTTGTCATCATAGATATGGCTGATCCCAACAACCCCATCCGCCGCCCCATTTCTGCTGACAGCGCCATCATGAACCCAGCCAGCAAAGTTATTGCTCTTAAAGGTAAGCTCCAGCTAAACTCCATTTAGTGTAATAACATAGCAACTGTGCCAACTCAAAGCACACAGAATAAAATTTTAACAGTAAAACATGTTGGTGTACTAATAATTAATCCATTTATATAGATTTTGTTTGTGTTGTCAGTTATGTAGCTGTCCACACAGTTTGCTTTTCATTTTGACGTTCATACATAGACCACCTCATTTCTGTCTGTCAAAAGAAAACATGGATAACTAAAGTTCAGTTTAGAAGTGTTAGCATATGACATTTAAAATGATTATTTTATCAAAAGTAGTTGTAGTATTCAAAATATGCCATGCTGTCATGAATGTTTTGTCTATTTTGCTTGTTTTTTGCTCTTTTTCATTTCTTACTGCTTTCTTATATTTGCAGACGGTGAGTTGAATTTTATGTCTCATGAGTTGTCAAAGTGATCCTGTATGCACTGTCTTGAGATGTTTGCACAGTACTAAAAGTAATTTTAATGCCTGAATTTAAAAAAATAGCACATGTTAAGCATAGAAAATTGTAATTTTAAGGGCTGTATCATTTTTGTCCTGTTTCCTACACTGTACAGATAATATATTACAACTGACCATTTCTATACTCTCTCCATGAGATTTTTCATACATTTGTCTAACTCTTCATATTGACTAATTGCTTATGTTGTTAAATCAACACACCAGATTTAAAAAATATTGAGTCGATTCTTAATTATTAAAAAAAAGTACATGTAAATTTGGCTGCACCTTTTTTCAACACTTGCAGCATTCAGTAGTGAAGTTCATGGGTGCATTTTAAAGCTGCCAGTCAGTGTGGAGCTGAAGTACCCGCTTAATTAAAAGTTGGTTTAATGGAAAATGGTTGGTAGTAATGTATGGTACATATGTATGTAGTAAACGGAATAAACATACATGGTGTAGTGATATGGTCATAAAACACAGAAAAATGGACAGTTGATTTATGTTCTAACTCATTTATCAAGGTCAATAGAAAACTGAAATTATTGTGCAAATTTATACCCAATTAGTCATTCCCCAGGAATATGGTGAAATAGAACCTCAGCTTTGAATTTGCCTTATCATTGGATTCAGTAATACTGTGGTCTACCAGTGTGTTGTTGATATAAACCTGTAACTGCTGTGTCAAGGTTTTGAATACAGGAATGACCATGAATATACGACAGCATCAGTATCATAGATGAGATAAACATGTTGGGGGGAGGGGGGGTGTGCTCGCACATGCGTGCATGTGTGTGTGTGTGTGTGTGTGTGTGTGTGTGTGTGCAGGTACAGTTGTGATGAGGCAGCTTTGAGACACTGTAGAGATTAAACCAAATGGAGGGCTTCCATTTGTTTACTGTACCCCTTATCTTCTCTTTAAACCACACTCCCAGCTCCATTCTTATCATTTACAGGTGGTCAGCAATTGTACACACTTTAAATGTGCATTAGCTATAGTATAGTCTAACCTCAGAGGCTGATTAGAAAACATTTCCTTATATTATACTGCTTTGCCCTTTAAAAAATGACAAATTTTCCACTTCAGACACTGTCATTGTAATTTATGTAGACATTACTCATTGCATTACACACAGTTTTTACCACATTACTTTTGTGGCATCACTATGCTGCAGAAACAGGTATTTATGTGGTTAAATCAGTTTTGTTTAGCTTTGGGTGAGTAAATTTGATCTAGTGAGATTGTCTAGGAAGAAATAAAAATAATGGTTCTGAGTGCATCTGTCAAACATTCTCTTCATCATCACATCTGTTTGTGTTCTTTGTGGTCTTCTTTTTGCTAATCTGCAATCTGCATTCAGATCAAATCCAAATTCCCACAGCCCTCATTTCAGGATTAATTTTCAATGTGAATCTTTTTTTTTTAAGCTACAGCATAGCGACAGGAGTTTCATTTCTCTGCTAGGTAGTGTGTGGGCGTAGGTCAAGACATCGGCTCATACTGACGTTGATGGGGACCTTGACATATACTGTGTATCTGTACACATTAGTTCCCAGTTCATCTGGTGTTGTTTGAAACTGAAGTATATAATTGGCACATTGTTCCAAAAAACTGCAAATTCATTGTTGAGTTAAAGAACACTTAGTTTCAGCACTGATATAGGCGTGATACCTGTACTACAGTATTGGATTAATTTCTGGTTGATCCAGTATTTCAAGCGCAAATTATTCAGATTTATGCATGCTGTTTTTCTGTGTATGTATAAACTACTCACAAAAAGTTAGGGATATCCGGCTTTCAGGTGAAATTTCAGGATGCACCTAAAATGCACTATAACCTTTACAGGTGAACTTAATTTGACCTTCTCTAATCTTTTGAATGCACATGTCCAACTGTTCAATGTTTCAGTACTTTTTGCACAACTTGCTGTTCTCTAACAAGGTGCGACAAAATTTCCAACAGGTGTTTGATCCATGAATCGACCAAGAAATTTTCTGGTTCAATTAGAATTGGTATTTAAACAGCCCTCTTCATCATGCTATTCACATTTTGATATCATGAGACCAAGACGACACCTAACAATTGATCAACAGTACCTCGCCATTGCGATGCTTCAAACAGGATGTTCTCAGAGGGAAGTGGCCACCGAGCTTAGTGTCACAGAGTGTCATCAGCAGGTTGCAACAGAGATACAGAGAGACTGAAAGAGTCACAGAAAGGCACAGAAGTGGACGTCCTTTGGCCACGTCATGCCGATGACCGCTCCATTTGAACAGTGCCCTGTGGAACTGGATGATGAAGGCACTCGACTCCAGGCAAATTTAAGGGAGGTGAGAGGCACCTAGGTGTCATGTCAGACAATTTGAAACCATTTACATCAGCGTGGTCTGCGTGCTAGATGAACTGCAAGGGTACCTGACCACACCAAGCACAGGCATCAGTGACAATGTTTACATGGACACAAGTAACCAGATTAAAAGCCTGATCGGAATAAAAATGCTTCATGTAAACACGCCAATCTGAATATTCTGACCCGATCACGCTCATTCAGATCAAAATTTCATTCCGATTGAGACGGGTGGGTTATGCCAATTGTTATTCCGATTGGTGCGCATGAAAACACTTATTCCGAAAGGTTGGGCTGAAAATATGTTTACTGCGCATGTCTGTACGTCAGCCACACGTCGACGTGACGTATTTCTGCCTTTACAGCAGCTAGCGGAAGACATAGCGGGAGTAAAACAAAACTGGTCTGTATCGTCCTGCTGTCTCCCTCTGTTCATCATATGCAGAAGTATGTACTTGTAGCTTCATTACGGAGACCAGCAGAAGCAAAAGTACAGTCAGAATAACACAATACAAGTCCATTTCGAAAAGAGAGACACAAAGCGGGGCTTGCTAACACCGGAAGCTGCTGCTTCTTCTGCTATTTTTGGAATGTCGAAATGTTGACGTGCACATGTCAAAATGATTTATTCCGTTCAAACATGTGACACATGGAAACGCACGTCCTAATCAGATCAGCTTTTTCACAATCCATGTAAACAGTAAAGTTCTGATCTGAATTGTAATCAGATTGAAGAAATTTTGCCCATGTAACTGTGGCTATTGTCTTGCATGGGCCAGGTTGCATTTACACTGGACAAGGGACCAGTGGGCCTCAGTGTGGTGTTCTCTGATGAAAGTCTGTTCACACTGAGCAGAAATGATGGCCACCAATGGTGTTGGAGACGTCAAGGAAAGCGCTATGCATCAGCCACTGTTGTCACCAGACGAGCCTTTGGTGGTGGTAGTGTTACAGTCTGGGCAGGTGTGTCTAGTCAATATAGAACTGCCCTACGCCTTGTGAATGGTACAGTGACAAGCCAATACTACCTGAATAACATCGTTAATCCAGTCATTGTGCCCCTGCATGAACAACACAGGCCTAATTTCATCTTCATGGATGACAATGCTCCAGCTCATCGAGGTTGCATCATTAGAGTATGGCTGCTGGAAGCTGGGGTACCTCACATGGAGTGGCCTGCACTTTCTCCAGACCTGAATCCCATAGAAAACCTATGGGATCAGCTGAGTGGCCATGTAGAGGCTCGTAACCCTGCACCCCACAACCTCAATGACCTGAGGGCCGCCCTTCAAGAAGAGTGGAATACCATGCCTCAGCTAAGTCGAGTTGTCAACAGCATGAGACATCATTGTCAAGCTGTAATTGATGCTCAAGGGCACATGACAAGTTATTGAGACCCTGACATTTTTTGTTGTGGTATACTCACCACTGTTATTGGCTTTTGTTTCAGTAAATTGTTTGAGATGAGGAAATCACCATTGCATGCTTCGACTTAAATGCCCTACTTTCATGATATAACTGTAGCGTGAACTTTTTACATTTTCCATAAATTTCACCCGAAAGCCAAATGTCCCTAAGTTTTTGTGAGTAGTGTATATATAATTTCAGGATGTAGTTGCATTGGAAAAATAAGTAATTAAAATTATTCACTAGCTGTTCAGTACACAAAATGGTAAACTACATACAAGACTTGAATTCATACCACCTTCTTTATGTAACAGCAGTATAGTATGGTCTGCTATGTGTGCTACTGACAATGCTGAGTGTTTCATTTGACATGATGATATTGTATCTGAGAACACAATGTACTGCTAGCAATGAGTTTAAAGGCTAATCTGACAGAACTGCATGTTCTCAATTATAAGGCAGCAGTCTGTACCTCTGGAAAATGACTATTTTTAGTAAGAAGTACGACCCCAGTTCCAGGGAAGTTGGGACGTTGTGTAAAACGTAAATAAAAACAAAATACAGTGTTATAAAAAATTCACTCTATTTACTTGAATACACTACAACAGAGATGGAAATTGATATTTTATCAGTGGCATTGCCGATTTTGCTTATTGGTCCTATTCTTTATCAATCCCCTTGTCAATTCTTGATCAGTTTTCCTTGTGGGGGGAAAAAAGCAGGCCTTCATAGGATTTCAGCATCAATGCAGGAGTTTTATTTTTCTGACTTGAAACGATATAAGACTGTAAACATGCTTTCCTTAGAAAAATGAGCATTTATGCCTTGTAACATTTGCTATGTCGTAATGCGGAAAAGCAATAGATGCCAGATGGCATACTGAAGTGATTAGAAACAACTGCACAATTGTTATTTTAGCAATCATAAAAATATACATGCTGCACTTGAGTGTAATTTTTGCATTTTTTAAAAAATGTATACAGTATATATGCACAATGTACTGTATATACACCCACATGCATAAAATAATTGTATATTAACATACTGGGTATGTTACTGAATTAGACTCTCGGAAGGAGTCTAGTTCAGTGTTACATCTGTAACTTACATTATATGTGCCACCTACTCAAACTCCAACTGCTTTATACTCACGAATGGATGCAAGCCTTTAAATACAAATTTCATTACAGCTCCATGAGTAGTTGGTGTTAGTGGATTTTCCTGGCAATGGCGAGCAGGTTGCTAAAACCTCAGAACTACCTGTTGCTGTCATTGCCTAAAAAGAATGAGCTCATATTTAAATATCAGACATTTTTAGTTGGGTTTTGTGAGTTAAAAAATGGACTGAATTTAGCCTGTAAGGCTGCTAGCATTGCGCTAATATTCTACTAATGATAAGATAATATTACAGTCACTAATGGAGGTGCTGCTGTTTGGGAATCAGGTGCGGGCGCACTTCGTAGACTGTTGAACAGTCTTTCATTTTATCCCATGCTGTCGCATCAAGAGATGTTTCAACTCATGTTTATCATTCACTATGCTGCTTGTGTTTACCAAACAGAAGTGATGGTGTCATGGCATTGCTTGGTAATGGCACTGTATGACGTCATGACGTATGCTGTTTTTAAAAAAACACGAAGTGTTTAAATCCGTATCATTGATAAGAGAAATTGATAACATCAGCAACGTATGATTCTGGGGGATCGAAAATTTTAGAACCGGTTCCCAATTCCCATCCCTGCACTACAAAGACAATATATTTAATGTTCAAACTGATAAACTTTTTGTTGAAAATATTCACTCATTTCGAATTTGACGCCTGCAACACATTCCAAAAAAAAAAAGCTGTGACAGGGGCATGTTTACCATGGTGTTATAGGGGTGGGAATCATGAGGGACCTCACAATTTGATTCGGATTGCGATACTTGGGTCACTATTTGATCCTGTCATGATTCAAAGATAATCACGATATTACAGTAATCGAGTATCACGATCCCATGTATTTCAAATTTTTTCACCTTATTCAACCTCAAATCATGTCCTAAAGGAAAACTGTTGACATCTCTTTCATATAATAAAGTAGGGTTTCATTTTCCGCAGAGACACGTCTCTGCACACAGGGAAGGCAGTGGACGGTGTTGATTGGAATAGACTCCCACTCCAGCTACATTTAACTGACTCTGTGGACTCTTTTAAAAAGCAGCTGAAAACCTTTTTGTTTAACGAGGATTTCCATTGAGTTTCAACTGCTTTTTAATGGTAAGTCTGATATTTTTAAATTATTTTAATTTTGTGTTTTAACTTGTTTTTGTATTTTTTTAAATTATTTTCTGTCAAGTTCCTTCTATTCCATCTTTACTGTATAGTGCTTTGTGACTACATGTCTCGAAAAAGCACTTCATAAATAAATTTTACTTACTTGACGATCGGAGAAAACGCTCCATACCGGTGTCTCTTTAGCTTAGCTGTTGCTAATGCTGTTCTGAGACGTGTGTGTGTCTGTGGCCTGCCGTGTTCTTTTTTTTTTTTTCTTTTTTCGTGCAGCGCTTCTTGCGGGTTGTGTGTCATGTCAAGGCCTTTCCTTCCATCTTTGTTATAAAATTCAAAATAGGCCCGACATTTGAGTGAACTTTGAGCTGTTTCCTAACTTTCAAAGCTGTCTGCCGAGACAAGCTATGACTTCACTTGACTGGGTGCTGAAAATGCCATTGATTAACTGATAACCCAAAAGTATAGGTGTGCGCATTTTTTTTTTAATAAAAGATTGATCCATGCATTTATGGCTCAATGCATTGTTGCCAGTGCAAAGTATCACGATCCATCACTGGATCGATCTTTTTTCCCCACCCCTATTGTGTTACGTAACCTTTCCTTTAAACAACTGAGGATACCAATTGTTGAAGCTTTTATAGGTGGAATTCTTTTCCATTCTTGCTTGATATACAACTTCAGTTGCTCAACAGTCCAGGGTCTCCATTGTCACATTTTGTGCTTCATAATAGGACATGTTTTGAATGGGAGGCTGGTCTAGACTGCAGGCAGGCCAGTCTAGTACCCACACTCTTACTACGGAGTCACGCTGTTGCACACTGTGCAGAATGTGGCTTGGCATTGTTTTGCTGAAATAAGCAGGGACATACCTGAAAAAGACATTGCTTGAATGGCAACATATGTTGCTCCAAAGACTATATGTAGCCTTAAGCATTAATGGTGCCTTCACAGATGTGCAAGTTACCCATGCCATGGGCCCTAACGCACCACCATACCATCACAAATGCTGGCTTTTGAACTTTGTGCTGATAACAATCTGGGTGGTCCTTTTCCTCTTAAGCTCAGAGAACACAACATCCATGATTTCCAAAAACAATTTGATATGTTAACTTGTCAGACCGCAGTACACTTTTCCACTTTGCATCAGTCCATCTTAGATGAGCTCGGGCCCAGAGCAACCAGCGGCATTTCTAGGTGTTGTTGATATATGGCTTTGACTTTGCATGGTAGACTTTTAACTTGCACTTGTAGATGTAGTGACCTAATTGTGTTAACAGACGGTGGTTTTCCAAAGTGTTCCACAACCTACATGGTAATATCCTTTACAGAATAATGTGGGTTTTTAAAGCAGTGCTGCCTGAGGGACTGAATGTCGCCAGCATTCATTGTTGGTTTTCGGGCTTATCACTTGCATGCAGAAATTTCTTCAGATTCTCTGAATCTTTTGATGATATTATGGACTGTAGATGATGAAATCCCTAAATTCCTTGCAGTTGTACGTTGAGAAACATTATTCTTACACTGTTGGACTTTTTGTCCATGCAATTGTTCACAAAGGGGTGAATGTCACCCCATCCTTGCTTGTAAACGACTGAGCCTTTCAGAGATGTGCCTTTTATACCCAATCATGACACTCACCTTTTTCTAGTTAAACTGTTCACCTGTGGAATGTTACAAAAATGGTGTTTTTTGAGCATTCCTCAACTTTCCCAGTCTTTTCTTGCCCCTGTCCCAGCTCTTTTGGAATGTGTTGCAGGAATCAAATTCAAAGTGAATGAATATTTGTGTTGCATCTAGACAGTCAAAAAGACTGACTAAATCAAACAGATTTTTACTTAAATCTTACACATTTTATTGCAGTTATTGACAAAAACGGAATTGATAGACAAAAGAGGACAGCAGAAAACAGTGATGGAATTCCCAGTCATCACTATAAAAAAACAAACATTATCACAGCAATAAAAACACACTAATAACATTCTTAAACATTCAGATACATAATAGACAACAAAAATACCTACTAAATTGGTGTACATCTCAACCAATTTCCCCAAAAGAATCCACAGCGGGAAATGCTAAAATGTACACAGAAATTAAAAATATTAAAATACACTCTCCACTACAACACAATCCCTAAAAATCCAATAAGTGACGTACCAAAATCAGTTTCCACTTAACACCACATAAACCAACATCTTCTAGGGACCATCCCTGTCACAAAACACATGCAGCAGCCACTACACAACACAATAAAAGTCAATCATTAAAACTATCACCAAATCCTAAAACAAACAAATCTCACTATATTAAATCACTTACCCATTAAACTCTAGCTCCTGCATGCATGCGGCTGCTCACTGTGGTGTCCCACAGGAGAAAGCAATCATATCCACATGCACACCTGTCCTTATTAGTATTCTCCCCCCTCCTGCAGGAATCAAGAAACCCAACCACCAGGTGCTACTCATTACATCTGCAATAAAACAGAGTTTATCAGTTTGAACATTAAAATGACACTCCGGCAAAAATCTTTTTTTTTCCTTATTAACGTGTCTGTAACATGTTTTTTATGACTTACAAGACATATCAAGAGCTAAATTACTCAAATGTCTCATATCCCTTTTTTTTTTTTGGCTGTGAATTTTCACTTAAGCCCCGCCCCCTGCAAAAAGGCGAGTTGAGACGGAGCATTTTTGGCAATGCAACTATTCGTGGTGCTGGCACGTGGGTAGTGTTGAGCCATTCAGGACACTCTGGCCTAACTGACATTGTCCTCCAGGCTAGTTAGCATTTTTTAACAAACTGCTTTGAAAACTTAAATCAAACTAAGATGGGTTTTACCATTAAACTCCTTTCGTTATCCTGGGCCACCGTGTATACAACTGGGCATGTCCTTCAACCGGTAAGTGTTTTTATCACAGGATTTATTCTGATAATGTAGTGCTAGCTACTATTTGTCTTGTGGTATGTGGTTAGGCCTAGTAATCACCAATTCTGGCATTTTTTTGGGGGGGTGGGGGGGTGGGGGGGTTGGACGTGAAACTGTAAGACAATGAAAGGCTTTTTTTTGTAGGAAAAAATGGCATAAAATACCATTTTAGACAATTGTAAATTTGTTTGTATAGGGGATTTATGTCCACCTGAGTGTGTCTTTAAAGGGGACCTGTGGTGGTCGTGAAAAAAAAGATATTATATTGAGCCCCTGTCTCACGTTCTAGTTCAAGTTTAAGTTCAAGTTCAAAGCAATGCGATATAAATCCATTACTGATGTGCTGGTTCAGTTATGTCAGCAAAACATGCGCGCAGCCATACTGGCGGTTACATGGCCTTCCAGGACGCTTCCTGTGATGTAGTGTCGTGGATACCGCGATCTGGATCAATATTGGCTGAGCCTGGAGTGCCCGGATGAGCAGTGGCTTTCAGGATATTCAAATTCAAACGTTTATTTCAAACTCAGGGTTCATATTAAATGCAGAACTAAAACGAGTAGAAAATAAATAAATAAATGCTTAAATTCAGCGGGTCGTCTCATCTGATCTGAGGTCGTAATGGCCGCCAGACGGCCGGGGATTCGGCGCTGGGCTCTTCCCTCGCCGCTAAAAGTATATACAGATCAGCAGACACTCGGCGCTCTTGTAACAACAAAAACATACAATGCGATATGGATATCGTAACATGGCGGAATGTAAAGCCTTTGGATGTCTCAATAATAAGCGAAAAAACAAAGATAAACACTTCTTTTGTGTACCCAAACCCAGCTCACCTTGTCGGAAGATCGTAGCGGAAAAGTGGTTGCGCAATCTCGGAACAGGGCACAGACGTTTCCTTTCGGACGAAATTCCGTTGTGTGTGAGGACCACTTCGTCACTTTCACCCTCAGAATACCTTTCTGGCTCAAACCTGTAGCCATGTTGACCGAATTCTTCCTCAGAGTCCGACAATTCAGAACAAAAACACTGACAAAAGCACCCTAATCGCTGGTACAGGCGGCGTATTGACTTTTCAATAGCAACATGGTGACGTCACATCCGCATGTGTCATGGCTGCGCGCATAGTTTTCATTGGCTGGCCATGCCAGCGGTCGTATTTGCATATTTCTCTGGTGGTAGATGGCTGGCAATAATTATTTAACCAAATAACGAATACTTTGCCTAATGTTTTCAAGTTGAATGCGTTTAGACGACCACCACAGGTCCCCTTTAAATATGTTGTTTTTGTAGTGTATTCAATTGAATATTGGTTGAAAAGGATTTTTAAATCATTGTATTTTGTTTTTATTTACATTTTACACAGTCCCAACTTCACCAGAATTGGGGTTGTACTCCATTAAGATTAGTTGTCTCCACCCACATATCAAGCATTATAGTAAATGTTGAATACTGTTGGACATTTTTCTCAACTTCTTCTATAGGCAAATGTACGACCTCACTAAAATGAAGGGGGGGGCACATTCAGCTCCAACTGAGCGTGTTATTTTAAGTTTGTCAGTCGGATATAACTGAATGCAGATCCACCTTGTAAGTAGTTTCCCTTCCTTTGGTCTTGCCCCTTGTTTTGACACTGGTACTGACTTTTTGTATGGTCCATTGTCACTCAGACCCCTGACTTCCATATATTTTCTTACAGTTGGAATAGGCTATGTGTTTAATGACATGTTTTTGCCAGCATCTGCTGTTTCTTGTGTTTCACCCTTAGTTACTAGACTGTTCTTGTTAGTTATTTCTTTTAAGCTATTGTGTTTGAAACTTTAACGTGTTAACTTTGGGTCGTAATTTTTTCAGCTGCAAAGACTCTACAGATTTTTAACATTGAGATGAAGAGCAAGATGAAGGCTCACACGATGACAGATGATGTGACTTTCTGGAAGTGGATATCCCTGAACACTGTTGCACTAGTCACAGACAACGCAGTTTATCATTGGAGCATGGAGGGTGACTCTCAACCAATCAAAGTCTTTGACCGTCACTCCAGCCTGGCAGGATGCCAAATCATCAACTACCGCACTGACGCCAAGCAGAAGTGGTTGTTGCTCATTGGTATTTCCGCACAGGTAGGATAAGGGTTTATTTGTAGAGTTTATTGACTGAAGCATAAATTATAATGTCTTAGTTTTAACAGATCACGTAGTATACTTTAGAATAGCATCTTAATTGTCCTGTAATCTATAGTGAAACGTTTCACCTCATTATTTACTTGTTTTATAGTTTCACCTTCCATAACACACATAATAAAAATGCTTAGGTGCATTGGTTATTAAATTTTATATGTCTTTGTTATTGTGGGACAATACATGTAATGAAATGACTTGTTTCACTGTAGACAAATCTTTTTTTTTTTTTTTTTTTCTTGTTAAGGGCCCCTTTACATAGCACGGAGATCATTGAGAGACTGGGCCAATTTTTGATTTTTGGGATCATTTGGGAGTTGTTTGGCAACTGTGGAGATCATTCAAGGATCAAAAATTTGCCAGATCTCTCAATGAGCTCTACCCATGTAAAAAGGGTATTACATGTCTGTAACTTTTTTTTATGACTTCCAAGACATATCAAACCCAAAATCACTCTGGTGCGTCTTTTTTGGGGGAATATGGGGGGGTGAAAGTTCAGTAAGCTCTCCTCTCTTGGAAAAAGACAAGTTTAGATGGAGCATTTTTGTGATGTCACTATAACAAGTGAACCAATCAGGACTAAGATTGCAGACTTTTGTGTGCTGTAGTCTTGGAGGAGAGGCGCCACATCAGCGTCCTCATGGGCAGGATGTGGTCAGGCGTAATTAGATCGTGCCATTTGAAGGAGGAGGCTTTGTTTTTAAGGGGATTTATATCCACTGCAGTGTATCTTTAATGATCGCAGGGGTGTTAAATGAATCAGTAACACTACAGTAAAACTGAAAATAATGAGCCACCAACAAGCAGAGAATTCGTGCCTTTAGTCTTACATTGGTCAATTTCTATCATTTTTCAGCAAAACCGTGTAGTTGGAGCCATGCAGTTGTACTCGGTTGACAGGAAGGTGTCTCAGCCTATTGAGGGCCATGCTGCTGGTTTTGCACAATTCAAGATGGAAGGCAACACTGAAGAGTCGACTCTTTTCTGCTTTGCTGTGCGAGGACAGGCAGGAGGAAAAGTAAGAATTTCTTAAATTGCACTTTATTACAACTCATAAAGGTAACTAAAAAACATATTGGAAGATGAATAAATCAAATGTATTGCAGCTTAACACTTTACCGAGACCCATTTAACCTCAGTTTTTTTTTTTTTTTCTGTTTTCATACTGTTGTTTAACATCTAGCTCCACATCATTGAAGTGGGGACTCCACCAACTGGTAACCAGCCATTTCCAAAGAAAGCTGTGGATGTTTTCTTTCCTCCAGAAGCACAGAATGATTTCCCTGTTGCTATGCAGGTACAGAATCTTATGAGTAGATATACTTTTGTTTAGTTGTTACTATTTTTCCATCCATCCATCCATCCAGCCTTGAGGGTTCGTGGGAGTTTGCCCAACCAGTTTACATGTGTTTTGTGGACTTGGAGAAGGCATTTGACCACGTCCCTCGTGGTTTTTTGTGGGGGGTGCTTCGGGAGTATGGGGTATCGGGCTTGTTGTTATGAGCTATTCGGTCTTTGTACGACCATTGTGAGAGTTTGGTTCGTATTGCCAACACTCGGTCGGAGTCATTCCCAGTGAGAATTGGACTCTGCCAGGGCTGCCCTTTGTCACCGATCCTGTTCATAATTTTTATGGACAGGATTTCTAGGCGCAGCCAGGGAATGGAGGGTGTCATGCTTGGTGACCGCAGGATCTCATCTCTGTTGTTTGCAGATGATGTTGTCCTGTTGGCTTCATCCAGCAATGACCTACAACTCTTGCTGGGACGTTTTGCCGCTGAGTGTGAAGCGGCTGGGATGAGAATCAGCACCTCCAAGTCCGAGTCCATGGTCCTTAGCCGGAAAAAGGTGGATTGTCCTCTCTGGGTTGGGGACAGGCTCCTGCCCCAAGTGGAGGAGTTTAAGTATCTTGGGGTCTTGTTCACAAGTGAGGGGAAAATAGAGCGAGAGATTGACAGACGGATTGGAGCAGCAGCTGCAGTGATGCGGACGTTGTACCAGTCTGTTGTGGTGAAGAGGGAGCTTAGTTCTAAGGCAAAGCTGTCGATTTACCAGTCAATCTATGTTCCTACTCTCACCTATGGTCACGAGCTTTGGGTGATGACCGAAAGAACAAGATCGCGGATACAAGCAGCTGAAATGAGCTTTCTCCGTAGGATTGCTGGACTCACCCTCAGAGATAGGGTGAGGAGCTCAGTCATCCGGGAGAGGCTCAGAGTAGAACCGCTGCTCCTCCACATTGAAAGGAGTCAGTTGAGGTGGTATGGGCATCTGATTCGGATGCCTCCTGGACGCCTCCCACTTGAGGTGTTTCGGGCACGTCCCACTGGGAGGAGACCCCGGGGCAGACCCAGGACTCGGTGGAGAGACTATGTCTCCCAGCTGGTCTGGGAACGCCTTGGTGTCCTCTCTGGGGAGCTGGAGCAGGTGGCTGGGGAGAGGGAAGTCTGGGCTTCTTTGCTTGAACTGCTGCCTCCGCGACCCGGACCTCCAGAAAAGCGGTAGAAGATGGATGGATGGATGTTACTATTTTTCCACTGTCTTTATTTAAAAAGCCTGCCACCTTAAAGTTATGACATCACCTGATGCTTGGCAGTAAATAGGTTTTAGTTCAGTGTTGTACTGAAGATGTATGACTAATGTTTATAATTTTGTGTATCTTTTGTACATTATAACCATGTTTCTCTTTTTTTACATCTAGATTAGTTCCAAGCAGGATGTAGTGTTCCTCATCACCAAATATGGCTACATCCATCTGTATGACCTGGAGACTGGAACTTGTATTTACATGAACAGGATCAGCGGGGAGACAATATTTGTTACCGCCCCCCATGAACCGACTGCTGGTATTATTGGAGTCAACAGGAAAGGACAGGTACTCTAGAAGACACAAATGTTGTCACAGACACCAGCCTACACAGGTTTATAACTATCTGCTCACTGTCTAGGGAAGAGATGTGTTATGGTGTGTTCTTCTATATTTTTTTTTCTTTAAAAAAGCTGCTTTGTTTGGCTATCAGGGTAAGCTGTAGAAGGGGCAGACTCAACTGACCCTGCTGTGGCTCTGTCTGGCTCCTGCCCATGCTGCATCCCTCCACTGTGAGTGGGACAAGGATTCCACTTCTCCCCTGGCTCTCTGTGTCTCTCCCTGTTGGCTCCAGGCTTCTGGCTCCGGCAGCATCAGTTACTTGTGACTAGTGATTAGCACAGGGGTACCCAACCTGGGGCTCCTGGAACGTTCAGGTTTCTGTGGGAAATTTTCTCATTTCACTTCTTAATTGGGCCAAAGATTTGCAAATAATTTGCTGTTGTTGTGCTTGGGTGCAAGGGTGCCTACAGAACACATGCACAACAATGACAAATTATTTGCAAATCTTTGGACCAATTAAGAAGTGAAATTAGAAAATTTCCCACAGAAACCTGAACGTTCCAGGAGCCCCAGGTTGGGCACCCCTGGATTAGCACTTCTCAAGTAATTCAGTTAATTGGTAGACAAGAAAACAAAGAAAAAAAAAAAAAGAACAGTGTGCTTTTCTGAAGGAGAAAACAAAATATGTTTAGCTGTCCCGAAGCTTCTCTTTGATTTATTTTTATTTATTTTATTTTGTGTACTTTATTGATCCCCAGAGGGGAAATTCAGGGCATCCATCTGGATGGATGAAGCAGCCGCGTCTCATATATTCTGACTGTTAACCCCTTAACGCCTGAATTTATTTCCAATTATGAAAAAAAAAATTTCACTTGTTTTTGCTTTCAAGTAGATGCTAAATTAAGTTGAGAAAGTTAATTTGACTATAGCACATAAAATAGATATAATTTTAGGTATGATGCAAATTAGCGACAACAGGCATGTATGGTTAAAAAAAAGGTTAAAAAAGCACCTGTTCCCATCTCAAGTATGAAGAGTCTTTTATTTATGCAACAAAGTTATTTTCAGTATTTTCAACTCTCATGACTGCCAAACTATAACCCTAAACCTAACCCTAACCCTAGCAATCAGGAAATGGATGGTGCTCCGTCTCTGACCGTTCCTACGAGAAACTAATGGTTGCAAAAGGTTCCTAGGTATGTGTTGGAAGTGCTCTAACCGGAAGTGGAGGAATACAGACGGTATTTTGGTTGCATTTGGAGCGGAAGCGGTTTGATGGGAATTCGCGACAACGGGTGTCAAGGGGTTAATGCTCGCCATCTCTCAAGATCTCACTAAACCCACCTGCTCTTATCTAGTGGTATAGTTAGGGCCTGAGCACGACGAGATGAGCACTGTGTAAACATGGTGCACACCAAGGTGCAAGACCCTATTGTAACCACTCCGTTTATTATAATTTTCCGTCTAAGATCAAAATTTTGAGGGGGGTAAACATTCATGAAAACTCACAATTTTTTGCAAGGTGCTCCAGACTCTCCAAAAATTTACGATTTTATGGTGGTGGAGTGGGGCGGCACGGTGGGGGAGTGGTTAGCACTGCGGCAGCACAGCAACTCACCCTTGGCCGGGGGATCCTGGGTTCGATCCCAGCCCCCGACCAACAGTGATCTGTGTGGAGTTTGCATGTTCTCCCCGTGTCTGCGTGGGTTTACTCCAGGATTTCTCCGGTTTCC